>OZ020262.1:13468296-14068296 GCA_963971285.1 Astropecten irregularis | reverse complement strand
GGTGGCGTGCACAGCTAAGATGTCTGGCGTGATAAGAGCACACCGTACCGTACGGTTACCGCACAGTTTGTGTGAACCAGGGTTCATTGCCTGAGGTGTTTCAAATCGGCAGCCCTCAGAAATGAATCATTAATCATTCCATTCCAACCGGCAATATTTTTAAATGCTTGGAGTTATGAGGGCCTGATGCGTTTCAATCCTCGCAGGATCTTTATCAAAGACTAAAAGAAGCCTTAAATAAAGAAGTCAGGCCTTCAAGTCTGGCCCTCATAATATAATGTTCAGATCATTATTTTGGTCGATGAGCAGTTTGCAGCAGTTTATTACTTGTATTGAAAATTTAAAAATTAGGCTCATGATACATGAATGCTTTCCTTCTTGGGCAAGACAATTTTTTTTTCAAATTCAGGGTCGAAAAGGGGTGTGGCATGCAATTTCATCACAGATAAACTCAAACACACATCCAACCATTCTTCATCTTCATCACAAGATTTGAAATTTGACTTCATTTGGTGCAGGTTGTGCTTATAAGCAGAGCATCAAAGAATCTAATGAGTGAACTGTATTGTAAGGAATTTATTAAATTTACCGTACAGAAAAATGGATTTGGATCTGAAAATCAATATTATACAGTCATAGTATACAAATTGTGCACGGACTTTTTCACATTTTGAACATTTGAGGTGGTACGTGTATCTCCAGCTTAGGAATTTGCTAACCTAATAACCTAAACCAAAAACTGAAAAGCGACATGTGACCTTCCAAATGTCTGAACGAAATTCACAATAAATTTCTTCTTCTTTTTTTTAGATTGATGTGTAATAAGTCAGTTAATACTGTTCCATCAGTAAACAATTCCATCATTGGTTCAGACAAACTGCTAGCATTGTTTTGGAATGCACAGACTTTGTTTTAGTGCACATGTAGACATGTTTTCTTTGTTGAGCCTGTAATAATGTGCATCGATCCACTCAATTGAGTGCCTATGATAAAAATTAATGTGCTAACCTTCAAAAAGTGATAGAGCGCGAAATTTGTCTGTTTTTGCCAGAAGGCTGAAAGAATTATTGTTAAAGGTACAGTGTACATAATTTAATGTACATAATTTAATGTACATAATTTAATGTACATAATTTAATGTACATAATTTAATGTACACTATCCATCTCACTTGTTCAGTGACGTGTGATGTCACACTGTACATCAATCTCGGTTGCTAAGCGACGTGTGATGTCACACTGTACGATGCACATCAATCTCAATCGCTGAGGAAGGTGTGATGTCTCACTGTGTACCAATCTCAGTTGCTAAGCAAGGTGTGATGTCATAGTGTGAATCAATATCAGTTGCTAAGCAACGTGTGATGTCATGCTATACAAGGTCACACTGGACATATGTATCAATCTCAATTGCTAAAGCGATGTGTGATGTACATATTGACGATATTGACACATCGTTTTAAATATGCATCTCAGATTTTAGTGAAATAGAGCATCAACTGTCCGTCCATCATCATGGATCTCCAGCTTCATTCCATTTCATCTTTTTTCTCTTCCCCTAATCTTTCTCCCTCTGTAGACTGAGCCATGGTGAAGAAGATAGCCCCCTACAAGGGACAGAGGTACGAGGACATCGTCAAGAGATGCAAGACCAGCGGCAAGAAGTGGGAAGACCCGGAATTCCCGGCCACGGACGCCTCCTTGTTCAACAGGCGCAACTCCCCAGGAAAGATAGAATGGAAGAGACCTAAGGTGTGCATCCAAAAGTGTTTAATCTACACCAGTGGTGTTAACTATTAAACAGAGTGTTAAATCATTCATGGTATCACTTTGTGAGCATTACTGGTCAGAATGATGAGTAAAAACGAAGAAAATTATACCTCTGGTTATATTGAGAATTTGTAGCCTTAGGCCTGAAGCAATATCACTTGGTATTCCTTAAACCTTACATAGTTTGGTCAGTCCATCACGTCAGGCCATGTACATCAATCTTGAGCAGCCTCAGCTTCTGAGGAAGACATACAAGTAAAGAAACAAACCCCTATTGCTACTGGAGTATAAGTCTGTAATTTTTGTTTTGTTTTTTCAGGAGATCAACCCGAATCCTCATCTGGTGGTTGAAGGCACCAGCACTGGAGACGTGTCCCAGGGCCAGCTGGGTAACTGTTGGTTCGTGGCTTCCTGCGCCAACCTGGCCCAAGAGAAGGAACTATGGGAAAGGGTTTGTATACGTCACTCTCTCTTTCACTGTCCAAGTTGAAGGCCACTTGTACTTGTTTCAGGTCGTGGCTTGAGGATGCATGTCCCTCATACAAGATCTTAGATCTGTTAACGGTACGTACAGTAAGCACCGGAATGTTTTGCACCTTGTGCACAGTGAAGCAAATAATCCCTACACATTTACATTACATCCCTATGACATGTATGGTGAGTAATAACCAGTTGGGGTATATAGGGAGGCAAAAACCAGATTATATCTTAATGGCTAGAGCTTCAAATTAGTGTGTTTAATTAAAGCCACTAGACCTGTGCAAGGCTTGAAATTAACGGAGGCCATGGCTTTTGTTGCCCTGCGTGCCTTCTTCAAATGTTTCCATAGACATTATAATTTTCCAATGGATATACCGGAAGTGCCCCTTGCAATGGAAAAGTGGCCTTGCCCCTTTTAGAACCAAATTCAAGGCCTGCCTGTGTGTGGTTTCGAGCCTTGGCCAAGTAATTAGGGTCCAGCCCCTTTCGGTCTAACTAATAAGAAAATATTGGTGTGGCTGCCTGACTCCTTGCATTCATTGTGTGCTTGGTTTTGTTCGGGACACGTACTTGTAGGTGGTACCTGACTATAAGGAGCAGGACTGGGATGACGATGATCCGGAAAGTCACACTGGGGTCTTCCACTTCCGCTTCTGGCGTTTCAACCAGTGGCTGGACGTGGTCATCGATGACCGTCTGCCGACCAACAATAATAAGCTGATCTACGTCCACTCTAAGGATCGCAACGAGTTCTGGAGCGCCCTCCTGGAGAAAGCCTACGCCAAGTGAGTGAATGTGATGATTAACCCCCGGCCAGACCAACCCTACTTCCCTGGCCTTCCCTTTCATAGGCACATTCTCGTTTTTTATGCGTTTGCTTGTCGAATACCCTCCATAGTTTAATAGTTGTCTATCCTTTTCCAAAAACTAAATTCAAACTTCCGTCCTGTGAACTTAATCAATTAAGAATGTCTTTGGTGTCTTTTTGGGGCGTGGCAGGCTGAGTGGTTGCTATGAGAACCTGGATGGTGGCAACACGGCCGACGCCCTGGTGGATTTCACAGGGGGCGTGGCCGAGTCCATCTCCCTGAAGGATGAGAAGTATCTAGAAGACTTTGAGAAGAAGAAGGAGTTCCACAAGAACCTGAAGAAGTACAGCGAGCGCAATTTCCTGATGAGCGCATCTATTAAGGTAAGGCAGCCTGACGTTCTCATTCCTGTCTTCTAGTTTTCAAAATGCATAAACTGAGCCACAGAAGAAACACAAACGATGGGTCCATTCAATCTATTGTCTTGTTTTTGACATTTAATTGCGGCTGTTCGTGACACGTGACCACTTTTTGGTTATGACAACAAGAGCACCACTCAAGTCAGAAACTTTGTACCAAATTCTGCTGAATTTGATTAATTCAAACAGCCGCTATGAAATGTCCAAAACACAACAATATGTAAATTGAATGGATCCATCGTCTTGCTTTTCTTTTGTGTCTCAGTATAATTTCAGTGGAAGCAACCTGTGCAAAATTCTTCTGAGACATAATACGGAAATATTGTTTCTAATGTGAGTCTGAACATCATGAACAAAGGTGTTTTTGAAGATGTTTTTGATGCCAGTCCCGTATCCCACCCTTGAGGTGAAATATTTATTCATTCACAAGACAGAGACAGAATCTAATATTGCACGGAGCTTGGGAAATGAAGGCAGCTCTGACTTGGAGAAACGGCTTAGCCTCACTGCCCAACTCTCTGATTGGATTAGGCTTATCTGTCTTCTTCTTTTTGAAATCCACGTCTAGAACATAAGCCAATGAGATGCAGATTTGTCTCAGTGGACGCAGACCATGACTAAATTGAGCTCCTCAGCGACTATGGCTTCATTTGATTAGATTTTTGCATGCTGTTGAAAGAAGCCCTATCCATTTGGGAAATAAAACGGTCGATTCAGACATAGCCTTATCCCCAGGGTCCAAATTGAAAACTGGTGTTAGGCGATTAGCAAATTTTGCGCTTACATTTGCTGCTGCAGAAGTTATTTGCTCAAGCATTAAAAGGCAAATTATGTTTATATGACCAAGGTATTCCAGGTGCATTGCTTGTACGCTGTTAACTCACTGCACAGATGTACGTTGGTTCAATATTCATTTGTGAGTTGTAAAACTGCCTAAAGGTTTGCGCGCCATTTCCTGTGCTTGCTGTTATCAGAGTTATGAAATGCAAATAACACAGTAATGCAGTTAGTAGAAACTTTACATAATCAACCCTGGGCTTTGTATGTGCAGCGTACTCACATTCATATTGAACTTTGACAAGTTTTATCAAACTTGCAAATATGTGAATCGGTCATTCCTCCGCAGGTGACTTCAGCGGAGGAGATGGAGGCTAAGACGGACGTGGGACTGGTCAAAGGTCACGCCTACGGAGTGACCGCTGTCAAGACGGTCAAGCTGGGTGCGGCCGGACTACTGTCCCTCTTCAACAAAGAGAAGGTGCACCTGGTCCGGCTGAGGAACCCCTGGGGTGAGAAGGAATGGAACGGTCCATGGAGTGATGGGTGAGTAGAAAAGCTGTAGTCCATCTATCTGACACCCACCCGAAGGATTTATCCCCGTCAATTTTCAAGATTCATTCATTCAGTCCTGAGTGATTTTAGAAGACTGGATACACCTTGTCGTGCAAGGATATAACAACAAATTACTTGGGTTGCACCACTCTTTGCCAAATACGGCCACAATATACTTTAATTCAGATATAGTTTTCTTGGAGTTATAGGGCCTGATGGTTCGATCCTAGCAGGAAAGGCTTAGAAAAAGATCCTGCTAGGATTGAAACATCAGGCCCTGCTGTAACTCCAAGTACTTTATATATTTCTGGTCGTTATTTTGGTTGATGTGCAGTTTGTTTTTTGCAGCAGTTTTTTACTCTTGCATCAAATATATTTTGTTTATTTTCTTCTTTCTTTTTTATCTGAGATGCTTATAAATGAATCTTGTATTATTGATGGATGATCGGTGTTAATAAATTTGTGAAATAAAAAAATAAATGAATAAATGTTATTTCACAGGTCTCCAGAGTGGCAGAAAGTCAGTGAGAGCCAGCGAAAGAGCCTTGGTATCACCTTCGACGATGACGGAGAATTCTGGTAAGTGAAGTCAAGATCAGTCAAATTTGACTGGAGCGGGATTTGAACCTGCGACTCCCGAAATACCGTGCCGGTTGCTCTACCGACGGAGCTATCCAGCAGCCCTGGTTGTCAGTGTCCAAAATTGTCATCAGTCAAATTATATCTTGCCTGATGAAGGCTAGCAGTTTCAGCAGGTGCAATGTCGCTGCCAGCAGCACGACATTGCGTGTGACTTTGATCACCTTTTTTTCCTATTTTTTCTTTTATCTTCGTTCCTTTCCAGGATGCCATTTGACGACTTCTGCAGCAACTTCACCAACCTGGTGATCTGCCGCATGCCCAACAAGCGCTACCTGTCCCTCAACCGTACTTGGCACGAGAAGGTCATGATATCCGCCTGGAAGAAAGGTCCGGGCAAGTCCAATCGGGCCGGAGGATGCATCAACAACCGGGAGACCTTCCTTCAGAACCCTCAGGTAACTGAGTTAACTTAGCAACTCATCTTGCTGAACTTGGCTTAGTATATTGGATCTAGAATCTTTATTGTTTCGTTTGTTGTTTTATTTCTCGCACAGTTCATGATTTCGGTGGATAGCGATGAGGATGACATCATCCTGTGTCTGACCCAACCCGACCTGCGAGCTGAGAAGAGCGAGAACAAGACCATCGGCTTCAATCTCATGAAGGTACGTGGCCTGACCGCTGCCTTGACCGATGGGTCATTTCCACCAGTGACCGGCCTCAAAGCACTACTAGAGCCCTCCCTGAATCTTCCAAAATCTGTCACTGTGTAGTAGCCTCGTGGCAAAGTCAACTTACGGGCCCCGAGTTGGACCCAGAAGGTTGAATGAACAGTCAGAGTTTAGGGCTCTACTGCTTGGAGTTCGTCCAAATCCTTCGGATTCTAGATCATGGCAGATCAGAGGGGATAGTTAGGATAAACAAAGGCAATATTTATTGAAAAACAGCTGTTCAGAATCATCATGGACTTTGAAGGCCAATGCACCAAGACCAAAGATCACACAAGGCAATTTGTACAGGCAACTGGGAGGCCACCAACTACATTACATGGGAAAGGAAAACAGTTTGGGCTAAAGACACTTTCCTGAAGACTCTCTCCCCTTTGGCATTTCCTCTCTTCTTCCTCTCATTATCTGGCTTTTCTTACCTGAAACAGGTGGAGGACAACCGCAAGTACCGTCTCCACACCCCTGGCCAGAAGGTGATCAACTCCACCTTCATCAACTCCCGCAGCGTCTTCGAGAAGTGCACGCTGAAGCGGGGCCGCTACGTGGTCCTGGTGACGACCTTTGAGCCCAATGAGGAGAGCCCACTGATGATGAGGGTGTTCTCAGACGAGGGAGCCAAATGCTGGTAAGCGTCGACGTTACTTCAGTCACCCACCTCCCACATTACTCCACAACCCTCTCACCCCAACCCTAAATCCGGAAGTATTCTTATGACTTTAGAAAGAATGTGTTCAGATCATTTAAGTACATGTAGCAGGATTTGAGGTGTTGCAGGTTCGAATCCCAATGGAGCCGCTTGGCAGATAATGGCTCCCGCATGGTTCCCTGTCTCCCATACAACATTTCCTAATCGTTTCTTTATTGTGTTCCACTTTTCATTTGTGTTGGCACCTGTTTATTGTGATGCAGGGAGTTGGTCAAAGATTCTCCATCCCGAACCATGATGAGCAACATCCGTGGCTATCCGCAGGTGGTCTCCAAGATCACGGTGCTGTCGGCCACTGGACTCCAGAAGCAGGATCACTTCGGAGGAGGTAATGGGATATTTACGCTAGGATTCCTAGAGAGATGTCTTTGATAGTGTGGGTGGGAAGAACGAGAATCTGTTCAGGGTATTCATGTGCATCCTCAGTGTTGCTGCTTGGAGTCAGGTGGTTTGGACACAGTATCAGTTGCACTTTACTCAGTAGCGTACAGGTCTTGGTAGCACTCTGCTAGAGATGGCACATCGCAGATCCTAAAGGCTTCTTCGCTATACAAGCTGACTAGGATGCTTCTGATGCCATACAAACTTGAATTGGAGACCGTTTATCCCCCTCCCTACCACCCAACTCCACTCTGCAAGATGTTGAGGCCCGATGTTTGTCTTCCAGGTGCTGATCCGTACATCTACTTGAAGTGGGACAACCAGACGACCCGTTCTCCGGTCATCAACAACTCCCTGAATCCTGAGTTTAACTTCAGCGCCGTGCTGTACCGCAAGAAACCCCAGAATCCTATCATAGTGGAGGTGAGTGCTTTACACAAGGCATATTATTCAATAATGATAACCAACAGTTCACACACACTCTCGTGAGGACGGCCAGAGTACACTGGCCAGAACGTCGGAACTTCTTACCGGTTCTTTTCAGAGCCACACTTCTTAAAATAGTTTGTAGATGGTGTCTCCGCAAACCTTACTTTCTTACAGTTGGTTATGCCTAAATTGTAATCGACCCATACAAGCAGGGACTTGAAGTTGACACTTCAGGGCTAGGAATTACAGAAGCCCAAGAGCCCAGTCAAAGCCCAAGCCCTGGACTGGCCTGGCTTCTCAGTGGCTGAGCCCAACCAGCATTCAAGTTTCTCTCCCTTAATACCTTCCAGCAAGACCACAAGATTGGTCCCAGAAGGCACAGGGTATCGCTTGAACGCTGAAACATTTTCAAATCCTTCCTCAATCAGATCTGGAATAGCAACGTGGTGAAGGATCAGTTCATGGGATCGGCAATCTTCATGGCCCCAGTGGACAACAAACCCAAGCAGTTTACGTCCCCACTGCATGGTAGAGGACACAACACAGACGAGACCAGGCAAGGATCCGTCAGCGTGGTTGTCCACACGACCAACGATCTTGAAGCATTCTAAAAAACAAAAAGCAATCCAATAACATCCAACCCTCCCCTTCATAACCCCGCCCCCCTCTCCTTTATACTCTTAGAATCAGAACAAAACATACAAACATTGCCAACATCATAAATGATGTCATACAATTTAGAGCCGGGAACAAAAAGAAATAATTAAATCAGGAAAATATCGAATTAGTTTTAAGCTGCAGAAAGTATAGATATCTTGACTGATAGACTGTTTTATATTTTGTTTTGGGGTTGTTTTTTGTTTTGGGAGTTGTTTGCAGTATTTTTGGTTTTTGTTTAAATCTGTTTTTTTTTTGTCGTGATATTATTGTCTAAAAGCTGTTAAAATTATTTTGTGAATCGAGATTGCCCTCTTTTAGCAAATACCGGCAATTTAAAGTTTGAGTAGCGATTTGGGTTCGGGTTTTTTTTTTGGTGGGGGGATCATTTTGCTTTTGTTTTTTTAATTTGCTGTGCTTATTTTCACCCCACCACCGTGCTTTTTTTAAAGGGTCACAAAATTAGCCATAGGAAGTAGTTGCTACAATTTATTATTGAAATCATTTTTTTTGGCCAAAATGATGTGAAAAAGATCAAATTTTTCGAATAATGCATGAACAGTTTTGTACTAGTTAGCATCGTGAATGGGAAGGATTGAAACTAAACATGTTGATTGGGTCATTTGTATGTAAAGTGCTTGTTTAGATATGAGTTGCTTAGGTCATGTAGGTAGGCAGGGTGTTACTGATGACGTAGGCAGGGTATTACGGACGTAGCTTTTTAAACAGTCAGGCTATCGCGCTGTCTCTTTGCGTGGTAAAGTTTGATACTCCATTATTAAGAAGAAACGGCAGAATCTCTGGGTTTTGTTTTTAATATCAATGATTATTCTGTACATATATGGTAATTTTTGTATTTTGACGGTGAACAAATTTTAAGTGTGTCTTTGGGAATTGTGTGACGTTTTGAATTTTTTGGGTTATTTTTAGGTACAAATGATTCACTTGAAATTCAAGTTGATATTTTATGGCGAGGTGTAGTACATAAAGTAAATACTGATGAGCGGTTGAATATTTTGAAAAAAAAACCTGTTTCGGTAGAAAAGATAAAATGGACCAAATTTTCGCAGTTATTCTTTAAAAACTGTAGAAAACGTGCGGCGTGACTTGTCCTTTCGTGTAAACCAATGACTCTATCATAACAAGTGCCATTGGGTCAATGCGATGTCTGGTTTTTGCGTAGGTTGAGAAACGACGCTGTGAGTTTTACGGAGCGCCATGTGAAATAACTCGTCTTCAACCCCCCTGTTCCCCCTTTAGTATGGAGCTGCCCAAACCCATTTCATCCTTGGCACAACTCGGCCAGGATTTCCAAAGATGGGTCCAAAATGAATATTACGTCTGATTTGGGATGGAGGAAATCCATTTTTCTAGTGTACAAAATTACCATGGTAACCCTGATTTTATGACATCACAGTTGCCTTGGTAACGCGGTGGCATGGAGTATTAACCGTGGATACAGTATGTACCATGGTCCAGCATGGTTTAGTAGTTTTACCGTGTGATGTTGCCCATGGTAACTTTATGGCTCTGCGATATAGTTACCATGGTAATTAATACCCCTGGTGATACCATGATTTTTTATGGTAAGCGGCAGGTAAAAAAAGCCATGGTAACAAGACCATGAAGACCATGGTTAAAGGTAGACCACCATATAGAAACCATGGTGATGCAAGTTGGGACCATGGTTAAATGGTTTTTGTGAGGGATACCATCTTGTGTGTGTTTTTATAACGATGATAGATTTGATGTTCAGTTCAGTACGCGTTGTAGCTGCATGACTGTAGTCATTTTATACCGGTTATTGTAATCAATATTAAAGTACACTTAATAACTCCACGCCCATATATTTTCTAGGTTGCATGTTTCAACAATCGTGTGTTTCGTATATTGCTATTTTAATCATTTTTAATAATAATAATATTATTATCATACCTGAAATCAAGTATAAACATTAATTTAATCAAAATATTATTATAACATTGTGGCGGTTATATATATCTTCATTTTTTATATGTTTTGTGTTTTAATAATTATATGGCCATACGGTTGGGTTTTTATTTTTAATAATGAATATATAATTTTTGTATGTGTGTTTTGTCTAAAATGTCTTATGTCTGTTTGTGTCGCTCCATATTTTATTTAATTTGTGCGAACTTTTTGTCATATTATTGTGGAGAATTGATAACCTTTTTACTCGAGTAGGTAGAATTTTATATTTAATCTGTAATTCCAATCAGTTTCATAAACTTTATTTGACTATTGGTGAAAATATTCCGCCAAATGGTTCTTCATTGGGAGCAAAGGCAGTCTAGCACCCATGACCATTGCATGCTTTGTGCATGCATAACTGTGCCTATCTGGCAGGGCGACCAGACTAATAACTATAATAGGTTGAGAAATAAAGTACGTGCGCCCTCACAAGGCTGTGCACGGAGCGAATAGCAACTGTAAGTTCCAGCAACATGGGCCCGGAAATCCTGCCATGTGGATAAGGTGTTCTAGATCATAAACTAATTCATTTCACTTCAAGACCTGTTCCAGTTCATTGTCCCACTTAGCTCTGGAAACTCTAGTCCAGTAGCTTTAACGAGAGCCAGGCCAGCCATAAGCATCAAGAAGATCAGGAAACTATTGACTGCTAAATGCAGCAGGCAACATGCGACATTTTCTTCAGTGTTGTCAGTCTCGAGACCCAGTCTCGGTCTTGGTCTCGAACTTCCAGGTCTCGACTTCAACACTGAACTTTTTACCACATATTCTCTTGCACTCTGCAAAGTCTAGATTAATTTACTATTAGAAACTTTCTTTCTTTCTTTCTTGTCAGTGGTTAAAGATTTGAAATCTTTCCACTCTTGGGACGAGTGCATTCCTAGCCATGTTCTTTCTGTACAATGTTCTTTGGGCGACATCAACTTGATACATTCTTTCTCCTCCCGATAATGTCCCTAAATTTCCAGAACCCAGACTTGACAAAATTGGCAGCCGAAGTTGGCTTCTCCCCCATAAAGCCTTGGTCCATCGTCTTATTGTGAGGGAATTCCCCACAACTTTAAAATCATTGTGATTTAGATTTTAGTTTTTGTATAATTATGTCAGCATGAAGGTATTTTATAAAGAAAAGAGTATTTTTCGGACAAGGGTATTACATTTTGTTTTGGTGCACGATTGTCATCGGTTTTAGTTGTAGTTACTGTACTTGGATTTTAGACGCAGACTCTGTAGCATCACTTTATACTATGAACATTGCATTTCTTTTTTAACATTCATCATCCATGATATGTGTAGATACTATTTCTTGATAATTTTTAACGTAACGTACTGGGAGTACATAATATGATAGTCTCTTTACTACCCAATTTATTTTTGTAGCATTAATTGTATTCCTATAATGTGTAGCAGTCCTTCTATTTCAATCACTAAAATGCAATAAAAATCAACATTTCTTGAAACAAGGTGAAGCTAATGACTTGCTTTGGACTCGGCAAAATTTTGTTTCAAAACAGAAGTTTTTAACATCGATAATGAAAACTCGATCAGAGCGCATCGGAAATTAATTTAGCAAGCGTGTACGTTGAAAGCACATAATTTATTTTGACTTCAAAACGGAAAGCACTGGAATAAATATTACATGTGTACGACAATAACATAGATAATTTTCACATGTAATACTGAAAAATCAAGAGTTGGGAAAGTATTTGCATTGATATTGTCTAAAAGTGGGATTTTCATGTCCTGTCCCCCCCCCATAAAAAAAATTACAAAATTACATAACATATTACACAAATATAAGAAGGCGTTTCCTTATTAACCGAAACCAATCACATCTTGCCTGACCTTGGCTCCACTCCGCCCACTCCACGCCCATCCCCACTCGCTGATTAAAACCCACTCCAGGTCCCACCCATCCCATCTTACCCTACCCCTCTCCTCCCACACTCTGCAAAAACAAAACAAAAACCAGCTCCACCCATTTACAAGGTAAATACATCCTTGTAACATATACTGCCTATTTACAAACCATTCTTTGTTATTAAAGCTAAACAAATCGCATGATTAAAAAAAAAAAAAATATTTCAAATACTGTAGATAATATACAATTTATTCTTAAGTACGTTAAGAGACATTTAAAAACCTTTAAAAAAAGATTTTTCATTTCATAATCAAAAGACAATAAATAATCACTGGCATTGAATATTACGGAATGCATTGCATGTCAGACAATGTGACTGCCATAACCATAGTACTGCAATAGTACAATTTAAGTAACATCAGTAGTATATATAGTATACTACTTGAATTATTTACATATAGTATGTAGTTCCAGTAATATTCAAAATATTATACACAATTGTTTTTCCCTTCAGCCAAGGGAATTTGACTAAAAATTGGCCTAAGATTCCTTTTTATACAACTATCATTAGCAGTGGATGCTGTCTGTTAAAAAGGTTTAAAACAACTGCAAAATTCATTACTAATTTCAAAAGTGGTAAAAAGTAATATACTTATATTTGTGTTATATTTGAATGCAATACTGAAAAACAAGGCACAAATAAATTCATTTTCAGTTTTATTTACAAGTAAAAAGACGACATTTATCATCGATTGTTGACTATGAGAATTCCATCTTTAGCGATAGGGTTGCCGATTGGATTGAGCATTGGATGACTGAGATACGCTCCATCATGGTTGTCATGGTTTCGTTGTTCATATCCAGCGGTGAGAAATGTGCAACAAGTGGGAATGTGTCCATTTCTGTCATACCATACAAGACATGCCTGGCAGAGAGGTGAATATCATAGCAATATTTTAAGAATATTATTGGAATATCATTGGAATATCATTGGAATATCAATGGAATATCATTGGAATATCATAAGAATATAATTAGAATATCATAGGAAAACATTTGAATATTATTGGAAAATCATTGGAGTATAAAATATCATCAGCGCTTTGATCTCCTGTAAAGGCGCTTTATTAATACCAGTTATTATTATTATTATTATCAGGATATAATTGAATAACCAATTATCAGAATACTGTTAAAAACATTTCTAAAATCATTACTGCCACAAAAATACTTCAAGACTTTTCCAACATTTCTTTTCACACTGTCGTAACACTGTCACAGGTATGCTAACTTCACTGACAGAAATCTTATAAATTGATGTTACATGTACAATGCTTTTTCAAAACTTTTATAATACATGTACTTGCAAAGCATGGCCAAATACTCCTACAATATATTCCAAATTTTACTTCATGTTCTACAATTTCAAGATATCAGTTGCAGTACATTTGACTTACATCATAGACCCACTGGAATCTGCATCTACAAATGCCCTCTCCATATACATCAGCCGATGGTTAACCATCGTCATGGTGAGAGATGACTGCATCATGGAGGGATTTCCCATCATGCTTTGCATATCGGCGGCAGCGCTCATGAAGTCCACAGCGGCCATTTTTAAGTTGGCTGTGAAAAAGGGGAGACAAGCAAACAAATACCATCGCATTATACAGGAAACTGTCATAAATACTGATTGGACTTTATAGCGAGTGTTTGAGAGTCATATTCTTTCAATACACAAACTCACTAATAAGGCTCCGCGCTCGTGATGTCACATTCAGATGTTCAAACAAACAAATCGCACGTGGCCCCATTAACTTACACGTAAACGTTGTGAAGTTTGTCAGAACATTCGGATAACTATAGCTGTCGATATAAAGGGCGTATTCTATAAATAGCTCGAGCGCGGAGCCCTATTGGTATAGCGCACTCGCTGGGTGGTGCACAAGAGCTACTGAACTTACTGAGTGTCATGTTGGAGAGGGTTAACTGGTCCCCCATCATGGAGTCCAGGCTGTCCACATAGCCTACCAGCATCTCCCCCATGGCGCTGGCATCAAATGGAATCACGTCACTATCGGCCAGCGTCAGTACCATCCGTGTGGCCAACTTGGTCACGGACATCGATGAATGTTGTGAACCCATGGCAGATCCCTTTATGAACAAAACATAAGGGGTCGTTTTTTGTTAAAAATGGTTGCATGACGTACAACATCCGATACAGCATGGCATTCTGCAACTTTAAAATCAATGTTAATGCCGACATAATGACTTCAGCCATCAAAACTGCAAATACACGTGACAAATCAAGAGATATACATCCCTTGTTGTTATTGTAGTTTGTTGAACGAGTAACCATAGCAACTAACCTCCTGCGTCATATCATGGGCAGCGTGCAGTTGGGCAGAAGGTATTCCCAGCATGTGCGAGAAGGCAACATGGTCTCCTACACCAGTCAGCTGACCTGGCTGCGTCATGTCCGTCAGATTCAACTGCAAACAATCACATTTTGACAAAAATATAAATCTTTGGATTTGTGCAACCGGTCATTTTGTTCTTTTTCAGAACAGGGGTCAATTTCATGGCCCTGCTTAGCACAAAAATGTAACTTTTTTGTATCGTTCACAGTAAAAACTGTTGTATCTACAAGGAAAGAATTAATTTAATAATGAGTTTAATGACCAAAAGTTTGCAAAAACATGTTTCCAAGCCTTTATCCCAGCAAATTATAAGTGAATTACTTTTATTTGTTTTAACATTAATTTCAAGAAAAGTTTGTAGAAGTCACATACTGCTTCAGCAGACTCCATGATTATTCCTTTGAGAAGTGGCGACGACTTAGCAACCAGCATTTCCCCGCCTCCCATCATCATATCCAGATCGATGTAGGACACCGCCCTCTGGGACAACACCCGGTGATGTTCCTCCGCCCACTCCACTGAGCCGGCGTGGCCATACTCCGCCCCGCCCCACATTCCCAGGACCACACTGCGCTGCGGCCGCCAGCCATCCTGGGTCATCATCTGACCCATGACTGTAGCCGTCTCCATTAGCATGGACAATGAGCCGTGGTCAGTTGGAGTGGTCATTCCTCCCATGGTGGACATCATGCTCGGGAAATGACCGCCGAGGATTATGTATTCGTCTGTCAACAAATCAATGAAAATCGTTGTCATTGAAAGAAATTTGACTGGAGCAGGATTCGAACTGGCAACCTTCGGAATACAGTGCTCTACCAACTCCAACTGACATTTTCTAAATTGCTCAGCAGCTTGCATAGCTTACCTGGCATTGTAGTGCCTTGTATGGTCGCAATCACATCGTGCACTGGTTGCTGCATCTGCATGTTATTAACGTCCAGACGAACTGTCCACGTTGATTTCTCTGAACGTTCAAAATACAAAAACACAGCTGAATCAAAACATTTCATACTTAAAAGATTTCTTTACAATCCTGCATTCAGATTAGGTCCCGATAAACCGGAGCAGTTTATAGGAGATGCCTTAATATCTTTCTGACGACCGACCATCCAAACTGTACCAAAGACCTCACTTTCCAGGGACCATTGCGCGGCCGAAGTGGTTCCAGCTGTACATTGCGTCACCAAGCGTGGCACATAATATCAATTATGAGCCTCGAACCGTAAAATTATCCCCGAGCCCAAAATGTTTGGCTTGGGCAATGGAACAAGTCCCGACAAGTGTCCACAGAAACAACATTGGTTTGCCAGGGAAAGTCGACAAGACCTAGTCTGAAAGCGGTGCATGTCACTCACAAAAATGTTTTAAAAAATTGGCCCCGTCAAAAAAAGACGGCCATCATAACACTTTTTTCCATAAACAGTCTCAAAAGTTTTCTCACTTGAGTTTTTGAGACCCATGTAATATGTTGTTTCCAGGCCGCCCTTCCAGGTGTCCGGTGCCATCCGTCCAGTCATGTTGCCTAGGAGACTTGCGGCCAGGTCAGTGGACACTGGCTGGACGGGGATGGAGGGTAGTCCGGCCATCTGCATGGACATACGATGTATTCCATCTGAAAGACAAAAAGAGTGACAGGGCTTGAGGTTAAGGAGAGGTTTTGACTTGGTTTCACTGCCTCTGTGCCCGAGGCTGGTATTTCACAGAGGCAACTTTCTTTGTGGTGCCCTGTTGTCTTGTGACCCTATGTTAGTGCCTGAGGCTTGAACTTCATAGAAGCAGTGAAGTTGATGGATTTTTGTCCCTGGTCACTCACTACCTTGGTACTTTCGTGCCCTTGCCATTGCCTTGGTGCTCAAGGCAACTGATTTCTTTGCCACTTTTCAAACCTCACATAAGCAATGAAGGCCAACTGCTAAGTCTTCCTCTTTTCTTGCTTCTATTGGAGGTGTCAGAGTGGCTTACCCATTGACGGACATCCGGGGGTCAGCGGATCTCCCATCATGCCAATCATACCAACCAGCTGGTCCGTGCCCATCGTCATGACGACATCCATATCCGCAGGGTCGGTGTACAGGATTAATCCCATCATGCCTTGCGTCTGGACATTCCTCACCTGGAAAAGATTGCACGTCATCAGTCGGTATCCTGGCTGAATTGTTAGCACTTCAAATTATATTTAGGATTACCGGCCAAGATGGCTCCACACTCAAGCAGGGTTACGTTTTCGCACATCATCAGTTGGTACCCTGGCTAAATTGTTAGCCATACTAATGCAACTTTTTTCAGGGTTACCGGCTAAGATGGCTCCAGCAGAGTTTCGACGGCACAGTTTTGCTCAGTGGTTGTCTTACCTGTTCGGTTACCATCATGGTTCCCTGTCGAGCGATGCCGATCTTCCCCTTGACGTTGATGTTGCTTTGCGACAGCATCAGAAAATCGCCCTCGCTTGCATGATGCACGTACACCAGCTCCCCCTAAAAAACGTAAAGGGCATGTAATATTTAGGGGGCCTATTGTGTCAAATATGCTACTTTCAAGATTTTTTATAAGTTTCTTGTTTTTATATTTTTTTGTTTATTTATTGACCCATATTGACTGGATTTAAAAATGAATGGGGGCACCAAGGCAATGACCAGGGGCAACAAGGTAATGACCAGGGGCAACAAGGTAATGACCAGGGGCACCAAGGCAATGACCAAGGGCACCAAGGCAATGACCAGGGGCATCAAGGCAATGACCAGGGGCACCAAGGCAATGACCAGGGGCACCAAGGCAATGACCAGGGGCATCAAGGCAGGGACACTAAAAGCAACTACCTTCATTTCCTTATAATCATCTAACTGTTATTCTGAGTCTTAATACCTGAACTTGGCCCGAGGCAGAGAATGGCATGTACATGACTCTAGACTGTCCACTGGTACCCGTCACGTTGGACGCCGTCCCGTCAGTCTTCCGCCTCCTGCGTACATTCTCCCCGCCATTCTCTCCGGCCACCGGGCCCGCCTCGCTGCCGTACAACACCTCAGAGTATATCACGTCACCGCTGGAGCTCACCATCTGCAGCATGCTCATAGCAGACATGTCTGGGTGGGATGTTAAGACATCATATGACGACACGTCCACGTCCGATAAACCCATGTCTTTCAGCCGCTTTACGACCTCGGCCGACATTCTCTGACTGCATGGCGTCGAACTGGTACACTGAACCTGACTGAAAGAACTTTTTTTCACAATAAAAAGCAAAAAAAAAAATTAAAATAACTTATTAACCACAAGTGAAACTGACTGGATTCATTTTGATTTTAAGTCATTGAAAGGTGAACAAAGAAAACTGACTGGAGCAGGATTCAAACCAAGAACCTCTGGAGCACCATACCGGCGCTCCACCAACCAATCCAACCCTACATTGGCAGTGTCCCAAATTGTCAGTTATCTTTGTTCGTTTGGCAGTCAGAGGCCATGAAACCACTCACATACTGCAGTATCTTATAAATCATTTATTTAATGCATTTAATGTGTTTGTTCACAACATTAGTAATGCTGTAAATTTGAGATACGATACATAGGGCATGTACTGATGTAGGAGGATGTGGCTTTTTATGTCAATATGAAACACCAAACATAAACAATCAACATTGTTTTTGTTCACGTTATCTAACAAATCAATTTCCAACTAGTACTTCCCTTTTTTAAAGACAGTAAAATAATTTCTGTTCACTACCAGCCAAAATAAACAAAGATAAAACAACACGAGCCGGAGCCTCTTACTTACAATAAAGTGGGTGGATGATTTTAAAAGATCTTCATTATTTATTTAATGTAGTAAGGCTTTTTTCCCGTTTTCAAATTTGTTTTGTCTTGGTTTGTAGGTTTTAACTTTTTGTTCCTTCTTTTTTTCTAATTCACATCTAAATGGGGCAAGGTACGTCATGTAACAGGACACGAGGGGACATGGGGACATACAACTGTATCAAGGAAATCCTGGTTCTTCCTATTAAACATTTCCCGTTTCCACTCTCCACCTCGACGTAGGACCTACATTTCTTATCTTCTTCCTTTTCCTCTCTTTTAATGCACAAAAAAAAGAGCTCTGATAAAAATGTACATTACACATGTTACAGAACCCTTTTCTAGCCTTTTAGATTTGAAGATGTGTCCTGTTTATTTTACTTAATTTGTTTAAGGGGGATGGGGATTGAGAGATTAAAATAATATGGAGTTTACTGCCGGTATGTTGCTTCAATATTTCATTTTTAGTCTTATACTAAAAGTTTTGAGAAAGATCCTGCTGTGATCTAACCATCAGGCCATTTCTCTATTTCAGATCATTATTTGGGTTTATGAGTTTCATTTATTACTTGTTTCTGGTAGATTGTGCCAGGCGACTGAAAAATAAAATGTAAACTATCAATAGAATATTAGGCATCTGACTTGGAATATTCCTGAATCCAAACGTTATTAAAGTTTGCGAAGCAATCATGAGAAAATAATGTAGCACTGTTTTGTAAAACTAAAAGAAAATGTACCATACAACAATTAAATATTTAAATTGCTGGTATTTTTTTTATAACTATCTTAGGAGAAATGGGGGAGAAACTGCACTTTTCAGTAATAAGTCTCCACAAAACTTAAAAAAAAAAATTTAAAAAAAAACGATGTGGATCTGGCTGCATTCTGCTACTCTGAAGCTGACAATATTCAAAAAGTTGTTCAGGTTCATTCATTCACGGTGGGTCATTTTACCTTGCATAATCAGCAATTCTCTCCGCTGAAACGCTATCTATCGCCTGCTGGTGCCTGCTCTGTCTTGACTCTGGTGTCTCTGTGGTTCCCGTCTGGCCAGCAGCAGACACAGACTCCCTCTCAAAAACCTTCTCCCGAACAAAATACCCGGCCATGAACCCGACCAGGACCGCGGCAACGAAGAGAGCCAAGCAGAAGAGGAATTGCTTGTGTCCTGGGGAGATCTTTGGGCCGTCATCCTCGGGGTGTGGCTCCCTCGTCAGACTCATCCTGACCTGAAGAGGATCTCGCTCGCTGGGAGCTTGGAGATCCACACTGCAGTTCCCGGTGTGATTCGGGGAGGCGGGGCGGGCCACACCCATCCCAAACTGAGCATCGGAGTCTGTCCGACTGCCCGCAGGCCGGGGGGTGGAGTGGGCCCGGCCAGGAATCTTGGTGAATTTGGAGACGGGGGTCGCTGGGAGGAAAACGTCTTCCTCTAAGGGTTCCGTGGCATCTAATTGACCCTCCCGAATGTCTCCACCTAGACCAGGATTCACTGGACTTTGACTTATGTCTGCCATTTCAATTGCCGAATCCCCGTTTGCCATGACGACGAAAAAGTATGATTCCTCCTAATTTTTTCTACAAATTCACAGAAAATAAGGAGAAACAAAAAGAACACTTTTTACCAAAAAATTTGTCAATTCATCCCTGAAATAAAAAAAATCCTGTCTCCTGTCTCAGTCCATTTACAACAAATCATGTTGTAAATGATCAATGCCAATCCATGGATCATAATTTAACTAAAACTAGCCTAACCAACCTAAGTCTAAGATACTTCCAAAGTTGTAAGGCGGACTTCCGTGTTCACTCCGCACACGGGAGTCGATCCGCCTTACATTTTTGGAAGTAAGTCTAAGACAAGAGACTAAAACTAGTATAAAGTAAAAGCGTTGTGAAATGAATTAGACCTAAGTCCCAACCCTTGACAGAAGTCAAAACTAGTCTGGGAGATCCCAACAACAATTTGGGAGTAATCATTGTAATCCTGGGTACTTTTTTAGGGGCACAAATTTATGTACAAAAGAGGTCGCTAACAATTCAGTTCAACCAACTCATCCCAGCGTATACTATCACACTGTCATAATTTACGCCCCTAAAACCCAGGATTACCCAATTTGCACCATACAAAAATGTTATCAAGGGGGGGGGGGGGGCTACAAAAATACAACAAATGTACGAATTCTACTTACCGAATATCTCAATCTTTCAAGTTCGTCAATGGCCAAATTAAATGTTTTGTTGTGTTTACAAATTCAGGTTTCCCGCGAAGGCGCGGAATTCCTCGCCGATAGTCGCCCTTCTATAATCCCTAAATAATCCCAGATAATCGATAACTACTCTTTGTAATTCTAATCATGCACTGTGACAGCGTTCAGTGTTACTTGCACATGTTAAGGATTAGCTAAACAGATGTATAATGTCCGGATAAATTACAGATCGAGTCTGAGCAGTAAGCCACCTGAGTGATAAGTGATTGTCTGCGACATCCAGAACTCATCAACGATAACGCGCCAGACACATCAACATGTCAATGGTAGTTTCCCGCGACCTAGTTTGTGGTTTGTATGGAGCGCCTAGTGATGTTAAGTAATGCAAAATAAACTTTATGCACATTTTGTGGTTGCCTATTATGTAATAGGTACCTTTGATCACAGAGAAACTAAGAAGGAACTGAACAGCTTTATGATTAAAATTCTTTCTATAGCACTAACAAATGAACTTGTAAAAGTTGTATTTGAGTCACATTATGTCCGAGTCCGAGTCACATATATCTCTTGAGTATATTCTAAGTCCCAGGGCCGGGCCCGATCGAGTCATTGATCCAAGTCAAGATAAGACCGAGTCGGCCACCAAGTTATGTGTACAAAAAGTCGAGTATCGAATATAAGACAAAAGTTTCTTGATTATAAATGTTTTAATATTTTAATACTGTGCTGAAATATTCAAATATATTCCCCCGTTTTTGACAGTTTTCCGCTCCGAATCACAATATTTTTATAGGGCCCATAAAAACATTGAATTTTTTAAGTACAACATATAGTTGCTTATTGGCCAAGAATTATAAAGGAGGGCCTGACGTTTTGAAGCAGCATCTTTCTCGAAGGCTAAAACGGGGAAAACGTCGGGCGCCCACCAAACTCCATTTGAACATGTTGGCTGCTTTTGTTCAAACAAGGTTTGCTGCAGTTTGGTTGGGTGCATAACTTCCAAACATTGATCTCCATAAAAAATATAAGAAAGACATTATTAAGGACATTTTTAATAAAAATGTATTACTTTTATTGTAAACTGTAATATTTTTCTCCTCGGGTTTCTCGAGTTATTTATCACTTGGCGTTCCATACTCTTTGCCTAATGTTGATATCTGTAGCGCCCTCTGTAGGCGGCACGTGCATTGTGTAGCAAGATGGCCGTCGTTCAGGAACAAGCGAAACGGGAGTCGGGTAACTTTTAATTTTTAATTTTAGTAGAACAACTTGCCTCAGTGTAACACGAAATATAGCATCGTCACTTTCGTGATTATGGTGTTTAGGCTACTTATTGTTGTTAAGGCAAACTATTCATTTAACGAAATAAAAACCACTTTAGTTTTGTTAAGTCCATCTGATGGCATCTCTTGTGAAAGTTGTGCACAAACCTATGGGACCGACAGAGGGCGTTATGAGAGAAAATGGCTACCGCTGCATTCGAAGTGTATCATTGTAGCCTGTAGGTATCACTTTTCAGATATGCTACCCCAGTGTTATACGTCTGAGATTTAAGTTCATTATGACTTGCATGCGATAAGTTAATTCTTGGAGGAAATAACCCTTGTTCAGTAATGTCCATCAGTACAGTGCCAGTGGAACTCTTTCGGAACTTCAATCCCAGCCATCCAGCTATCTGAAAATTGAGTTTTAGTACTTTAACTGACCTACAAATACAATGATACAATACTTCAATGCAGCTGCAGCCATTTATCTCAAAACGCCCTCTGCCGGTTCCATAGAGTAAATGCACAAGTGATGGTCGTCAGTGAAATTCCTCCCTAAACGTTAAAGAAGATGCGACACTTCACAGCCAAAATGCTTAGCCATTATCTGCATAGCCTGACCTAAACTGTTCTTTGTAGAGCACCATGCTCTGTATTAAACTTACTACACTATCTCTGTTAATTGTTTGTAAACCCAGGCATAATTTGAGAAAATTAATTAATCTCATTTGTTCCTCCCAGGACGAATCAAAGACAGTAACCAGAAGCGGATACTTGATAGTTACACCCGCGCCAAACGGCTTCGTAAGCAACTTGAGGCACTGGAGCAGGACAACTTCCAAGAAGATCCCCAAGCCAACCTTGTCATCCCCAATAAGAAGCTGCCCCAATTTGACTCCAATGAAGGAAGTGAGGGACCTTCTATAATCTTTTTTCACCCTCAAATTGTTTTCTTTTCTATATCTCCGTCCTTGATCAGATCTTGACCAGATCATAGTCCGAGTAACTTAATCTAAAATTGCCTTTTTTTTTTACATTTGAACATGGGCGATAGTCCAAATATTATGGATTTCACAAAACTTTAAGATAAGTCTTAAGATGGTTTGTCACTATCACCAAGGTGATAAATTTGCATTGACATCACACTTTGCTTTTGTTCATGATTTAAAATTGATCTTAGTCATGTTAGTAGTGCTCGGTGAAATCCACCACAGATACCGGTACCGTCTTTGGCACAAACTCTCGGTGGGGGTACATGCAAGTTGAATAACCTGTTCTCTCCGTTGATGCTTGAATCTGTTTAACAGCTCCCGCCAAGAAGAAGAAGAAGACGCGAGGCGACCACTTCAAGCAGCGCTTCAGGAAGACCTTCAACATGCTGGTAGAGGAGGAACAACTCAGCATGCAGGAGCCTCCTAACTACCTGACGGCCTGCATCCCTCCATCCAGGGCTCCGGACAGGAAGTTCTGTGCTGTGTGTGGATATCCTTTTAAATCATGTAACGATTCACTGATACATCAATAATTGGGATACCATAAATAATTGAAAGTCGGCGACACAAACTTGCGATACAAATTTCATATTGTTTGTAAATGTCAATACAAGTACTGAACTGCTGCAAACTTCTCATTAACCAAAATAATGACCTGAAATATATAAAATGCTTTGTAGGATGCAGGATCTTTCTCAACTTTGAGAAAGATCCTGCTGGGACACAAATGTCGGACCCTCGTTACGGTAACTCTAAGCATTTTTTTGTATTGTTATTGAAATGTGAACAAATATAAATTGACCAGGAGAGGGGTTCCAACCTGTTACCTCTGGATTTTCATTCCAGAGCTCTACCAACAGTTGTCTTCATTTGTTTGTCAGTCAGAAGCTATGAAACCTTTGTAACACTTGGAGCAGATGTAATTCCCAAGACTCGTCAAAATATTAGTTGATTTCTGTAGGCCTATATCCTTAAATATATTTCATAATGATAAAAATGTCAAGCATTGGAATAGGTACTATTGACACCTTAACGGCATCAAACATTTCCCTCCAACTACACCTGCGTAAGCTGTGGAGCCCGGTACTGCTGTATCAAGTGCCTTGGAACGCACCAGGATACGAGGTAAGGAACCAGCCGACAGTCAAATGGCTTTGCTTTGCTCATACCAGATTCTCCATTAAGTCTGCTGTTCTAATTCCAGTGGGGTTTACATTTGAAATACTTCACAGGAGGATTTGCCTGCAGTGGTCTAGGAATGGCAGACATTTACCACCAGGAGATGTCAGTCATTGTTTTTCTGCTGTCAATGTCTCAGTTAATAATGAACGTGTTTATTTTCAGAGTCAGAGGCAAACATCCGTATAAAATATGAGTGTTTCACATTTTAAGAAATTTGTCTGAAATTTGAAATTATAGATTCCAACTGAGTTTTCTCCCAAAATTTGGAAATAAGCTGTCCAACTTTTTGTTCGTTTTAAATAAAAAAGGTGTCTAAACATTTGATTTGATATCTGTCTCTACTGTTTCAAGTCAACTTCAAGGATCACCCCCACCACCACATAACACATTTAATGATTCTCAACTTCCTTCAATGACATAGGCTAACCGCCCTCCCTGCATATTTTCCAGACAAATTGATACTCCAAACTTAACCAGATGATGTGTGTGTTATTTTCAGATGTTTGAAGTGGACCGTCTAGCATCGACCTGCTACAAATTGTTTGCTGTTGACCGACATTTAAGATCGGGACTCAGAGTTCGGTCTGGATTTCTCTACCCGCACTGGACTTCAGTCATCTTTATGTGCCAAACCTGTGGAAAATCAGGTTTGGCCTAGTCAGCTGTCAAAGACTGTCAACATGGTCTGGGCCATGTGGGTTGTGCAACAAGCCGAACCCAAATAGTACCGCCGAAGACCAAGTCTGCACTGTCAGCATTTTAACTGTCCTCACTTGTGGCAAGGAGGCCTACCATAGATCAGGTAAATTGACTGGTGCCGTCCACGGTGATGAAAGAAAGACACAGGAGACTCCTATGGACTCCAGCAAGCCAAGGGAGAGTTAAGGCAAGGAGAATAAGTGACGAGTCGGTTGCAAAGTGCAACTCAATTGACTGCACTTTCCTGTGGATCAATGCTGCTGTACAGAAATAGTTTGCAGGATGATAGAGCTTTCAAGGAGCAAATCAACGTTGGATCCAGACTCGTTCAACCGTCCATTGACTAGACCACACGTTGAGTCAGGATACTGTACTTACACCGAGTTTTGTCAACTAAAATGATTTTTGGTCATTGAAATTTGATCAAATTAAAATGGACTGGAGCTGGATTCGAACCTGCGACCCCCAGAATACCATACTGGTTGCTCTACCAACTGAGCTACCTAGCGCTATGTTGGGGGTGTCCCAAATAGTCATAATTCTTGGTTGGATTTTAATATTTCAAGTTTGTCATGATTGTATACAGTATCGAATCCTTCCACCGAGTTGCAAGGTTTCAGGTTCACATCCTATCTCAAGACCTCTGTCACACTAAACATTTCCTGTTTTAATCAGTTGTTAATTTAAGCAAGGACTCAAATAATCATCATTCAGTGACAAAGTGATAGAAAAATCTGTTTATAAAAAAAATTTGATTTATTTCGTATTCGTAATGAAAATATACAATCAGCATTACAGTCTTGTATAGAAACAAAATCAGTAGTGTTGGTTTATAACCAAGATGCTAAAAAATCATCTCGGTGAAACTCCCTTGTACATATATTGATGTAAATAAATTACACTGCTTAAGATGATATATTTCAATTGTTAAAAAACTGGTCTCTTCTTTTAGGTATTGGTATAAGGCACCATTCATGCAAATAATGCCAACTTGTGTGACTGCATTGAACAAGTTAGACTTTTAGGAGAATATAAATTCATACC
Source organism: Astropecten irregularis (assembly GCA_963971285.1). NCBI lineage: Eukaryota > Metazoa > Echinodermata > Asteroidea > Paxillosida > Astropectinidae > Astropecten > Astropecten irregularis. The sequence continues at coordinate 14,042,553 of OZ020262.1, read as the reverse complement.
TCTTTTTTAAAAACCTGAGATCCACCTACACATACCTTTTAATAGACAACTGCCATAAAATGAAGTCTGTTTAAATAAAAAGATCCTTGTGCATGTATCTCAAATTCCTGATGTCAAAGATCTTAGGTTTCTTGGAGTTTTTGTCGCAGGAATGTAAAACCTTTCAAATTCCTTCGTTAGACATAATTAGCTCATATAAAATGAGAGCATTCACATTGATGCAGGAATGCTAATGCTGTATCCGAAACAGGCTTTCAAAGCTACGTCTAGGTCTATTGTCTTGGTGTCTTCACATATTTCCAATGGAGTGAAGAGCTAGACCTAGCTCTAGACAACAGATTCGGATGCAGCCTGAGTTACTTTAACAAAGAATAGAAGTAACATGTCTGCAGAAACCTATAAAAAAACGGTATAAACTAAGCAGTACTGTCATTGGAATTGTGGAATACCCATATGGACATGGAGAGGTAGATATCATCATAGAGTAGCATTGTACGGCGGCAGGCCCCATTCCTCGGGCACAAACTCCTCCAGGGACTCAAGTACCAGGCTAGCACCTTTGGCCAGAGACTGGTCTAGCCTGGGGTCGGGTACCAGTATGACATGCATGCCAGCTGCATGGGCTGACAGGACACCGTTGATGGCATCTTCAAAGACTAGGACCTGCAAAGACATTAAGTCAAAGAAAAATGAACAGATAAAAAATTGACTGGAGTGGGATTCGAACCTGCAAACAATGGAATGCCATACCGGCTGCTCTAACAACTGAACTATCCAGCCCTATGTTGCCGGTGTCTCAAATTGTCAATTTTCTTTATTGATCAAAAACTGATAAGAAAGGGAATTGTTATACGAAACAGCTCAATGCTTTTGAGGGCACAAAAAGCCAATTGTGTTGGCTCAGGTGGGATTTGAACCGCCCACTTTCTGCTTACTAGTGCAGATGTCATACCACTAATTGGAGTGAGCAGGTTTAATCAAATCTGATTTTCACGTCAGGGTGATACCGCAACAACAAATCTTAGGGGGTTTACAAAACCTTTTCCTTTTCAAACAGGAAAATCTTCTTTCGAACCACAGCCAAAAACCTCTATTTTGATACCCGTTATTTTAGAACGCCGGTTTCACAAAATGAAGCCAGAGCCTGAGTCTGAGCCTCCATTTGGAAAACCCCTTTAAACACTAGTTACAGGTGTGTCAATGTTTATGCCTGCTTGCTTACTTTATCCGTGGAGGGTAGATCACCGCCAAACCTCTTCAGGGCGATGAGGAAGGGATCTGGGGCCGGCTTGCCTCGTTTGACCTCCGGGTCATCACCAGTGCAGACTATGTGATGAAACTGCTGGAAGAAGTCACCATGTCTCTGACTCTTCAGCTTGAATAGATCGCTGGGCGAGCCCGTCGCCACGGCAATGGGTATGTTATGCTTGTGGAGATGACCGACAAGTTTTTCTGCCCCTGCATTAGTAGAGAGGTAGGGTTGGGGGTTATGAACAATTTTATCTGACTGCCAAACGAACAAAGATAATTGACAATTTGGGACACTGCCAACATATGGTTGGATAGCTCCATTAGTAGAGCACCACAACCGTTTTCCAGGGGTCGCAGGTTCGAACCCAACTTCCAGTCCTTTTTTACCACTACTATATTCCGAAAATCTTTGGTTCGAACCCCAGCCCAGTTCATTTTTTTACCACAGCAGCATTTAGGGGGTCGCAGGTTCGAACCCCACTCCCAGTCAATTTTCTTTGTTCACCTGTCAATGACTCATATAAAGCTTTGTGAAAAATAATGTCTGTACTCTCGGACCTGGCATAAGATCAGCCTTAGGAAACACCTCCTGGCTCTTGTGTTTGACTGAAGCTATCCACTCCTGGGGTGTAGTCTTCATTCCAGTCTCTTGAATGATGATCTGTGCTGCCTCTGTCTCCTTACGACCCATCAGTTTCTGCTTCAGCTCCCATGTGTACTTATCGAGACCATGTTCCTGGAATAACTCCTCATATATCAATGTGTACAGCCTCTCCGTATCTAGGATCAGATCGCCAAGACAACAATAAAAGCAGTGGTTATCTTAGATGTGATGATCGTAGCACTTGGTCTACTCGACCAATGGACCAAGGGTTTTGTTTGTGGGATGATCATAAACCTTGGGAGGGACCAGTAGATGATGGGTTATTTACCAGTAGAGCAACGGTTACAATCATCACAACTATGATTATTTATGCCCTTAGGTTTAAGGTTAGCATAGTTAGGGTTACCTTCCCCCAACTCGACCCCCAAAATAAAAAAAGGGGAGTTCAGTGCCCCATCAGTTATAGTTGCGATGATCGTAACCCTAGGTCTGACATGGGGAAGGTCCCTGTCCCCATGTCAGACCTAGGGTTACGATCATCGCAACTACATCAGTTACTGCCTGGGTCTATTTATTTTTCTGTATCACAGAAAAGGTATTGTCTTGCAATGGATTTTGAAGTTATTATTTTAAAATAAATATAATTGAGAACTGAGACTAACATTATTTTATGAAACTGAAAATGCATAAAAAATACCCCCCCCCCCCTCCCCTCGCCCCGCCCCCTTAACTGCATAGGCTAACACAAAACAGAACTACAGCTATCAGCTGCAGGTGCAAGAGTCCAAGACAATAATAATATACAGAAAAACAGAAACCTAGTAAAAGTCCATCCATGTCGAATATCACATGTGTCACGTCGGCCCGATTCGTGCACATTTTGGTCTCTTAATTTCGCTTCGTTTTTGGCAATAACTGGGAACAAAAATCGGAAACTTCACGCGCACTAAATTAACTCTGAACTAGACTGTAAACATATTGCCGTTGGTGGCGTGCTTTCGTCCACAGATTAGTATGGTGCTCTTCTGTATCCCAATGCTTCCTTGAAAATTAATTACCAATGCGTTGTGTTTGTTCGTAGGAGTCTGGAAACAAAGCCAGTCATTTATTGTTGTGGAAAGGAAGCATTTTTGTCCATCTGAGGTTGACTTTTCTCCTGATTTTTCCACGATTTCTCAGCCATGAAGCCTACCGTTGCCGTTGATGAGATGTTTCCGGAAGGCTCGGCGCCCTATGTAGATTTAGATGAGGTGAATATCATTTTGTCCCAACGTGATTATCTGATTATTTATTTGTTCACTTCAACTAAAAATAAAATCAGAAAATTATTATTCAACTTCAAGCCAAATTGAAATATTAATAAAAAACATTTGTTTTACTGTTTTACATTATAATTTTGTTAATTGTGGACGAGTGGTTCCTAAAAGTAAAACTATAGCAACAAGCAAGTAAGAAAGTTGTACTTTTTCACTTGAATTTAAGGCTCAGGAACATTTGCTAAAAACAGTAGAACTAGGCCCCCTACTAAAATAATTAGATAAAATTTACAAAGTTGCGTAAAGAATACCACTGTCCTGACGGCCATTACGGAAACAGGGTTATTTTATTTCCTCCAAGACTAACGTTAGAGATAACTTATTGGATAAGTAAGACTTACAGCTTATTGGATGCAAGTCATGATGAATTTCAATGTCAGGTGTATAACACTGGGGTAGCATATCTTAAAAGTGAGATTTTCAGTGTTTTTGACCTAATGATACACTTCGAATGCAATGCCAATGCCAATGGTAGCCATTTTTCCCATAACAACCTCTGTTGGTCCCATAGATTTGTGCACAAGTGATGGCCGTCAGTGGAATTCTTTCCAAAGTTGCTTTCCTTTCCTAACTTAAACCACTTGTTCTTTTCCTTTATAGTTTTTGGAACCACTTGTCCACAATAACCAGACTTTTGACAAAGCTGTGATGCTTTTAATGGCTAAAGTTAATTGTTATGCACATATAATTATGTGGTAAGCAGCTCTTGTCTTGTGTGTGATACAGTGTAGGTGCTGCTGTAGAGGGTTAGGGTTAATGATAATGTTTCTGCAAGAAGTCCAGTGGTAGGGTTCCTTTGTCATAAGTAAATGGTGGTCTTTGTGTATTGTATTTACTATGCAGGCTGGAGGTACAGCAGGTCTGCTCATGGATCTAGCTGCTAACGAGAAAGCTGTACACAGTGACTTCTTCAACGGTACGTACATATTCTTCCGTCCTTTTTAAGCCCAGAAATAGACTGATCCATTAAGCCCTGCACTTCATTTGTTTCTGTCCAACGTTCACACTGCATGTACGAAGTGCGTTATTTGAACGTGCAGTTTAGCTTTGCCCATGTGTGTGCAGTGGGAGGGGCTTACTGGATCGGTCTATTGTTAGAGTAATTCGGACCCATATTGACATTGTAAGCAGTCATTATGCTGGCCTGTTTTAGGTACAAGTATCTGGATATCTAGAGCAAATACTGTAAATTGGCATAATATAATGCCTGTGCATCTAGTCAGTGCATACAATTAATCCTTACCCACCTGCATACCAATAACCACATTAGGTTTTTCCTGTGGTACTTGTGTGGTATCCTGACTACACCAATACACCACATACAATGTGGTTTGTGTGGTTCATGATCCAGCTCCCCCTGTGGAGACTATGGTAGTCGTGGTAGTGTGTGGTAAACAGCTCTTGTCTTGTGTGGTAAGTATAGAGGGTTATGGTTACCCACATGATCCATTTCCCCTGTGGAGACTGTGGTATTGTGTGGTAAACAGCTCTTGTCTTGTGTTTTAAGGGTAGAGGGTCAGGGTTACTCACATGGTCCAGTTCCCCACCTGTTGAGACCATGATAAGCAGCTCTTGTCCCACATAAATTCTTAAAGAATTTTTGAACAAAATTAATCACAAAAGAAATTGGTTGGCAAGGAAAAAAAGTGGACTTTGAAATAAAATTTGAAAAATCTTTATTATTATATTTTCCACAGATTTTGAAGATCTCTTTGATGATGATGACTTGTCCTAGCCCTGGAGGCCCCTCCTTATACTTCAACTTATTACCACCCCTGCATCTTCATGGAACAGCCTCAAGGCAACGCTTCTGCCCAATGGGGATCCAAGGACGTCAGATCGTGGACCGCAGCACTGTTCTAAAGAGGGGTGAGCGTGGACCTTCACAAATAGAAGCAGGGATTGCACTGAGTTTCAGCTTTTTTATTTTAAGCACAAGTTTATTTTGTGTGAGAATAACTGTGTCGGACTCGGATCATATACCGTGGTAGAAGTGTGAAGATTAAAAAGCATCCTATAACCAAAAGAAAATCTTTCGAAATTTTACAGATTAGTCTTTGATTGTTGTCGTCAGCTTCACTCGAAGCTTGACCCACAAAGTTGCACAGTCTCTAAGTGCAAACAGTTTTTTGAACTGCACTGGAGGGAAAAAATTTATACAGTTTTAACATCCACTCTGCAGTTCTGTCATTCGGAATGGTGGGGAGTCGTGATGAACATTTCTCAAAACTAAAATGTTCTCTCGGTATCGAGAATCAAGCTTATATTTTTGCTGCACTTTGAAAAAGCTGTGTCTTGAGTCGTGACTCCCCGTGGACTTTGAAAATGTTGACAACCGACAGAGTGCAGGACTGCAGCATGGATTGATTGACTGCTCTCTTCCCTAAAGTTGACAGTGTTATCGAAGAGGCTTTCAGAAAGTTTATGCGTAATCGTGTTGGTGAATGCTTATTGTACATAATGGTAGTTTGAAACTTGAATCTCTATTTGAATCTCGGCATACAGACTGAGAATTCGGTATTAACGATCAATGTTTACAGTGGGAGGTGACTCTGGAACAACCTCAGGTCTGTCGTAGGGTGTGGGGAGGCTAATTGCTCAGATACAGGTTGTATCCAAGGGCAGAATAAGGAGGCTGTTCGTACAGCCTTGGCCGGCCATCAGGGGGTGACTCACCGTGACTGTCATTGCCTTGACCGGGACTGGTAAGAGTTGGTCTCTGGCTCCCTGCTGGGGGAGAAGACAACTGCTAGTTTACAGCTTTTATGGGCTGATTTTATCCTGAACCTATCACACTTTCCTTGTCAAGGTCACACAGTGATCCTCTGAGTGGTTATAATGCTGTCCAGGACCCTACACTTCTATGGTATTCATACTTTTGTCTTTCATCTTTACTGACTGCCGTCAATTTGCAAGGACCCTTGGATGCTGTTCCCTGGCCACCAAGGGCATCATTCAGACTAGTCTGAGTGATGCCACTGTCTGGCCATAGCGTGGAGGGGTACTGCTGACCGGTCAGTATGCAAGTAGCAGTCCAGTCCTACCCTCAGGGAGGGAACGCAGGCTTGACAACCTTGACCAAGGCGAGGTTTTTTAAACAAAGGTTTCCGAAACTTGAAATGCAGGGGTCTACTTCAGGCATGCAACTTTCCCTCGGATCAGCTGATTTCCTCTTTTTTTTCACTTCACTCTTTATACTCATGTCATTGAAAAGTGAAAAACATTGTTCAAAATATGGTAAAGATTGGTATTTCCTCTGAGTTTTTTTAAAGTCCAAGTTACATGCCTGCTAATTCTTGAGCTTGCAGTGGATCTGATAGCCAGGTTGCTCGGGTAATTAATTTGCAGAACTATTGCATTTAAAGCAAGCGGCAGATAAAATGTTCACAGAATCAGGCCATTCCAAAATGGCAAACAAATTACCAGACATTGATCTGGCTAAAATATGTCATATACATGTATCGGTATGTGTATGGTATGTGCTTTCCATTTTGATAGTGAGGCAGGCGAGTACATTTTTATTTTTAATAGCACAACCTGTGTATTTAGTAACTTTGTATTTATTTTGTATGTGTCCGAGATTGTTGAGGTTGTTGGGGGAAAGGGGTGGCCGATGCCACCTAAATATTTGTCGTTAGTATTTGTTTTTGCTTAGTGTTAGGAGGGCCTGACATTTCGATCCAAGCAGGATCTTTCTCAAAGGCTATAAAACTGGCTATTAGAAAGATCTTTCAGAAAGATCCATTTTCATGTAGGATCGAAACGTCAGGCCCTCCTTTACTCTTTATGCAGTATATAACTTCAGGTCATTAGTTTGGTCGATGAGCAGTTTGCAGCAGTTTATTACTTGCAGTAACTTGTTTTTATGTAATTGATGCAATTTTATTTCTTACTGAAACATTAGCATTATTGGGAAACAATATGTTGGGATGTAAACCAGATATCATGGCCCCATCATCTTAAATTTCCGTAGTAAACCTCAGCAGTGTCATGGCCGTATAGCCCAGTGGCCCAGATTGTCAAGTATTAAACAATGTTTGATCTTGTTCATCGATTGTTTTTGTAGCTTGTTCCATTACTTTATTCCGATTATTTTTGGAACAAAACTGGAAAGAAATGTAGATATTACATAATGTGCATTCCGGAAGGAGTGAACTTGGAACTTTATGCCCCATTTTTGGTGGCCTTTTAAGAGTCTTATCAGGTTTTCAAGGTTTAATTTGTGTAGACAGGTAGATGGATCTTTGCCAGTTAAAATTTCTTGAAATACAAAGTAACCATGATAACGAACTAATTACTAATAAAGCAGGCAACATTACAAGCACTCAATTTGCACAAATTTGTCTTACATTTCATTGAGTTTCATCAAAATTATTCACAAGGGGTACCCCTTGCGGTAAATTCCTGAAATGGTGTCAATGCTCCTCACAGATAAGAAATAGACCCATTTTTATACCAGAAATGGGCTCTAAGACATCTATTTGACGATTAGGAATACTTTGGGAAAAAGTCAATTTTTGGTCAAAAATGATAAAAATGACAAGGGGTACCCCTTGCCATTTTTTCAATTTTTGATGAAAAATTTAAATTTCTCAAATGGTGTCAATTCTCCTTGCAGATAAGAAATAGACCCGTTTTTATACCAGAAATGGGCTCTAAGACATCTATTGGACGATTAGGAATACTTTGGGAAAAAGTCAATTTTTTGTCAAAAATGATAAAAATGACAAGGGGGTACCCCTTGCCATTTTTTCAATTTTTGACGAAAAATTTAAATTCCTGAAATGGTGTCAATTCTCCTTGCAGATAAGAAATAGACCCGTTTTTATACCAGAAATGGGCTCTAAGACATCTATTGGACGATTAGGAATACTTTGGGAAAAAGTCAATTTTTGGTCAAAAATGATAAAAATGACAAGGGGTACCCCTTGCCATTTTTTCAATTTTTGATGAAAAATTTAAATTTCTCAAATGGTGTCAATTCTCCTTGCAGATAAGATATAGACCCGTTTTTATACCAGAAATAGGCTCTAAGACATCTATTGGACGATTAGGAATACTTTGGGAAAAAGTCAATTTTTGGCCAAAAATGACAAGGGGTACCCCTTGTCGTTTTTTCTTTTTTTGATGAAAAATTTAAATTCCTGAAATGGTGTCAATTCTCCTATCAGATAAGAAATAGACCCGTTTTTATACCAGAAATGGGCTCTAAGACATTTATTAGATGATTTAGAATACTGTGGGAAAAAGTCAATTTTTGGACAAAAATGACAAAAACGGCAAGGGGTACCCCTTGTCGTTTTTGTAATTTTTGCTCAAAAATCGACTTTTTCCCGAAGTGTTCCAAATCATCCTAATAGGTGTCTCAGATCATGAAGAACCCATTTCTAGTACGAAAACTGGTCTATTTCTCATCTGTGAGGAGAATTTAATCCATTTAAGAATGTTTGAATTTTCATCCAAAATTGAAAAAACGGCCCTCGTCGTTTTTGTTCTAATAGGTGTCTCAGATCACCAAGAAACCATTTCTAGTACGAAAACTGGTCTATTTCTCATCTGCGAGGAGAATTGAATCCATTTCAGAACATTTGATTTTTCATCCAAAATTGAAAAAACGGCAAGGGGTACCCCTTGTCGTTTTTGCCATTTTTGCCCCAAAATTGACTTTTTCCCAAAGTGGTCCAAATCATCCTAATAGGTGTCTTGGAGCATCCTGAGCTGAAAAACAGGACTATTTCTCATCTGCGAGGAGAATTGAATCCATTTCAGAACATTTGATTTTTCATCCAAAATTGAAAAAACGGCAAGGGGTACCCCTTGTCGTTTTTGCCATTTTTGCCCCAAAATTGGCTTTTTCCCAAAGTGGTCCAAATCATCCTAATAGGTGTCTTGGAGCATCCTGAGCTGAAAAACAGGACTATTTCTCATCTGCGAGGAGAATTGAATCCATTTCAGAACATTTGATTTTTCATCCAAAATTGAAAAAACAGCAAGGGGTACCCCTTGTCGTTTTCGTCATTTTTGCCCAAAAATTGACTTTTTCCCAAAGTGTTTCAAATCAGCCTTATAGTTGTCTCAGATCACAAAGAACCCATTTCTAGTATGAAAACAGGTATATTTCTCATCTGCAAGAGGGATTGATTCTTTTTTCTTCATATCCTTGCTGCATAATTATGTACATTACCATGATTACATGTAAGCTATCATCAATCACACACAGGCTTCATACGTAGATCTACCATCAATCACACACAAGCTTCATACGTATATCTACCATCAATCACACACAAGCTTCATACGTATATCTACCATCAATCACACACAAGCTTCATACGTATATCTACCATCAATCACACACAAGCTTCATACGTATATCTACCATCAATCACACACAAGCTTCATACGTATATCTATCATCAATCACACACAAGCTTCATACGTATATCTACCATCAATCACACACAAGCTTCATACGTATATCTACCATCAATCACACACAAGCTTCATACGTATATCTATCATCAATCACACACAAGCTTCATACGTATATCTATCATCAATCACACACAGGCTTCATACATATATCCATCTATCATCAATCACACACAAGCTTCATACGTATATCTATCATCAATCACACACAGGCTTCATACGTATATCTATCATCAATCACACCCGCTTCTTGACTGATATTGTACAATAATTTGTCGTTTCTGATGTGTTTGTAGCTGTACCAATGAAATCTTCTGAATTTTGGTATAAATTAGCTTTGAATGGCAATTATTTTATAAAAACCTTTGCTTAAACATGTAAATCTTTGAAAGGCGATAATATTTTGAATATGCTGTTTTAGACACTGAAATATCAGTTTAATGACTGCAATCTGTATTTTCTTGACTATTGACAATAATAAAGCAGCCCAATCTTGGGCAATAAAGAAAACTGAAGGTCCGTACTTTTCCGTATGGTTTTTATTAACTGTCTGTGTCTTATCATATGATAACCCTAACCCTAACCCTAACCCTAACCCTAACCCTAACCCTAACCCCAACCCTAACCCTAACCCAGGATCTTAAATTAAGGATTCGAACCTGGGACCCTGGAATGCAATACAAGGTTTCAACCTACTACTAAGCTGGTTGAACACCGGTATTGCAGTTCAGAATCGCAGGTTCGAATCCCAATTTCACTGTCAAATGACTTAAATCAATTTTCCAGTCAGAGTTTCCCTTGTGGTAATTTGATGTTCATATTTCTTAATAAAATTATGACTGTTTTAAAGAAATACTCACAGAGACTTGTTTTATTCTTTCTGAAACCGTCTTTAATAAAAATCACCATCTTTATTGACAATAAGAATATAATATAAGGTAGCATATAATTCAAGTTGTTCTGACTGAAAATAGTCTTTATGAAACCATCGTTATTGATAATCGAATAATAACCATACAATGTGTGGTAGTTTCTAAGTATAGCACCAAAAAACCAACTTCTAGTACGAAAACAGGTGTATTTCACATCTGTGAGGAGAATTGAATCAATTTCAGGACGTTTGATTTTTCATCCAAAATTGAAAAAACGGCAAGGGGTACCCCTTGTCGTTTTTGTCATTTTTGCCCCAAAATGTACTTTTTCCCGAAGTGTTCCAAATCATCCTTATAGGTGTCTCGGATCACGAAGAACCCATTTCTAGTACGAAAACTGGTCTATTTGTCATCTGCGAGGAGAATTGAATCCATTTCAGAACATTTGATTTTTCATCCAAAATTGAAAAAACGGCAAGGGGTACCCCTTGTCGTTTTTGTCATTTTTGCCCAAAAATGTACTTTTTCCCGAAGTGTTCCAAATCATCCTAATAGGTGTCTCGGATCACGAAGAACCCATTTCTAGTACGAAAACTGGACTATTTCTCATCTGCGAGGAGAATTGAATCCATTTCAGAACATTTGATTTTTCATAAAAAATTGAAAAAACGGCAAGGGGTACCCCTTGTCGTTTTTGTCATTTTTGCCCCAAAATTGACTTTTTTTTTAAGTGGTCCGAATCATCCTAATAGGGGTCTTGGAGCATCCTTAGCTGTAAAACAGGACTATTTCTCATCTGCAAGGAGAATTGAATCCATTTCAGAACATTTGATTTTTCATCAAAAATTGAAAAAATGGCAAGGGGTACCCCTTGTCGTTTTTGCCATTTTTGATGAAAATTTGAAATTCCTTAAATGGCGTCAATTATCCTCGCAGATAAGAAATAGATTAATAAGAAGAAAATTAATGGCATTTTGCTGCTGGAATTTTGGAGCTAAACTGAGGAGAAATGAAGATATTATATACTGTGCGTTCAAAAAGCAATAAAATAGGAATTTTCTTTAAATACAAAGTAACCATGGTAACGATCTCATAACTAATCAACTAGACAATCGAACAAGTACTGGTACTCAGTTTCAACATAAATTTGTCTTACATTTCATTCAGTTATTTACAGAGCTCGTTTATTTTCACGTTTTCATAGATTACAGCCAAATTATCTACATATTTTCATCAAGATGTAATACCTGTGTCTGTTTGAAAGGTACATTGCAAGGTTTTGGATCTGTCATACCTAATAGTTTCAATATTTTCTTCTCATAATATTTTTGGGGTAGTACAGCGATCTTTAGAGATTATTCCAAAATAATTCAAGCTTGTATTAAAAGTAAAATAAAAAAGCAAATATTTTGTGGCCTCAAAGTAATTCTCTTCCGTGAATTTTGAGAACGAACTCCGATCACTTTTGACTCGGACATACTCACATGATATGAAAAGTACAAGAAGTGAAAAAGATTTTATATGCATGGATAGGTATACAATGGATATGTATTCTTAAATATTTAAAGGGAAAATGTCCAATAATGGCTTGCTCTATGCACTGTACATGTACTGTACGAATCTATATTCTGCCTCATCGTCAAAGTTTCGTTATTAGAATCACGTTCCTGGGCATGCTGGGAAAGGGAACAGGGTATACACAGGTTTACACTTCGAAAAGTGCGCATGCGTGGAAGTGCCTCGTTTTGAAGTTGCGATCAAAACCGCCGAAGTGTAAACCCGTGTATTGTAATTTCTCAATACACGGGTTACACTTCGAAAAGTGCGCATGCGTGGAAGTGCCTCGTTTTGAAGTTGCGATCAAAAGCTAAGATGGCCGCTGAAGTGTAAACCCGTGTATTGTAATTTCTCAATACACGGGTTACACTTCGAAAAGTGCGCATGCGTGGAAGTGCCTCGTTTTGAAGTTGCGATCAAAAGCTAAGATGGCCGCTGAAGTGTAAACCCGTGTATTGTAATTTCTCAATACACGGGTTACACTTCGAAAAGTGCGCATGCGTGGAAGTGCCTCGTTTTGAAGTTGCGATCAAAAGCTAAAATGGCCGCTGAAGTGTAAACCCGTGTATTGTAATTTCTCAATACACGGGCTACACTTCGAAAAGTGCGCATGCGTGGAAGTGCCTCGTTTTGAAGTTGCGATCAAAAGCTAAAATGGCCGCTGAAGTGTAAACCCGTGTATTGGGAGAACGATTCCAATAAAATGCTGCATCGGTGGGATTTAAGCCTGCAACTCCATATTTTGTCATCATGCAAGCTTTCATTTGTTTCTGTTCTCGCATGCAATCTACGTACAACACTGGACATGCATTGGTGCAACACATTGAACAAAGAAAGCTACATACATATTTTAATGTAATACGTCTACATTCAAATTTTGTTCCAAAATTATTACGCGCTGATAAAGAACACAAATAAGCCCGCTCGCCTGAAAGAGTTAAGGAGTGTAGACAAGAATTTGGATCAGGCAGCCCATGGCTGGGGCCACCAAACACATTGACAGCCTTCTATGTATTGGCCAATTTCACGGCGCTGCTTAGCACAAAAATTTGCTAAGCATGACATTTCTGTCTTAATAAAAACAGGGTTAAAACCAAATTTCCATATGTTGTGTATCACTTGTGATTGCTCTTTGGCTGTTGTTCACTGACCGTGAATATCAAATGAAATTTGTGGGGTTTTTTATTGGGCAAGACATTTTTGTGCTAAGCAAATTTATTGTGCTTAGCAGCTACATGAAATTGGCCCCGACAGGCCCACATTCAGTTGAATGACTACATGTACTGTGTAGATGGAAGGATGGTCCCAGCCATGGCCGCCTCCATTGACATAATGGTGGGATTCATCTGTTATTCTGGGTGAGCGAGGGCGCCATCCAAGGGAATGAAAGCTTGGATGGTAGAGCATTTCGCTACAGTATTGCAGAGATCTCCCTCTTACGCCAACTGATTTCCTATTTTCATTTCAGATCCCTAAAACTACGAGTTTACGAGATTATAAAAACACAGTTTGTGTTTAAAAAGCATGCCATAAAAGTTACATGAACTAGAAGAAAAGATTTTCATTTTTACGTGGACGAAGTAAATGTGCGATTAATTTCTTTAAATACCAAAAAACTTCAATTGAGGATCATGATTTTATAAAACATGGACTTTCCTTGAAACTAAACCCACAGAACTCGTGGGTAGGAGCCTATTTGAATCTACCAAAATCTATCAGTGTTCAGTATCCCTATGGCACATTCTTTGGACAAGAAATGGTGACTAGGAACCTTCCAGAATCTACCCAAATCTATCAGAGTTCTGTTTCCCTATGGCAGAATCTTTGGACTCGGCCCAAGATGGCCCATCAATACAGAATTACTGTTTCCTGTCCTAATCTCCTTTTTTAATAAAAAAAACCTACAAAACTACAAACTTGGGGTGGATTTTTAAAGACAATGAGGTTATATTACTGAATAATACAAATATCGCAAATACTGCTGGCAATGCAGATTAAAAAATACGTTTCTCATGCCACAATTAACACAAAAACGGATAGTGAACCCATTCCACTGTTTCAATACAAGCGTGAATCAAACAAATTAAAAATCTCCGACAAATTAATATTGCTAAAAAAAAATTCAGGAAAACGAATTGCATATTAACATCGTTTTGGTTAATACTCATAACACTGGAAGTGGAGCACATGGAAAACAACAACAATTTTTTAGCATTTTGCCTAGAATCAAATTTACAAAAATTGCAATTTTTTTACCGGTAATTATTATTATTTTTTTTACAGCTCTGTACAATTTATAAGTTGCAGGAAAATAATACAATCTTTGAAAGGATTAATTAGTAAGTATCGTTATGCCTCGATAAATAAGATGTATGCATATAGTTTATGCAAATTTTGGGGCGTTTTAATATCATTATAGGTTCCCAGCTCAAGATATTGTGAGATCTGCATTGTGAAGAGACCTTACTTCCGCGCTGGAACAAGACTGATGGTCTCTTCACAGTACAAACAGGACTGGAAGGGGTACCTAGTCCACAGCAAGGCAGCTATGAATGCCTCCACCCCTATGGTGTGGAGAAACCAGTCCCTCACACTGAAACAAGACTGATAGTCTCTTCACAGTATAAATAGGACTGGAAGGGGTACCTAGTCCACAGCAAGGTAGCAATGAATGCCTCCACCCCTATGGTGTGGAGAAACCAGTCCCTCACACTAAAACAAGACGGTCTTTTTTCAGTGTAAACTGGCCTGTAAACTGGTACCTTTAAACTTTGGACAGGGGCCTAGCTGGTCCAGCCTTACTGCTAACAACACCAAAATCATTTTTCTTCTTACCTGCTGAAAAAAACCCAATCTGTAGAGGAATCGATGGAATGAGATTGCGATACCTGAAAAGCTTTAGACCTTGGGTCGTTTGATGAAGACCTTCATGGCACCGTTGAAGTCACCTGACACCAGGAGCTCCCCTTGGTCCAGGACTCGCTTGAGCGAGCTCTTCTTCTCAGCTTTGCTCTCCACTTTGCCCTGGATCATCTCCCTCTTTGCCCGGGTGACTGGGCTCTCCGGGCTGTCCGACCGAACGCCGGCCGATGCCGCGTCTGAAGTAGCCGAGCTGTCCGTGTCTGTTGGCTTGATGACCAGGGACGGCTGGGGTGAGAAGACCGCAGTGGTGACCACGACATCGTGCGCTGAAAAATAAGAGCAATGTAATTATTTTAAACACAATGAACTGACTGGACATACTCTAGAATAGACTGGATGCCTGTCCTGCACCAGTTATACGGAGCAGCCTAAACCACTCTGTGGGTCTAAGGGTCGTAAATTGAAACATTCTCAATAATGATTGATTGCGGTACCCACTACGATATTGGATTCAAATTAACCTGCTTACCCCAGGTCCCCAGCTAGCTTGGTGGTCTGCACTAGTAAGCAAGAGGGAGGTAGTGGGTTCGAATCTCATCTGAGCCAGCACATATCTTTGTTTTTCCAAGTGTACTTAAAGAGCACTGAGAATGCAGTGTTGATAGACGTTAGTGAAGTGCAAGCCTAATGTAAATAATTGAGATAAATGAATGATTTTGAACATATCGGGAATTCATAACAATCTCCCTGCATACCACTACCCTCGTGCCCAAAAAACAAATTCTGAGGCCGCCAGCGAGCAACCATATCAAGAGCTCAACCCTTCTTAAACTGCTTGGTGAGATAAGAATCCTTGGACTAATTGCACGGTCGGGCGTCCTGATTTTCAAACCTACCTTTGATCGCTTCCCAGAAGTCGTTGCGGTCTTTGCGCACTGAGGTGAACTTGGCAAAGTCGTAGTTGGTCTTCCAGATGTAAATACAGTGGTCCTCCGAGCCGCACACGATGTACCTGTAGTTATGACTGTTAAAGAGATGAAGGATAACATTCCGTTAATATTCATCTCTTGCAATACGCCAAAACACATTCCTCAGATGCAACATACAGCTAGGGCCAAGCAGTTTTAATCAGTTGCCCGGCAGAGAAATGATGCTTAATCAAAATTTTAAGCTATTAAGCAAAAATCAGCCGAGTACCAACCACATACAATGTACAATGCAGTGGGTTTATGGCTGGTAACACGTATTTCCTGAACATGCTGAACAAAACCATATCCGTGCAAATTTTCTAGATATTCATCAAATAACCACATGGGAAACTGACTGGAATAATTTTAAGTCACTGAAAAATTGACTGGAGCGGGATTCGAACCAGTTACCTCTATATACCTCCGGAATATCGCTAACTATTTTCTATTATAGTTAGCAGCTCTGTGAAATTGGTTCCTGGTCTGATGAGGAGTTCACAGACTTAGAATGAGAACATTTATACACGTCAGACACTCACTGTATCATTAGCATCAAAGTTCCTGGAGCTGTTTGGGTAAAAAGGTCACGATTTCCATGGCAACTCTGTATCATACCTGAACGAGGCACGGATCTGACTGCTGATGTTGGTGCAGCCTTTGTACTTGCAGGTCAGCGAGAGGTCACGCAGGTCATACAGCCTCAGCCGCGAGTCGTTGGACGTCACCAGAATCTTAAAGAGGAAATGACCGAGACAAAAACCGAAGTTACACTCACCGAGACTCAAAAGAACATGGCGATTGAAACTGTGTGTGGATGCCGTTTAAGTATTTGAAAACCTTCCTGCAGTTGCAGCGTACTTTTTATTCATATTTGTGGACAATTTCAACTATAAATGCCAACTTTTAACAAAATCGGTGAAGGGTAAGCCCAATTTGCATAATTTTGCATAATCAACCAACATGGCACTACTCTAAGTAGTATTATGGACAATGTTATTTAATCAAACATTTTGAGGCTGATCTTTATGTCAGGGGCATGTTTTTGATATGGCAGGGATTAAGAGGGGGTAAGAGAACTTGTTACAACATGCCATTAGCCAATAGCCTACCTTGTCTTGCCCAGGGAGAGGCTCAATGGCCGTGATCTTCCTTCCTACGGCATTACGCCCTCTGGTGGACCGTACGTGAATCTGACTGTAGTATTTCAAATGCTGAAAAGAGAGAAATTGAGAAAAACAAGTGACAGAAAGACTCTGAGGAAATTTTGGGCATCAAAGAAGCAGTTTCAAAGAGCAGACTACCAGCTAAAGTTTAAAGTTATTCCAACTGTTTATGACCGGTACTCGGCCAATTTCTGCTAAGCATTGAAACAAACATTAAAGTGGAAAGCCAGAGCCTAGTCAGCTGTTGATTTACATTCTTTGTGGTGAATTAACAGAATTACACTGGTTGTGGGTGTTTATAGAGCTCTATGAAATTGATAAAAGTATTTCAACTTACCTCTGTGTCGTAGAATATGCATCTGCCATCGTACGTGCCCACCACTGAGAAGCGACCATTCTGGATGAAGTTGGCAGCGGTGATGAGCTTGGTTGGGCCGTCCACCTCGTTCCAGAGGGCCACCTTCTTGTCCGGAATGTTCCACAGTCGAAGTTTGCCGTCCAGGGAACCACTGAGGAAGTACCGGTCATCCTAGGATCGGTAGGTGGGGGTGAGGGGGTGTAAATATATAAACCAGTTGTCATGGTAACCAAGTCACTGCTGTATGAATGTCTCTATGTCAAATCAAGTCAAACTGGTACAAATTGGTCAAATTGTGACTTTCATGCCATTTTGCAGTGTCAAGGTATTACATTACCACTATGGCATCATCACCGCAACCCATCTTTCTAAAAATCACACCGTTCAACTTCGGATCTAAGAGCAAATCTCTCTGCTTTTGTTTGAGACTACCTACGACTTACCCTTGGGTGGAACGCGATGGCTGTGACAAAGTCAATGTGCTGAAAGCAGCACAGACACTCTCCACGGGAAATATGCCACAGCCGAACCGTCTTATCCATAGACGATGACAGAATGAAGTAGTTCTGCAAAAAGGACGACGACAAGGAATGATTACAAGACAGCTCTGAAGACACACTGAGTATTCTGTAAATCCGACACGGTTGTTGTTTCTGTTTTGGTAGCGTTTTGCAAATGGTTCACCAAGCATCGGGCTGTTACAATTTTTGATCGGTCTTTATGATCATTTGAAAGGTGAAACATCATTACTTGCAGCTGAGAAGCAGAGGACGCAGCTATGCAACTTCCAAGCTGCAGGAATGCAGTGCCTTGATGGCTAGCAATGCTTTCTCCTGCAATGACATGGGGTCAATTTCACCAAACTCATCATAACTTACTATCAATCGTAAGACTTATTATGCAATTTAGCCCTATGTAGGATACGACGGGTTATCCTTCGTTAATCTCCAGTTACGATCGATCGTAGGGCTTAACTCATCGTAACTTACTATCAATCATAGGACTTATGATGCATTGCAGCCCCATGTAGAAGTCGTAGGATGCGATGGGTTTTCACTTGTTTAAACTTGAATTATGATCGATCGTAGGGCTTCTTGAAATCGACCCCAGGAAATGCAAGCTGTTCTCACAGAAAGAGAACAGTCTTGATTTTTACCTTGGACCAGGACACATCAAGGACGTCGGCGGTGTGGCCTGAGTACTCAAAGAATGGCGTGCGGGCAAAGATGGCCATCTCATCCTCAAGGGCGCTCTCCCTAATGGGCGTGTCTGGATGATCCCCCTCCGCCCTTTCCTCCTCGCCCCGCCCCTCATCCTTAGGTTTGGTCTCCGCCTCGGATTCTAGAGGTTTGTCCAGCGCCTCTTCAGATCCCGATCGCTCCCTCTCCGGGTCTGAGGAAGAATCCTAGACACACAGAAGAACATTTTTTAATGGCAAATAAAATTGTTTCCAAACAAAATCCTTGTAACCTGTTAATTTAACAAAAGATTGACTTAAAAGACTGTTGTATCTACAGGCCAGACAGCTATTGTTTGTTTGTTTGTTGGTGTTGAAGTTGTTGTTGTTGTTGTTGTCATTGTAACAGTAGTTGTTGTCGTTACAGTTGTTGTTGTTTGTTGTTATAGTTGTTGTTTTGTTGTGATTATAGTGCTGTTGTTTGTTATTATTGTTATTTGTTGATGATGTTTATGTTGTAACAGTCATTACAGTTGCTGTTGGTGTTTGTAGTTCTCGACATTCTACCTTTTCTGAATTGTTGCCTTCTTGAGCTTGCTCTCTCGCTTCATTGCTATACCTCTGCCTCATGTCATCAAAGTATTTATAGTGATCCTGTAGAACCCAGACACGTAACATACGATCCTGTCCAGCTGTAGCCTGGAAATATATGGAACAAAAACGGCAGAATCTTGTTATAATGAAATCGCCCAGACTTAGAAGAATCTGATTTATTGGAAGATTTAAATATCCGCACAAATTTCAGGCTTGTCTGGAAGACTAGTGCATGATTGGTATTAAAGTCTGTGTGTTTTTTGTGCTGTCAGGAAATGTCTCGTCTACAGAGGGCGCTGTGTAATGAGACAAAGGAAAATTGTTTTTGCATTGTCAGGAAATGTCCTGTCTACAGAGGGCGCTGTCTAATGAGACAAAGGAAGATTGTTTTTACATTGTCAGGAAAAGTCCTGTCTACAGAGGGCGCTGTCTAATGAGACAAAGGAAGATTGTTTTTACATTGTCAGGAAATGTCCTGTCTACAGAGGGCGCTGTCTAATGAGACAAAGGAAGATTGTTTTTACATTGTCAGGAAATGTCCTGTCTACAGAGGGCGCTGTCTAATGAGACAAAGGAAGATTGTTTTTACATTGTCAGGAAATGTCCTGTCTACAGAGGGCGCTGTCTATTGAGACAAAGGAAGATTGTTTTTACATTGTCAGGAAATGTCCTGTCTACAGAGGGCGCTGTCTATTGAGACAAAGCAAGATTGTTTTTACATTGTCAGGAAATGTCCTGTCTACAGAGGGCGCTGTCTATTGAGACAAAGGAAGATTGTTTTTACATTGTCAGGAAATGTCCTGTCTACAGAGGGCGCTGTCTATTGAGACAAAGGAAGATTGTTTTTACATTGTCAGGAAATGTCCAGTCTACAGAGGGCGCTGTCTATTGAGACAAAGCAAGATTGTTTTTACATTGTCAGGAAATGTCCTGTCTACAGAGGGCGCTGTCTATTGAGACAAAGGAAGATTGTTTTTACATTGTCAGGAAATGTCCTGTCTACAGAGGGCGCTGTCTACTGAGACGAGCAAGATTGTTTTTGCATTGTCAGGAAATGTCCCGTCTACAGAGGGCGCTGTCTATTGAGACAAAGCAAGATTGTTTTTGCATTGTCAGGAAATGTCCCGTCTACAGAGGGCGCTGTCTAATGAGACAAAGCAAGATTGTTTTTGCATTGTCAGGAAATGTCCCGTCTACAGAGGGCGCTGTCTAATGAGACAAAGCAAGATTGTTTTTGCATTGTCAGGAAATGTCCCGTCTACAGAGGGCGCTGTCTAATGAGACAAAGCAAGATTGTTTTTGCATTGTCAGTTAATGTCCTGCCTATAGAGGGCGCTGTCTAATGAGACAAAGCAAGATTGTTTTTGCATTGTCAGGAAATGTCCTGTCTACAGAGGGCGCTGTCTAATGAGACAAAGCAAGATTGTTTTTGCATTGTCAGGAAATGTCCCGTCTACAGAGGGCGCTGTCTAATGAACCAAGGAAGATTGTTTTTGCACTGTCAGGAAATGTCCTGTCTACAGAGGGCGCTGTCTAATGAGACAGACAGGGTGCATTTGCTTAGGGTGCATTCGTTTAGCTCCCCCGGGTCAACACCAGTCAACCTCATCCCATTCCCAGTAAGGGCTGACCCGTGTTAGCTAAACGAATGCACCCATAGATTCCACAGGGCAGCCCTGACCTGGGAATGGTCGTGTGTACTGCGTAAAACAAGGTTGACTGGTTTCGACTCGTGGAAGAAAAATAAATACTCCCTAAAATAGCCATCATTGCATTGTCAAGAAATGTACCAACAGAGGGCGCTACAATGGCCAAGATTTTTCCTGTGCTGTCAGAAAATGTCCTGACTACAGAGGGCGCTCTCTAATAAAACAATATCTATCTACAATAGCAAAGATTGATCAGACCAGGGTCTATTTGTCAACCACTGCTGGACTGTACCTGGTACCCTGATATATTTCTCAGCAAGAGGTTACCAGGCAAAAATCCAACAATGGCTGACAGCGGTCACTGATCAACCTTGACCGATGGGAAAAGCACTGACCAGTAATCGGCCACAGGGAGAGAATTTCATGGTCCAGACAGCGCCGGCGTGCTCCCTACCAAGGTCTTGGGCCAGTCTCAGCTGGTCAAAGTCATACGGACCTTTGTTGCTACCGGCAGCCTTGATCTGAATAGAAAATACAAAAAACATAAACAAGAATCAGAGAAAAGAGTAGAACAGACCTCGTTGGCGCCTTGTATCCTTCGGCAATCTGGCGCCTCAATAATAAACACGATGGTGAAAAATAATAGTGCTGTGTTGTTCAAAATCTTTTGAGGACAGGGCTGAAAAACACTTTCACTTTTAAACAATATTTCACACATAAGATGATTTTGTTTGAGGGTTAGCAATTTTATAAAATGGGTACAGTTGGTGGGTAAGTGGAATTTTAACAAGGGGACCTGAGTTTTCTGATACAAATTCAAAATAAGTCGGACAATTTCTTGAAAATTTAAAATTCTCTACCTTCATAATTCTGGAATCTGGAAGGGACTCTTCATCGCTCCATTCTTGATCCTCGTGCCTGAATGCCTCGTCAGCTGCAGTCTTAATCTTGTTGAAGATCTTCTTCAGCTTGATTCTGCCAAATGCCACAAAAAAAAGAAACAAAATTGAGGAGGATATGAACAAGACAACATCTTAGAGAGCTTGTCAAAAAGGTCGCCACGGTCTGACCGCACACGGTCACCGAGGTTTAGGCTTGTGATTCGTATTTGCCACTGCAAGGTAGCAATGAATGCCTCTACCCATATGGTGTGGAGAAACCAGTCCCTCACACTGAAACAAGTCTGATGGTCTTTTCAGTGTAAACCGGACTGTTACTGATACAGTCCAAAATACTGGGAAATTTATGCTACTACTCTTACATTGTCCCAGAATATGGGTCACACATTAAAATCACTATCAATACCATAAAGAATGTCCAACAAAATACAGCATGATGTCAGCCACTCGTGCAACTGCAGTGAGTGGGGCATTTAAATATTAAAGGAAAATGCTGGGACAAGAGAAGATAACTACAAAGGAAAACTCACTTCTTGGACTTGAACTTCTTGCTTCTCTGCGTCGTTGCTTTGGCCTTTTCTCCATCACTACCCTCCTCCTTGTCTAAACTCGTGTTACTTCATTAACGAATCAGCAAAATAAATAAAAAACAACAGTTTCATAAGCATTGATTTTCAAAAGTATGCGGGAAAATAAAAAGTAACCAATTTTGAAAACAACAGACCCACAACCAGGTTTGGAAAGCACACAACACACAATAACAGAAAATGCTTGAGTGGGATTCGAACCAGGGTCCAGCTATTCAAGGACAACTCAATGGATTAAATCAAGTCATCAAAGGGCAAATGAAGAAAATTTAGTGGGATTTGAACCTGTGACCACCAGAGCGCATTTCACGGAATCCGTTACCGTAAACCAAAATTCTTTGCTCATGATAGCAGACTTTTTTGCTTACGGTTAGCGTAAGAGTTTTCTTTCTCGTTATGCTAAGCAAGATTTTTCTGTACAATGCACATGAAAGCGCGTTAGCAGAAAAACAACAAAATTAGAAAGTGTCCCAATTCTCTGGTTGCGGCAGCAACTTACACGCGCCCCTACGGCCGCACCAACTAGCCAGTAACTGCAGCCGTTTTCATAGACACATCCAGAGATTTGGGACACAGCATAAGCCTAGAAATTCTTCACTAACCGATTAAACGCCGAAAGTCTTGCTTACGAATTCCATGAAATATATTTCACGCGTAGCAGTGCCCGAAAGCACAAAATTGGGACGTAACGGACTCCATGAAATTGGGCCCAGAACTGGTTCTTTCTCATGACCTACCTGACATACTCGGACGTAATTCTCATGATGTGTAGAGCCAGAGGGTTGATGCATTTAGGCAAGCTCTCCTCAGCCAGGAGTAAGGGGACAGTGTCTCCAGTGTCCAGATTCCGGACGGTGACCTGAGAAAGGACTTCCTGCGAAGGCAGAGGAGGGCGAGAGGTAGGGGGAGGGAAAGAGTCACAAGAGGGATCTCAAAATTAGGTTCTGTTTTTTAAGAATCTGAGCTGATGAACTATTCCCGTCCACTTCCAAAGACTGAAAAATCCATTCCCACGTAGATTGAAAGAATCTGGCAGTCTACTCCCACATCAGGCTGAGGACTTTACCGGGCCATTCCCAGGTTAGATCGAAAATCATCCCATCAACTCTCAGCTACATTTGAAAGAAAATCAGCCTGTTAGATTGAGAAAAAGGCCCGTCAGTTTCCAGATACGATTTAAACACCAGCCTGAGCTTGTTCTCCCTTGGCATTAACTGAAAATCGGCCAGCCCCGAGCCCAACCTTATTTAAAAATCCTCACTCCAACTTTCTGCTGAAATTGGACCCTTTGTTGCCCTGGATTGGTAGGCATGGTAGGCCTTTGATGTCCCCCTCAAAGAAACGAGGTGTCAGCCAAGCAAAAACCTTTATTGGTGCTTCTACTGTTGACTTCACCAGGGGCCAATTTCATAGAGCTGCTAAAGAACCAAAATTTGCTTAAGCACCAAAACTTTAATAAAATCAGTATACCAGCAAAACTCCTTGTGAATGTTACACACAGTAAACAATGGCCAAATACAAGTCAAAAGCAGTACCCGGGTAAATATGACATGAACATTTGGTTGGTTATCCAAGTTTGATCAAGGAAGACTTTTCAGGCTAATAAGCAATTTTTGTGCTTAAGCAGCTCGATGAAATTGGCCCCGGGATAGAGGGATGAATACCAAGACTGCTCACCTCGTCCGTCAGAAGTTCTCCCTTTGCCGACCGCCCCTTCATCAGGGCGTAGTATTGGGCCAGCGTGTCGGTCTCGGGGGTGCCTCCTTTGCTGCCGCTGCCCTTGGTGTCCGTGGCCGGTGAGCTACCCTGGCTCCTGGGGGGTTTCGGGGGTGCTGGGTTCTTCAGGGCTTCCATGACTTCGGCACGGGACTCCCCCTTGATGCTCTGTGTCTCCTGTAGAGCAATCATCATCACATGCAGAATCAAGGATGTAAAACGTTCACTTATAATCCGATGGTCAATTTTGAGGGAGTTGAGTAACTTGGGAACGTGGGTTACAAAGTTGCAAAAGAAAAGTATACAGGCTTTTGAGTACAATTAAAATTTATAAAATGCTTGGAGTTAGGAGGGGCTGACGCGTTTCGATCATAGCAGGATCTTTATCAAAGGCTAAAGTTTTATTACTTATTTAGTCAGACATTCATCTACATAACTTTGAGGCAATCAACTGCACAATATGCAAAATGGAAATCTTCAGTGAAGAGTTTGATGAGCTTCACAATCTAATCACTCTCTTATGGTACGTCAAAGTGTTTTACAGATAATTTTATGGTAAACATAAGAGCCTTCAACCAGAGAGACAGATGTGTCTGAACTTGCTGTGGCACAGTTGAGAGTTTGGAATAGGTGTGTGAGATTAATTAGGGTACTTGAGTGAAGCCACCTTTCTGAGCTATTGTCCAAGACAGGAGCTCCAATCAGAACAGACCACTCAACATAGCGACCAGCCACTTACCAAATGAAGCACAACGGCATCGCTGGTGGCACTGGCAAGATCTAAAGAGTGCTCCAACTCCTTGGTCAGCGACTCGATGGTGGTCGTCGGAGTGAGCAGGCCGCTCAACGGCCGGCCAGACGAGGTCTCCTGTTCGGGGGGTAGTCCAACGGATGTCGGGTCCTCCTCGCCCGTTGGAGTCACTTCCTGCTGGGAGAGTAGAAAATGGAAAGTTCAACTGACTGGACTGATGTTGGTCTTTATCTGCTGAGTCTGTTGACAAAGGTGGACCTAACCTGTTCTGAATGACGATTAAATTCATGGTAACTCAATGTTTTGCTAGAGCATAGGTCAAAAATCCCCACAAGTATTCATCAGATTGAGTATCAATCAGTTTCAGTTAGGCACTGAAACACTTCATTGCTCAGTAAATCAGAAATTAAGGAGCATAGTACTCTCGCAACTTACAGTGGCTTCCTTAACAATCGGGTCTTTGATCTCCAGATTTGGCGGCGGCTCCACTGGCTTCTGCTTTTTCTTCTTGCGAGGAGGAGCGATGGGAGGGGGCATGTCGCCGCTGCCAAGAGGCAAAGCCGAGGGTCGCTCCCTGATGCTGGCGATGACATCTGGTTGGACATTCCTATTGGCTAGGCCCGGCTCCCGGACAGCATCGTCTGTAGGCTGGCCGGAGTTGGTGTCCGCAGCACCCTCCGTTGCCGGACTCTTCTCGAGGGACGCATCCTGGGAGGATTGGGAGCCTTTAGCCGGCTCCTGGCCCTGAGACGCTGTTGCCTTGCTGCTGTTTACTGCTTGGTCTTCACGGAGTCGCATCTCCTCCAGACGCTTCCGTCTCTTCTCGGCTTCTATCCTCCGTTGTTCAGCCTCCTGTTCAGAACAAATGAAGTATAAAACGTTGTTATTCTTCTGTCCAGCCATTCAAAAGCCTTGCAAAGGCCCAGGCCTTCAGTCCTTAAATCTTCCTTTCTATACCAAGCTCTGACCTTCAATACAACAGAGATGATTAAAATGATTAAAGACGAACTCCTGGATGGCCTGCCCAGATTCAAGTCCTCCCCATATGAAGTCTAGGATGTGGATATCATTCAGCTTCAAATGGATACAGTGTACTGCCCCTGACCACAGTTGGATTACAGAAGCCGAAAAGTCAGGAGCACAGTTTTTCAGTGCATGGGCCTGGAGTCTTTCTCCAATCGTGCCAATCTCTGAAATTATCTTGACCCCTGACCTCAACCACAAATCTGACTCCTGACCTGCTGTTCCTGTAGTCGTTCCTCCTCCTCCTGTTTCCTTCTTTCCTCCTCTTCTCTTTGCTTTTCTCTCTTCCGTTGCTCTTCCAAGATCCGCTGTTTACAAATAAATGGACAGAGAAAATGCACAATATTTGTCATTAGTTTCACAGACCACAATTAGAGAGCTCTGGAAATTGTTCCAAATTCTTTGAAGACAAATAAATTGAAGATGAATTTTTGTCCCAATGACGACAGAGTTGTGATAAAAAAGAAACTGGAATGGCCAAAGCAGTGAATTGAATGGGGCTGTTTAAATGATGATGTCAGCTGCAATGGCTAACACCTTGTAGCCTAGAGGCTTGAAGACCCTATTTGGTTCTAGTCCCAAGAAAGTGTCATAAACGACAGCATTGGACTTTGGTGTTGCAAGGAATGCCCTGGCCTAGGCACGCAGGGGGCTGTGAGAAGATGGGAGGGATGGGAGGGATGGCTGGGGTTGTGGGTGCATCACCTGTCTCTCTTTTTCCTCTTCTTCCCGTTTCTTGGCTTCAATCTCCTCTATCTTCCTCTGGAGTGCCTCTTCCTCCTGCTTGCGTCGTTCCTCCGCCAGACGCCGTTCGGTCGCCAGACGGTGAAGCTCTTCTTCAAATTCGGAGATGGCCGCTGGCTTCTTGGGCTCTTTGTGGGCCTTCCTGAGGGGATTAATATCAGACAATCTGGGTAATGTCACTTTTTTCCAATTGCAATTTGTTACAATTTGAGTCCCACATCTATGGAGTATCCTGAGCAATCACTTGCTTGTAAACAGGATTCATACATGGGTACAGTGGCTTGATGTTCAGAGTCTTCATGAAAGGTTGGGCCCAACACTACAAGCATGACAAGATGCATTCACATCGTAGGCCTGTTCCAAGTTCATTTTTTTAGTTGTCTGGTTGTTGTTTTTCCAAAACTGATGTAATGTATTATTTAGGTTTTATAATCATAGTATAAGTAATTCATTCTACTGTATTTGAGATACATGTTATTCGCATGTCTACAAGTACTAGGCCCTACCAGAAAGTAAACTAGCGTAATAATCAAAATAATGAAAAGTTTTATTCTTGAGCTGTTTTGTGTAATAATTTACCGTGTTGGGCTGAGACCTTGCGCAACTTCCACATCTTCAGCGTCGTAAAACTCATCTGAATCGCTGTCTGACGCCATGACGAACTCCCTTGGAATGTTTCAAAATACGTCAATAAAACAACTAATGGTTTACCAGTGCCAAATCCTTTGAAATGTAAAATCCCGAGTCAAATTTATCAGCAGAAAAATAAAAACAACATACAGTGACAGCAGCCATTATTAACTTGTTATCTTTACCGTTGCTTAGGCTGGTGCTTGGTACATTGCCCTATTTCTTTGAACAAAAAGGAGACAGGAAACCAGAGTCATTTTTTTCGGTCACGAGGTGGCGCTGTAACAGCTGACGTGACCTAGTTTTTGTATAGGGGGCGGTGCTTGATAACGAAAGGGGCGTGCAGTTTTAACTTTGATATTCATGAATATTATAATAATTATGATAACGTCACATTGGCGATGAAACTTGATGATGAAGTTTTGTTAATTAATTCGAGAAACAAATCTAAATTTGTTTACCGGTGTCAACCAAGCTGGCCAAGATCATGAATAGGCACACAGCACTGACACCAACTCTTTAATTGTGAAGATGGACAGAGGAAACTGCTCGAAACGTCGAATGTACTACTCACCAAGAGTTCTCGTCAGAATAGGAGAGCCTCGATCACCCCAGTCCCAAAAGAAATAATAATGGCTGACACCAAAACAAATTAGTTCTTTCTCACAGGTGAATTGTTTGCATGGAACAAAAACAAACAGCATAATATATCCGGGTCAGTATTAAAATAAACAAATAATTTATTACAACCTCGGTTCGTGCGATAATCGTGATAACGAGGGCTTCATTGGCATTTTACATGCTCGAATGACGCCGAAAAAAACAAAAACCTCCACCTCAGGCTTGAAACCAAGTCTAGCTTCCTCCGAAAGATTATAGGTTGTAATTGGAACACAGTTGTAGTTATAGAGATTAGCGGGTCAAACTGACGAAGCTTCCGATATGAGTTTATATCGCATTATCGATCATGTAATGGATAAGACTATCAGGGGGAAGCAGCGTGATCGCATTCCCTTTAGTATCTTGTTTGAACTTGATTAGTGGGGATCATTTTGATACGAACTTGTAACTCTTCATTTTGTCTCCAGAATATAAAGCGTACAAAATACTTGTAGGCCTATGCATAAATAAAAGAAAATACCCTTCAAGGGCTGGCCGGGCGAGGGTGCTGCAACCGGGTATGCAGCGAGTCGCTACAAACTCGGTCTTTCCATAGAGGATATAACTCCATGGTCTTTCTGAGTCAGTGGGCCCGGGAACAAGTCCCTTGTCTCTAGGATCGCCGTCCGGGGTGGGCGTGGGGGGTGGGAGGGGACTAAATTTTAAAACACTACTAGGGGAGGGGGCTTTCTGCATACGAGCTGCAGTAACAATGAGCATCATTGAGCTTAAACAAAGGCCCAGATGTAGGACATAACAAAACAAAAGTCATAACAAAAGTCGGCAACCCACAAAAAATATATTCCAAAAGTTTCCCCGGTTATAACCAGAGACAAGATTTGTTGTTAGTTGACGGAGCTCTGTGTTCGAGAAACTATTTTCTTCGGGTTTTCACCCGGAGACAAATTTGGCAGGCTCTGAAAAGACCATGGCATACGGGAAAACCCCCTACCATGGCAACCAGAGGAATCTTACAATACATCCATGGCAACCGTGACACAAGTTAGGGCCTATACAGTGTCCACACAAAACTCACTAGATATAGAATTTTATTACCACTAGGTATAGTGGGTATTGTGTGCACAGTCACCGTACCAGTGAATAGGCCATGGGGTTAAGTATTATTATTCATTTCACACACAGTTTGTATGATATTGTTATTTGATATGAGTTGGTGAAGTTCCTGATAAGGTAACTGATAGCATTGTTAGGGTGGAAATTCTTTGTCACGTAGACCACACACTGTGCGATCCACTTGTAGGATTTCCGCGTAAAATATGCAACCTGACTTGTTCAGGAACCCAAGGTAAAAAATATTGTGTACTTCCGTCATCGAGGTAGTGGAAGGTGAGGAATACTGCAAACACGTACATCGCGGTGAAATTGTGACTGAGCAACCATCTAGGCCTTTGTGACCAGTTCTGTCAGGACTACAGCGGACATGGAACTTCAAGCGCTTGCCAGGGTAAAGTTTTAGGATACAAAGGTTGCACGTAGACCTACACTAGGCAAATGTAATGCGGTGAAAACTTAGAACTGTATGTATTGCTGCATTGTGTACAATATTAATAAGAATGGCATTTTCAAAAGGTAAGTAGGCTGCATGCAATAAAAAGGTATATTTTTTATGGATTTCAATGAATAGATATATCATGACACTATATATATGACCTACCATAAAGCGACTCAAATAAAGTGACTCAAATAAAGTGACTGTCTAATGTGCCAGCTCAGTGGCCTACGTGCGCAGTAGCCGTATATACGCACCACGACCAACACGAATATGCCTGATGATGCTTGCTAGTGTAATTGCCTTTTGGATTTCAAACGCCACAGACGGTGTGATGTGAAGTCATTGATGGTGACACTTATCTACAGCACATCATTGTCATTTCAACTTCTGGTGACATTATAGTGACAGTGTTGTTAATTAATATGTACGGCGAAGTACGTATAGGGCCTACGTGTCATAATGCCTGGACCATGACAACTACCTTCATAATGACAATAACAACGACAACAGTTTGTCATTTAGCTCACGACAGCCCGTTGACAAGTTGAGAACCCCGAGAGGTGACTGTTGTGACATGCACGGGGACACCTACACCACATGTGATATCGAATGGGACAATTTTACGCCGACGTTGTGGCAAAATGATTATCTTGACAATGACAGTCACGATTAACATGATTGTCGCATGGTCACGACATTATGACAACTAGACCTATTCTGACGTCAGGGACTTAGGTCATTGAAGATTTTTGTTAATGTTTTTTAAATTCTTTTGTATGCATCTTTTTAGGTAGAATAATGTCTTCTAACATGTCACCGATAAAGCCATTAGCTATTGTGGTTTTAACCCTACATTTCGTGACATCCCTCGTGGAAGGTACGTACAACATCCTATAACCAATCATATTTTGAATAAAATTAAAAACTGACATTGCGAATTTGTTTTATGTTGATGCAATGGTTTGACAGAAAACTGTTCCTAACCAAATGACTCCATGTAGCTATTAGCTATACGGATGATATAAGATGCTAATTGGATTGCAGAATTATTTCACGGCTCTTCAATTTTAATTTTTCATTTCAATGTTTCCAATGTGGTGCGGACTTTAATGTTTTAGTGACTGATATTAATGTCCGGGTTCTGTTCTACTTCCAGCTTCCTGTCCTGGAGGTTGTCCCAATGGAGGAACCTGCGTGGGCATTGATATGTGCAATTGTGTCGACGGCTACTTCTCCCCAAGATGCGAGCGTGAGTCGGTCGTCAACATTAGTCACAATCCCCTCTCGAAACGTCGCCCGATCGAATCTTTTTTATATTAGCATCCTGTTTAACAGCCAAAATCGCCACTTGAGGGTGACAGACACACTGCTGATAACGATCGTCCTGACGATTATTTGACACATGGACTCGTAGACTTTTTGATGTGACAATGACGGTGACAGTGACGAAAGTCGATGTCAGCGACAGAGAACGCGGCGATGAAGATCGATCACGAAAAAATCAAAGACGAAAAGATCGATGACGATGTCGGGTGTCAATCAAAATGACATTGACGAAAACGATGACAACGGCAATGATAAATGTTATGACAACGAAAATGACAATTACAGAAACGAAGACAATTGATCCTTAAGACATGATATGAAAGAAAACAATGACAAACGCGATGACAATGACAAAGGCTATGACAACGGCAACGATAATGAAAATGACAATAAATGGAACGAAGACAAATGATCATTAAGACATGACATCAAAGAGGACAATGCCAATAGGGATGATATTGAAGATGGTAAAGGAAATGACGAAGGGCTCTGAAGATGACTACACAACGACGATGGTGATGTACGTATTAAAACACCAGAATGCTATCTCTGTCTGACAAATCATTGACGAATAGTTGGCACAACTTGATGCAATCATCAGCTTGAATTCCTCCCTCTGTGACATAGAATGCAGATCCATACCCAACTGCGTGGCAGTAACCTGCAACGACTTCTACATTGCCATATGCAGCATTTGCGACGGTGAATATGGTATACACGGAAGCGCTTACAAGAAGACATCCGACCAACGGCGTTGCGTTAGTAAGTTACAGATAACCAGCAATCTTGCAGGTTACCGTAGCTATTTGATGAATACGTCAGGGATAGTTAAGTTGCTGGCCTCATGCTGCAGTAGGCTAAGATGGTAGTTTCAATTTTAGGCCGCTATGCAGCCGAACTTGGGCTTAGTGGTCATTATTAGCAACATTAGGTAATTTAAGGATGTCCGTACAGTCACGAGCTCACTAAAGCCAATACATTCTGGTATTTAATGCAAAATCATAAACGTCTACATTTGAAGACCCCCCCCCCCCCTTCAGACTGTACATTCATCCCTGGGCGGTGAGAAGCAAAAAACGGTGTTTTGCTCCAAGCCTCTAATTCCTACAATACCAAACGCACGACAGGACGTCCAGGTAATTAAAACCTTGGGATATTTCTGAACAAAATTTTTGAAGCTCCACGCACATCAGAACCAAAGACACCATGACTGCACGCCACACGACGGTGAAGAACACCTTTTAAAAACCAGATCTCGTACTTTAATTCTTGAATGCATCCAGAGCAGTGTTCGTGGAGGACGGATAGCAGCGCTTGTTTCCCTGGCACGTGCGTGGACGCTGCCTGCACCTGCAGCGATGGATTCTCAGGAGCCGACTGCAGAACAAGTGGGTAAAACTTCCCATTTCAGCAAATAAACTATATTCTTGTTGTTGATATACTTTTTGTTTGTGACAGCCGAAGGTTTTGCAATTAGTCTAAAAAAATGAAAGGTACACGATGTTTTATATTTGAAAACAGTTGAACACTCATTATACAGAGGTCTTACCTTTTCAGCATTTGTAGCCAACGGATGAGTAAAGTCTGTGGATTGTAGGTAACTCTTCTGAAATGTTCTTTGCTTTGTTTTGGTTATTTTTGACTGATTTTAATGAACTGTTGTTTACATTGTTTAGTGGACGAAAGCCAGGTACCGGTGTTGTCCGAGTACAAGGCTATTCTCGTCAAGGGCACCACGAAGCTAGAAGTCGGCGGGAGTGGAGGGGCGGGCACGGCCACTTCGTACACCAATCTCCAGGGCTTCACCGATCTCATCATCGACTGGAAGAGCTCGTACCAGCCCGGCGGGCTACCTGACCCGTCTCTCATTCCCTTCGTAGATGAGATCAAACTGGGGGTCGTGTCGGCGCGAGTCACGACCCAAGTGCACCGTGAGTAGGCCTAATTGCTTCCCACAACCTCAGTTACAAGCACGCATGTTGTTTTGGGTTGGTTTTGTTTGTATGCTAGCCTGCCGGTGACTAACATAGCACTCTGTTTGCAACGTCGAGTACTCGATACGCCATATTTGCCAGTTCACACACAAAATTGATTGTCCTGATGTTACAAAAAGACCATCTCACTTTGTACGTTCTAATTCTGCTATCTATGGAAGCAGAAAACAATAAGGACCAGTAAGCCCTCTGCTGCCACCAAGTGTCTCAAAATGCCTAGTTATTTTGTTTTGATAGTGGCTGGTGGTGGAATCCACATGATCGGGGATGGAGAATGTTCGGAGGCTGGAACTCAAGACCAGCCCGTGACCACACTGGTAGTCTGTGAATACAACTTCACCTTAGACTACAGTGTCTGGACACCAGCTAACGAAGATGTGTAAGATTTCCATTCTTCTATTGCTAGTCTATACAAATTCGTATTTCCAACTCAGAAGGTAACACTTGGTTAAACTGCTTCTGAACGGATTAAGCTAATTAACGATGGCCTCATAATTCCCTTTGCGCCCTATGTACATTGCAGGCTGATGTACTCCGTCGAGACAACGAGTGGCGGTGTCATGAAGCTCTTCGACCGGGACAATAGTAATGACTCCATCGTTCGCTACTACCAGGGCGTGACAACCTCGGCCTCGGCCAATTTCTCCTTCGACTTCATAGGTCCGTACCACTGTGTGAACGTCACCGCTGGGTGTCTGACCACCATGCTGGATACCGGAAGTGACGTCACGTCCCAGGTATAAGGTCATGCGAGTTATGGCAAGCTGGGGGTAGGCCTGTATTAATTTTATACCTCGAGCGAGTACAGTGGTTATATTTTAGGATTTAGGATTAGGATCTGTTAGGATTTATCAGCTGTGATTATTCTTCCATACCTCATGGTGTGACCTTGCCCTCAATAGTCGTGTGGGGGCGCTGTTCGTAATGCCATCTTGGCGGTACAAAAATTATTGGTTATTTAAATTCTTCATTGTCATAAAATTATTTTCCAGGCTGATATTACAGTCACGTGGCAAGGCTGGACCGACAATATCTCGGGTATCGGCGAGTATGACCTACAGGTACGCCAGCTGTCCGGAGCCCACGGTGACCAGATGACCGAACTGTTTGACGTCCCGGCCGTTTACGCCGGACCGGCCGAATCGGGACTGAATGTGACCCTGCCCCACGCAGGTATGTCATCAAAGGTCTGGCCACTAGTCTGGTTCCACAAGGACATGTAATTGGGTCTGCTCAGTCAGTCTGGTTACCGCCGAACTAGCTGTCGCCTCGGTGGTACCTCGGTGACCTACGTTCTTTCGTCACAGGTATAATTTGGCAAATTAGGCTTGCCCTTCACCGACGTGGATGAGCACTGTATACTCAGTGCTTGTGAGTGCAAGTGAAAAAATCACGAGCTGGCTCAGGTGGGATTCGAACCCACGACCTCCTGCTTACTAGTGCATATGCCATACCGCTAGGCCACCGAGCTTTGGTAAGGTATAATTGTATTGATCTAAGAATAATTTGTATCTGGTGCCTGGTGTCAGAATAGCGGAAGAATGTCATCCAAATGACTCACCTGGAGATGTAAATTAGCTGTTTGGCAGCTTATATCGAAACCTTCGATATGTCATCAATATTCAACTGACTGATTCATTAATTGATTGATTGAATGATTGCTGGTGGCTTCTTTTTCATGCACAGGTGTTTATTCACTTGTATTGTTCGTCCTGGACGGCGCCGGGAATGCCCAGCTCTGCCGACGGTTCGTATTCCTCGACGACGACCCCACCGACGTCGCCGTCCACGCCGCCGATCCCCTACGCGTCCTCTCGGCGGATGCAGAGACGGACTACGAGTGGCTGACTCAGCTGACAGGCAGCGGGGGAGGAAGCGGAGAGACGACCCCGGTCGTTCTTGGCTGGCAGGGACATTTCAGCAACTACTTCCATTTCAACCAGGGACTCCTGAAACCGATTGGGAACTACACCAGTAGTCCCATCGAAAGCGGTTAGATATGATCATATTTTTCTTTTCATTATCTTAAATCAGACCACAAGCTCACCTCACACCTTAATGCATGTCCATGGGTTAATGTGTTGATGAGTTGAAGTCTTCAAATAATTATTAGCTTTTTTTTTCACGCTGTAGATTTTGACCAGTACTTCGGACTGCGCGGCCGTGCAGCAATCCCCAACACCCTGGGCATCACCGAGTTCCGCGTCTTCTACGACATCGATCACAGCGGCGGGAGAGCCTCCGTCAACGCCAGCGAAGACGACTCCGGCAACTGGACATCCGTGTCCACGGACACCCAGGCGACCTTCGACCTGGCCCTAGTGGACGGCGATTCCGTCCGGTTCTGGGTGGAGGCCAGGGACATAGCCGGTCACTTCGCCAGGGACAGTGTCCTGGTTCACGCTGACTCCACACCGCCGGTCATCGATATGGGAGATTCATTGATGGCTATTCGGAGCTCAGGCGAACTGAGCGGTTTGAGGTAAGACCAAATTAACTCGACTGAGCTCCACAATGATTACAGTAAACATTTTAGTTTAATACATAATAACTTAACACACTTCACTTCAGGACAAAGGCATACCTCATTGGGACACCTTCCATTATTTCAAGATCTTCAAGTGATCATACATTGATTCTTAAAGGAATTCAGCCTTTTTCCCCTACCATCCGCAAAGTAGAAGTTCTTTAGCAAGTGTTGTGTGTTTTCTTCATGTTTCTAGTGTTGTATTTCGAGCGTACGACGTACACAGCGGTCTGAGGAGCGTAGAGTGGCGCATTTTTGAGAACGAGACTGGTGTAGAGGTTGAGCTGGCCCGTAACTCCTTACCTGTCGTCAGAATTGACAAGGTGCGGAAGTAACAATTCTCTGAAGTGAAATTCCATGGGTCTTGTTCACCTTTAGCTTAATGAAGCTTGATCATTCTGCAATTTCAATGCAACCTTTTACTGTTTTCTCCCCTCTGAAACTGTCGAATCAACAAAGCAATATAATTATTGTCACCAAAGTGTCATAAATCATCGGAAAGATATTTTCCACCTCATTCTATGTAAGGATAATTATATCAAGTTAATTAGTAATTCGCCTTTCAACTATTTTGTGAAGCAAGACTGATTCAGAAGTTAATGTATAGGCAGAATTACTCGAATGACAAGTATTCCTTTCCTAGTTAACCTGGGGTATTTTGGAAGTTGTTAAACGACCATGCACTCTTGGGTACCATCCTCGCACCATTTGTATAAGTATAATTATATGCCGTATGTAGCAGCCTTGTGACAAGCTATTGGGATCATGCCAAAGATTTAGGCTAAGTGGTAACGTTTCAGTCTTCCACTGGTTTATCTGTATCTCCTCACTTAATCCATTATATAGACCATTGCGACCGGAGTTGGAGATGGTTAACTAAAACCGCTCACCGTCACATCTGTATCTCTGAACCATGCACGGTCTTCCTTTCCAACATCACTCTGGTATTCACCCTTCTTTCCCGCCCAGGAAACCGAAGACTGTGACCCCGTCAGCTGCCTATGCACGCCGGCTGGTGACTGTTACGCCGTCACCTTCGGCTTCAACCCAGCACTGCACATCGGCTCTCCCGAATCCGCTTATTATATCGCACTGACGGTGACCAACCGAGCCAGAATCGTCACCAACTCAACAATGAAGGTGCGTTACCATATTAAGTTCATAAAATAATTCATCAGTCAATACTTTACCAATGAGGTTGGACTCATGCTTTCCAAGAGAGGAAAAAAAATCCGGGGCTCGATTTCACGAAGCCCTACGATCGATCATAACTCGGGTTACGAAGAATAACCCATCGTATCCTACATATGGTTGCAATGCATCACAAGTAAGTAATGATGAGTTTGGTGAAAACAACCTCTGGTCTTATGTCGATTCCCGTATAGTGGAATGTCAGTGAGTTGTACTACTTCAGCTTCTTTCCAGCCACATTAGAGACTCCCTTGAGATGGCTTCGGTCACATAAGTGGACAGTGTATAGGCCTTCCTTGCGACTTCCAGGGTTCCAGTCTTGGCGATAGTCACACAAAGCCTGGAAGTTTCTTGTTGCTACTGGTCTGTATTCATCGTTTGTTTCCTGGAGAGCCTCAGGCTCCCTCTCAGGGTGAATGACCAATCGCCAAGCCATGATTAGAAGACAAATTTGTCTTTGAAAGAGGTATCAAGCGAAATAAAAATAAATCCTCATTTTGAAATGATCTCTGACCAATCAAATTGTAGGTAGTGGTGGACATGTCACCACCGGAAGCCGGCGCAGTGCACGATGGGATACCGGGGTCAAACGAGGTCGATTACCAGGAGAACAATGGGCTGTCCGCTCATTGGC
Organism: Astropecten irregularis; assembly: GCA_963971285.1. NCBI lineage: Eukaryota > Metazoa > Echinodermata > Asteroidea > Paxillosida > Astropectinidae > Astropecten > Astropecten irregularis. Next base: position 14,005,555 of record OZ020262.1, on the reverse strand, counting down.
TGGGCTTCCATGACAGAGAGAGCAGCATCGCATTCTACAACTTCATTTTCCACCGTTTATGCTGGGAGGACAAGACGATGCTCAGAAGTATCATAGGAAACGTAAGTCATTGAAAAGTGAACAAAGAAAAATTGACTGGAGTGGGATTCGAACCGGCAACCTCCTGAATACCGTACAGGCGCTCTACCAACTGAGCCATCCAGCCTTACGTTGGTGGTGTCCCTAATAGTCAATTATCTTTGTTCGTTTGGCAGTCAGAAGCAAAGTGTTAGAAATGAGTGTTAGAATGGTTGTTGAATTTCTTGGCGCTCTTTTCTTGCCAGTGTACAAACCATGCCCACTTCAAATCTCCTGAGGCATGCGCAGTAGTGCCCAGGCTCTTAAAATGATTCTCTGATGTAGCTGAACATTTGTTTCTTTTGCTTCTGTTATAAGACGAAAAAACAATAATTTCAAATAACTTCTTCGTTCTTTGTCTACTTTTTTTTTTACGGTAGCCCGTTTAGAACATTCAGAAGTTGTCTTTCAACAAATTTCGACGGGGTGAATGCAAATATGAAATCATGTTCTAAAACATTGTAGATTTATTTGAGTATAACAAAGTAATAAAATCCATCTCAGGTCATGATACAGCATGCATAAAAAACAAACGCATAATTGGCCGTCTTCCCCGCAGATGACAAAAACCAAATCAACCCATGCAAGCTGGACAGCGCCCTCTCCTGGTCGGTACTACGTCACGGTCATCGCCTTCAACAGTGCAGGGGAGACGTCTGATCCCGTCTGCTCAGACGGCGTGGTGATCGATCCCAGCCCGCCTGACCTGTCGCAGATCGATGTCAGCGGTGCTCGCATGTTGCCGGGCTTGGCCGTGGACTCTGACGGTGATGTATGGATCGTGGACGGTCACCGCCGGAGGATGGAATTGGTCAACGTATCGGCCAACTGCAGGTAAAGGAACGCACTACCTCGGTGAGATCTATGGCTGAGCTCGATGGATAATCACGACTCTCTGTAGCGTCAGTAAGACACAGATATAATATTTGACTAATGATCGGAGTATTTTCTCTTGCAGTTCCAAGGCGACTGAGGTAGATGACATATCAGTTTATCCGAAGATGACATCCACGATCTCGAGAAAGACCTCAGCAGCACTCCAAGATGATGTAGACTGCGAGACACTCAGAGGCATTGAAGAAAGGTTCTTCCTTCCCGTTCATAAACACGTAAGGCTTGATAATCTCACCAAAAAGATATTGAATTAGTAATAATTCACTACATTATTGACAATTAATTGGTACTTCGGGAGGCATTCCCAAAGGGGCATGCACAGAATTTACTTACCTATTTCTAAACAGCCTCCAAACCAATGAGCTATAAATCGACATATTATGTGCATATTGAGAGCATTCTCTGTCTTATATCACAATGTGGACTGTAGAAATCTTTACAAGGTATCGAATACAACAAGGAGACATCGAAATGTCTGCCTTAAGTCGCCCAAATTTTCACTTTCAGACGCTAATCTGTCTCCCTAATGTCCCTATATTTTGGTTGTTCGTGTATTGCTAAGATCTGTTGATAGTCTTTGAGAGGTTGTAACTTTGGATATGGTTGACGACTGGTTTCTCAAACCGTATAATTTTATCAATACAAGTAATAAACTGCTGCAAACTGCTCATATGCCAAAGTAATGACCTAAAATATATAAAATGCTTGGAGCTAGGAGGGCCTGACGTTTCGATCCTAGCGTTCTTGCATTTCGTAATTTGTATCGGTTGAATTGATAAATTTTGTATTGTACTTTTATCTTTGGATTGACAGCTGACCGTGTCTTGGACTGGGAAGGACGATCAGAGCGGCATTTACGACTTCGAGGTCGGCCTGAGCAGTGACCAGTCAGACTTGACCCCTGACGTCGTGGCCTTCAGTTCAACGTCAGGTCACAGACACCACGTGATGTACCATCCTCAGCTCAGCCAGGGATCTGTGTTCTACCTGGTCGTCAAGGCGACCAACGGAGCTCAGCTGTCTCAAACTAAAGTTAGCACAAATTTTCCAACCTGGGGTCGATTTCACCAAACTCATCGTAACTTAATATCAATCATAGGACTTATGATGCATTGCAGCCCTATGTGGGATACGATATGGGTTATCCTTCGTAACTCGAGTTACGATGGATTGTAGGGCTTCATGAAATTGACTCCAGATTCACTAAAAGAAAGACCATTTGTGAATCTTCATAGGCAGAATAAGGTCCAGTGTTTAAAATCAAACGAAAGTTCGAAAAAAACTTAAAATCATTATCATTTAAAAAGAAGAAGAAGACTCAGATTACTCTGTTCAAAGGCTGGTTGGGTAAATGTACTCAAAAGAGTACATCTTGGAGATGGACATAGGTTGACACAACATGGAAACCGTTCCTGTTTCTAGGTGATTGGACCGATAATTGTGGACACCACTCCGCCGGTGTTTATCGGTGATATCTCGGTCCGTGTGGAGGTCGACTTCCTGGTGGCTGAATGGGGAAACAGGAGCTTCGTGGAGGATGAGAACACTGGTCTGGCATACCAAGTAGGCATCGGTGAGTCACACAATCCACAAGGTTATTAGTAAGGTACCTAGTTCGATGGCCTGTTGAGGATGATTTCAGGAGAAAAGGGGCTTCATAAATGAAGATAGTGGTCTTGAAAGCAAGTCAATAGGCATCGATTTGTCCTGTCAACCTCGCAGGAGTCGGCAATGAGTCACTTTTGAATAGCCTGGTTGGATTTACTCCTTCTTATAATAGCTATATCGGGATCGATTTTTTAAAGATGGATTTGCTTGGATTAAGTTTGCATTTTAGATTCTCTACAAACATGAAGTGAATGAAGTTCCTGTTCCTTGTTGCTACATTGACAGAGTCTTGATACAGATTTGATGCAGATACCAACCTGCCTGTTAAGAATCGGTGAAGCTGTCGGACCCGAGGGCCTTCTAAATGAGTGAAGGCTATGATATAGATGCATGCTTTTATTTAATACCTTGCTTCAATCCTTAAAGATATGGGCATCACATCTCTAGAAAACTTGGTTGTGGATAAATAACCAATACGGAGTTTCTTCTTTTATATCAGGCAGCAGCGAAGGGGGCACAGAGACGCTACCATATCAGGACGAGACAGAGTACCAGACCGGCCCATGCTGGTCCCGTACGCACTGCGCTGCCTTCCCACTAGACGGTCTAGACTGGTACCTCCACGGCGACCACGAGTACTACGTCTCGGTGAGAGCTGTGAATGGCGCTGGGCTGGCTGCGGTCGGCACGTCCTCAGTCTACCGGCACGTTGTGCAGTTGCCGTCTCGTGGCGTCGTTCTCGATGTAGCACCTCCTGGGGAGGAGGTTGTCATCAACCTCGGGGTATGTGGCAATATGCCGGCCTCCTAAGCCTACATCTGAACACGATCTTTTTCGTCCCCCTGCACATTTGAAAGGCACTTTTGGGAACATTCCTGCCACACGAGTCTTTCTATGGTCACCCTAGATAAGAGATCATGTCACGGTTCGACCAATGTGGTCTGGTGGTCCTCAGAAGAGACGATTTTGTCTTGATTTCATGATTTTGAATTGTTGAATCCAGTGCTTGATAAAGCAGTATAGATTCTTATGAATAACCCCAGATACCAGATTCTATTGTAAAGTCTGGTTGTCGATTCTGTTCGCAGACGGCCAAGGACGTGGACGTACAGAGCAGCATCGGAAGCATCTCTGCTCGCTGGTATGGCTTCGACCATCCCCATCTGGAGATCGCCTACCAGCTTGCCGTCGGGTCGGACGTGGCTGGTTTCTCTGACGTCAGCGGCGGGTTCCTTGACGTCGGCAGTGCCACTTCCTACCGCCTAGACGGACTCAACCTGATTGCGCTTACGGTATCAGTCTATATTTTGTTGATGAACCAACCGCACTTGGCACGCATGGACAGCCAAATGTTGCAACATATCGAATCTTTGTAACAGACGTTTGGACCAAATTCGACGTTGTAAAAATGCTTCAATTAATCTACAATTGAAGCTTCGATCTAACTTCTTCTTTTTCTGTCTTGAATTTACATTCGCCAAGTGTCCCTTGTGTTTCCTTGTAAGGATGTAGGCCTGTGATCCAGCCCAAAGAAACGTATGATTTTCCTACGAAAGTGTAGGACCCAGTTTCTTTCACACATCGAACGATGTAATTGTGATTGTTGGGGTTTCTTTGCAGACGTACTTTGTGACAGTCCGGGCCAACTCAGACGCCGGGAGTGTCAATGTGACCTCTGACGGAGTGAAGGTCATCCCAGAGGGACTGGTCCTGGAAGGATGCTCCGTCCAAGACGGACTGGGGTGCTACCAAGACAATGGTTGGTTTTTAGCGATATTCTTCTCCTTAGAAAGTAAGAGAAAGTCACAATAGAGTTTATGGCTTACAGAGCGAAGAACTCAGAAACTAAAAGCCTTTGAAATCAAGCCCTCCTAACTCCAAGCATTTTAGAAATTTCAGGTCATTTGGGGACTGATGAACAGTTTGCAGCAGTTTATTACTGGTATTGCTTTCAAAATTGGTAGAAATATTACATATGCCTTCATCACATTGAAGTTCTGTGAAAAGAAATGTCGAAGTTGGAGGAATGAGGATTTGTATATGTTTTTCTCCTTCAGGGAAAAAGTTTCGACTTGTACCACTCCACCATTGTTTATATTGGTTTCATTGGGTAGAACACTTTACCGTACATCTTTGGAAGAGTTGCTTTAATGGCAAATGTTCTCAAAACTCTTCTGTCATAATTTATCCCTAGTGGAGTCATCCAACCAGACGACACCAGCTCCCGACCAGCAGCCCTGCCAGGACGACGCTAGCTACCAGTCCTCTACGTCAGACCTCTCGGCCCGATGGGTCATCCCCGAGTCGCTGCTCCCGTTCGTTACTAACGTCCTCTGGGGGATTGAGCAGGAGATTGGAAGCGTCTCAGGTAGTTGGGACTGAAGTCTGATAATGCAAAAACAGAAAAAGGGAGTTATCACATCAAAGGTTCCTCTTCATTTAACCCTACTGAGATGCCTATTTCATTGTTAGATCCCAGTTGAGAGTATTAGCTATGTAGTGAGTAGTCGACTTCTTATTCCATTCCGCTGGTGGGGACGTGGAGGTCTACAGTAAAACAGCAGCTTGGTTGATATTAATCAAACACACAGGTGGATGATCAGTTTTTTTGTGATTTTGTTTTTGTGATAGATGATGGAACCACGGTATCAGAGTGGGTGACGTTCTTGGAGGAACGAGATCTTGGCATGGCACTGTGGCACACTCAGACTGGTGCAGGATTGGCCGATGGTGGACATTACAGGTCAAAGGTACTTACTTAGTGATATTTTGTAGTTTAACACTAATGGCGAATTCAGGAAGGTCTTCAGATTGATAAAGAGTTGGCAATGTTAATTGTGATGATTGGTAGCGATTTGATCAACGGTTCTTTTCAGAACCACCACAGCTCTGAGGAGTTTCATTTTGCTGTCCTACTTCTCTCTTTCCCCGCACAAGGTTCAATTCTGCCATTCTGGCGTCTGCTTCAAACCAGTCGTTAGCGATGGGGTCTGGGTACTGTCCCAGCCTCCAGAGGTCGGCAGCATCAGGGTGACGGGGATCAACGAAGCACCTAACGGCACGGAGATGATCGCGACCACCTTCCAGCCGTTCGTCCACGACTACGTCGGGCTCAGTGGCGATGCTGACCAGGCGGAGCTCATGGATTTCTACGAGTGGCGAATCGACGGGGGCTCCAGGGAGGCAACAGGGTTGACCCAGTGGATGAGGATTCGAGATTTGGCATTGACTGGAGACGAGGTTGGTTTCAATCCTCTTTGCGTCTGCTTTATCTCGATGATATCATTGATCAAATAGAATTCTTTATATCCCAGTGGATTTTGAGTTCATCCATTATGATTACAATATCGCATGACCAGTGGTATCAGGAAAAAAGGACTGGAAAGTCTCCTGATAATAATCTCAATCTCCTTTAAAAGGTCAGCCTGGCCGAATACCGACCAGAGCGTCTGTTAGAGAACTCTACTATGTTAAGGAGAATTATAACAAACAGATGAAGAGCAAAATACGGTTGAAAAACAGAAACTGGAATACATCTTACTCTATCATGTATTGATTCAATTTTCACCCACAAATTCTCCAAACTATAGGACAGTAAAGGACATATTCTTCATTTCCTTATTCTATCATTTTCACTGTCTTCGAAAGGCCCAGTTTACTGCGACGTACGATGGGCAGTTGGATCGCGAACTGTGCCCGCAGCTCTCGGTACGCGGTCACAACATGGCCGGCCTGTGGTCCATCGCAACCGCCGAGATTTTCGACTGTGACGACGTGACGTCTGTCACGCCGCGCCTCGTCATCGACGCAGACCGTGAGTCATGCTACATCTGGTGTTTTGTTTTATTTGTTTTGGGACAAGACTTGTGGCTGACATATCTGTCGTATATGATATCCAATTTCAATACATAAAATGGGTGGCTGGTAATTTCATAACGAAATGCCGCATTGTAACTTGATGTCTCCTAAAAGATTCCCTTAACGACATTCTATGAAGAAGAATTTAATTGAAAAAGGGAAGACAAATAGAAAAAGACCAACACGATTCCTGAGCACTAGATATCCTTATTAAAGAACATAAGGTTGAGTGCAAATTTTAAGAAGCTCTGGGGTCGATTTCACGAATCCGTACGATCGATCGTTACTCGATTTACGAAGGATAATCCATCATATAGGAGGCCTATCCCAAGTAGGGCTGCAATGCATCAAACGTCCTACGACTGATAGTAAGTTACGATGAAATTGGTGAAATCGACCCATGGACGTTCAGCATCGTTCATGCCGTCGTTTCATTCCACAGATAAAGTTACATTACAACAGAACGCGGCCTGGCACGAACCGGACAAGCAGTATACCTCATACACCACACTCCTAGCAGCGGTCTGGCCCACGCTCCGTCATCCAGCATACACCTGGGCCGCCATCGAGGAACTAGGCACCGCCGAGTTCGGAGACCTTGACAAGGGGCTGGACAACCCGTGCGATCACCCGATGGCCAGAGCGTGTGGGGAGACAGGTAGGGCTTTCACTGATCTTAGATCCCGATGTCATGGTCACTTGTAGTGAAGTCAGCGATCACAGTTAACGTGTAGGCACACAAGTCCAGCTTAATGCTGTCTTTCACTGGTATCCCTTTTGTTTCTTTACAAAATAACTTCGTTGTTTAATGCTGCAGATAAAGAATTCATCAACGTTGAAGCTGTATCGCTGGTGCACGGCAGTCGCTATCGTATCTGCATCCACGCCAATGCGGCTATCCTGCGCCACGAGACCTGGAACCAAACACTGCCATCATTGTCCATTTGCAGTGACGGTATCATGGTGGACACCACCCCGCCCATTCCTGGCTCCGTGTGGATTGGACCGGATCAACATCAAACATTTCAAGTACGTTTTATTCTGTCTCAAGATAGATTACATGGTATCTACGTAGATTTAGTTGAAATTCTTCATAACTTGGAGGGTTGAATTGATTCTCTTTTGTCAGAGGACAACCTCGGAGTTGGTGATCCACTGGGCGTCTTTCTCTGACAGCGAGGAGCGGGGCGCCACGGCCCAGCACTCGGGCATCAAGTACTACGAGTACGCCGTAGGTGAGTCAATATGTTGCGGTCCTTTCGGTTTGTCCATGAAGTTTCTTGATGTGAAATCAATTACATTCCCGCCCTAAGACTTTCAGATCCTGTCAATGAAATAAACTAAAAACTCTCCTGACGAGGACTAGAGCAGACTTGTCGAAACGTTGAGACCTTACGAGAAGTACGAACGATATAGAAGTGCGAAAGTACGAATAATTCTTACAAGGTGTTTCCTCAAACCGATCCACAGATCCACAAACTTAAAACTTACTGGTTGATTATGCCTTAAGTCTGAACATTCTAACGTTTCGATATGAACAGAATCTTTGTCAAAGACTGATTTTCTCAACGTCATTTTGTTTGTTAATGTCATGCATTTTCAACTATTAGCCATGTATATTTCAGGTCTTTATTTCAGCTGGTCAGAATTTTTCTGCAATTGACTACATGTTTTCTTAATGTTGAGTCCCAATTTCCAATTGTAGGTACATTCCTGGGAGGTAGTGATGTTAAGGAATATACTCGTGTTGGTCGAATAGAGAGCGTTATTGTACACGGGTTGCGTTTGGAGCACGGCCATTCATTTTACGCTACTGTCAGAGGTGAGATAGTGTTTATTAGGTATCTTCCTCATAAGGAATGGATTGTTATATTTTCATATTTCAGTTTTGTTTACATTTTGTGGATCTCACCAAGTTAAAATGAACATAACAATTATTAATAGAATTCTATCAGATTGTCAAAGATTATGGAAAAGGTAAGTGTATCTGAGGAATTAGCTTCGAATTTAAAGCGGTCAAGATGTGTTTAATACCCTCCTGGGTTACAGATATTTCATTTTCTCACTTCAAATCATGAATGACTCGTCAGTTTCAAATATTTCGTATATTAAAGTAATTTACGTTTTTCTCTAAAATTCGCGTGATGTGATTTCCTCCTATTCCAGCTACTGATTTTGCCGGCCTGTCTGCTCAAGCCTCTTCTGACTTGCTGATCATTGATGCATTACCTCCTGCTGTCAATGCCAGCCATGTATTAGACATAGGAGGCAGCCTCATCAAGTCCACTACCTCCATCACGGCAAGGTGATACCAACAGGAATGCTCCTCTTTGATTGGTTGTCGTATTTCAAGATTCACCAATGAAAATGCAAAGCTGAATTCAAATTGCCAAAATACTCTGAAGAACAATTTAATATTAGAAGACTCTGATGCTTAATTATAAAGAGCGGTTGGTTATCTCGTTTTATACCTTGTTGTACCTCATGTTGTCGAAGTAGTTAAACTTATTGTTGTATTCTATCAAATGATCTTGTGGTTAATAAAAATTATGTTCACGTGGATAATTTTCCCTCTCTGCTTAGCTGGAAGAATGTCTTCTCGGACAGTCAGAGTGGCATAGCGTACTACGAGTGGGCCGTGGGGTCACTGCCTGGTCATGCCGACATCATGCCCTTCACCAGAGTGGACTCAGAGACCGCGGTCACTGATCCTTCGCGACCCCTGTCCCTACAGGAAGGCCACACATACTTTGTGTCTGTCAAGGTAAACACAGAAGATTCATTTTCGGTTTAAAATATTTTTGCTGTGATTCCTTTTGGGGAGAAGGGACATTGAAGATCTGGGAATTGAATCCAGAACATCTTACCGGTGTTGTACAACTTGATGTTACCAGATAGATCCCAACATCTTTAGCTCAGGGGATACCGATCAGGAGTCGTTTTAATGTACTTTGTCCATTTGATGGGTTTACATTAATTTTCGCACGGATCCAACGCACAGAGGTGGGGTTTTGTCGAGAGTTGCACTTTGTGAATGCTCTTTGCTGAAAGTCACTTCAAGTTATGTCATGCCATTGCTCTTCAGGCCATCGACAATGTCCAGCTAGTCACCTTGAGGAGCTTCGGGGCTTACCTGGTAGACGCGAGTCCCCCGGTGCCCGGTCACGTCTTCGACGGCGAGCCGTCCCTCGCTCCGCCCGGTCACCGAGACCGAGACTTCCAGTCGGACCCGACGCTGCTTGGGGCTTTCTGGGAGGGGTTCCACGACCCACATAGCAACATCCTCGGCTATTCCTGGAAAGCCGGTACTTGCAAAGGCTGCGGTGATGTAGTGACTGAGCAGAGCGTTGGCATGGATACCAGTGAGTGACCAATCAGTATGTTTTTGAATCCTACGACGCCGTCATAGTCTCTGAACTCACTGTGCAAATTAATCTCAATTTTTGAACATCCTCTTAAAATGTAAGGAAGCTTTCCTGCCAGCTTGAGAGTCTCTAGAAATACTTGACAAAGTCGCACCGTATGAGATGAGCAACATACTTGGTAGGAAGTATCCTAAGACCCATAACTCAGATATCATTACAACTATAGAATGAGCTAGGAAAGACCCTTCCAACCACTTCAATCCTCCTTTTGATGAATTACGAAGAGTTTGGTGAAATCGACTCCTGGCGAGTTGGTGATGTCGAGTCTGGTCATTTTATGGCAATAATATATTGACACTGTATTGTATCCCGTAGGTGTCCTTGCTGTCAATCTTAACCTCGTCCCCGGCTTGACCTACTACGTGACTGTCACGGCTTGCAATGCTGCAGATCTCTGCACGTCGACGTCGTCAGATGGGGTCGTGGTTGACGACTCTCCCCCTGTAGCAGGGCGCGTATTGGATGGACATCCTGGAGCAGGAAGTGTGAGCTTCCAATCCTCAAGGTGAGTCAGGAACCTTATACACCAACTTCTAACTTATCTAACTTAAAGGGATTGTCAGGGGTTGTCGGTATTCCACAACGTCCAAACTCCTGGGTGAGTTAGGTCCTTCAACGGCATACCTCAGATGCAATCCTTTTGGTGAGTCCGGAACCTTCAGCTTCCAATCCTCAAGGTGATTCAGGACCTTTGCATATCGGCTTCTAACCTTAAAGGTGCGTCATGACCATTGTATTCCTCAGCTTCTAACCTTCAAGGTGAGTCAAGATCGTTGTATAACTCAGCTCAACCCATGTGTTCCCCCACATCCAATCTCCAGGCTGAGTATCAAAGTCCTCATTAATATATCTCATTCCATATGAGGAGTCAGAAGCCTTTAGCTTCCGATCCTCTTGATGATTCAGGATCTTTTTATATACCCAGGTTCTAAACTTCGTAGTCCTCGGCTTCCAGTCATCAAGTCGAGTAAAAAAAATTGCCGTGGCGCCTCACTTTTAGTTTAGTGATCTTTCACCTTTTTAAGCGATGCCAAGCATCGGTAACACATTGGTATTCATTTTAATTTTCTTCTGTTAATAGGCTGCAGCTGTCTGCTCACTGGTGGGGCTTCCACGATCCCCACTCCGGTCTCTCCCACTACGAGTGGCGAGCCGGCACCACACCGGGAGCCGACGACGTCCTCTCGCCGACACGTGCTGAGAAGACTCAGGAGCTGGCGCTGCTGTTCCTGCCGGAGACTCACCAGATGCCCGTGGACAGGGACGTCTTCGTCACGGTCCGTGCGTTCAACAGGATCGGCCTGTGGACCGAGGCGTCGTCGGACGGGTTCCGCGTGGACACGACCCCGCCTGACGTAGTCGCTGCTCCCGCTGTTGATACAACCTTGGGGATCGGAGTCCAAAACACCCAGGTGATGATACTTAGTCTCCAAACATATTGACGGATAGAGGCTATAGAGCTCTTCATAAATAAATACACACAATGTCGACAAACGCAATGACTGGTTTTAAAGTTATTTCTGGCTTCTACCGAATGTTGCTGTCAAAATGGAATTTGTATCCCTACTCATCAAACCACGCTTATTTGCACCTCTGTTTATACCCTACAGGTTATGCGTGATCTTGTTCGACTACACTGGACATTTGAAGACTCGGAGAGTGGCATCAAAGATCAGTACATTTCAGTGTCAACCCACCATAATGGCGATGTCAAGATACTTCCAATTAAGGTAAGTTGTTCATCCCACGAAGACATCAGACAAACTGTGACACTGACGTTTGCTGTAAATCATGAGAGCATGGTATGAATGTGAAGCCATCCTTCAGCTGATTGCCAATAATTGAGGCTAGTCCTGGAGTATAGTTCAAGGCCTCTAATAATGCACAGTGTGATGTCCTGACGTCCTGATGGGACAATGACTAACAGATATAGCCTACTGAACGATGCATAGTCCCTACCTAGAGTCAGTTGTGATTTGATTGCATAAACAACTTCGTATTTGGTAAATGTCTCTTGCAGATATCAGGAGGAGAAAGGGACCACTCCTACACAAACCTGACACTGGATGAAGGTAGCCAGTACTACGCCACCGTGGTAGCCTGTAACTTCGCTGGTCTCTGCACCGAGGCACAAGCAGAACCATTATTGGTAAGCCGAGGTTTTAGGCACATTTTGGGTAGAATTTCGTTGATCAGTCATCTCTCAGATCAGCCAAACAGCAAAACTTGTACTGATCCTGGACGCAATATTGAAGATACTTGACTCCATATTTCACGAGAATGGTTGTGAAGAGATCCAGACTCTGAACACATCATCGAGGCTTGTCTGATCTACACATCACCCCCACAGTGCTCCAGGAATCCCGGAGCTGGATGATGATACCATCCGCTGGCTAGGACAGGACATTCCCTTGTAGCTGTGGCTGGTAGTTAGTCCTCACACGAACGAATGAACGAACGAGAAAAGTTCATTCTCGAATCACTATCAAGGCGGTTGAAGTGATATTCGCATGCGTTGTCATTTTAGACTGTCTGACAATGATTGAAATAAAAATCCGTTCTCATGATTATACTCAGGTTGATGGTAGTCCGCCCTCCGTCGGTGAGTTCATCTCTGGAGCAGACAGCCAGCCTGATCTAGGATCGACTACAACTCCAGTACGTTTCTTGAATTTCTTGAAATCGACAATTGTTATAATGATCTTCACATGAAAAATATCGGTGAACACTCACTTAACGATCCTCATTTTTACAATTATTATAATCTAGCCCGCGATTACACCGACTTCGTCCGTGCCTCACTACCATACCGGCTGGATGACTTGGCGGGAAGACACGGCCACGTCGACCGGTTTCCTCGCCCTGGCATGGCAGGGCTTTGCCGACGTTCACTCCGGTATAAGCCACTACTACGTCTCGGTCGGAAGCACCTACAGCGGCCAGGAACTCACATCGGTATTGGTATAGTTTCTGTGTGTGAATTCAGCTCTGTAAATCGTGTATAGTGAAACTACTAGGAATTATAGATGAGTGAAATGCACACTGATGTTCGGTTTCAAACTTCTGAAAAATAGTGAAAATCAACTTACTCGACTGAATGTATTTTATTTTAAACCGTCTTCTTAGTTCCAGTTGGTGGAGGTGAAATGTTACACTAAAAGAGTACATTTTTCACTTTCCTGAAATAAGAGAGAATATCACGTTGTGTAAAATCCTAAGCTTACATTACACCTACTTTGTATCAGTTAAGTAATGCATGACATAAATAGGTGTTTCCTACCCAATTTGTTGCCAAAATCTTTAAATGTAACTTACTTTCAAGCCGTCTGTAACATTGAAACTTGTTCCAACCGACAGAAGGCCATTTTGGCGCCATTTGATGTTGGTTTGTCTCTTTATCTTCATAGAGTGGACCTGTCCGTTTAGACCACGCTAATGACAGCGGCTTGTTACCAGACGAAGATGTGACGCAGACAGCCATCGTACCGCTAGAGGGCAGTATTCTAGCCCTAAAACACCCATATCTGTACATCTCCATCTGGGCAGTGAATATGGTAAACATGAGATTTCCCCAAGACTTTTCCAATACTTTTGTCTTTGAAATTGTTTTTTGGACAAATCATTGAAAGAAACGTATCAGATTATGGTTTACTGTGTCGTGTTCAGCCTTGCACCGTCTAGTTCGAGTGGCAGTGACATGTGACCCATTTTGCCAGAGCGGATCATGTATCACAGGTTTTTCGTTATCTTTGTGATTCAATCTTTTAAGGTTGGGATACCGAGCCGGCGTCATCATTCTACATTCGAGGCCGCTGCAACATCAGCTGATGAGGGCGCTCTGGTCCCGCTGGAGAGCTGCACGGCCGCCACGTGCGAGGGTCACTGCGCCTGCGCTCATCGATCCTGTGAAACCACGCCTGACGTCTGTAGTGACGTGACAGACAGTAAGAACGGAATCCGAAATAATAATGGCTACGACTGCGGCTCTTATTAAGATCAAACGGTCACCGGTAGTAGCCATAGGAAATAGCCTTTAGTTCGGATTCCGTATAGTTCTATCACAGTACCTTAAAAGTTGTTGAGGAGAATTCAATCCTCACGGCCTCTAGGTGGTGCCCTGTCAGTTAGATCAGTGAACATACTGAGGTCAATTATGAATTTTGAACGAATGACCTTCGTGAAGTCTACACTCCTTCCCCTATAACGCTCAGATCGCAATTGAGTACGAAGTCTTGCAAGCGAGGCCATTCGGCCAAAAGGAGTTGAGGGTCGTGATTTATCTCAAATGGGAGGCTATACTCGCCACGAATAGACCTTGAGAAACCAGGCCGATTTCACTTACGTTTTACGATCATCGTTAAAGCCCAAATCCATCGCTAAACGGATAATCGATCGTAAAAGTATCCATCTCATATCAAGTGTGATAGCGATGATAGCAAAATACAACTTAAGTGAAATCGGACCTTGTCCTTCAAAACGTGTAAGGCTAGGCAGGTCCGGTAGCGGCACCCAGTCCTCAGCAAGGCAAGTATTGCTCCATCCCTTCTACGTGTTCCAGTCCCTTCTACACTGTGATACATAACCACTGTTGCACTCTCTTGATTATATTTGTGTCAAGGTAATCCAAACATGGAAATGGAAGTCCTGGACGTCTTGGGCCTGACTTGTAGTGATGGCTGTACCTTCATCGATAAGGCCTACACTCCTACCCAGTTTATGATGGCAGGAGTTTGGAGAATCACTCAACTCAAAGGGCTGAGCATACAATGGTCAGTATCGAACTGAACTGTGCATTTACCAAGTATACAGCTTGCAACGATACCACTGGTTCTTCTCAAAACACGCACTTATAGAAGTGTTTTTGTATTATGGAACAACCGCAAATCTTACCTTATTGAGTACTTTCACAATGCATAGCTTCAAGTCATATGAATGTTCGAAATTTTACATTGAGACTATTTTCAAAGTCAGAAAAAACATAAAATGGCGTCTTTCTGCACTTTCTGTGTAAAAATGGGGTGAAAGGACTGCCTTTGGTAACCATTGGTTTGCACCATTTATATCTCATCTGTACAGAATTACATTGACCGGAACGATAATAGTTCGATTTTAGTCATGTTCATTTGAAATTGTCAATTTATTTTGCATGGTATTGGTACGGCTGACATGTCCACACGGGTACACCGTACTAATTAGTCTCTTTTCGTGCATTCGTCGTTCTGTGACCATTTAGGTATGAGTGTAGCATTGGTGATGAGTCGTCTACACCCACTGAGCCAGCCGGTGTGTTTGATCCTGCTATGGAGAAAGTATGGACCGATGTGGGACGGGACAATCGCACGGTCATCACTCTAGGTATACAAGAAATTATTCGATCATAAGATCGACTTTGTGAACGCTTGAGGGCAGCAAACACGTATATGACGTTGCCGAGTAAGACTGTTTCTTATGTTTTTCTTATGCGATACAATACGTGTGCAAGCTACATGAACCACACAATGTGTGGTTCATGTAGCTTTCACACGTATTAATCAATAATTAAATTGGACTACTCTTTATGTTACTTCGTGAAGTTCGTGTCCACTTCTGATTTCTTTTCTTTTTTTAGACCGCAAACTGACGAAAGGGGTAAAATATTACTTTTTCGTCCGTGCATGGTATGACGCCAACACGTTCGCAGTGTTCAGATCGGACGGAATAACGCCAGATATAACGCCACCAAAAATCTACAAAATGAAAGGAGTTAAGGTATGTAATAATGCACTAATTCCTTTCAATTTTGCTTGAACTAATAATTATTGTGATTACCAGTATCGATTTTCTGAGAACATTTTTATAAATAGCGTTCACGTAGATCCTATCAGAATATCTCTCAAACTCTTTCGACGCTGCTGAAGTTTCGAATAATGATAATGCAGATATTGTAACGGTTATTATGTGAGAATTTCCTCAACTAGCTGCCTTCACTAGAAGGTTCACCAGTATCTGTTGTACTTGTCGTGCCTTTAGCTTGCTCCCGTTTACTTTCACAAAATCTAAAAAGTCTACCAATGTATGTACGTGGAGAGAATGTGTTCAGTGTGAATCTCCTCTACTCTGTTAGATCAAGGATCTAGCCAGAGCTGACGCCACTAAGGACATCGACTACCTGACGGCGCCTGATGAGGTTTTCATCTCCTGGGATCGAGTCTTTCTCGATTTTGCTATTTCACATTACCAGGTGTCGCTCAGTACCTACCAAGGAGGTTAGTGATGTATCTCATAGTCTCGTTAATTTTCCATTCACAAACTGCAAAGAATTTGAGAGCTTTTTTATCAAAACTGGGTTGACATTCGACGTTTCGTTTGTGAAACTTAACATTTTGTATGAGTGCCCCATGATCTATATTGTATTTTATTTATCTTTGTGATGATGGTGCTTCTGTGTTAGGTCTAACATTACCACTGAGCCATATCCCATCCGATACGCCGTGTTTCCAGTTAAAGACAGACGAATTAAGTCTCGTTCAAGCTTGCACTAACTAGTGATTACAAGATCCTTGACTTATTCTTCTGGCCATCTTTGTTGATGACATCTGAATCACTTTCGAGAACCCAGCCAAACACCAAAAGTGACCTGACTAAAGTGAAACAACCAAAATAAAGATAACTATGAACTCATTTTTGTCATTCTAGGAGAAGATATCTCCCAATTTGCTGACCACACCCTCCCGGTCAGTACTGTGTCCATCCACCTGACCGGGCTGGACCTCCAGAGTGGACGCCGCTACTACAGCAACGTGAGGGCCTTCAACGAGGCGGGCTTGCACACGCTCCGTAGCAGCGACGGCTTCGTGGTGGACATGAGGAAGCCCGATCCTGGACAAGTCTACGATGGGTTAGGTAAGCATCCGTCTTCTTGACGCTGTGTAGTGCATCAGAGAGTTTTTCACTCGTTTACAGAAGGCGTTCAAATACTTATTGTCTTTAATACCCCAAACAGAACTCCATGATGTGGAATACCAGAACTCCAGCAAGGTGGTTTCAGCCTCGTGGTACGGCTTCGTGGATCTGGAGTCGTACATCGACCATTACGTGTGGTGTGTCGGGAGGACCCTTGATCCTGCAGAGGACAGCATCTTGCCCTGCACTGATGTGGGAGTGCACCTCTCTGCTTCCAAGATGCTTGATACTCATCTAGTAGCAGGTAATGGTCTTTTTGCTCTGACTTGAACTGTCTTTTTGCAGACATAAAAGTTTGAGTTATAAATGCCCGTTGAGCACACGTACACCATTCCATCTAGACGCATAGGCACGTCCTATAAAACAACATATCCTCATTGGAAACAATGACAGCATTATTACACAGGTCCAATATGACACATTAATCGATGGCCTATAGTCCTTTGGAATGACGAAACCATTCTTGGAAATGATTCGTTGTTTTCAATTAAAGATTTCCAGATGTTATCATGCTGGGTTGGTGTTACATTCCAGTTTCAGGGAAGGCTTCTTCAAGTTTGACATCTTGGAGAGAGTAGGCCTTACAGATGCAGCTAGTTTGTTTGAAGCTTCAAGACACACGGTTGAAAGTGGTTGTATTGTGTTTTTGATCGCAGGTATACGGTATTACTCGAAGGTCACTGCTGTGGATGCTGCCGGGATTCAGTCGACTCCAGTGCTCTCTGACGGTTTCATCGTGGACATCACTCCACCAGAACCACAGGAGCACGTCCTACTCGGTGATAATGTGATTGTGAATCCCTCCTTTGAAGGGGTGGCCGGAGCTGGGAACGCACTCTCTCCCTGGGAGGTTGGTCCTGGAAGCCAGTCGGCCGTTCCTGGTGAAGGTGGTGCCCGGGACGGCAGCCTCTACCTATCACTTCACGGCTCCGTCTCGCAGACCGTCTCCGGCACGCGAACAGGAGGCCACTACCTGATCGCCTTCTTCGCCAGTCACGCCGTCCCGTCCCAGGACCCGCTGGTCAACCAGGAAGGTCGGGTGGAGGCGCCCGGGTTGAACCGCGTCTTCAGGTTGTACGACCGGCCGACGCACGGTCAGCCAGACCAGTCACCCGGGCCCAAGACCTGGCAGGAACACAGGTTTTACTTCACTGCAGTTGGAGACAGCTCAACCCTGATAATCTCATCAGTGGGCCAGACCAATGGAATCTTACTGGATCTTGTTCAGGTAGGAAAGAACCACCACTTAATGTAAGGGCGGATTCTTATAGGTTAATGAATAAATACTGTATTTTGCCCTTGTGCTGGAAGAGGTAAATTGGGGAAGAGAGAATTTTCAAAGATAACTAACTAACTAACTGGAAAGCTTCATGCATTATCTGCACTTGCTGCCTGACTAGAGAAAAACTTCCAAATGGACCGGTCTTGAGCTGCCACTTCTGCATCTTAAGAGTGAGAGATCTCTCTGAATGACATATGTCCATGTAGTTTTAGGCCGACCACGTCTGCGCAATCTGAAATAAATTTTAAATCCGAATATCATCCGTGTACCGGTTTCCGTGTAGGTGAGGCCGATCACCATTGGTCCAAGCACTGGTGACGGGTCAGTCCAGGTTGATACCCAGTTTGTACGCGACTGGTCATCCATCCAGGCCAAATGGCATTTCACTGACCCAGAGAGCCCCATCGTGGACTACACATGGGCCGTTGGTAAGTCAGTTTGCCTCGATCTTAAGCCATGAAGCTCTCTACATATTTGAGGCTGCATGGATCCGGTCAAACCTTTCAGAGTCAGCTGGGTCTGTTTCGAGAATGTTTGTTGGCAGTTCGCATCTCTTTAAAGTATCAAGCACATATTATGATTTAGTAAGTCATATTCAACTATTCAAGTAAGGCATTTCCCTTTGACACCACTTTGTAGTTTGGAGACCCTGATACTTCTGCCACGGGCCACCGATGATAGTTTTTCTCTACAAATTCTGTGGGGTTCCCTCCTCTACAAGTTATATCCTCTACTTAGAACCACAGGCCGTGCTAAATGGTCACTATGAGTTGATGTGACAAGCAGACAAAGGACCTCACGAATGGCAGCAACTCCATCACGTTGTAGCCGCATCCTCCGCAGTGCAGTGCCCCAGCTGCCAGCGAAGACAATTAATAGTTTCACGAATTATCGTCATTATTGTATGACACAAAATATCAGAGATTCAAATACATTTAGCTGGAATGCCACGGTGACATGAAATTTGTAATCGAGCGAGAATTTGCCTTTTTTCAGGCACTACAAAAGGCGGTACCCAGGTCCGAGGTTTCAAGTCCGTCGGTACGCAGACGTCGGACTCCGATGCAAGCCTTCACATGCAGCACGGAGTCACCGTCTACGTCACCGTGACGTCACGGAATGCTGCTGACCTCATTGCCGTGGCAACCTCTCATCCCGTCTTGGTTGACCTCACCCCTCCCGTGATAGATTACGTCATCGATGGCCGAAATGAATACGGTACCGAACATCTGAAACAAAACATAAGCCTTAGCTTTCCCCAAAGTTCTCTGTTTTGTTACCTATTAAGCTTTGTTGTGCATTAGTTTTGGTCTTATTTGTAAGGTCAGTTACTAGGTAAGCAATAGTTATCAAAACATAAACAGGGAAATCCATAATTGGTATTAAATGGTTACAGAACAGCAATGAAAATGTATACACACAATAACGCAATTGAAGTTTGAGTTTGGTTGACCATCAGAAAATTGCAGATAAATGAATTAACCGTACATAATGATGTTTCAAGCGAGTTTCAGTTCAGGGATCTGTTTGATCCTCATTCTAATTTGAATGACATAGGTTGACATTCACGTGCTGATTGCCAAAGTCTTGTGGTGGACTAAGATCTCATTTATCTGTTGTTGTTTTCTTGTCTTGTCATAGATATTGACTTTAGTCCAGACGACCGGTCCGTCAGCTTCAGCTACTCTGCATCTGATCCTGAGACTGGTATTGACTTCTGTGAATGGAAAGTTGGTAAGAAATTGATTCACTCTGGAAATTAAGACAATTTTGTAAAGGTTCCATGATATAAATGTCCAAACACAGTGCTCCTAAAAATGTACTTTATAATTACATGACTGGTAACGAGAAAGACCTAGGGCCTGGTGTATAATTCTTAAGTAAGCGCAAACCTTCTGCAATTAAGTTCTTCATCCTCAAAAAAACCACAAGACCAGGGAAACTGACTGAATTTTAAGTCATTGAAAGGGAAAACAAAGAAAAAAATTACTGGAGCGGGATTCGAACCGGTGACCTCCTGAATACCGTACAGGCGCTCCATACCAACTAAGCTATCTAGCCGTATGTTGGCGGTGTCCCTTATGGTCAATTATTTTTGCTCGATTGGCGGTCAGAAGCCATGAAGCCACTCACATATACTGATATATCCCAATGATCATTATTTTTATCGATATAATTTGGTTTTTTTGGTATTATAATTACTTGAGACAGATTTTGTAGGTATATGAATCTTTTTTCTCGAAGGATCCGAGCCAGGAAAAGACGACGTGCTACCAACTTCCAAAACCTCAGAATCAGCCTCCAGAATCACGCAGACTCTGACCCAGCCTTCGGTCGAAGGTCAGCGACTCTACGCGACCGTCACGTGCTACAACCGCGCCAAGCAGCCAACGCTTGGGTCATCTGACGGGGTCACCGTGCTGACAGCGCCGCCTGCCGTCTCGGCCGCCGAGGTCAGGGTGCTAGCCTTGTCGGCGACGCAGTACGGAACGCGCGACGGGTATCAGTCGCAGCGGGACACCCTGAGAGGTGCCTGGAGTGGTTTCTATGACGTGTACGGTATCAGCTACTACCAGGTAAAAACTGCAATATTCCTTAATGCCACATTTTAGGCTTGTAGTGAGGCGTTTACGAAACGTAGGCTCAGGCTCCATCTCAGTCTTCGGCTTTATTTCATGAATCCATTCTAAAATAACTGGTATCAAAATAGAGGTTTTTTGGCTGCGGTTCGGAAGAAGATTCTCTGATTTGAACAGGAAAACAGAGCTTCAGCTTCAGTGAAAAAACACAACCTATATTCTTAGTATCGACAGACCTTCCTTTCGTAAACTCCCATAGTGCAGATTGTACTCTATTTTATTGAGTATTGCTCTGGTAGTGAACCGAGCTGGAACAGTAAGGAACTGTACGAGCCAATACTAAACCCATCGAAGGAAGATAGTGAAGGAAAGGTTAGATTTAAGAAAGTATTACCTCGATGGTCTAACAACCGGTTATGCCTTGGAAGGGTTCGAAGTGAACCGGACCCTCCGGATGCACATGGGAAGCGAGGGTAGGTCCACGTTTCTAATAGCCTAAATAATGCACGTCTAAAGAGTGGCGGTAGTAAAATCAAGTCAAGTTGACATGTTGGGTCGCTTTAAGGCTTTGAATGCTTTCAAATAAGAAGGGAGATCTTTATGTGGTGGCGCTTTAGACTTCAACGTCAAACCCTCTCCGTTCCCAAATTGTATCGATGTTGTCAAAATACAAGCACTTAACGGACATATCATTCTTGTTTCTTGACTTCATTCAGTGTCACCTGAGCGGGCCAGGCAGCTTCGAGGTGCCCTGGACAACCTGTGGGTCCACATCGGAGACCCACTTTGACTGGTCCGGCCTGGGACTGGCTGGGGACGCCGGCTACACCCTCTCCGTCAGAGCCGTCAACCACGCCGGTCTGACTAGCCCGGCTGTCACTCAGAGGTTCGCAGTGGAATCGTCGGAGCCCACTGTTTCCGGTACGTAGTCGTGTCTTGCACCGCTATACGGCAATTGAAATAGCCTCTTGATAGGCATATAACTATAGTTATACAGACATCTGAAAATATTAGGATGCAGATCATTTGTAGGACATAGTGGCATCCTCGGAAAAATCGTCAAATTATGCAAAAGAACAAAATAATTACAATTTTGCAATCCCAATCATCGATTGGAATTTAATACCAAAGAAATCCCAAAGGAAAGCAACCTGTTATCAATTGCCAAGTACCAAAATGTTATTCAAGAGCGTAGAAACATGATTTTCAGTGTATGACAGAGCTTCGCTTCCCCTTATCACCCCGCAGATATAGGCACCCTGACTCAGTCTTGGAGCGGCAACGGGACGCTCACGGTACAGCTGAGCTGGGACGGACTGTTCGCCACGCCGTCCTCTACCCTGGTCTACGAGGTGTCCCTAGGTAGCGTCCCCGGTGGCAGTGACGTACTGCAGTGGATCGAGACGACGGAGAGTCAGATGCGCGTGTCGCCGCTGGTCCCTTTCACCGACTACCACCTCACGCTGACGGCCGTCAATGCAGCCGGATTGTCGCGGACGGTCACCAAACTTATCAACGACACGTAAAGGAGACAATTCCCATGCATGCATTTCACAACTGCCATAGGACAGTTCTTAGAGGCCGCCACCCAAAAATTCGGTTTCGTTCTTCAACATAACACACGAGTGATTGTGAAGGCATAAGCAGAAAGCAGTCAATCACGAATACGATAGGGCATACGACCCATAGGGCATGCTTCTTTTACACATACATTTTGATTGGTTATCGAAACGCTGGTTCCCTCCATCCAACAAGCGGCATCTAATGCGGGAACCAACGTGAGCAGATTTCTTACATCGGAGTTCCTTAGGAACCAAACGCCGCCATATTAAACATATGAACTTACCCAGACATCTAAAGATGTAGTAATAGGTGTCCATTATGTTTATGTAATTTGTAGTGCATTATTATATACCCTTTGCTTGCCATAGTTATTCCAATGCTACACAACAATCAAAGGATACGAGCGATTCCAAATAGTGCGCCACCAAGAGTTTGCAACGCATTGGCCAATCACTGGCTCATCTGAAAAGGGTAGACAGATTCCACGCATTGTGATTGGCCAACGCGTTGCAAACTCTTGGTGGCGCCCGTATTCCGTCACATATATAATTTACGTATAGATATTTATCTATTATATACCAATAGGCCTGTACTTATACATGAAACAAATATTCTAGCTCAAGACCATTGTACACAGTCAATATTGCTGTATAGTGCTGTAAATAGCTTGGAATAATAATGACACATATTCAAATAGGCCTACATGGCATGAATACTCAGTGCTTATGCTATACCAACCAGCAAGAATATTATTATTGAAACACTTCATCTTTTCACGTCCGTCCATTGTATTGGAGTGTCTTTACATTTTGAAATCAAATTCGTATTTACGTGTATATTTTTTATGAATAAGAGAGGTACTTTATCAACCCATCCCAGTAAGCTTATAATAATCATATAACGATCAAATTCTTAGGATGGCATTGTCGTCTCGATCAAAGCAATGAACTTCCCTTAAGGCTAAAAAGGAAAGATCCCACTAGGATCGAAACGTCAGACCCCCCTAACTCCAAGCAGCCTTTGAGAAAGAATTCTGCTATAGGATCGAAACGTCAGGCTCTCCTAACTCTAAGCAGCCTTTGAGAAATATCCTGCTAGGATCGAAACGTCAGGCCCTCCTAACTCTATATAAGCATGATTAAATTTCAAGTCAATTTCTTTTTTGGGGGGCGGGGGGGGGGGGTGATAAACAGTTTTCAGCAGAATAAATTTACTTTTATATTATTATTTTACTTTGACGTATTACAGTGATTCTGTTGAGTAATTAAACCATTTTAACCGAAGTTGACCAATAATATATGAAGGGTTTCGCGACTGAGTTATTTTTCTTCCTTTATCAAACGAGCTTACACAAAATGTATGTGTAGTTACTTATTTGACTTCCCCCTTTCCTTGTGTCCCCTGCCCTGATTTTGTGAGATTTATGAACTAATCTAGGTTAAAGAATCAGACGTATTTTAGGTGACTCCGGGTCCACACGTAGGCCAAATTTCCGAGGTTTTTAAATGTTTAAATATTTTGGCTTACTCTTTCCTCCGTCGCAATAATAATGTCATATGGAGCTGTGTTATTGCTATAGCGGTATTGTGCCGTTCGAGTCTCTTCGCTCAAGTTCACGTTATGCGTCATTATAGACGTCAGATTAGATCAATAATGATCAAGTCATGATTACATATAATGATACTGGATACCTTGAAGTGAATCAATACCGTGTTCCTTTAATTACCTATTTAAAGACCTGTTTTCCGTCTCCCTGTCCGACGTGCCGTGTGTCCTCCAATCCTCCAAAGCGGTAAACCACCGCTTTGACACTGAATCTTTTAACGGTAGAGTACAGGATTGGTAACATACCCAAAGAGAAATGTGAAATGTTCTCCCCTTGAGCCTCTGTCACGTATACATGATGACGTCATCATGACGTCGCTTGTCCGCATACATATATTCTGTATGAACTATGACTATGGAAACTTTGAACGATGTGCAACAAAGTTTAATGTCAAAAGTGGCGCCTACCATAAGCGTGTACAAAGTCTACGGTCTTTGGGTCCAAAAAGAAATAAACAAATCAGAAAAAGCCCCACCGGTCGACTTCATCTGTCTCTTCCACGGCAGTGGTCAAAACGATAATATCAGATGACAATAATTTGAAAGAAAAACAACTACAAGTTTTTCATCTCTCATAATAAAATAGAAGACAAACAAACACACAAATAATCAATCCAGCCTCCAAGTTGCCTTTACAGAGTCGAATCAAATTGATGAATTCGTCTTTTATTATATCCTGCGGTACTAGCACAAACAACCAATAAAACCAGGAGCAATAAAGCAGATGATTAATAAGGACAAGCTTGAAATTAACGATTATGTTTTGGTATTTTTTATCCTTGTTTTTCAAAAATTGGAATCGTGGAGGTTATTTGATTTTGAAAGCTCTGCCGTTCAGCGCCTGATATCGATCCCTCTGATCATTAGCGATGAATGATGCCCTTGCGTACTACATCGGGCTGTAATTGAAGAGGGGACCGATGATGGTGAACATGTTGATGTGTTGAGACCAGCTATCCGCAATGTTATCCAGACTTATTGAATCTTTTATACCATTTTTATAAGTGTAGAATGGTAATTATAACCTAAGTCCACATTAAGTTCCTATATTTTCTAATGTAGTCAAACGAAAAAAAAATTATAAATTTTATTTGCTTGTCAGAAAGTGGAATAGATATCCACAATGTAGCATGGAGTTGAGTTTCTTATTGAAGAATGCAAATTATATCTGTAGTTTACATCAAGGCAATACTTTCCTTGTGCAGTTACAGTAGGCCTATGGGTGGTAAAATCAATCTAGTCAAGAGCAAGGCAACGGATGATTGTGCCGCTAAAGATCGCCCTTCGCAATAGAAATGGGAACTGGAAGGTTAACCATTCCAAACAGCAGAATCAATAAACGTACAGACATTACATGCATGTACCAGTATACCTCCAAATCAGGCGCGGTTTTACGGTGGGAGGGGGGCTGCCCCCCAAAAATGTTGTCTAGACCCCCCCCCCCCCCCCCACCAAAAAAAAATCCTATTGAAAAAACAAAAGAAAATAATGAAAATACTGCATCTTTTCAGTCATGAGGCGCCAATTACATAACAAAACGCGTAGTGTATGATATAAATGCATGTTTTTCGACCCCTAATAAGACATAGCAGAAGCGAGTGTTAGAAGAACCCAAAATATTGGCTCTTCTAGCTCCCCTAAAATATTGGCTCTAGAACTGCGTTTGCTCCAAATCTTTCTAAATGTTCTAAATGTAAATGGAAAACCATGCAAGGGTATCTATAGACCATCCGACCTCAGAGAATTATGTAAAGTCAAGCCAGCAAAGTAGAATTCAAGTTCCCCGACCAAAAGTAAAGAATTACAAGAGATTTTACAATTCTGAAAATCACTAACGATTTCTCATAATGCATCGCAATATACAGAGCAAACACGCATTAAAATGGGAGAGGGATCATCGTAATAAGTATTGTACACGAAACTGATCAATATAAAATTTAAAGCACACTGACTTTGCTGATACTTAACAACTAGAATACGATTTTTATATCCCTAAAAGCTTCCGTTCAATAAGCTGAAAAGCTAAGATTTTTGAGCTTATTTAAGAATTGATCATTAACATTTACATAAGCTTTTTATACATTTTAAGTTATGAATTAAAAAAGGATTTCGGTTTGAATTTCCATTTATTTTAGGTTTCAGCATTTGATCTGAATGCTTCTTTTAAATGAGTGCATCTATATGGCCACGTAGTAGCAGTAATATATGATGTGGTCGTTGCTGTGTAGTTGACAGAAAGGGTGGCTTCCTTGAAGTACTGCGTCATCATGGCGGCCATCCCACTGGAACCACTCCTTCGTCATCGTCATGCCCTTCACCTGCTGACACTCCGCGGTGTAGGGGAACAGGTAGAACGGGCTACCTGTTGGCAGAGCGATCGGTTGGGATGCGCTGCCGCTGGTCATGCAGCAGTAGTCGATGCGGGTGTCCTGATCGTACTGCCCAGATGGCACGGTCCCACCGAATTGGTTGCCATTGTTGATGTCGTAGTCATCCCAGAAGATTGATCCGGACGCCATATCTTTATAATAATGATAAGAAGTGAAACGAATGGAGAGAATGGTTATTCATGCTACCATTGCATGGTTTTGTGGGGTTTAGTATAAGCTATAATACCAACTTTATGACACTGAAATTTTGCGAGCAGAATATATTAAAGCAGATACACTATGCATATTGCCACGCCAGTTTGTCAAAGTTTGTTTATGCATGCTTACTTGCTGGGCAGTGGTCCCCATATTTGAAGACGCAGTATTTTCCCGGTGGCCATTCTGCGTCACAGTAGCTGACACGGTCAACAGTCTTCATGCAGAAATGTTGCTCCATGTCATCCAACCAGTACCGCTCCTTGAGGTGTAGTCCAGCTGACCAGTTGTTATCTGGGTTGGCGGTATCCGTGTCGTGGTATCGGTATCCGGTTTCCCAGTTAAACCCGTCATCAGTCGGGCAACCGGCGACTGGCATCGGTAGACCGTAGGTACCCGATGGCCACAATGACATCAACTCCGAATTCTATACAAAGCAATACAAATGACACAACTTATGAGACACGCTGAATCTTTCACTGGTAACTGACAGCCCTGGGGTCGATTTCACGAAGCCCTATATCGATTGATCGTAACTCGTGTTACGAGTATCATATCGTATCGTATTATACGTAGGGCTGCAATGCATCATATATCTTACGATTGAAATATGTTATGATGAGTTTGGTGAAATCGACCCCAGGGTCGGATTGTTTCAAGGCAGCCAGTTTACTCTTGCTATCATGATCACTTCGAACAATCGCTTGAATTTTACACCCAACCAGCCACACATAGTATCGTGTTTGAGTATCGTGTCTTATAGTCAATGCCAACTGTTAAAAATGAGCCGTTCGTACCAGACCAAATATTTTACTGAAATCCTGTAATCTGCTCTCTCATTCGAAAAAAAAAATGCATTTAAAAGTGAAGTCTCCTAGTCCCAAGCCGGCGTAGGTGTAATGACACCCCACCAAATAAAAACAAAAACAACACCACCAACAACACCAACACAATAACAACAACAACATCAACCTCTTAATAATTGCATGTCAAAATAATGCAATAAATAAATAGATAAAAGGAGTGTTTTGGGCGGAGCGAGGAAACGACTTGCAACATTTTCAGGAAATGTATTCCTCATATTATTTTTTTTTTCAAACAGCCTACATGTGTTTACCTGAGCGAACGAACCAGCAACGTAGTAGTAGGACCAATTGTCATCCGGCTGCAGATCGCCCGGAAACTCGACATGTCGACCGTCGTTCAGCTGACATATGCCGTTGGTTTGGTCGTGGTTGAAGGATCGACACTTGTCGTTGTCGACACACAGCTTGGCGCACCTGATGCGGCTCTTGTTTCCAAACTCCTTGATGGTGTGACCGCGGAGGACCATCTTTTTGATGGCGCTGAAATTATCGGCGCGCATAGCTGGGCAATGACCGCCTGCTGACAAGCCAGAAACACGAATCACCGATGATATGATATACATCATTATGAGGCGCTTTGACAATGCTTTCTTTTTATTCTTCATGTTTGATTATGACGGAGTTTAAGACTCAAACTATATCTGTGGCCGATGGTTCCTTGTAAATAGTCAGTACGTAAACTCTAATGCTAACACGGTTTTTCTGCGTGCGTCGCCAAAGTGACGTCTTCTCTGATTCGATCGCACACAGCAAATGACATTCGATTCGTAGTGCTATACGAAGGAGCGTATACGAGAATGATCACACGCCCTCTTGCGGGGAAACTTGGTCGATTTATGAAAGCAATTTAAGAGAATACGTTGCCAGAATACAGAAGGCCGTATGTTTAACGTAGTGCAAATTCGATAGACGTCAGTTTACCTATCGGGTGTTGAAGAAGCGACTAGGTACCAGTCTATTATTTCTGGCTCAAAACGTTTTGAGCAGAGTGTATGCCGCCCTCTGCAGACTGTACCTCAATATTGATATTCAACACTAATGAACGTCATTGGTCAGGACTAGGCACCGTAGCAGTCATGCGACCTGTTGCAATACTCTGGTTGCCTGACTGAATGATCCATTGAGATATGTAATAATAATAATAATAATGGATATTTATAAAGCGCACGTTCCGTCTTACGACGCTCACGGCGCACGAAGGAAGTACAACATGTTATCACAAATACAAGAAAGATAACAAAAACTGTACAAGATAGATAACAAATATACAAGATAGATAAATAAGGACAAATACAAGATACCGGTAGATGCATTAGCTCAAAAACAGACAGAAATAACAAATACTGTTAGTTATTCATGAGGTATACGTTTTAAGCATGGATTTGAACTTGTCTGCACTTTCTGCTACTCGTATTGTGAGAATGGTCACTCCTCTACCAACTCGTCGATCAACTAACTATTAGGTGGTCTGAATGGTTGGGTGTATGTGGTCATAGTAGGCAGGCTGGCTGCACCATCGAGCCCACCAATCACAGACACACTGAAAATGCATTTTGTACTTTTGACATACAGTACGTGTTTTTATTGTGCCTTTTGAGTCAACCGAACATTAACATGGATGACTATTGGTTTCATATCTTAACGTATGACATTTCAAAACTTAAAGGGTCTGTAACTATTCATGGCGTTATAGGGTATCATTATCATAGGGCTGTGCAGGTGCACAAACCGTACCTATTTTTAAACATCCTCCAAACCAATGAACTTGAAATAAAGCACATCAAACTTGGAGTCTATTTCAAGCTATGCAAGAAATTTTAAAAAAAAATTACGTAAAAGTGCTATTCATTGGTTATAATAATATAAATAGATTTGTTCTTATAAGTCTTGGCGTGAAATTTTATTTTAATTTTTTTTTTTTTTTTTTACAAGACGGGGTACCAACTCCACACCTAGGCCTTATACTGCTGTTTAAGCACATCCAAATACTGCATATTATAATATATATTATTAATAATAACAATGACAATAGATATCATAAATTTAAACAAGAAATCTAGGTCAGGCTTACCTTATTAATGCATCGAAACAAAGACTTTTTGTAATTAAAGAATCCTGCAAATTAGTTCATTTTTTTTAGTCATGTGCGAACATGTGATGTGCAAAGATATTAATTGCAATCATTATCGGATCGAAGTTTATTGCCAAAAACTGAAAGCAAATGTTTTTAATTCTTAGTGTCTTTAAAGAGCCACCGTACCATACCATACGGTGAAACGTTTGAGTATCTATACGCATTACGAAGAAGGACATTGCCATCAATGAAATAGTATAATATATTCCATCAGAAGCATGTCAGACGGCGCAGACGTTGCGTACCGTATAGTTGAAATTAAGAAATACAATCTTACATTTCTAAATGGTAGGCCTATAATATAAATATAATATAAACGTGAAATGTTTTAAAAGAAATATAAATAGGCCCTATAATAAAATACTAAAATTAAACTAGATAAGCTAAAAGTTAAACTACTAGTAAAAATAATTGTTAAGAACACATAACATTAAAAACTGTTTGTCAAAATACATACATCAAAACAATACAGTTAAAACATAAGACTTTTGTACTGGCACTTAAAACTAGTTAAGGTTGAAGGCAGGGGATGTTTCAGTGTCACAGGCAGGTTGTTAAATGACATGACCTCGCGGTATGCAAATCTACGTTTTCCTGAATTAGATTTGGAAGTCGGAAGAACTAAGTTGCCTTGTGATCCAGACCTAGTGCTATGGGAGTGGTGATCAGAGATAAGACAGAAAAACTTGCACAGTTGTGGAGGCAGTTGCAATTTTAAGCTCTTATAGACCATAGTGTTCAGGTGGAAATTACGTCTCGCGTTTAGGTCTTGCCATCCAAGCATTTTATTTACTTGTTTTTGGTGCTTAAGCAAACAATGTTGGTGCTTAAGAAGCTCTATGAAATAAGTCCCTGTCTAAGGTTGAAGAATCAGACGTATTTTAGGTGACTCCGGGTCCACGCGTAGGCCAAATTCCCGAGGTTTTAAATTTTTTGGGCTCACTCTTTCCTCCATCTCTCTTCAAAATTAATTCTTAAGTCAGCTGAAGCTGTGTTATTGCTTACACAAAATGTATGTGTAGTTACTAATTTGACTTCCCCTTTCCTTGTGTCCCCTGCCCTGATTTTGTGAGGTTTATGAACTAATCTAGGTTGAAGAATCGGACGTAATTTAGGTGACTCCGGGTCCACACGTAGGCTAAATTTCCGAGGTTTTTAAATGTTTAAATATTTTGGCTCACTCTTTCCTCCGTCGCAATAATAATGTCATATGGAGCTGTGTTATTGCTATAGCGGCATTGTGCCGTTTGAGTCTCTTCGCTCAAGTTCACGTTATGCGTCATTATGGACGTCAGATAAAATCAATAATGATCAAGTCATAATTACATATAATGGGACTGGATACCTTGAAGTGAATCAATACCGTGTTCCTTTAATTACTCTAATTGGGCTGTCTCCAACTGTCTCCCTGTCTGACGTGCCGTGTGTCCTCCAATCCTCCCAGGCGGTATTCAAAAATAAATCACCGCTTTGATGCTGATATTAAAGGTACTGTACAGGATTGGTAACACACCCTAACAGAAATGTTCACAGATTCACCTATAACTTACACGGTTTAAAGATGGACATGATAACAAAAAACCTGCTAAGATGTTTCCGCCTGAAATGGTATATTCATCCAGAAATAAGTAAAACAAAGACCGGAAACAGTTTTGATCTCGTGGTAAGATTTTAACCCATTTGTATATTTTATGAGAAAAATTGAGCCCGATTTTCGCAATTTTCTCGTGACTCAGATGAACGATTAAGCTCAAATTTTCACAGGCTTATTATTTCATGTACATGCTGGATCTGACAAAGTGTGAATGCTGTTCTGTGACCTTTACCAATCATGTATTATACCTTAAAAAGGGAGAAGCGTCAATAATTAAACCAAAAACTTCCCTGGCAAAACAAAAATGACAAGTGGTTTATCTCATCATGAAAAAAAAAAGGAAGAAAAACAAACACCATTTAAAAACAAAAACAAATCCAGCCTCCAAGTTGCGTTACAGACTCAAATCTAATTGATCGATTCGTATTTTATTTTATACAGCGGCTACAAGCGAAAACAACCAATCCAGCAAAAAAAAATGGAGCAATTAAGCAGATGACTTAAGGGAAAACTTGAAATTAATGAATTTGTTGTTTTTTATCCTTGTTTTTCAAAAGATTTAATAGTGGAGGTTATTTGATTTTGAAAGCTCTGCGGTTCAGCGCCTGGTATTGATTTCTCCGATAATTAGCAATGGATGCCCTTGCGTACTGCAACCGGCTTTGATCGCAGTGATGGAGACCGACAGTGGTGTTCCCGCCATGTAGTATTAGGCCATACAAGTAGCAAACCCCGACTTTGCGTTTTTGTTCAAATCCAAGAGCAAAATCATACATATAATGTGCGTCGTGCGTCAGCCAACATTGGCTACTGGGGTACAATATTGTTCTGTCGGTAACGTCACACGCTTTTCTGCGTGGATCGGTTCTGAAGGGGGTCTTATTGGGGGGCGGGGCATACATGTACTGATTTTTATTTTAACTTTTAGATAAAAATTAAGCACTTACATAAAAATTTAAATATATTCATTCATTATGCATTAAGCTACAATTTTAAAGTTGTTTTATCTCTTTCCTAAATTTTATTTAAAGTTAACCTTTAACTGTAAAATGGAAATTATAACCGAAGTCTACATTATGGCAATAACGTCCTTTAATTTCAAAAGTAGCTAATCGAAAAAAAAATTGAGCACAATATGCAAATGACTTAAGACCAAGCTTGAAAATAACGATTTTGCTTTTCATAAAGTGTATTGAAACATTGTATCATAGTAAAGTTGAGTGTCTTAATGAAGAATGCAAATTACAACATGCATATCTGTAGTTTACATCAAGGCAATACGTTCCTATTTTCTTGGAATAAAGATCAATCTAGTCAAGAGCAAGGCAACGGATGATTGTGCCGCTAAAGACCGCCCTTCGCAATAGAAATGGTATATAACTGGAAGGTTAGCCATTCTGTGGCGAGGACGGAAATAAAACACATAATCAATACCGAGAGAGTTCCACGTATAGACATCAAAATGTCATGTACCAGTTCCATACAGTATACCTCCAAATCTGTCTAACTTTTTCCTCAGTGCTATGGGGGGCAACAGGCTAGGGTATCTGCAGACCAGGGGCCAATTTCATGGAGCTGTTTAGCACAAAATAATTGCTTAGCACGAAATGTCTTGCTAAATAAAACAAACCAACATTGAAATTTCCATTTGATTTTCATGGTCTGCAAACAACAGCAAAGGAACAATCGCAAGTGATATATACCATATATTTAATATTGATTGTTAATCCTGTTTTTATCAAGACTAAACTATTTCATGGATAGCAAATTGTTGTGCTAAGCAGGGCCCTTGAAATTGGCCCCAGGTGCATTCAGATATTCCAACCACCAAATATTGATCCAACCTCACGAATGTATGAAAAATCAAGCCAGCCAGATAGAGGCTAAGTTCCCCGACCAAAAGGAAAGAAAAGTTTCAATAAAGTTTACAACTACGAAAATCACTAACAATTTCTTAAGCATCGCAATATACAGCGCAAACGCACATGAAAATGGGAAAGAGGGATCGTAGAAGATATCAAATACGAAACTGCGCAATGTGAAATTTAAAGGCATAAAGACTTGGATAAATCTCGACAAAACTGTCAATGTATACTACCATTTTTTAATCAATAAATAGTCCCATTTAATAAGTTGAACGTTGGGATTACTTTAAAATTTATGATTTGCATTTGGATTAACTGTTTAAAATTCTTAATCGTAAATTTAAAATGAGAAATTTGTTTGAATTTTCATTTCTTTTAAGATTCAGCATTCGTTCTTAATGCTACTTGAAGGCGTCTAGATAGCCTCGTAGTAGCAGTAATATATGGAATGGTCGTATCCACCTGCTTCGCAGTGAGGGTGAGTTCCTGTCGGGGCTCGGCGAGAACCTTCTGAATCCCACTCGAACCACTCTTGGGTCACCGTCATGCCCTGTACCTGCTGACACTCCGCGGTGTAGGGGAACAGGTAGAACGGGCTACCTGTTGGCAGAGCAATCGGCTGGGATGCGCTGCCGCTGGTCATGCAGCAGTAGTCAATACGGGTGTCCTGGTCGTACTGCCCAGATGGCACGGTCCCACTGATGTGGTTGTTATTGCCGTTGTCTTCGTCATCCCAATATATTGATCCGGATGCCATATCTTTATAATAATCAGTAAGAAGTAAACAGAATGGAGAGAATGGTTAGTCGTGCTACCAGTGCACGGTTTTGTAGGGTTTAGTGTAGGTCCTATAGGCCTATACCAACTTTATGACACTGAGATTTTGCGAGCAGAAAATGTATTTTTCGTTCTTAATCATAAAATGTTTGACATTAAGTAGGATAGGCCCTACAAAAGGGTCAGAAGCATTTTGTTATAAATTATGATGCATAATTAACTTCACATTTTGCATCTCATTTCTGAATAAATTAGGGGGCGAGTCGGTCAGGGGGCGAGTCGGCTAGGGGGCGAGTCGGCTAGGGGGCGAGTCGGCCAGGGGGCGAGTCGGGGAGGAGGCGAGTTGGTAAGGGGCGAGTCGGTCAGGGGGCGAGTCGGTAAGGGGCGAGTCGGCTAGGGGGCGAGTTGACTTGTAATCATACGATCAATGTACATTGCCATGCCAGGTTTATCAAACTTTGTGTATGCACGCTTACTTGCTGGGCAGTGGTCTCCATACTTGAAGACGCAGTATTCCCCCTCTGGCCATTCTACCTCGGGCCCGCAGTCACCAACACTCTCCACAGTCTTCATGCAGAAATGTTGCTCCATGTCATCCTCCCAGTACCCTCCCTTGAGGTGCAGTCCAACTGACCAGTTGTTATCTGGACTACTGTCATCCGTGTCGTGGAATCGGTAGCCGGTTTCCCAGTTAAACCCATCGTTAGTCGGGCAACCGGCGATTGGCTTCGGTAGACCGTAGGTACCCGATGGCCACAATGCCTTCAACTCCGAATTCTATACAAAGCAAAGGAATGAGTAAAGCCATTTATGGGATGCGCTGAAACTTTCTGTAACTGATAGCCCTGGGGTCTATTTCACAAAACGCATCGTAACTTACTATCAATCGTAGGACTTAAGGTCATTTCAGCCCCACGTAGAAGTTATAGGATAGGATGGGTTGTCCTTAGGAAGTCGAGAGTTACGATCGATCGTAATGCTTCGTGGAATCGACCTTTGGTCCGATTGTGTCAAGGCAGTCACAGATTGCTCATGCGATCATGATCACTATGAATAATCTTTAGAATTGTACACCCAATCAGTTAAAGGTAATATCATACAGTCATTTGTGACATTTCCATCCTCATACGGTGCCATTTTTTTGAGAAAAAAGTGAAAAAACCTACAGTATTTTGAAAAATCTTTTTACCGTTTTTTATCATTAAAAAATCAAAATTGTTTATGGCCATTGGTTTGACCTTTTCTGGATAAATACAGCATCTCAGGCAGAAAAAAAAAGAAATTAACGGTATGTTTCTACCATTAACATCTTTATACCCTATAAGTTAAAGGTGAAGAATTCTCTTCCTGTATGCTACCAAAGTATGATACTACCTTAAAAAAAGCATTTACATCTCAAAGAAGATGGTATGTTTAAAGGTAGTACCTTTAAACATACCATCTTCTTTGAGATGTAAATGCTTTTTTTATACTGTTCGTACCAGACCTAATATTCGTGGTCGCTTATTCGATTAAAAAAAAACATTTGAAGGTTTAGTCGTCTCTTAATTACAAGCCAGCGTATGCATAATTATCTTACAACATATGCACTTCCGTTCAATGAATAAATATATAAAAGTAGCAATTCATGATAATCTTAGTCTGAAATTCATTCGTTATGTAGGTCAAGCAAGCCACTTGTGTTTTACCTATGAGTTTTATACGTCACATGAATGAATGAAGGAAAATACCTGTTGAGCGTAGTAGTAGGACCAGTTCTCATCCGCCTGCAGATCCCCTTGAAACTCGACATGTCGACCGTCGTTCAGCTGACACATGCCGTTGGTTTTGTCGTGGTTGAAGGATCGACACTTGACGTTGTCGACACACAGCATGGCGCATCTCATGCGGCTCTTGTTTCCAAACTCATTGATGGTGTGACCGCGGAGGACCATCTTTTTGATGGCGCTGAAATTATCGGCGCGCATAGCTGCTGGGCAATGACCGTCTGCTGACAAGCCAGAAACACGAATCACCGTTGATATGATATACATCACTATGAAGCGCTTTGACAACACTTTCTTTTTATTCTTCATGTTTGATTATGACGGAGTTTAAGACGCAAACTATATCTGTGGCCGATGGTTCCTTGTAAATGGTCAGTACGTAAACTCTAATGCTAACACGGTTTCTCTGCGTGCGTCGCCAAAGTGACGTCTTCTCTGATTCGATCGCACACAGCAAATGACATTCGATTCGTAGTGCTATACGAAGGAGCGTATAAGGGTGCACAACACAAAATAGCTCCAAATCATAGCGCCGAGCTGATTATAATATTAAATGTGAAACTCTCATTAACGAACTATATGTAAATATGCATTTTGAGGGTCATGCAGTTGATATATTTTGTGATTCTTATGAATAGTAATGGTCACTCCTATACAAACTCGTCGATCAATCAACTTTATTGGAAGTTCTGAATGGTTGGGTGTATGTGGTCATAAAGGTATGATAGCTCCGCCATCGAATCCACTAATCACACACGCTAAAAACAGACTCTTACTTTTTACATCGTGTGTTTTTATTGCGCCTTTTGGCTCAACTCTAAATTAAAATGGGTGGCTATTCTTTGATTTCTTCATATCACAAGTCCTACGATTTACGATGTAAGTTACGATGAGTTTAGTGAAATCTTTCCCCTACAACTCTACCAAATGCTCAGATATCTTAATTATACGCACATTATGCGCAAGCATGCTCCTTTGTATAGTTATTCACTTCACTGTACTTGCAATATAAATTACACCAAAAGTATTCTAAAACGCTGAAAATATACGATGGAAATGCAATTTAACATCAAAGTGATAAAAAATCGTCTACTTGCACGATAATCAATCAAATAATTCGTAGGCCTAATTGCTTGCAGCTCGGGCAGTAAATAGTTTGTACACGCAGATGCATTAGTGAGGACACAGTTAACCCTGCGTTACCAAGTGCCGCGTACGACACGCGTAAATAAATGTCAAAGACTCCTTTTTCTCATTTAAAGGTAGTATCATACTTTTCGGTTTTTATCAAAGAAATACAGATTCATGGGCAAAAATATCAAGGAAGATACAATAAAGGTTATCTGTGAAAATTTCGGTCCCATACGGTGTCCATTTTTTGAGAAAACAGTGTAAAACGGGCAAAGTATTTCTTAAGTCTTTTCACTTTTATTTTTGATCTTTTAAAAGATCAACAAGATTTTCGGTCGTTGTTTTACTAATTTCTGGATAAATACACCATTTGAGACGGTATGTTTCTACCACCACCATCTTCATACACTGTACGTTATAGGTAAATCTGTGAACATTTCCGTTTTGGCTGCGCTGAATATTGAGGGCGCACTGGGCAGCTACAATGCATAGAGGGGTAAAATACATCAAACATGGCGTCTATTTCAAGCTGTGCAATGAATTAAAAATGCGCATTAAGGAGCTATGCATATGATAATATCTGTATGGATCCGATAGATTCTGTTGATAAAAGCATATGCGTACAATTTTAATTGAAGGCTTTAAAATAGTCTTTGCTTTTTTTACTAGACGAGGAACTTACTGTACACAAAAATTATACTGCAGTCTATACAGTATTTATCTATGTTTCATACTCTAGAATTGTCAAAAACAAATTCTTAAACATCTTGTTTTGTTATCTAGATATCATTAAAAGAACTTTGTTAACATCAAATAGTTAAAAAGCAGAGAATTACGTCATGATAACGTCATTGTTATTTCCTAATATAACACTCCATGCCTTAGACAACTTCCAAATTCCTATCCAGTCCATCGCAATGTTTGTTCATAATCGGTGTGTGAAATTTGCCACTGTCACGTGACACCTGATGACGTCACCATGACGTCGCCTGTCCCCATACATCTATGCTGTATGGACTATTTCTAAGTAACATTTCGAAGGATGTGCAACAAAGTCTAATAGCAAAAATACGCCCAGAAAAGGGGGCATTTGGATTAACTATTTGAAATTTAAAGGTGTCAATAAAAAAAAGGGAAATCTGTTTGAATTTCCATTTATTTTAGGTTTCAGTATTAGATCTCAACGCTTCTTTTGAATGAGTGCATCTATATGGCCACGTAGTAGCAGTAATATATGATGTGGTCGCCGGTGCCATGTAGTCGACAGGAAGGGTGGCTTCCTTGAAGTATTGTGTCACCACTGCGGCCATCCCACTCGAACCACTCTTGAGTCACATTCATGCCCTGTACCTGCTGACACTCCGCGGTGCCGTAGGCGAACAGGTAGAACGGGCTACCTGTTGGCAGAGCGATCGGCTGGGATGCACTGCCGCTGGTCATGCAGCAGTAGTCGATGAGGGTGTCCTGGTCGTACTGCCCCGATGGCACGGTCCCATCGACGTGGTTGGCATTGTTGGTGTCGTAGTCATTCCA
Source organism: Astropecten irregularis (assembly GCA_963971285.1). NCBI lineage: Eukaryota > Metazoa > Echinodermata > Asteroidea > Paxillosida > Astropectinidae > Astropecten > Astropecten irregularis. The sequence continues at coordinate 13,967,431 of OZ020262.1, read as the reverse complement.
GAAGATTGATCCGGACGCCATATCTTTATAATTATGATAAGAAGTGAAAAGAGTGGAGAGAATGGTTATTCGTGCTACCAGTGCACGGTTTTGTAGGGTTTAGTGTAGGACCTTTATACCAACTTTATGACACTGAGATTTTGCGAGCAGAAAATGCCCAGGTACGATCAATGTACATTGCCATGCCAAACTTTGTGTATGCATGCTTACTTGCTGGGCAGTGGTCCCCATATTTGAAGACGCAGTATTCCCCCTCTGGCCATTCTGCGTCACAGTAGCTGACACGGTCCACCGTCTTCATGCAGAAATGTTGCTCCATGTCATCCAACCAGTACCGCTCCTTGAGGTGGAGTCCAGCTGACCAGTTGTTTTCTGGATAATCGGAATCCGTGTCGTGGTATCGGTATCCGGTTTCCCAGTTAAACCCGTCATCAGTCGGGCAACCGGTGACTGGCATCGGTAGACCGTAGGTACCCGACGGCCACAATGACATCAACTCCGAATTCTATACAAAGCAATACAAATTACACAACTATTAAGAGACACACTGAAACTTTCGATGGTAACCGATGTCAGTTGCCGGTTGAAATCATTATTATAATCAATTGAGGTAAATATTAATAAGGTATTGAGCATTTTCAGATACAGCATGATTAATGTAAAGTTGATTATTTAAAACACGAAGATCCGATTTGCCTATCAGTGTAAACGCATAACACCATCAGAACTAACAATGTTAATTGTCATGATTTATTTTCGTAGTATTGTCCGTATACAATATCAATAAAGCAAACAATAAGTGTTTGTTTCCATACCCGTTACCACAAAAAACACCTGGGCCGATTTCACTAAAGCTTTGTGATCATCGCTAAATTTATTACAGGTCCATTGCTATGGAAACTGTTATTATAGACAAGCACCCTTCACTGGCCACGCGTTGTTTCGCATTAGAAACGCTGGCTCTAACGTTCACGCCACACGAATTGAGCTGCAAAGCCCTAATCAACCTCATTAACCAACGTAGCCTTCACGGACAGATTGCTATGGAAACCATAGCTACAGGAAGTGGGCCAATATTATCGGCACTACCGCCGCGCGCCTTAAATGTACAATCATACTTTGGTAGCATACCGAAACAGAAATGTTCACAAATTTACCTATAACTTACATGGTATAAAGTACGTGATGGTAGAAACATACCTTTAACATGTATTGCATAAAATGCTGTATTTTTTTTTTTTTAAGAGTAAAACCATTAACAAAAAAAAAACAATTTTAAATCTTTCAAAGATCAAAAAACGGTGAAAAGATTTATCAATATACTGTAGGCGTTTTTCGAAGTTTTTTCCAAAAAGCGGGCACCGTATGGGACTGAGAATTTCACAAAATGAGTACCCGGTAGTTACTGTATCTCCCTTGATATTTTTGCCCATGAATCTGCATTTCTGTGACAGAAACCAAAGTGTGATACTACCTTTAACCGTCAACATGTTGAAATCGTATCTACCAGCGGGCAGAACGATGGCCCTGACATTTACCCAACACAAACGCGATTTCCAAAGCTCTGATTAAAATTTCATTAATGGTAAACGCACCAATCACGACCCCCCCCCCCCCTTAAAAAAGCCATATAGACCTAAATAGAAATAATTTAAGTGTATATTAGTTGCTATAGAAACTAGCTATAGCTAGGTGAAGCATGGCATTATTCTACACTAGCACGCTTCACTTGACACTTGTTGTGTCACGTTAGACCGGTGGCCCTAACGTTTATGAGCAACACAAAGGTGAGTTTGAAAGCTCTAATTAACTTCATTAGCCACGTAGAGGAGAGGCCGCCATTGTGTTATACGGTTAAATATAATATACAGGGATATCGTATGTGGACCCAGTCTTCTTGAAAACATAATATTCCTCTAGTTTAAATGATACAATTTTTCTTTCCTTAAAACAATAAGATATGAGTTAAGGTTGGATGGAATTTCCAGTGTAAGAAAAACAAGGGAAGTACATGTAATACCTTTGATTCGAATTCATTGTACAATGTGATTTCATTTATGTCATTTTTACTTATTTATTTATTTATTCATTTATTCATTCATTTTATTATATTCTGGAGAGGGGTTTTTGTAGAGGATGCATCGTTTGCCTTCGAAATAGTTGAGAAATTGTCGCCAAAAAATGGTCATAAGACCAGAATTCGTTTTTTAAAGTTTTCTAGAATTGCGCATTACACTAGTAATGAAAATCGACAGTGTTACACATTATTTTGCATCGAAACTTCACTGGTTCTCTTGACATAGCCTATATACATGTATATGCAAAGAAATTCAGATCGCTGGTTTTCTTTGTCCAAGAATCATCGTGTGGATATCTTTAAATACCGAGTAAAATACGATTTGGCGCGTATAACTAAATCTACCACTCAAGGCATTGTATTGTAGTAGCCAATTTCAACTTCAACTTCATTTTATCGATTCAAAGCTTTAGGGCAGTTGTGTATCAAACTTTCCCAAAACTGAAAGAAACATATTCGATGTTTTATTGTCCCTCTCTCTTTTGTTTTGTTAATTGTTAAAGCAATTCACTTTTCCCTTGAAGAAAATATTCTGATAAAGATAAGGACATCAAGCCTACCTGATTGGAGTTTTCAGTGACGTTATAGTAGTAGGACCAGTTCTCATCAGGCTGCAGATCCCCCGGAAACTCGACATGTCGACCATCGTTCAGCTGACATATGCCGTTGGTTTTGTCGTGGTTGAAGGATCGACACTTGACGTTGTCGACACACAGCTTGGCGCACCTGATGCGGCTCTTGTTTCCAAACTCCTTGATGGTGTGACCGCGGAGGACCATCTTTTTAATGGCGCTGAAATTATCGGCGCGCATAGCTGGGCAATGACCGTCTGCTGACAAGCCAGAAACACGAATCACCGTTGATATGATATACATCACTATGAAGCGCTTTGACAACACTTTCTTTTTATTCTTCATGTTTGATTCTGACCGAGCCTCACAAGCTGTATCCGTGGTCAATGATTCCTTTTGATTGAACCAGACTATTTTGAAAACACGATTTTTTTCTGCGCGTTTACCCAAAAGTGACGTTTTCACTAAGCCGATTGCAGACAGCAAGTGGTATTCAACTTCCAGTGTTAGGATGAAGCCGTGGTTACGGTGAGCTATAAATATTAAGCCCACTCGGAACACCAACAGGGTACCAACTGACCACACACAACCCAATGCGAGGGACCAACCATACAGAGACTTCATACGTGTCGAATCACCAACCAGACACGCACAACCCAATGTGAAGGACCAACCATACAGAGGCTTCTACGTATCGAAAGCATCAATTAGGCACACACACCTCAATTGAGCCGGTTACCAACCACTAAGAAGCGGGAACCAGGAACCGGTGAAGAAAAAAATGTGTTGGTTTCTCCGTTGGTCTGTTGGTATGATTACACACAAGTCTATGGAAACTGGCTGCAGTCACTGGCTGTGGCTTGCCATACGTGCGTATGTAATTTGCAGTCACAGCCAGAGATTTGGGACACTGCCTAAATCTTGTTTCGGTACATTCCAGAGTAACCACACCGCCCTCTAGCGGGGAATCATCGGCCAGTCATGACAGCTCTGATCAGTAACCGTGATGCGGTAGCGTGGCTAGTAATATGAACGATCGTATAATGCATGGATTAATCATTTTACACTTGCACAATATGCAATAAATGATAACATTCGTACATTTTCTTTAAATATTCATTTATTTAAATGTGTATTTTATAATTACAGATATGCCCTAATGAGCTCTGGTTAGAATTGTCTATTATGCATACCAACAAAAAAAACTTTGGTGGACTATTTTGTACTCTTTTTTAACAAGCAGTCATAGGTATAAGCTGTACCATTTAAAATGAGATGGTGTTATTTATCTGCTTATTTACTTGGCTAAACCCCCAAACCAAACAGACCCGACCTGAAATGAACCGAACCAAATCGAACCGAAATTATCCGAATCGAACCGAACCGGCCGAACCGAATCGAACTGAAACAAACCGAACCGAATAGAAGTTACCCGATCCGACCCAACCGTCACGAACCGAACTGCACCAAACCGGACCGAACCGGAACGAACCTAACCGAACTGCACCAAACCGGAACGAACCGGAACGAACTTAACCGAACTGCACCAAACCGGACCGAACCGGAACGAACCTAACCGAACTGCACCAAACCGGAACGAACCGGAACGAACTTAACCGAACTGCACCAAACCGGACCGAACCGGAACGAACTTAACCGAACTGCACCAAACCGGAACGAACCGGAACGAACTTAACCGAACTGCACCAAACCGGACGAACCGGAACGAACCTAACCGAACTGCACCAAACCGAACGAAACGCACCTTACCGAACTGCACCAAACCGGACCGAACCGGAATGAACCGAACCGAACCGCACCGATCCGAATCGAACGAGTCCTTCAGTGCGGCAAGCAAGCATTATACACACAATGACACTGAACTCTGCATGATGCATTCTGCACAATAGGAAAAAATGTCTAAGCGTGCACCTTATTCACTTATTTTTCCTCAAAAGGAATAATATCCCTTCTCTAATGCAACGACCACCCCCTCCCCTTCCAAAGCGAGTTCGTGATTGCTAAAAATCAATACACATGTCGACGTCACCACATACGAGTCCAGGGCTCGGTTCAGTAAATTGTATTAAAATCCATCCGCGAGCTCATTAATTTGACATGTTGGTATATATATTGCATTATAAATCTTAATAACAAATCTTAAATGCATTAGTTTTTAAGCACTACAACTTTTTCCAAAAACTTCGGTCTGTCAACAGTAAGCCTCTGACATGTGGCGTAGGGGTAACTTGTCAAGTGTAATTCCTGCTAATTGAGGCTATTTTACGTGGTATCTGACGACAAATTATCACTAGATCTACTTTTTTACGCCGTAGTCATTCTAATTGAGGCAAATGACCTCTGACCTGTGACGTCAAACCACCAAATGCGGGGGCTGAATGCGGTCTTGCCACGTTCCACTCATCTGCAAAGACTTCACGTCCATTACGACCGTAGCACGCAGTAACACTGTTCTGGAAGGAGTATTTGAGAGCCACAAACCATTGATTAGCTCTGCTTCTAGATTCGGTCTCAATCAAACATGAAGAAGTCCAGAAAGCTGAAGCTTTTCACAGTGACCTACATCATAGCAACGGCCGTTCAGATTTCATGCTTGTCAGCAGACGGTTCATGCCCGATTTCGCGCGCCAATAATTTCAACGCCATCAAAAAGATGGTCCTCCGCGGTCACACCATCAAGGAGTTTGGAAACAAGAGCCGCAGCAGGTGTGCCATGCTGTGTGTCGACAACGACAAGTGTCGATCCTTCAACCACGACAAAGCCAACGGCATATGTCAGCTGAACGACGGTCAACATGTCGAGTTTCCCGGGGATTTTCAGCCAGACGAGAGCTTTTCATATTACTACGCCTTGCAGGTAAGATTTCCCGCTCGAATTTTTATTTTAAAATAAATGAATAATTTCGTGGATGAAGCAAAGAAAAAAATAGGCCCCACTCCATTTTTCAAAAGCTTTTAAGTTTGTTCCTACTGAGCATTTTGCGTGATTATTTCGAGGTGATCAAACTCCACTCTCATGAATAAATCCAGATTTGTTGCTTATGAACATGAATCTAATATTGTTTGATTGATAAAACATCGCAAACTACTTCTAGAAACGAAGCAAATTCGAATATAGCACACAAGATGTCGAACTTGATTTCAACAGAAGTGAATTATGATAATCAAATAACCACAAGGGAAACTGACTGAATTTAAAGTAATCAAAAAGTGAACACAGACAAATTGACTGGAGCGGGATTCGAACCAGCGTCCTCCGGAATACCGTACAGGCGCTCTAATACCAACCAAGGAGTGAAAATTTGTAGACCAACGAATAGGTTTTAAACTTGTATGCATCTGTATTACTGACAGTGTGTATTTTATAACCAAAGTCTGATTGTGTAAGCTTCAATTCCCTAGCTGCTAGTAGGTACGGCAGATTGGAAAGGGCTGTGTGTTTCATTACTGTCCTTGATGACAGAGATTCGTGAAGGCACTGGTTTCCGGACCATTGTCTACCGGCTCTAACGGCGACTCGTCCCTCTGGGTTCGAGCTCAGTTCAAAGCCATTAACGCAAACACGATCCTTCTCAAGCCTTCAACCGCCATTTAGCACAATTCTATGCAAACAATTAAATCGATAACTCGACTCTTGGCCATTTGATGAAATTACTTTTTAAGATCAATAATTGTGGCATTCAGTTTACTACATCAGATGGGCATAATATTTCATTTGACTGTGCTTGACTGCTTACAGCGCCAGTTTAAGATGATTGAAATGGGTCTTTGTAGGTCATTACATGTTCTTTTCTCAAAGTAAAGCATTCTTTCGAGTCTTCTTGCTTTCAAAACCCACATCATAAAGCAGATTGTGAAAAATTCGAATAGATCTGTAATTTCTAGAAAAAGATTTGGGTTCATATAGGTTCGGTTGCTGCTACATGGGCCAATCCAAATAGTGTGCCTCCAAGAGTTTGCAACGCGTTGGCCAATCACAAATCGCAGTATCTGTTGAACACTTAGGGCGCACTTTTTGGAATCGCCCGTATCGAAATCAGCTGATGTAGCTTAAAAATGTTTATGTAGTTCCCTCCAGCAAATTTTTTGGAGTGTAAAGCTTTATGATCAATATATGCAAGAAGCTTAAGTTTAATACTTTGTGGCGTTTTTAATCCTTTGTACCAATCCTGCAATCCAATCCTACCTTTAATAGTGTGTGTGTGTGTTTTAAATTTCTTGTATGTATATATTTAATCCTTATCCTTAAAAACAGGATCGTTAAAGGTGGGGTCGATTTCACCAAACTCTTCGTAACTTACTATCAATCGTAGAACTGTTGATGCATTGAAGCCATACATGGGACAGGTACTCTGCGATGGGTTCCCAACTCGAGTAACGATCGATCGCAGGGCTTCGTGAAATCCACCCCAGGGGGCTGAACCGAACCCGTTCCACTTACGTGAAATTCTGTCCTTTCCAGGATTCGGAGTTGAAGGCATTGTGGCCATCGGAAAGCTACGGCCTACCGATGCCAGTCGCCGGTTGCCCGACTGCTGATGGGTTTGACTGGGAAACCGGCTACCGATTCCACGACACGGATGACAGTAGTCCGAATAATAAGTGGTCAGCCAGACTGCACCTCAAGGGACCGTACATTGTCAATAACATGTTCCAACACTTCTGTATGAAGACGGTGGACTGTGCTGGTCCCGCCGACACAGAATGGCCACAGGGGGAATACTGCATCTTCAAATATGGAGACAAATGCCCTACAGGTTAGCATGAGACAGAGTTAAACAAAGGAAAATCTGTGTGTGTTTTTTTCTCCCCGCAAATTTGATATTTTGAATCCCACAAAACCGTGCAATGTAAACACGAATAACCTCTTTCCATTTTACTTCTTACCAATATTATAAAGATATGGCATCCGGATCAATTTTCTGGGATGACCAAGACTACGATAATATCAACCGCATCGATGGCACCGTGCCATCGGGGCATTACTACTACGACACCCGCATCGACTACTGCTGCATGACCAGCGGCAGTGCATCCCAGCCGATCGCTCTGCCAACAGGTAGCCCGTTCTACCTGTTTCCCTACACCTCGGAGTGTCAGCGGGTGCAGGGCATGACGGTGACGAGGGAATGGTTCTTTTGGGATGGCGACGGTGGTCGGGAAGACCCGGTAGGAAGTCACCCTCACTACCGACCAAGTGGAAACGACCATTACATTGATTACTGCTACTACCAGGCTATCTAGATACCTTCATCGTTTCTAACTTGCAAATGTTCTCATATAGTGAACAGAAATTTCGACCGACAAATTGTTTCAAATGGCATTAGAAAATCCTCAATGATGATATCATTTTGGGAATCTAAATGATATAATATAAGTAATGTAATGTTTGTTAAAGTGACGGATTGCGAACGTTTCACAATAGTGCGCCACCATGAGTTTACAACACGTTGGCCAATTTGTCGTCAAACTGCGCATCTTTCCACATGCGCAGTTTGTCGACAACATTAATTCCGCGCGTTGTGATTGGCCAACGGGTTGCAAACTCATGATGGCGCACTATTGTGAATCGCTCGAATTGCTATTGTGTTAACGCTAATTTTAGGAGTGTCATAGTTGTAAATATTATAGGTTTGGTCCGAACTAATTTTCTTATGTAAGAGAAAGAAATATTTTCTTGGGTTTGGTAATATGGTTTTTGTTTTGGTTTGGTCTTTTTTTTTCAGCAAATTAAAGTACACACATGTATAGTGTTCTGTTATTACAAAACTTTCAAATATGTAAAGCTAAAGCAAAAAATGTACTTGTAGGCTTCTAGACAAATTTCATGTGGAGCTCATTAGTGCTTAAATTATTTATAAATGCCTTGAGCCATCTGATCATTTGTATCGATTAAGATGCGATCCGTTCTTGAGTACGAGTGCAAAATATTTCGTAATTTTTTGTCTTAAATAAATTATTAATTAATAATGTTCATTGTCATTCATAAAATAATAATTATGTCAATTCATAAGTATCAAGGTAAAATACAAAGAAATAATAATGACCCGCTAATATAAGGAGTTCGCTTTTATTTTGCAATGGCTACATGAAGGTTATCCAAAATGATCCATTTTACGGGCAAGCAAATCCGAGATCTTTTCGAGAATACAAAACACGAAATTTGTTTCTCATTTATTTTGTTAAATAATTTCCTTGTGGATGATAAAACACTGTCAAAATAAATGTCTTTTCTGATACCGGAGTGATCCTTGTACGTGCATTACTGTCGTTTTCATTTTAAGTTGCCTAGAAAATTGCCTTATGAGAAAGAAAATGTCTTATACTTTTACCAAAACAACATATATAAAAAAAAAAAAAACACCCCTCCACCCCAAGAAAAGGAACAAGATATAAGTCTGGCCTTTACTTTGGAAATATTAAGTTATGAACAAATCAATGGAATCGGCTTCTTCGAGTTCAAACTCGATTCAGCAAAGTAATAGGGCATTGGAGGGAACCAGTTAGTCTGCCACACAGTCATCCAATATTGTAGTTTAGGGATACCAACCAATCCATGCACTTTGAACACTAATTATAAATGTAGCCCTATAGTGATAAACGAAGATGCACGACAGTTACCGTTAATGAGCTACCCAACTCAACCACATTTCCCCGCTAGAGGGCGGTGTGGTCATTCAGCACATATCAAAACGAGATAATAACCATACCAACACACCAACCCGTGGGGTCGATTTCACGAAGCCTTACGATCGATCGTAATTCGATTTACGATGGATAACCAATCGAATATCCTACGTAAGGGTGCAATGCATCATAAATCCTATGATTGATAGTAAGTTGCGATGAGTTTGGCGACATCAACCCAGTAAACCAATTCACCAGTTCCTGGTTCCCGCTTCTGAGTGGTTGGTAACCGCTCAATTGGGTGATGTTGGTGCTACGACACGTATGAAGCCTCTGAATGGTTGGTCTTTCACATTGGATTGTGTGTGCCCGGTTGGTACCTCGTTGGTGTCCTGAGTGATCTTCATAATTGTATGGTTATATAGCACACCGAAGCCACTCTTTAATCCGACACTGTTAAATTCCATTACTTGCTATCCGCTATCGACTCGATCACTTTTAAGTAGACAGGCAGAACAAATTTTCTGAATAGTATTTGTCAACTATCTTAAAAGGAATAACTGGCCACAGATATAGCTTATGAGGCTCGGTCATCATCAAACATGAAGAATAAAAAGAAAGCATTGTCAAAGCGCCTCATAGTGATGTATATCATATCAACGGTGATTCGTGTTTCTGGCTTGTCAGCAGACGGTCATTGCCCAGCTATGCGCGCCGATAATTTCAGCGCCATCAAAAAGATGGTCCTCCGCGGTCACACCATCAAGGAGTTTGGAAACAAGAGCCGCATCAGGTGCGCCAAGCTGTGTGTCGACAACGACAAGTGCCGATCCTTCAACCACGACAAAACCAACGGCATATGTCAGCTGAACGACGGTCGACATTTCGAGTTTCTGGGGGATCTGCAGGCAGATGACAATTGGTCCTACTACTTCAACGTCACCCAAGAATCCAATCAGGTAGGCCTAACCTTTATCGAGATTTTTGTCTTAACTGTAAAAATGGAAATTTTTCCAACAATCTTAACAATAAAAATACATTGACAAATGATCAGGCGTCCCTCCGTTTTGTGATTGTGTACAGAAAGTCTACTGCCATAACGCCATGCATAAATTCTTTGTCGTTGTTTCACGTTTAATATCACAATAGTATTTTGTATTGAAGAATATTATCTTCGACCAATTTTACTTTTAAGAATATATGTTAGATCGCAAACTGAATGTATAGCGAAGATGTTTCCTTGGCAAAGATCATCACTGTGATCAATTTCTCCCCGTACCCTGAACAAGGGCAATAAGACAAGTAAACTTACAATCAAAGTGTGTCATTATCTATCTACATCCAAACTAAAGAAGAAGAAAAAACAAGAATACCAAAATACCAAAATACCAAAAACGAATTTTAGATCTCCAATTCTTGCTTCCGTTCTTAAAACCATTTTTGTTTGTGACAGAATCTTTCTCCACGAGGGGAAAACTCCAAACATTTCATTTTTTCAGAGAATAAAGCAAGGCAGACGATGTCCGATCCGAGGCGTTACGCCGGGGTCGCCTCGAGGGCCGAAAACTCTTTAAAACGGTCAGGTGAAATGCCCGGACAACACGGTCGGTTCTTTCGTTAATAGGTCGGTCGGTTTTGAGTACATCTCGTAACGATTCATTTCAGTGGATTTCTGGCCCCGAAACTACGGCTTTAGTATTGGATTTACAATACGTGTCTTCCTCATTCCTTCGGTCGATGGCCGTGCACTGACTGTGGCATAACGAGGGGGTGAGGGGTGAGGGGTGAGGGGCACCTGCCCTGGGTGTTACTTTTTCGGGGGTTAAAAAAAAAAATAGGCAAAAAAGGCTGCACTGTCACTGGAGTTATTGGAAATCTAATCCAATGAACAAACAAAGAAAGATTCCCATTCCAAATTGTCTGATTTTTTTCATTGGCATAAGAAGTTGGAATAAGGGGCGCAATGTTAGCTCTTGATCTGGGCGCCGTTTTCCCTATATACCTTGCTGTGCAATGAGCACCTTTGTTTAAAAATTGGTTGCGAGAAATACGAAACAAATATCCTCTTTATTTGTTGGGAACATCACGAGAATAATGTCTGTAGCTGTAGCAGGCTGGGCTCAAAAGCCTTTCTCTTGCACGTTAAATAAAACCCGAACACCGTAACGCACCTTTCGTACGCTAATAATTAAACTCGACCTGGTTGTTGGTATCTCGTTGTTGTTTTTTTGTGAGGTATATTACTAACATCAAGGCATATGGAGGCTATGGTGGATATTAACTGACTTGCATGCAATGAAGAGTGCCTGTGTATTAATAAACAGCTTCCTGACCGGAAAAGGTCTTTTGTTAAAGAGAAGGACAATAGATGCGACCGGTATTGTGGTTCCGGTCTTGCACCATTTCGCCAGAAAAGCCGCGGCAATATCTAGGTGAAATTGGCAAAACAAAATGACAATATTCACTCAAACACAAGGTCAGCTTTGACGTGAATAACTTGGTACCTCCTTTCAAAATCCGTTGCTAACGGTTACAACACAACGTCAAATTTGAAACGTCTTGGAAAGCACGCGATATTAATATTCGTATAGAGGCACTGGCTTCCGGTTCTTTCAGACCAGCTACCACCAAGGTCAGCCCACTGCCTCCATGGTCCGGACAATTAATTAATTTTAGGCCAAAAGAAGGTGAGTTTGCGGTGACACCATGTAATGATGTAATCTCTTCTGTGAGAATGTGTGGTTCAGTCACTCTCCTGAGGACGAACAGAGCACACTGTTCGGAACGTCGAGATAATACCAACGGTTCTTCTCAGAACCACACACTCTCACAGAAGAGATTACATGGTGTCACCGCAAACCTACCTTACTTATAGTATTTCCACCATGCATAGCTTCAAGTCTTACTTAATTTTAGGCCGAAGCAATTAAGCAAACACACAGAACAAGAGCAAGCAGAATGGGCCCAGTGTAATACATGATATTATACATGATACTTGATATTCAACTGTTGAGTTTTTTACCTATTTTACACGTAGCAATATTTCTCAAAACAATTTTTTAATTCGCATTTTTTTTTTATAGAAAGCTGCTATAAAACGAAATTGAACGTATTAATACCTGCAGCTAAAATTTTTAAACAAAAAAATACGTGTAACTGAAAACCTATTGAATCGTTTGAGAAGAATTTAATCAATAATGAGGAATTTTTAATGTATCAATTCGTTCTCTTGCACAGTCGTGTCCTATTAACTTCAATGCACACTGGCCGTCTGGTAGCTACGGTCTACCGATGCCAGTCGCCGGTTGCCCGACTGCTGATGGGTTTGACTGGGAAACCGGCTACCTTTTCCAGGACACGGAAAACAGTGATTCTGACAACCAGTGGTCAGCCGGACTGCACTTCAAGGGGCCATTCTGGGCTAATGATTTATACCAACACTTCTGCATGAAGACTTTGGACAGTGTTGGTCAAGCTGGACCCGAGGCAGCATGGCCACAGGGGGAATACTGCGTCTTCAAATATGGAGAACACTGCCCCACAGGTAAGCGTGCGGCTTCATCTGAGATCGTTTGATCAAACGGAAAATCTTCACAGATTTACCTACAACTTACAGGGTATAAAGATGGTCATGGTATAACCATATCGCTAAACATGTTCAGCCTGTAATGTTGTATTTATCCAGAACAGAGTAAAACCGATGACCAACAGTTTTGATCTTTTAAAGATAAAAAATTAAGCTGAAATGATTCTACCAAAAAAAAAATACTGTGGCCGTTTTCACTGTTTTCTCGAAAAGTTAGCACCGTATGGGACTGACATTTTAACAGATGACTGTCTGATGTATCGTCCTTGATATATTTGCCTATGCATCTGCATTTCTTTGACAAAAACCAAAGTACGGTATTACCTTTAGCGCTTTTATGCGTTTCCTCCCCGAAAACTTTAAGTGTCATTAAGAAATGTTAGAGATCTGAATTTCACACGGTTCTGTGAGAGGGAGCGATCCATGTCACGTAATGTATCTCCTCTATACTCTCCTTTTCCTCTCAATGTTTATAGATATGACATCTGGATCCATATACTGGGATGATGAAGATAGCGACAACGCAAACCTCATCGAAGGGACCGTGCCATCAGGGCAGTTCGACGACAACACCCGTATTGACTACTGCTGCATGACCAGCGGCAGTGCATCCCAGCCGATCGCTCTGCCAACAGGTAGCCCGTTCTACCTGTTCGCCTACGGCACCGCGGAGTGTCAGCAGGTACAGGGCATGACGGTGACGAGGGAGTGGTTCTTCTGGGATGTCGATGGTAGTAGAGATGACGAGCCGTCTGGAACTCACCCTTCCTTCGAAGCAAGTGGCGACGACCATTACATATACTACTGCTACTATCAGGCTATCTAGATGCATTCACCATTGCCAACCTGCAAGGACTCTCTTCAGTCTATACCGTAATCCGAACTCAATATTTTGACTGGCGCCCTCTTTTGATTAAAGAAGAAATTGTGCAGATCTAAATGCACGACAACTCCGGCTCGGTAATTACAGGGGTGCGATTTATTCCTGAAAGAAACAAGAACTTAGAAGAATATTCAGAATGGACAACATCTCCAAGATTTCCCCACAGGTCTTTTGCTCATGATTAGCTTGCCGGCTTCCCAAATTTCAATAAAAGATAATTAGCAGTGTACAAAATAATATACAAACACCACATCCGTTTCTTTTTTAATCAACAGAGGGCGCCACTCAAAGCTTGTGTTCAGACTGTATAAATGCACCGAGATATCGAATTATAAACAAAGAATTTGCTGTTTAGAAGCACCAATGTTGATTTCATATCTTGATTCCACACAGTGTCCGCATTGTCCACGCTCTTCGGTTGACATTATTGACCACAACGCTATTCTATATCTGCACTATAATCTAGAGTCTACGGTGGCTCTTGGAAGACACTGACAAACGAAAATATTTCCCTAGATTTCTGTTTGCATTTTGGCGATGTACTGCACGCGAACGCTGCAAATATCTGTGCACACTGCAAAATATCGCTGCCGATCGAACAATCATGTCTTTAACAGAAATCTTTAATTATCTTTAAATTTCGCGAATTCATGTAGCTTTGCACATTAGGTCGCATTTTAAAGTGAGATAACCGCATGATTGCAAAGTTATATAATTACAAAATGTTTTAACAAAAAGTGGTGAGGACAATTTGTTAAAAATCGTTGTTATTATTATTAATACTTATCATTTACTTCTTATATAAGTGGTTATTAGACTTACGTAAACCAAATTAAGGCTCATGTTTTACATTTTAAGACTTTAAAATCAAATTGTATGCGTAGTCGTTTATCAACAAAATCCATTGGATCCTTGATTATCTCAAAGGTGTAGCTCTTGTGTTTTAAAATTCCTTGCACAAACAAACTTGAAATAGACGCCGTGTTTGATGTATTTTAAGTTTCCTATTGTAGCTGCCCAGTGCGCCCTCAATATTGAGTTGTTTACCGACCAATCGTAAAAGGAGTCTTTGACATTACGCGTGTCGTATGCCGCTTACGAGTAATGCAGAGTTGTGTTTTGAACAATGCTCTGTCGTCTGCAAACTATTTACTGAACGAGCAGCAAGTCCCAAATATTGCTGATTTTATTGATTATTGTGCACGTAGACAAATTTAATCTCGTTGATGTTGTATTGCATATGCATTACTTTAAGTGTTTTAAAATACTTTTGACGTAATTATACTGCAAATTGATAGTGAAAGGAATTACTACAGAGGAGCATGCTTGCACATAATGTGCGTAGAATTATGATAGGCCTATGTGAGCACTTGGTATAGGGGCCATGTCACACCATGGGTCGATTTCACCCAAAACTCATCATAACTTACTATCAATCGTAGTATGATGCATTGCAGCCCTGCGTATGATGCGATGGGTTATCCTTCGTAACTCGAGATACGATTGATCGTAGGGCTTCGTGAAATCGACCCCTAGCAATTACATTATAATGAGAAGAATAATTCCGGCTAATACTTGAGAAAAAGACGAAGATTAGTCTCACTGATCACAATCACTGAGATGGTTTTTGTTTTACCGAAATGATCCCGTTTGTGTCTACTACAAATGGTTGCCTCCAAGATGGTTGTAAAACATGCCCCGTGTGGCAAGATCTTAATGATATTCCAGTCGCAGCCTTACGATAGCCATGCGTACCCAGGTTCGAGTACTTCACTTAACGAAATTAATAGAAAACAATACAAGTAATAAACTGCTGCAAACTGCTCATCAGCCAAAAGTTCAGGTTAATTTTCAGGTAAATAGAAAACAATTAAACATTAGGAACTTAGAAGATCGCAAAGCTAACAGATCAAAATATATAAAGAACAAATGTTTACGGGTAAAAATGATGAAAATAAAGTAATTCGGTTAATTTACTTTCACAAATTGGCATCGTTTCCCCGCAAGAGGGCGTGTGATCAATCTCAATATTTTTTTTAAAAGGCCGCGTCCCAATCTCTTGGCTGCCGCGGCTGCAAATTACACACGCACCTATGGCAGCCACTAGCCAGTGACTGCAGCCGTTTCCATAGACTTGTGTGTAATTTGCGGTCGCAGCCAGATAATTAGGAAACGGCCTAATATAATAATCATTGACATAAATAACCTATATTTATGTCTGTGATAATTATACGCTCCTGCACTGCAGGATCGCATTGCACTACGAATCGAATGTCATTTGTTGTGTGCGATCGAATCAGAGAAGACATCACTTTGGCGACGCACGCAGAAAAACCGCATTAGAGTTTACGTACTGACTATTTAAAAGGAACCATCGGCCACAGATATAGTTTGAGTCTTAAACTCGGTCATAATCAAACATGAAGAATAACAGAAAGGTGTTGTCAAAGCGCATCATAGTGATGTATATCATATCAACGGTGATTCGTGTTTCTGGCTTGTCAGCAGACGGTCATTGCCCAGCTATGCGCGCAGATAATTTCAGCGCCATCAAAAAGATGGTCCTCTGCGGTCACACCATCAAGGAGTTTGGAAACAAGAGCCGCATCAGGTGCGCCATGCTGTGTGTCGACAACGTTTCAACCACGACAAAACCAACGGCATATGTCAGCTGAACGACGGTCGACATGACGAGTTTCCGGAGGATCTGCAGGCGGATGACAATTGGTCCTACTACCATAACGTCCCCGAAAAATTCACTGAGGTAGGCCTAATTTTTATTGAGATATAAACTTTAGGGAATCGCTCTAATGGTCGGCAAAACTAGGGAGAGAGAGGGAGAGTCAGACAAAAATACATTGAATAAATTATTATCTTTCATTCAGTTTTGTGATTATATACAGAAATGTCCTTAACCTGTGAATCGATTGACTAATTGTTGAAGGTAAAATTGCTTTCCACAATATAATGCCTTGAGGAATTATTTACACACCAAATTTACTCCGTGTTTAAGAAGATTCACAACATGATTGTAGGACGAATGAAATCTTCATCTCTTTGCATATTTAGCTGAATCACGAAAATCAATGAAGTTTTGATCCAATACTGCCGATTTACGTTGCTATTGAACTATGTTGCTATGTGCAATACTGTCATAAAACATTCAGCGAATTCAGGTTCTTACGCCCATTTTTCGGTGACAAGTTTTCGAATTTTAGGAGGAAAACGAAACATCCTCTTCAAAGCCCCACCCCAAGAAAACAATTAATAATGAAATAAATACGTGATAAATCAATAAGATAAAATGAATCTACACTGTACGATGAATTCGAATAAAATAGTATTATCTCACTTAATTTTGGTTCTTATACTGAAAATTGTATTCAGCTTTGTACACCTTTACCTATTTGTTTTTTAAAGAAAGAAAATTGTAGCAGTAAAACTAGAGGGATATTTGTGTACAAGGATGGACGGTACACGATATCTGTGCATATTATACTTAAAGGTACTATCATACTTTGGTAAGAAACCAAAACAGAAATGTTCACAGATTTACGTATAACTTACAGGATATGAAGATGGTGGTAGAAACATACCGTTAAAATATTTCCGCCTGAAATGGTGTATTTATCCAGAAATTAGTCAAACAACGACCGAAAATCTTTTTGATCTTTTAAAAGATCACAAATAAAAGAGAAAAATCTTAAGAAATACTGTGGCCGTTTTTCACTGTTTTCTCAAAAAGTGGGCACCGTTTGGGACTGCAATTTTCTCAGATGACTGTTACTGTATCTGTTTTGATATTTTTGACCATGAATCTGTATTTCCTTGACAAAAGCCTAAGTATGATACTACCTTCAAATCTAATAATGTTAACATGATGTTAACCAGGTGATGTTATGATGTTACATAAACAAAAAACGCGTTGTGTAGGCTATAATAATTATGTGCATGTTTTTCGACCCCTAAAAAGATATAGCAGAATTGAGTGTTAGAATAACCCAAAATATTGGGTCTTCTAACCCCCCCCCCCCCCCCCCCCCCCGCCCTCCAAAAAAAATAAAATAATAATGGCTCTTCTAACCCCCCAAATATTGTGCCTCTAGAACCGCGCCTGGTTCTGATACGAATGCCATAAATAATTAGCATTTAGGTAACCGAGCTAATTCAATGCAAAGTTGTGAGAAGTTTAAAGGTAATATCATAATTTGGTTCTAATCAAAGAAATACAGATTCATGGGCAAAAATATCAAGACAGATACAATAACAGTCATCAGTGAAAATTTCAGTCCCATACGGTCCCCACTTTTTTAGAAAACAGTTAAAAATAGCCATAGTATTTCTTAAATCTTTTTTTTTGATCTTTTAAAAGATCCAAAAGAATTTCGGTCGTTGTTTTACTCATTTCTGGATAAATACACCATTTCAGGCGGGAAAATGTTAACGGTATGTTTCTACCTTCACCATCTTCATACCCTGTAAGTTATACGTAAATCTGTGAACATTTTTGTTTTGGTTTCTTACCAAATGATAATACCTTTAAACCAATTTTGTAAACTATTATACAGAATGTCGTAAATTGCAGAATGATTTTCAGATGATTAAATGGGTAGTTGCATGTTAAATCAGACGATTTGTTTTGATCTCATTGGGCATAACTAACTGGCGTAAAGCAATCCCACCAGGGCCACTGCAGCAGTTACCAGTGAAAGGTTTAAGTATTTCTCATTAGTCGTATCATTTCTTTGCTTTGTAGAATTCCGAGTCCGTGTTGTGTTGGCCGTCGGGTACCTACGGTCTACCGATGCCATCCTCCGGTTGCCCGACTGATGATGGGTTTAACTGGGAAACCGGTTACCGAGGCCATGACACTGATGACGTAGATCCACATAACAGCTGGTCAGCCAGACTGCACTTCTGGGGAGCGCACGGGACCAATAACATGAACCAACACTTCTGCATGAAGACGGTGGACCGTGTCGGCCACTGTAACCCAGAATGGCCACAGGGAGAATACTGCGTCTTCAAATATGGAAACAACTGCCCAAAAAGTAAGCAATGAGTAAACAGCTAGAGTGTGATACATAGACACGGGAATATCTCTGTCGCAAACTTTCAAAGTTGGTGTTCTGAATCGCATAAAACCGTGGAATGGAAGCACGAATAACCTCAATCCATTTTAATTCTTACCAACTATATCACGTAAACGTGCGGCTTATTCTAAGATCGTCCGTAAAGATTTTTTGAAGGGCGAATCCAACTCATGACGTGCACATAACTCTATTGAATCCAACGAAGGAAGCACATCATCCCTTTTTTCTAAATTCGCTAAGTACGAACAATTAAAGAATTCTTAACAACATAGAACATAAGTACATTAACATACTTTCATTGTTACATTCTACCGATGTATAGATATGGCATCGGGATCAATATACTGGGATGACGAAGACAACGGTAATCATAACAGCATCAGTGGGACCGTGCCATCGGGGCATTACAACAACCACATGAGCTACCACTACTCCGGCTTTGACACCCGCATCTACTACTGCTGCATGATCATCGGCAGTGCATCCCAGCCGATCGCTCTGCCAACAGGTAGCCCGTTCTACCTGTTCCCCTACACCGCGGAGTGTCAGCAGGTGAAGGGCATGACAGTGATGAAGGAG
This sequence comes from Astropecten irregularis, assembly GCA_963971285.1. NCBI lineage: Eukaryota > Metazoa > Echinodermata > Asteroidea > Paxillosida > Astropectinidae > Astropecten > Astropecten irregularis. The sequence continues at coordinate 13,947,993 of OZ020262.1, read as the reverse complement.
TGGTTCTTGTGGGATTCCGATGGTTCTCGCCCAGCCCCGGGAGGAACTCACCCTCACTACCAAGCAAGTGGAATCGACCATTTCATATATTACTGCTACTACGAGCCTTTACCAAAGGCAACATGCTGAATGAATACCGAATCCTAAAATAAATTCGAATAAAAAAGCATATGAAATGTTGACATTCGAAACAGTTAATCAAAAACTAGATTCTAAATTCCTTCGTACAGTCTGAATAATTACGACTCATCTATTAACATGATTGTTTGCAGATTATTTATGCTATAATTTCAAATAAGTCATTATGTTTTGAAATGTTGTATTACATAGTTTCATGTGAAATATTACGTAATGTAATATAATGATAATTATAACCTCTTTTAAAGGTAACTTCATACTTTGTGTTTTGCAAAGAAATGCAGATTCGTGGGCAAAAATACCAAGACAGATGCAGTAACAGTCATCTGTGAAATTCCCAGTCCCATACGGTGCCCATTTTTTGAGAAAACAGTGAAATATGCGCACGGTATTTTCAAGTATATTCACAAGAGTTTTGATCACACCCCAAAATCAAAACAGTTTTGGGTTTTACTCTTTTCTTATAAAATTCAGCATTTCAGGCAGAAAGTTTTTCAAAGATATGTTTCACTTTCTCCATCTTTATTTGTCTACCCTGTAAGTTAAAGGTAAATCTGTGGCAAGATTTCTGTTTTGGTATGATACAATATTATGAATCTATCTTTAATATATATATCCGCCTGCATATAGTGTGTTTCAACACTTTTAATTCTTATAAGAATTTGTGGATGATTTTTGGTAAAATATAATAATATCCTTTTCTGTATATTTTGTAGATTTTTATTGCAAAGATTTTCTCAACGTGAACATTTCTTATGGTAATCTTAACAATCATTGCATCTCATCTAGGCGGGAAAAAAAACATCCAAAAGCAGTAAACATACTCCATAAAGAGGCCATTTTGACCATTCAGAACAGATCAAAATCCGCCAAAAATTTGCTTTAGTTCACAAAAAACTAAATCAAAATTATCACCAAAATGATAACCACTAGGGATCTGACTGGTTATTTCTAAGTCCAAGAAAAGTGAACAAAACTCAATTGACTGGAGTAGGATTTGAACCAGCGACCTCCAGGATGCCGTATATACCGGCGCTCTACCAACTGAGTATCCAGCCCTATGTTGGTGGTAATACATGTAATAATCCTTGTTTATTTGGTAGTGAGAAAAATGAAATATTTTGATATTTCTTTAAAAGGTGGGGTTTTTTTCTAGAAAAGTAGAAAGAATTTTACTATCGGAAAATTGGGTTTTTTTTAATAGTCGTTGCCTAAAACCTTTTGTTTGTAAAGTTTATTTTTAATTCAGCTGGATTTTCAAACAAGGGAAAAAGAAATATAAGTACACGATTTTATGTGAATATCATCGTGACTTCGTCAAAAAAACAAAAGATCAGTTCTCCATACAAAAATATTTTCGCATGTTGGTTATAACCATTATAATGATAATGGCTATCATTATTGTGGAATCCTTATTTTGTTCGAGGCAGTCTGCCCTATAGAAATAATAATTCATATTATTGCACACATGGAGATGACACATCGTCACATTAACCCCTCAATGGTAATTGAACATCACAATTGAAATAGACCAACATCAGTCATTCTATATAGGGCCTATACTTTGGAGCAAAGGAGTACTTTGTTGTTGTTGATGGCAAAAACGCATTTTTACTTCTCTGCTTGACAATGAGCGTAGATCATTAGTCAATGAACAAAGCGAACAGCTTTTATACATCTAGTAATGGGTGACGTGGGGCTAATGGAACAGATCATGCAATTTATGAGTCCATTATAGAATGCACTTTCAAATACTATTGCCAAGAGTCAAAAACGGTAAAAAATTTATATGGATTTTCTCCAAATTTTCTGCGTTCACTTTTCAATAATCCATGGAAAATAAGGCTAATAGAAATATCTCTTTGTCCGTGTACGTGTCCGTGTCCATATCCGACTCCGACTGCGACTACGTCTCCGACTACGTGTCCGATGTCCGTCTCTTTTCTACGTCTCCGTCTCCGTTTACGTGTTCGTGTATGTCTCCGTCTCCGTCTAAGTGTCCGTGTTCGTGTATGTCTCCGTATCCGTCTCAATTTCCGACTTCGTGTCCGTGTCCGTGTCCGTCTCCAACCGACTGCGACTACGTCTCCGACTACGTGACCGATGTCCGATGTCCGTGTCCGTGTCCGTGTCCGTGTCCGTGTCCGTGTACGTGTTCGTGTATGTCTCCGTCTCCGTGTTCGTGTCCGTGTCCGTCTCCGTCTCCGTCGCCGTCTCCGTCTCTATGTCTGTGTCCTCATCGTTTCTCCGGTTCTTTTAAATAGAAACAGGCAAAAATTATTCTTGTTCACCAAAAGTACTTGTACAATTTAATCTCATAATTCATTTTATGTGTCTGTATAATGCACCAAATAAAATAAGCAAAATGTATCACCAATAAATCAATTTAAAAAATCCAAAATTGTGTGACTCTAGCGTTGAAATTTATTTTGTATTAACTCGAAAAGAGTTTGAATTTACCTGTTTGGTGTGAAGACTGGGGCTACATTGAAATTTATGAAAGTAGAGAACTACATAGAAAGAGTTTTATTGGCGGGAATATTTGTTTAATCCTCGTAGTCCAAATAAAGTTTGCTTCAGCCAGAGCTTCTCAATAAGTTGAACAATGGTTTATTTTGTACACATGTCTATGGGATTGTCGACCCAATGCTGAATCCATAATTATATTTCATTTAATATTGTTATTAACAGCCACACTGTGTGTACGTGTCCAGTGCTACATAATAAATTGCAACTATGGACTATTTATAATCCTAGATATACCCTGCCAGACACTCCAAGGGCAATCATTATTCCATTTTTATTTCAATTTTTTATGAAAGGAGAGAAAATTATGAATTATGAGAAAAAGATGATCATTTGACATTCATCGCATTTTGATGGTTGTCATAATTATAGCGAGCTAATCAGTATTCATAGAATGTTTTTCACGAAACCAGACTAAATACAAGAAATACTTCAGACAAAAAAGTGCACAGCTTCAGATGTCAACAGAAGGGTCAGATGCCAGACCATCGCTTAATAGTTAAAAGTCGAGAGTGATGTCGCGTACCAGGTCAAGTTCCCTGGTACCCGCCTGGGATTGAGAGGCAGGATCAACGGAGGTGGGGTAGGAACTGTCGTGACATTAATGATGCATTGCAGCCCTGCGTATGATGCGATGGGTTATCCTTCGTAAGTCGAGTTACGATTGATCGTAGGGCTTCGTGAAATCGACTCCTGGCAATAACATTATAATGAGAAGAATAATTCCGGCTAATACTTGAGAAAAAGACGAAGATTACTCTCACTCATCACATTCACTGAGATGGTTTTTGTTTTACCGAAATGATCCCGTTTGTGTCTACTACAAATGGTTGCCTCCAAGATGGTTGTAAAGACTGCCTCGCGTGGCAAGATCCTAACGATATTCCAGTCGCAGCCTTGCGATACGCATGCGTAACCAGGTTCGAGTACTTCACTTAACGAAACTAATAGAAAACAATACAAGTAATAAACTGATGCAAACTGCTCATCAGCCAAAAGTTCAGGTTAATTTTTAGGTAAATAGAAAACAATTAAACATTAGGAACTAAGAAGATCGCAAAGCTAACAGATCAAAATATATAAAGTACAAATGTTTGAAGCTTATCGGTGAAAATTATGAAAATAAAGTAATTCAGATAATTTACTTTCACAAATTGGCCTCGTTTCCCCGCAAGAGGGCGTGTGACCAATCTCAATATTTTTTTTAAAAGGCCGCGTCCCAATATCTTGGCTGCCGCGGCTTCAAATTACACATGCACCTATGGCAGCCACTAGCCAGTGACTGCAGCCATTTCCATAGACTTGTGTGTAATTTGCGGTCGCAGCCAGATAATTAGGACACGGCCTAATATAATAATCATTGACATAAATAACATATATTAATGTCTGTGATAATTATACGCTCCTTCGTATAGCACTACGAATCGAATTTCATTTGTGGTGTGCGATCGAATCAGAGAAGACGTCACTTTGGCGACGCACGCAGAGAAACCGTGTTAGCATTAGAGTTTACGTACTGACTATTTACAAGGAACCATCGGCCACAGATATAGTTTGAGTCTTAAACTCGGTCATAATCAAACATGAAGAATAAAAAGAAAGTGTTATTGAAGCGCTTCATAGTGATGTATATCATATCAACGGTAATTCGTGTTTCTGGCTTGTCAGCAGACGGTCATTGCCCAGCTATGCGCGCCGATAATTTCAGCGCCATCAAAAAGATGGCACTCCGCGGTCACACCATCAAGGAGTTTGGAAACAAGAGCCGCATCAGGTGCGCCATGCTGTGTGTCGACAACGTCAAATGTCGATCCTTCAACCACGACAAAACCAACGGCATATGTCAGTTGAACGACGGTGGACATGTCGAGTTTCCGGGCGATCTGCAGGCGGATGACAATTGGTCCTACTACCATAACGTCCCCGAAAAATTCACTGAGGTAGGCCTAATTTTTATTGAGATATAAACTTTAGGGAATCGCTCTAATGGTCGGCAAAACTAGAGAGAGAGGGAGAGTCAGACAAAAATACAACGAATAATTATGCTTCATTCAGTTTTGTGATTATATACAGAAATTTCCTTAACTTGTGAATCGATTGATTAATTGTTGAAGGTAAAATTGGTTTCCACAATATAATGCCTTCAGGACTTATTTACGCACCAAATTTACTCCGTGTTTAAGAAGATCCACAACACGATTGTAGGACGAATGAAATCTCTACCTCTTTGCATATTTAGCTGAATCACGAGAATCAATGAAGTTTTGATCCAAATGTGCAATACTGCCGATTTACGTTGCTATTAAACATTATGTGCAACACTATCATAAAACATTCAACGAATTCTGGATCTTACGCCCATTTTTCGGTGACAAGTTCTCGAATTTTTGGAGGAAAACGAAACATCCTCTTCAAAGCCCCACCCCAAGAAAACAATTAATAATGAAATAAATACGTGATAAATCAATAAGATAAAATGATCCACATTGTACGATGAATTCGAATAAAATAGTATTATCTCACTTAATTTTGGTTCTTATACTGAAAATTCTATTCCGCCTTGTACACCTTTACCTATTTGTTTTTTAAAGAAAGAAAATTGTAGCAGTAAAACTACAGGGATATCTGTGTACAAGGATGGACGGTACACGATATCTGTGCACATTATACTTAAAGGTAGTGTCATACTTTGGTAAGAAACCAAAACAGAAATGTTCACAGATTTACGTATAACTTACAGGGTGTGAAGATGGTGGTGGTAGAAACATACCGTTAAAATATTTCCGCCTTAAAATGGTGTATTTATCCAGAAATTAGTAAAACAACGACCGAAAATCTTTTTGATCTTTTAAAAGATCACAAATAAAGAGAAAAGACTTCAGAAATACTGTGGCCTTTTTGCACTGTTTTCTCAAAAAGTGGGCACCGTATGGGACTGCAATTTTCACAGATGACTGTTACTGTATCTGTTTCGATATTAATTGCCAATGAATCTGTATTTCTTTGACAAAAGCCTAAGTATGATATTACCTTCAAATCTAATAAGGTGATGTTATGATGTTACATAAACAAAAAACGCGTTGTGTAGGCTATAATAATTATGTGCATGTTTTTCGACCCCTAAAAAGATATAGCAGAATTGAGTGTTAGAATAACCCAAAATATTGGGTCTTCTAACCCCCCCCCCCCCCCCCTCCAAAAAAATATTATAATAATGGCTCTTCTAGCCCCCCAAATATGTTGTCTCTAGAACCGCGCCTGGTTCTGATACGAATGCCATAAATAATTAGCATTTAGGTAACCGAGCTAATTCAATGCAAAGTTGTGAGAAGTTTAAAGGTAGTATCATACTTTGGTTCTAATCAAAGAAATACAGATTCATGGGCACAAATATCAAGACAGATACAGTAACAGTCATCTGTGGAAATTTCAGTCCCATACGGTCCCCACTTTTAGAGAAAACAGTGAAAAACAGCCACAGTATTTCTTAAGTCTTCTCTTTTTTTCTTTTTTGATCTTTTAAAAGATCAAAAAGACTTTCGGTCGTTGTTTTACTAATTTCTGGATAAATACACAACACCATTTCAGGGGGACAAATGTTAACGGTATGTTTCTACCTCCACCATCTTCATACCCTGTAAGTTATACATAAATCTGTGAACATTTTCTGTTTTGGTTTCTTACCAAAGTATGATACTACCTTTAAAACCAATTTTGTGAATTATTATACAAAATGTCGTAAATTGCAGAATGATATTCAGATGATTAAATGGGTAGTTGCATGTAAAATCAAACGATTTGTTCAAATTGAATGTAATTTTGATCGCATTGAGCATAACTAACTGGCGTGAAGCAACCCCACCAGGGCCACTGCAGCGGTTACCAGTGAAAGGTTTAAGTATTTCTCATTAGTCGTATCATTCCTTTGCTTTGTAGAATTCCGAGTCCGTGTTGTGTTGGCCGTCTGGTACCTACGGTCTACCGATGCCATACGCCGGTTGCCCGACTGATGATGGGTTTAATTGGGAAACCGGCTGGCGCTACCACTATACGGATGCCGATGGTCCACATAACAGCTGGTCAGCCGGACTGCACTTCAATGGATGGTACGGGATCAATGACATGAAACAATACTTCTGCATGAAGACCGTGGACCGTGTCGGCCACTGTAACCCAGAATGGCCACAGGGAGAATACTGCGTCTTCAAATATGGAAACAACTGCCCAAAAAGTAAGCAATGAGTAAACAGCTAGTGTGATACGTAGAAACGGGAATATCTCTGTCGCAAACTTTCAAAGTTGGTGTTCTGAATCGCATAAAACCGTGGAATGGAAGCACGAATAACCTCAATCCATTTTAATTCTTACCAACTATATCACGTAAACGTGCGGCTTATTCTAAGATCGTCCGTAAAGATTTTTTGAAGGGCGAATCCAACTCATGACGTGCACATAACTCTATTGAATCCAACGAAGGAAGCACATCATCCCTTTTTTCTAAATTCGCTAAGTACGAACAATTAAAGAATTCTTAACAACATAGAACATTAGTACATTAACATACTTTCATTATTACATTCTACCGATGTATAGATATGGCATGGGGATCAATATACTGGGATGACGAAGACAACGGTAATCATAACAGCATCAGTGGGACCTTGCCATCGGGGCATTACAACAACCACATGAGCTACCACTACTCCGGCTATGACACCCGCATTGACTACTGCTGCATGACCAGCGGCAGTGCATCCCAGCCGATCGCTCTGCCAACAGGTAGCCCGTTCTACCTGTTCCCCTACACCGCGGAGTGTCAGCAGGTGAAGGGCATGACAGTGATGAAGGAGTGGTTCTTGTGGGATTCCGATGGTTCTCGCCCAGCCCCGGGAGGAACTCACCCTCACTACCAAGCAAGTGGAATCGACCATTTCATATATTACTGCTACTACGAGCCTTTACCAAAGGCAACATGCTGAATGCATACCGAACCCAAAAATAAATTCGAATAAAAAAGCATATGAAATGTTGACATTCGAAACAGTTAATCAAAAACTAGATTCTAAATTCCCTCGCACAGTCTGAATAATTACGACTTTTCTATTAACATGATTGTTTGCAGATTTTTTATGCTATATAAGTCATTAAGTTTTGAAATGTTGTATTACACAGTTACAGATGAAATATTATGTAATGTAAAATAATGATAATTATAACCTCTTTTAAAGGTAACTTCATACTTTTTGTTTTGCAAAGAAATGCAGATTCATGGGCAAAAATACCAAGACAGATACAGTAACAGTCATCTGTGAAATTCCCAGTCCCATACGGTGCCCATTTTTTGAGAAAACAGTGAAAAATTCTCACGGTATTTTCAAGTATATTCACAAGAGTTTTGATCACACCCCAAAATCAAAACAGTTTTGGGTTTTACTCTTTTCTTAAAAAATTCAGCATTTCAGGCAAAAAGTTTTTCAAAGATATGTTTCACTTTCTCCATCTTTATTTGTCTACCATGTAAGTTAAAGGTGAATCTGTGACAAGTTTTCTGTTTCGGCATGCTACAATAATATAAATCTATCTTTAATATATATATCCGCCTGCATACAGTCTGTTTGGACAACTTTTAATAATAATATCCTTTTCTGTATATTATGTAGATTTTTATTGCAAAGATTTTCTCAATGTGAACATTTCTTATGGTGATCTTAACAATCATTGCATCTCATCTAGGCGGGAAAAACATCCAAAACCAGTAAACATACTCCATAAAGAGGCCATTTTGACCATTCAGAACAGATCAAAATCCGCCAATAATTTGCTTTAGTTCACAAAAAACTAAATCAAAATTATCACCAAAATGATAACCACTAGGGATCTGACTGGTTATTTCTAAGTCCATGAAAAGTGAACAAAACTAAATTGACTGGAGTGGGATTTGAACCAGCGACCTCCGGAATACCGTATATACCGGCGCTCTTCCCAACTGACCTATCCAGCCATAAATTATGTTGGTGGTAAACGTCAATAATCTTTGTTCGTTTGGCAGTAATAAAAATGAGTTAGTTTCGTTGCAATTATGTGTACTGTTTAAATTTGGATATTAGGGAGACAGATTAGCGTCTGAAAGTGAACATTTGGAAGACACTGGTTACTAGGGGAATATTTTGATGTTTCCTTAAAGTTTTTTTTCTCGAAAACTAGACAGAATTTTGCTAGAATTATTTTTTAATAGTCGTTGCCTAAAACCTTTTGTTTGTAAAGTTTATTTTTAATTCAGCTGGATTTTCAAACAAGGGAAAAAGAAATATAAGTACACGATTTTATGTGAATATCATCGTGGCTTCGTCAAAAAAGCACAAGATCAGTTCTCCATACAAAAACATTTTCGCATTTTGGTTATAACCATACAAATGAAAATGGCTATCATTATTTTGCAAGTGCTGGAATCCTTATTTTGTTCGAGGCAGTCTGCCCTATAAAAAATAATCATTCATATATTGCACACATGGAGATGACACATCGTCACATTAACACCTCAATGGTAATTGAACATCACAATTGGAATAGCCCAACATTCGTCATTCTAAATACTTTGGAGCAGAGGCCTGGCGTACTTTGTTGTTGTTCTTGTTTTTTGGTTGTCATGCCAAAAACGCTTTTTTCTTCTCTGCTTGAAAATGAGGCCGCGTAGATCATTAGCCAATGAACAAAGCGAACAGCTTGTATACATCTAGTAATGGGTGACTTTATGGGGGTAATCTAATAGCACATGCAATTTATTAGTCCAGTATAGAATGCACTTTCAAATACTTTTGCCAAGAGTCAAAAACGTAAAAAAAAAATGTATATAGATTTACTCCAAATTTTCTGCGTTCACTTTTCAATAATCCGTGGAAAATAAGGTTAATAGAAATATCTCTTTGTCCGTGTCCGTGTCCGTGTCCATATCCGACTCCGACTGCGACTACGTCTCCGACTACGTGTCCGATGTCCGTCTCTTTTCTACGTCTCCGTCTCCGTTTACGTGTTCGTGTATGTCTCCGTCTCCGTCTCCGTGTTCGTGTCCGTGTCTGTGTCCGTCTCTGTCTCCGTCTCCGTCTAAGTGTCCGTGTTCGTGTATGTCTCCGTATCCGTCTCAATTTCCGACTTCGTGTCCGTGTCCGTGTCCGTCTCCAACTCCGACTGCGACTACGTCTCCGACTACGTGTCCGATGTCCGATGTCCGTGTCCGTGTCCGTGTCCGTGTACGTGTTCGTGTATGTCTCCGTCTCCGTGTTCGTGTCCGTCTCCGTCTCCGTCGCCGTCTCCGTCTCTGTGTCTATGTCTGTGTCCTCATCGTTTCTCCGGTTCTTTTAAATAGAAACAGGCAATAATTATACTTGTTCACCAAAAGTACTTGTAAATGTTTAATCTCATAATTCATTATATGTGTCTGTATAATGCACCAAATAAAATAAGCAAAATGTATCACCAATAAATCAATTTTAAAAATCCAAAATTGTGTGACTAAGCGTTGAAATTTATTTTGTATTTACTTGAAAAGAGTTTGAATTTACCTGTTTGGTGGGAAGACTGAGGCTACATTGAAATTTATGAAATTAGAGAACTACATAGAAAGAGTTTTATTGGCGGGAATATTTGTTTAATCCTCGTAGTCAAAATGAAGTTTGGTTCAGCCAGAGTTTCTCAATAAGTTGAACAATGGTTTATTTTGTACACATGTCTATGGGATGGTCGGCATAATTCTGAATCCATAATTATATTTCATTTAATATTGTTATTAACAGCCACAGTGTGCGTATAAGTCCAGTGCTACATTATGAATTGCACCTATCTACTATTTATAATCCTAGATATACCCTTCCAGACACTCCAAGGGCAATCATTATTTCATTTTTATTTCAATTTATTTATGAAAGGAGAGAAAATTATGAATTATGAGAAAAAGATGATCGTTTGACATTCATCGCATTTTGAATTAAAGCGAGCTAATCAGTAATCATAGAATGTTTTTCACGAAACCAGACTAAATACAAGAAATACTTCAGACAAAAAAGTACACAGCTTCAGATGTCAACAGAAGGGTCAGAGGCCAGACCATCAATCATTGCTTAATAGTTAAACGTCGAGAGTGATGTCGCGTACCAGGTCAAGTTTCCTGGTACCCGCCTGGGATTGAGAGGCAGGATATTGTACGTGGGGAATTGTCTTGACATTAATGTTGACAGTGGCCCGTGTGAAATTGCCGGCTACGGCTCTGCCTCTGGCTCCGACTTTGACTACATTTCGTGATATACATTAGGGACAGGTATCGAAATAGAGGCTCTTGGCTACGGCTGAGAAGTACATGTAGATGGTCAAGACGTAGCCAATGTGCAGCTTGTGGATAGACTGGCACCGCGGCTATCCATGTTCCACATGGTACTCACAGTAATACTTGTCCTGCCTAGTTCAAACAGCTATACGACTGGAAATAGACCTTTCTCTTGCAAAGTCAAAGCCTGATTTTTTGCAAGATGGCGGTAACTATGCATGGGGAGCCATTATTGCAAAGCAAAAACATATCACGGGTAAAGGTAATATCAAACTTTACTTTTTGTTAAAGAAATACAGATTAAAGTGCAAAATAACCAAGGAAGATATAGTAATAAATGATAATAATTTATTAATTTATAATGCGCAAATTTCATAAACAAATGTTCAAATGCGCATAACAGTCACAGTCATCTGTGAAAATTTCAGTCCCATACTGTGCCCACTTTTTGAGAAAATAGTGAAAAACGGTCACAGTATTTCTTGAGTCTTTTCTTCGGTCGTTGCTAATAATTACGGAATATTTCATAAACATTCGAAGATATTGTTGAATGTAATGGAAACAAAACAAGCAGTGTTATTGCGATGTATTTTAGGTGGCTATGGAAAGTTTTAAAGAAAATATTGCATTTGATCAAGGTTATTATTGTCTGTCAATGGATAACATGTTTTGCCCATATCAACCGCTCTAGCGGATGTTTATAAAATAATAATTATAAGAAAGCAGCCCTTAATTTTGCAACGTCACAGCCCAAGATGGTGGAAACTATGGAGAGCCATCAAAGCCAGGCAAAACCAAATTAACACAATTTATACACAACGTTTCAAACCATTCATATTGCTGAATGAACACAATACAAACAATGATGATATTTATCTTGTACAGCTGTGGAAAGTTTACAAATTTGGTCACATATTCTGTCAAGAAAATGAAAAATTTTGCAACATTTGGCCGCCGATGCCAACCACCAGCGGTTGTTTGTAAACAAAAGAAAGCTTCACACAATCAAAGCCATTTAGTGGAGTCAACATTTTAGTGCGATCAAAAATTATGTCCATTCCGTTCCGTTTTGTTCGCAGTTTTGTCCCCTTAAACAAAAAACACAAGATTAAAAAACCAAATGTGTAATAAATCTGAATGGGCATGTATGTTGTTATATCCTTTTTATAGCTCCATGGTTAAATCAAATGCCCAAAACGCTCATAAAAAAGCAGTGTGCGTACCTTTAACAGTCATCCGACAGTTATGGTGAGGCACTGCGCGTGTACCAGCGAACCGCCCATACAGATGTCAATACGTTCATGCCTCTAGGGGTACACGTAAACCATCCACATTGGTCATGTGTTTAAAAATAGAAAAGATAAGGACCTGCGCGGTCAACATAGTGTAGTAATATTACGGGCCCTTTGGGGAACCAGCCGGGCATAGTTTTATCATATCTAGCTCCAGTGCTGATTATAACTCATGACTTTACGGTCTCACGATGAGTACACTGGACTCTTATTGATGCAAGACCAGGGGCCAATTTCATGGCCCTGCTTAGCACAAAAATTCGCTAAGCATGACATTTCTGTCTTATTAAAAACAGGATTAACAACCAAATTTCCACGTGTTGTGTATCACTTGTGATTGTTCTTTGGCTGTTGTTCGCTGACCATGAATATCAAATGGAATTTTTAATTGTGGTTTGTTTTATTGGGCAAGACATTTTTGTGCTAAGCAAATTTTTGTGCTTAGCAGGGCCGTGAAATTGGCCCCAGATCGAGAGAATGATGTCTTCACAGGAGGAAGCCAGACACGACGCACTGAGCAGTGCCGTGATTTCGCTTGTATGATTGATTGCGATACGTGCTATAGCTGTGTTGTAAAACTACCGCATGCAGTGATAAAAATACCGGTCTGCAACGCCTAATGGTGTAGGCCTATTATCCAGAAATTAGTCAAACAAAGACCGAAAACAGTTTTTGATCTCGGGCTATAAAGATCCAAATGATTATTGTTTTAAAAGTAAAACTGAGTCGGGTTTTCGCTACTCAGATGTCCGATTGCGCTCAAATTTTCACAGGTTTATTATTTCATGTACATGCTGGATCAGACAAAGTGCAAGTGCTGTTCAGTGATGTTTACCAATAACGTATTGTATGTAAAACTCAACCCACGGCATCACTGTTGCACTGTTAGATTATAGCCCTGCGCACAAATCATGAGTCCTCGATTTGAATGCCACTACAAACGCACACATGCACACGGAAGGACATGACAGAAATACAAAATGTATACAAAATGTCTCACACGGTGATTCAGAAACACTTTTCCGTATCAATTTGAATATCATCACAACAATATCTTATTTCAATCTTTTTGATCTTAAAGGGAGCAAATCCGGCAATTAAAGTATTTAAAGGTAGTATCATACTTTGGTAAGACACCAAAACAGAAATGTTCACAGAGTTACGTATAACTTACGGGGTATGAAGATGGTGGTGGTAGAAACATACCGTTAAAATTTGTCCGCATGAAATGGTGTATCTATCCAGAAATTATAGTAAAAGAACGACCGAAAATCTTTTTGATCTTTTAAAAGAGAAAAATACTTAAGAAATACTGTGGCCGTTTTCACTGTTTCCTCAAAAAGTGGGCACTGTATGGGACTGAAATTTTCACAAACGACTATATTACTGTATCGTCTTTGATATTTTTGTACATGAATCTGTACTTCTTTGACAAAAACCAAAGTATGATATTACCTTTAATTGTCTAAGAAAAATCTAAATATCCCTAAATATGCCTACACATGTACCAGTGATATAATATCATTCTGAAATGTTATTTCCATTGGACCGTATTATAGCATTATATACATAGATAATTATGACAATGTCACATTTGCTACGATAGGTTTATTTCTTAATTTGAATGCATGGGAGCATATGCACCGTATGGTGTCAGTGCTGATGATAAGTTGTGTTTCATTACAATGTCATTACACCTGGTGGTACATCTTCAATGAAGTGTCATCTGCCACAAGCAGCTTGGACCCATCTGCAGTGAATGCGATTCCACGTGGGTAGTACAGACCCTGTGCAATACATCTAAGGAAGCACCCTTGAGCATCATAGTGGTGAATATGACCACTTTTTAAATCATAATGCGTTACTGCAATGTAGATTCCTGATTTGTCAAAATATACTCCACAGCACCGAACAACTCCTTTGCCAGGGATAATTGGTTTAATAGTTGTACGTGTGGTACCGTTTCTGCCAGTGACAAGTACTGCATCGGCTCTGCCTCTGATGACCATTCTATCATTACCGTGTACAGCAAGGTCGTGTGGTTCCATGTCTACTGGTATGGTTCTAATCAGTGTCCCATCTGGTCTATGCTCCGTCAATACCTTCCTCTTCACATCACCAACTACAACAGTGCCATCCTTCCTGATTGCAACGCTCCGTAGATCCACGTCTATTTCTCCCACATCATTGGGATGCACCGTTGGGAACTCCAGTTCCAGTGATGTATCATTGTTGAAAACCTTCACAGTCTTACCACTGACCACCACCAACCGATCCTGGATACTCGCAATTCCACGTGACGCTGAGAAAGATAAGACCATGATCGAGTACTAATCAATTCATTGAAACCTAAAAATGAGAGGCATGTATACTTTGCAGATTATAACCCATTTATGGTTGTTTATACCTTCACAGAAAACAATATGATCTGCTGTTTGCCTTTAAAGCTACCATTTTTATTTCATATATTGTTCGTCAGAATATGACATTTGAAACATTCTAGTGAGACAGAACCCTGAATGACACAAACTGATGAACACCAAGATCTGAGTGAAAGTAAATGTGATTCAATAGATGAATTAAGTCTGTTAAATAAACTCTGCATCACGACTGCATGCACCTTCATTTATACTATGCAAACAGTAATACTTCGCGAACTATATAATACTTCTTAATGTTTCCACAATGCACATGATTAACTTACATGATTGAAGGCGGATTAATGTCTTATATTGTCCATCCTTGCTGAAAATGAATACTTTCTTTGAGGCAGACACTGCAACATCATAGGAACCACAAGAAGCAATGCCTCGTGTACAGATGTACTTGTATCCACCATCTTGCTTTTGACCAAACTCTAGACACAGCTCCCACTTTCCTTCCATCCCCATCAACTTGCCCAAATTAATGTCAGCAACCCGCTGACGGCACTCAAACTTTACAGATTCAAGCCCAGTGCCAACTTGAGGAGCATCTTGACTGGCTAATAATGTCAAGTCTTTGCTGATTGTGGGATAGAGTGAGAGGAAGTCACTATCTGATGCACTACTTGTCACTTCCTTAGCTTTCTCAAGGGAAAACTGTATTCTCTCTGATAACGCACTCAGTGTTTTCTCATATTCCTCCAATTGTTGGTGTCGATCCTTTTGGATTGTTTTGATGTCTTGAATGAGACAGTTTTCTTGAGTTGTTACCTCTGCTCTTATCTCAGTGGCTTTGCTCTGCACTTCTTGCACGGTTCTGTCTACGTTGGTATCAAGGTCAGACTTCATGGCTGCTACTCTCTCCTGAGATTTACTGACCTCCTCGGCAATGGTTTCAAGTTTGGGAAACAGTTAACACTTAAGGATTGTTTGTATGTGGACGTGGTCAGATGCTTGTCACTGTGCTCATGATCATGCTCCGGCTTACAGTGGTCGATGACGGTACAATCTCGGCAGATCAACATTTCACACGTTTTGCAAACGATGCTAGTTACATCGTCTTTATGGTTGGGACATTTTGGATGACGTTTTGGATGCTTTTGTGTCTTGGACACAGTTCCCCCACGGATATCATCCAAAGAAACTATTGTATGATTTGATGTACCCGTCATTCGGCTATGCACCTTGGAACAGCTTGGGCAGATACTCTGGGAGCAGTCCAGACAGCTATGTGATGCCTTGTTTTCTTCACATATCTCACAAGTTATCCCATTCTTGTCAGAGATGAGAAGTCTTTCCCGTAGGTTGAAAGATTCAACAAGACCAGCAACAAACAAGTTGGTTGTCAAACCTTGTACCCCTGTCTCTGGAAGTCTTGTCTTTTGTCTACACAGTGGGCATGGGATGTATGCAGCCTGTTTGCAACTAGTAGTGTGGTATTGTACCAGGCACTTCATACAGAAGCTGTGTTGACAGTTTAACATTTTGGGTTGTTCATATCTCTCATGACAGATTCCACACTCCAGATGATCCCTGCCAAGTTCCTCTAGAATGGCCTTTGAGGAGGATGTTCCTGTTGCCATTTTCACCTGGTAAAATTATAAGTACATGTACGTAGAACGGTACATAATTCTAAGAGAATGAACGTGCACCCTTAAACAGTGTCAAACTTGTCATTGAGTTTACAAGAACAATGTGAATGGCAAATAAGTTAAATGTACAGTACAGGATTGGTATAAACAAACTCAAAACAGAAATTTTAAGATTTACGTAGGGCCTATAACTCTAGCTGCTTTCAGGATATGAAGATAGCGCTGGTAGAAACATACCGTTAAAACACTTCCGGCTGAAATTGTGCATTTATCCAGAAATTAGCAACGACTGAAAACAGTTTTGATCTCGGGGTAAGATCAAAACCATTCTTTATTTTTTATAAGAAAAATTCAGTCGGGTTTTCGCTATTTTCTCGGATTTTCTCGGATTTTCTCGGATGTCAGGCCGATTGAGGTTTTTCATTTCATGTACATGCTGGATTAGATCAAGTGTGAGTGCTGTATTGTGATATTTACCAATTTTGTATTATTTATTATACCTTCAAGGCTATTAATTTTGTTATCCCTATGTTGATAGCATAAATTATGCTACACTTCCACGACTTTTTGGACAATCTCAGTTGGTAGTATATACCCTACCAACCTAGGTACCCTACTTAATAATACACAGCGACCAATTAAATGGCTGAAATTCAACAAGCAGGCAAAGTTAATCATTACGAATGTTAGCCAGTCAACCGCGGGACAACTGGACTCGAGACAAGTCGACTGCACAAGGACAACTCGACCTCGAGACAAGTCGACTCCGTGATAATTATCTGCTGCTGCGCGATGCACGGTTTGGACGAGATCTCCTCCTTCCTCCATGCCTATAGCAATGTAAAAACAACGCATCTGAATATAAAATAAGCGAGGCAGTATATAGCAGTGGCTGTGGCATCGGGTAAGCCGTGGCAGACGGCAAAGCGGGCATTCTGCAACCAAAATAATTACGCCAAGCGGTTTAGCCTAAAATATAATAAGATTTATAAAAAGGAAAAGAAAATCCCAGAACAGTTATTCCAGGGTATTGTATAATTGAGCTATAGTGTGGTTTCGTACCCAGGGCGAGATATGCAGCTACTCGCCATGACACATGACACTTATAGGGCGCGCATTACATTACTCATAGCGTGAAATTAACTATGCATATCATTCGCAAGACGGCAAAGAATGGTGGCGCAGAAGGAGCACCGAACATCACAAATATCTTGGCACGTGATGTTTGATACATCGTATATCACGAATACAAATATATCTGCACATGTTTTGTGATGTGCGATGTTTGCACAAAATAACTGTGCACATAATGGCGTGTGATACATCAAGGCACAAATCTTTGCACATTGTCAATGTGTGTGTGTTTTTTTAATTTTTATGTGGCATGGTTTTTCTGAATAATCTTTGTTTGTTTAGTTATGGTACAAAGAACTCAACGGTGAAATGTAAACAAAAAGTTATTATAACAGCGGTCAACGGCCACGTTATGCGCAATAACTGGGTGCAGTTAGTGGTTGTGATTCACCCATAATGTCATATGTCATGGCGGCCACAAAAATGCGTGATGACACCATAACAGCTTCAATATAACTCATGGCCGAAGGTTTAACCAGTCGTATAAGCGCGACAGCGTAAGCGTATATGAAACGGTTGTGAGTGCCATGCTAACTGAACTTCAAAAGTCCACCAATATTTTCCTCTGTGGTTTGATTCTTGTCGACACGAAGGCTTCTTTAAAAGTACAGTACCGTAGAAATGTTCACAAAGTTTACGCATAACTTTCAGGGTAAGAAGGTGGTGCTGGTAGAAACATAAAGTTAAAATATTTCCGCCTGAAATGTTGTAGGCCTATTAAGAAAATTAGTAAAAAAAAAAAAAAAAAAAAAAAAAAGACCGACAACAGTTTTGATCTCTGGGTAATATCAAAGCCATTCTTTAAAGGGTCTATGCAATAGGAATATTATGGCTTGAACATGTGCCAAAAATAAATTGTTACATGGGCCTTTGATTTTACGCACTTCCTCACACTGTTTCAGGGTTAACAACAGGTTTTTGGGTTTGTATGCTATTTAGAATTTCCATATTCATGAGCAAAACTGTGATGTCATCTGGGTAACTGAGAGCAGTAATCCAATTGCTTTGTGTTTTATAGGTTTTCTGACAAACCTTTCCCCCCTCAATGGGTTTTATTATGCTGAATATTATGTTCCTTTCACTCAACTGGTGGTGTAATTTTTTTGACCAACCATTTCTGTGGGTCATGTTTGCCTCTTTATTTCTTATGTTTTTCCATTATATTTTGGCTGTTGGTTCCCAACATGAATATGCATGAAAATCCCCCATTTTGCAAAGCCGTTAAAAAAAACACCAAATGCTGGTTTGAAACCAAAATAAGACTTGCCATTCATTATTTGTCATTATTCTCTGTATGAAGGCAATAAAATAGCCTGACTGAAAAAGCACTGCATGAACCCTTTATGTTTTAGGCTATAAGAAAAATTGAGTCGGGTTTTCGCTATTTTCTCGTGACTCCGATGTCCGATTGATCTCAAATTTTCTTTAATTTTGTTCTTATATTTTTTATTATTTCATGTACATGTTGGAGTAGACACTGTTATAAAACTCAACCTATCTATCTTTGTTTACGATAAGAAATATTGTATATAGAGAAAGGAACTATTTTAGACCCATTTTTGAGCACCTCACTTTTTGCGACGAAAAACCTTGCTTACGTCACATGCAGAACACCACGCAGCCTGCGGTGTGAGCCTATACTAGTTCTGTAGGTGACGTCACAAGCTATTGTTTTGTGGGTAGGTTCCAAGGGGGACATTTGTTAAGGTGCGGGGCATACATGTACCGATTAAACTTAAAGCACTTTCATCCCTTTCCTAAATGTGATTACAGTGAACCTTTAACATGACTGTGGGATTCGATCCCACGACCTCCTAGATGCCAAGACCCTACCGCTAAGGCCTACGAGCGGCATAATAACCTTCCCTAAAAATACAGATACTGTATTTGGGGTGCAAAATTATTTGAAATAAAGGCCTATATTTACTTTTTACCCTCTTAATTGGCTGATGCAAATTGAGTTAATTTTTTTTTTAACAGAGTCACATTTTTTTTCGGTGTCAATTGTAAAGTATGATTCAGATACATTGTTTACATTTCTACGTCGCGCACACCCGCATCGCAGCGGCAGAGATGGAGTCGACTTGTCTCGGAGTCGAGTTTTCTTTTTGGACGAGCCGCTGTGTCAAAGTCGAGTTGCCTTTGCGGTCGACTTGTCTCAAGTCACCTGAGTTGTCCCGCGGTCGACTTGTCCGCGGTGCCATTAATAACAGCCTGCCTGCTGGTACACGCATGAACTGCCGATTCTGAAATTGCTGTAAAACTGGCTAATTATTATAGTATCGTGAGCATCTAGCCAGAGCACACGGCACAAATGCAACAGCTGTCTCAGTTTGTGGGGGAACGTTGTTAGCAATCCGCGCAGGCTAGGCCTGTACTGTAGCTCTCACCCGGGCTAGGCTAACCATGGGCTAACCTAACACTAAACAGCATGAATCTCAAACAGCCCAATTCACTTACCCAATGAGCGATAATGGTAGGCCTATCGACGTGTCTTTACTATGACGACGAACAGATTTTGTCAAATAAATTGTTTTACAAAATCACTTCTAAGTTCTAGCCGTGACAGCCAGGAGTCATCAAGCAAGTTTACTAGAGTGCGACTCGATTTCCAAACCGTCGGGGAATAACCGAGGAAGGGCGTTTCCTTTCCAGAAAAGAGCGCCCTCTATCGTGTTTAACCTCTATAATTAATTCTCATAGGGCGCGCGTTTAGGAAACAGAGGCTAGCGCTAGCGTGGGGGCCTTTACGAAATGAGGCTTAGCCTTGAGGCTAGGCTTGGGATTTATTTAAAAAGTGGGCACCATATGGGACTGAAACTTTCACAGACGACTATTACTGTATCGTCCTTGATATGTTTGCACATGAATCTGTATTTCTTTGACAAAAACCAAAGTATGATATTACCTTTAAAGGTGCTATCATACTTTAGTAGCATATACCGAAACAGAAATCTTCACAGATTTGTCTGTAACCTACAGGGTATAAAGATGATGATGGTAACATACCCTGAAAATCTTTCCGCATGAAATGCTGTATTTATCCAGGAAAGAGTAAACCCAATGATCCAATTTTTTTTTTCTTTTAAAATCTTTATTTTTTAAATCTTTTTGCGCAACAGTATGTTAAATTTTATGCAAATGATGAGGAGTTTTTACAAAACAGTGTATCATGTATCATGTTAAGTACGGTAAGCGCAGGTATTTTTCTAGCCTATATTATGACATGTTTATGCTGAAGCGGCATACAAAATACGAAACAGCAAGACTTTCCATTATCTTCTTTGACCATATTTTTGTTCACATCCACGTATTTTCATTTGTCTCAAGCTATTTTGATAACCACAAGTGGAGGTCCACATTTTTAAAATGTTCATACAATACAGTATTGAGTAATATCAATTTTTTTTTCCATTGTGAATATTCATCTATATCGCTTTTTATAGTCCTTATCCTTGCTGTCTGGTTTTTCCATTTTGTGTTCACTCCTGTCCGATCCTCTTTCATGGTAGGAGTCTTGATCCTTTCGTTTACTTGGTCTGTCCTGGTCTCTGTGACTCTCTCCGTACCGGTTTTTCGGCGCGTCCATTTCTCTGGATCTATCTTTATCTCCTCCCCTCTGCCTATCAGGGTAGGTTTCTCCGCCGGCTGGTTCCTGATCTGTTCTTCTGCTTTCGTGTCTTCTTTCTCCGGTCTTGTCCCTCCCCTTGAATCTCTCCTCTCCCGTTTCCTCCCTTCTGTCGGGTCTTCTGCCGTCTCTCACGTCAGGATGCTTTTCCTCCCCAACGAACTCATATTTTCCCCGTTCCTCTTTGGAGTCTCTGTCTCTGTCACCTCTAAAACTCTCCTGCCGGTGGTGTCTTTGTCTGTTTGGACTTGGAGAAACAACTCTACCTCTGTCCTTGTGAGATTCTCGCCCCAACCTTGATGCACTGTCTCCTCTCTGTTCTGTTTGCTTTGTGTCATCATGTCGCCACCTTCTCTCATCTTTTTGCGGATGGTCATCGTAGTCGCGTTTCATGTGTCTATCCATTGTATCCCGGTCATCAATCCCTGTCCTCTTCGGATTGTCCATCTCAGAATCTCGGTAGCCCCGGTCAACTTCTTGTTTAATGCGTACTGTAACAGGAGACTGGTGCTCCTCCGAAGGACTGGACTCGTCTGAATCTGAGGAGTCAGGATGGGACTTGGAAGACATCTTTATGTCTTTCTTGTGCTTCTTCTTTTTCTTCTTCTTCTTGTCTTTGGATTTAGTTTTGTGTTCTGCGGGACAAGTGATAATAAACGTTTAAATGAATTAGGCATGAATAAATATTATCTTGAAATGGAAATTGTCTCAATGCTCCACGGGAGTAAACAAGCAAAGGACATTCTCTGTGGGGTGCTGTACTGTGGACTAGTGGCCAGGCGAGTCTATACTCAACATCTTGAGCTCAATCTACAGTTTGTGGTTTTTATTTGAACGTGCTTGATGATTAGCAGGGCTCGAAATAGTACTAGCCCGGTGTACAATGTCTAGCAAAAACCACTGTGGGCTAGCTAGATTCACTTCCTTGGTTGCCCAGTGGGCTAGTAACAAAAATAAGAACCTACCTGTTATTAGGTATGGATAAACATATGTACGGGCTAGTAAAAATCTAAATGGCCTAGTAAAATCTGAAGTAATTAAGCTGACCCGGTGGGCTAGCCAGGAAATAAAGTTAGCGCAAGGCCTGATTAGACTTCAGGGCTGTTACTTTAAAATTGTTTCAGGAATGTGAATGTAGCCCAATGACCAGGGATAATAGTAAAATGCACATAGAGACATCATTGATTGTGGTATGCAGTACAGTATATAAAAGCGAATATTATTATTATGCCAATCAAGGGGTCCTTTTCACTACAATGAGACCATTTTGTAGAACAATGAAGGTTCATTGAAGAACCTCTCCTTCCAGATAAAAGTATACCGATACAAGTACCCCATGAATTTCAATGGAAATAACGAAGCAATCTTCACATTGATGAAAGCCATTTATATCACTCGGTAGTGAAAAGACCAATGCCACTTCTTGAAGGTAGAGTTTGCACATTCCCTGTAGCCCGGTGTAAAAACACAATCGCCCTAAAGTTTCTACAGCATTACAAAAAAGCATGACCAATCCCACGTATGGGAGGAGCTTGCCTTGGTGCCCAAAATCTTCTTACCCCATTAGGCACGTTCACACACACCAAAAAAGCACTTATTTGTGTGTGGACACAAATAATCGCGAATTGGAGCGCGATTTGAAGCGCGATTCAAATCGCACTAATAGTGCATCTGTTTGCAAATAGTTGCAATTATTTGCTGTGTGAACGGTGCACCAAAAAAAACCTGGTTTTTAATATCACATCATGCAAGGCGGGCGCGCGAGTTTAGCACAGGATGCATGCAAACTTCACGCTTCACTGCGTACGGGCAGTTTAAAAGAAATCCTACTGGTGCGATTGGTGGGTCACGCTTTTTGGCCTGTGTGAACACAAATAAAAGCGCGACTATATGGGTCGCGATTTGGAGCGCGACCCAAATAGTCGCGCTTTTAGGTGTGTGTGAACGTGCCTAAAATTCCAATATTAGACTCTTGATTGAGAAATGGGTAAAATGTCTGTCAGCAAAGAATCTATGAAATAAAAGAGGCTGGCCTCAAGCCCTCACCTTTTTTGGATTTCTTTTTAGGAGTTGGATAGTCCTCCTCCTCTTCGTCACTAGAAGCAGATGGAGATGGGGTTTTGGGGGCGCATCCGTCCTGCCGTAGTTGCTTGGTGACTTCATCATCGTCTTCATCTTCTTTAGGTTTGCGGTACTCGCCGACGTGGTCCACTCGGAGCACGCGACCCAAGAGCTGTTGGAAGTACACAAACATTTACTAATGTGAAATGAAGAAATGGA
The DNA here is from genome assembly GCA_963971285.1 of Astropecten irregularis. Classification (NCBI taxonomy): domain Eukaryota; kingdom Metazoa; phylum Echinodermata; class Asteroidea; order Paxillosida; family Astropectinidae; genus Astropecten; species Astropecten irregularis. Next base: position 13,924,663 of record OZ020262.1, on the reverse strand, counting down.
GTGCCATGTGCGAATAGTTTAAGCTTATCGTCCAGAGATATATTTCAGAGAAACAGAACAAAGCATATTACGCTTGCCGTTCACCAGGTGCCTCAGTCACGACAGTGCATAATTGCGGCAGGGAGCTGAGAACCAGTCCAGGCATATCGGTCTATTTCGTGAGAATACATGACCACGTGTTCGCTGTGTAGGCACTGTGTGATCGAGATAATGTCGGCCGTGTGAGCTGTGTCGCCCGGCCGTACATGCTGTGCCACCCGGCCGTATACGCGCTGTGCAAGTGTTACGTTTCGTTTTTACAGAGCTTGAACAGAAAAAGCACTTTTATCTTCTGCTTTAATCGTAAAATATATGTGTGTTTCTTAAGATAATTAAGAATTTCTGTGATTTTCAGTATATTGTGTATTACAAAAAATATTATTTTTGTTTCTGTGAGCGTGAGGCGGCAGTATTGGCAAAAAATGTGCGAGGTGGTCCCCGAAAACCGTGAGGCGGGCCGCCTCACAGTTTAATAGGCAGGGGAAACACTGTCACCAACATATATCAGCACAACACACTCAGTGCTCCTGAGTGCACACACTAACAAAATCATACGTTGCCTAAGGGGGGATTCGAACCCACAACCTCCAGCTTACTAGTATTCCAAGCTCATCACGATTCATAAAAGAAGGGTCTATTGTGTGATTGAGAGCATATAGAATGGGGCGTACATGTACCTTTATACCGTTGAAGTTATCCACAGCTAGTATTGTGCTTCGTTGGTTCTCGTAGGCTATAAAGCAGTAACCCTTTGACTTTCCAGTCTTCTTGTCTCGGACCAGGTTGATGTTCACAATTTCTCCATATCTGTTTGAAAGGAAATTAGGGAAGGCAGTTCAACTGTTAATGAAACCAATAATATCTTACACAATAACAAACCCAAAGAAATAACCATGTGCACTCTTTGTTGAAAATTTCATATTTTGAAAGATATTTTTTCTTAATAAATCAAGGCAAAGTAAAACAAAAAACACGTTTAGCGTCCCAGCCTGCTTCCTTTTTGGAGGCCGACAGCTTTTTTAAAACAAAATGTGAATAAAAGTGTAAATAAAGTGTAAATGATTTTTACAGCTGTTCCAATACAAATTAAAGCCTAAAGGTCTAAATATTTGCATTTTAAGTCATTTCCTGGCCTGTGGGCCCCAGCCAGTTGTTGTGGATAAGTGGGTTGGTCGGCCATTTTGAAAGAAAAAAAATTCTGCCTCCTTCCTTTAAAAAAAAAAAAGGCAGGACGCTATTAAAACATGTCTTATTTTTTTACTTGGCCTAAAAGACGAATGGATTCAAATTCATCTTCTTTTCTGTTCAGAAAAGTTTACCAAAATACATTTTTTAAAAATCAAATAAAAATGTGACACCCTTTGTATCATCGTAATCATTAAATGTAAAAGACAGGGCTCAATTTTATGGCTTGGCTTATGGTAATTTGTAGAATCAGCGCCTACAGAGAGCAGAAAATTCTACGCTTACGAGATCCTATTTCACTGATAAGGGTGGATTTTTCTGTTTTGCGCTTGTAAAAGTTCAAGTAAGTAAGGATTTCTCACTTCCTCAGCTAGTGTAGAAATGGTGGAAGAAAAATTGGAAAATAAGGATCGTAACCACGCCAACTTCTGCGGTAAGTAAAGCCATGAAACTGGGCCCAGTCGGAGATCCTAGACAACAAAACTTACTGAGAAAACACGCAGATGATGTCACCCTCGGTCAGATCATAGGGGAGACCCCCTACGAATATATAGGCACTGTCTTTGTACTGCTCATGCCATGATGTCTTACTCCCAGCGACGCCCAGCTCAGCTTCAATTTCGTTGAGTTTATTGATGTTCTTGACATTGGTCAACGGGCTGGGGATACAACAAAATGGATGCGGAAATGTCAAGTTGGTAGTTACTATTAGTACAACATGGGTTTCAATGTTTCTTGGATGAGAATTCCTGCTGTGCAGAACTTAGCTATGATCATATAATCTGAAAAGTGAGTTTTTTTTATAACAGGGTGTTTTTGACATACAATAAGCCATTTTGTTTAAAGGTTGTATCATACTTTGGTTTTTATCAAAGAAATACAGATCCGTGGGCAAAAATATCAAGGAAGATACAGTAAAAGTAATCTGTGAAAATGTCAGTCCCATACGTTGCCCACTTTTTTAGAAAACCTTGAAAGACGCCAACAGTATTTCTTAAGTCTTTTCTCTTTTATTTTTGATCTTTTAAAAGATCAAAAATATTTTTGGTCGTTGTTTTACTAATTTCTGGATAAATACACCATTTCAGGCAGAAAAATGTTAAGGTTTTTTTTCTACTAGCATTATCTTCATACCCTGAAAGTTATACGGAAATCTGTCAACATTTCTGTTTTGGTGTCTTACCAAAGTATGATACTACCTTTAACTCAAAACGACAGACCTGTTTATTTCCAATCTCAAAGTGCCCTCTGTTTAGTTCCATAGCATAGAGTCGTCAACAGTTGTAAACATATGCTACCTTTTATTTTAGCAACATAAAAAACTTGATTTAAAATAAGTTTTTGAGATGTGACTCTTTCATCAAGATAAAATGTTAATTGTCACATGTTTTTTCGGAAATACGGATAACGGAATATGCTGCATTTAAAATTTAATGAGAATTCCTTTAAAATAAATTAAGTCGACTGCGGGACAACTCGCCTCAAGTCAATCAAACCGCAAAGACAACTCGACTCCGAGACAGCTCGACTACAAAGACAACTCGACTCGAGCCAAGTCAACTCCATCTCTCCCGATGTGATGCGTGGTGTGCCCGACATAGCAAACAAATTAGCAATGTAAAAAATGCATCTGAAATAAAAAAAATCTTTTGCAGACCCTTGAGTGATGCGTTGCAACTTTTTCCTGTTTTTTTTTTGTGTCACTTATTTACTATTTAGTTATAACATATTTTATATTCAGATACATTTTTTAAAACTCCTATGTCACGCACACCCGTGCATAGCATCGGCAGAGATGGAGTCGACTTGTCTAAAAGTCGAGTTGTCTTTGCGGTCGAGTCTAGTCAAGTTATTCCCCAGTTGACTTGTCTGACATTACGTCACTTCTGTTTTCTGAAGTTCTGGTCGGAAATGTCCCTACCTCCGTGAAAATCCAGGACATAGAACGACACTGGGGCTTTGTATGACCATGGAGGAAGGAAACTCCTCTATGGTTTGACCATGTCCTACCTCCATGCTTTGACTAGACCCAGTAACTGGGGAACTAAACTCCCTTTTTTAATTTTGGGGTTGACAGTCGGTCTAGCGCCCCAGAGAATCCCATAGGGTTAGACGTTTTTTACACAGAAAAAATTGTACTTCAAGGTACTTGCGCCGAAAAATGTCCCCAAATGACAACAAAGACATCACTAATCGGCTTGAAAATCTCTTCTCCGATTGTCAGAGATGAAATGCAGCTTGTTTTTTATTGCACTCACAATCATTCCGTTTGATGAAAATCTATGTTTTCTGATCAAAACCTAGACAATCACGATCTTCGCGGCGGCCATCTTGTGTAACTCTGCTCCATACAAGATGGCAGCCATATGTGGCACATATAACAAAAATGGCCGCCGTGCCAACGTGATCGTTTGGTTATCCGTCGGAAAACATCGATTTTGATCACACAGAATGATCGTGAGCGCAAATAAATATGCTGCACTTCATCCCTCACATTCAGAGAAAAGGTGGAGTGATTTTCAAGCCAATTTATGATCATGATGTCTTTGTTGTTTGGCCATTGCTTGGTAAGTAACGTTATTGTCACGTGCTATTTCTACATCCATGGATCATCACCCTCCATGTTCATCTACTAGGCTATAATTATGATAACGTTTACGTGTACGGTGTACGATCTTTTAAAAGCACGTGACAATAAAATGTTAAGTTACCGCGGCCGAGCACTGGCCAAATTACTAAATACCGAGCCTAAATAAAGTCTATTTGAAGCAAAAGATTAAAGTGATGCAATAAAGGTATTCGATTTCTTCAAAGTTTTCTTAAACCACTCACTTCATGATTATGTCTTCACTTCAGTCCGTGTAGGTAGGTACGTACGCGTTCTGTACGTGTGCAACATGTGCAGTGTACATTGTGCAGCTTTCTATCGTTGAGGGCGGTATTTCCACTCACCATTATTTTCAGTGATCAAGCACTGATCAACCTGGGGCCAATTTCATAAAACTGTTAAGCACAACAATTTGCTTAGCACGAAAATGTCTCGTCCAATAAAACAAACCACCATTGAAAATTTCATTTGATATTCATGGTCAGCGAACAACAGCCAAAGAACAATCACAAGTGATACACAACACATGGACATTTGGTTGTTAACCCTGTTTTTATTTAGACAGAAATATCATGCTTAGCAAATTTTTGCTTAACAGTTTTATGAAATTGGCCCCTGCTAGCTGCTTAGCACAAAAATGTGCTAACCGTGAGATTTTCGTCTTAACTAAAAACAGGCTTAACAACCAAATTTCCATGTGTCGTGTATCACTTATATTGTTCTTTCGCTGTTGTTCGCTGACCATAAATATCAAATGGTGGCAAGGCCTAGGGCAAGACGTTTTTGTGCTAAGCATTCTTTTGTGCTTAACCATTTTTTTTTGTGCTTAGCAGCTCCATGAAATTGACCCCCGCACATCTGCAAGGTCAGAGACACATCCACATTGTCCAGCAGACCGTCCAATTATTTTATTTACAAGAAAGTAGAAAATAATAACCTGTATACCTGTACTTCTTTTTCCAACCATCCAAAGAAATTGGGTGTATAACAGTAAACAGATTTTTGCCACTGTTTTGCCCGAGTGACCATTAATGGTGTTAGAAATGTGTGCAGTATACATCATCGACCCTCAAGAGATCATGTCCATAATTATGTGTTTTTCTTTGAATATTCTCCATAGTTTCTTTGACAAAACCATGCACCACCACCGACAATTGTAACACCAATGAACAAAGAAATAATGATAACAAAACACTCTGATAAATATTATATACATTTATATAGAAAATTCATGCAAATTTTATTCAACCAGTTTCCAGTCTTGGTTATGCAATAAGAAGAGTTCTCTACAACAACTATGACAACGTTTTGTTGAATTTCCCTTTGTATATTCAAATGAACTGCAGTTAAAAAGATGATTAGGATTCATCATGATGTCTGAGAGATGATTATAAATACTCATCCATTATTCAAACTTGTTAATATTTTGCCGTACTAACAAAAGCATTACCACAATTGTATAAATTGTCAGTAATCCAGATACTGAATAGCTTTCAGAATTTTTTTGAAAAATCCTCTTTATCTCAGTGAAGAAATGTTGTTGACCCTTTCAAAATTCGTCAATTAACCACAAGGGAAACTGACTGGATTAATGTTAAGCCATTAAAACTGAACAAAGAAAAATTGACAGAAGAAGGATTCAAACCAGCGACCACTGGAATGCCATACCAGCACTCTACCAACTGAGCTACCACCCCTATGAAAGTTGGTGAAGTCCATAATACTCAATTATCTTTGTTCATTTGGCTGTGAGGTTGAGAAGCAATGAAACCACTCATATATCCCAAGGATCATTGAAGACAATTATATTACACACACTGGTGGTGAACTCCAACACAATAGCACTCCGCAGTCCGCAGTCCGCACTATAATGACGTCACACAAGTGATTTGGCCAGCGCGCGCATATACAAAATCCCCGGATGTCAGACAAACTTCAAGCATGCACATGCATGCACACAAGCACACCCAAACACGTTTGCAATGTTTGTCTGAGATCCAGTGTGCTATTTTTAGTGCAAGTAGTGCGGAATGCTATAGATGGAAGGGATGGAATTTGTACATGTACTGTACACACATCTGAATGTTCGTGTTCAGAATGCCATAGCCAGCCAGCCAGCCATGAGTGTCATTCCGCCATAGGGAGTGAATTTATTGAAGGTAGTCGATCCCGTCAGGGCCGAGTAGTAGCACGTACCGCAGAAACCAAGCATTCCAAAGATGAGAAGACAACCAACCTGTGTATTGTACAGAACATGTAGAAGTCAAGTGAATATACCCAATACCAAGTGGTTTGGAGTGGATGTGGACTCAGGATAAAAATTAAGATTATTGTTAGCTCAATGAAACATTTCTTTTCGAATTTCACTCTGAAAAACTGTTTTCAAAGTTTAATCAGTATTTTTCTAGCAACTCCACATTAATTACTTTCAAATAACAACCTACAATTAAAGGTAATATCCTACTTTGGTTTTGTCAAAGAAGTGCAGATTTCATGGGCAGAAATATCAAGGAAGATACAGTAAGTAGTAACAGTCATCTGTGAAATGTTCAGTCCCACTTTTTGAGAAAACAATGCCGAAAAAACATCTTTTGGTATGTTTGCCGAAATTTTTTCACCGTTACTTTTTTATCTTTAAAAGATCAAAATTGTTTTCGGTGATTGGTTTTACTCTTTTCTGGATAAATAACGTACTGTAGAAAGCATCTAAACATTTGCCCTACATTTTTCATATTTCAATAACAGCAGAAAATACTACTAATAATAATTTCACTGCTGCAAAGTGCTCACCCGCACCCGCCAAAATAATGACATAAAATATATAAAATGCTTAGAGCTAGGATCGGAGGACCTGATGTGTCGATCCTTGTAACGTAGTTCTACGCTTTGACTGAGAATGATCAAAAAGACAAGTCTGGCAAGAAAATAATTCCACTGAATGACCATCACTTGTGCCCAACTCTTATGGAACCACCACAGGGTGTTTTGAGATAAATGGCTGCTGCTGCATTCGATGTGTATCATTGTAGGTCAAAACAAAATGTAAAACCAACTTTTCACTTTTTTCAGATATGCTACCCCAGCGTTACAAAGCCGAGATTGAAGATCGTCATAACTTGTATCCAGTAGGGTAACTCATAGAGGATATAACCCTTTTTCTGTAATGGTCATCAGTGGAATTCTTTAAGTCAGGTTCCTCTTTACTCAGAAAACAGCAGAAAATGTGTAAACCCTTTACTTACGATCATGGGATGTCTCGTCATTGGAGCTGCCAGCAGTGCAAGCGTGTGAATAAAATGATATCTATTTGCCGTTTGGAAGACCTATGGGAGATAAATAATTGTAAACCACTAACAAAGTTAGAATTACATGTAGAAGAAGATCAAGGGAACACTGTAAATTGTGTACTATTGAGCAGTCTGCATTTGAAATCTCAATAAAGTCCAAAGCCCAAAACCATCAGCTTTCTTTTCACAATTTTTTTTTTAAGAATTGATGTACTTAAAGGGTGTGTACAATGTTGGTAAAGGTGACAGAACAGCACTCACACTTTGTCTAATCCAGCATGTACATAAAATAAGCAATAAACTGAATCGTACCTCCGAGAAAATAGTGAAAAACTGACTCAATTTTTCTTATAAAAGAAAGATCAAAAGATCAAAAATGTTTTGGTGTTAAATGGTTTTACTCTTTCTGGATAATACACTTCATTTTAGGCGGAAATATTTGTTGGATTCTGCTGGATTTAGAAGTAAATCGATGGTCTTCGAGCTTACTGGCACAAATTTCAATTCTTTTTTTGAATGTCGACATTCATATATAGATTAAGCAGCATACTAGTGTACATGTACGTACCTCAAAGGTTTTAGCATCAACTTTTTTCTTCAGTCCTGAAAAAAAAGGTAAAGAAATACATGCATTGGTGTTTGTACTTTGCAGTGATGGTATTATATTAATAAACCCTCAGCCAGGCCCAACTCACCTTGATGGACCAATTAATTGTCCTATCGCAACCTGTTGTACTACTACTACTACAATTTAAGTTTTATTTAAATCTACTCGGGCAAGTAGGGCCTAAATTGGAAAAATCACCTTTTTGGAAAGAATTCCACTGATGACCATCATTTGTGCACAACTCTATGGGACCAACATAGGGTGTTTTGTGAGCAAAATGGCTGCCGCTGTATTGCCTTCAGTATTGGAAGTGTACAATTTGTAGGTAAAAAACCCTGTAAAAATCACTTTACAGATTAGCTGCAGTAACTGTAGCCCTATATTACTCATTGTTTACATTCTGACGTTGTCGTCGTATATAGGCCTATATATGACGACAACGTCAGAATGTAAACAAGGAGTACTATAGGGCTACATACAGTTACTGCAGCTATTTACAGATATGCTACCCAAGTTTTCCACACCTGAGGTTGAAGTTTATCATAATTTGTATCCAATATAAGTTAACTCTTGGAGGATATATAATAGGCCTAATCCTTTTTACGTATTAATAATGGATTAATGGTTATCAGTGGAATTCTTTCCTATAGGCCCTAGGAGTTGACTTGTCTTTGAGTCGAGTTCTCTTCGGTGTCGAGCTGTCTCGAGTCGAGTTGCCCCGCGGTCGCGGGGTCAACTTGTAAAAAAAGTAATTGTCCGGTGCCAACCAAATGGAAAAAATACAACTACAACTATGATTGACCAGACAGTGCCAATACTATTGTTGGCAATAGTGACAGAAATAACCATGATTTAGCAAGTAATTCTAACCAAAAAAGTGTCCACTTTCTTTGTTCACTTTTCAATTACTTAAAAATACTCAGTCAGTTTCCCTTCGACCCTTGTGGTTATTTCACGAATACATTAATTAAAAAGCCGTATCCTCTTTGAGTGATCCCCCATGTACCGTTCCCAGGTTGCAGCATTGTTACGCGTATCATTGAAACGATCCCTGGGGTGTGGCGGTGTGTGCGTGGTTTCATGGCTTCTGACTGCCAAACGAACAAGGATAGTTGACTATTGGGGTCACCACCAACATAGGGCTGGATGGCTCAGTTGGTAGAGCGCCTGTACGGTATTCAGGAGGTCGCCGGTTCGAATCCCGCTCCAGTCAATTTTTCTTTGTTCACTTTTCAATGACTTAAAAAAAGTGTCCCTTCAATTCATTGAACCAAGCCCTAGGTTTAAAAACTACCTACCGTGTGAGCCGTAGGCACCAAGTGCCACAGCTAAAAAGCCTGATACACCAGCAATTCTGATCAACATTTCGACTGAACTTCTCATTGCTAAGGCGCCTACTGAAGAATCCCAGAATCCCAGATTGTTGTTGTCTTTGTTCAAGTCGTCAGGTACTTGATTGTTTCACCGTATAATATGAAGTGTTGCTCTGACTCGCCGTATACGACTATGGAGTCATTAACGTCTTGAACGAAGACTACTGTTAAATATAGCACAGACTGCACGTTGCATAATGCAAATTGTACACGCGTATGTTGACGTTGTTGTGTGACGAACTGCACACTCCGAATTCCTCCAGTTTGCTCCGCTGTGACTTTTACTTGGTTTGTGGACCGTTTGAGTACTCAAAATGCCTTCTTGCTGCGCAGGTTTCTGCACAAGTAGAACTTCTTTCAAAGGACAAGGACAAACATTCCACAGGTGTTGTTAACTTTTTCCTTTTTAATCTATGCCTGGACATAATATGGAACTCAAACTTACTTCATAGATGATAGAGTATGGACATTGAATTGGTTTTTCCATTATTATCAACATCAGCTAAAAAAAAACACCAGTCATGCCACTGCCCACCGACTCGGATGCCCAGTGCACTGGCAGTGGCCAGTGCACTGGCCTGAGCTGATATAGGGGACAGAATTCAACTGACGGACATTACACATAAAGCGTTATATCTATGATTATAACAAACTTCCAAGCTTCCATTGTTTTGTAGTCTGGGTAGCATATGTGAAAAGTGGGTTTTCGTTTAACTGGTTCGTGGTTGTTTTCACAGTCAAAAATGGCAGACTTTTGTCCACAGTGGGCCGGATAAAGGGCAGCAAACTACCGTTCTCCTTAAAACTTTTTTTGTACATGCTCTTGAAAAGTCTCCCATTAGGCTTACACATGTTACATTTCGAATGCAGCGTAGTGGCAACCATTTTTTTTATCTCAAAATGCCCTCTGTCGTCATGGCACCGGTTCAGTCCCATAGAGTTTGTGCACATGGTGTCAAAGTGATATATGTCTGTCACTGTCAGCGGAACTCTTTCTGCAAATTATGTTGGCATTATATGATGCGATGACAACTTTCTAACAGTTTCCTTTCCTTTGTGCACAGATTCCCATTCAGTCAGCCACATACCTTGGAGAAATGGGTGCTGAACATGAATCGAGACAGTTGGATGCCGACCAAGGCATCGGTCCTTTGCTCAGACCATTTCGAAGACAAATGCTTTGACCGAACTGGACAGACAGTACGCCTTAGGGTGGGCGCTGTACCTACACGGTTCAAATACCCACTCCATATGCTAAAACAGTTGAAGGTACACAGTATACTTCTTCCTTAATATCCAAAAACCGTCAGAATGCTATTTCAAAACTATTCATTTTGATCCTGCTGTTTCTGTACAAAAAAGTTATGGTTTATACGTAAATCTGTGAACATTTCTGTTTTGGTCTCTTACCAAAGTATGATACTACCTTTAAGATGACTTGTTAGTATAACCATGGTGTTTTGCATTGTGACATCACACTTTGCTTAGCAATTATGATTGGTTCACGTTTAAGATCGGCCCCGAGGGCTGATTTCACTATCACTTTGCATTAATCGCGAAAGCCCAAATCCATCGCTAACCAGAAAATTGCGACGCAAACTAGCAATTGATTTTCCATTTGCGATGGATTTGGGCTTTAGCGATGATCACAAAGCGTTAGTGAAATTGGCCCCTGGAGTTAAATTTAAATCCTATAAATTATCCATGCTGATCTTGGTCTTTTTCTCAATTAAATACTTTTTATTGTCTTTTTCCCTATCCAATGCCAGCTTCAGCAACCACCAATTACATGTGCACTACCAGAAGAGACATTCATCAGCAACTCGGTTAGTAATGCTGTGAGTGACAGCAGAGCTGCAGCTCTTACGAACAATTGTACGTCCGCAAAACCTTCCAATTCTTCAGTATGCTGCATTGACCACTCATACTCTGTCAAGGAGAACCCAATTACACTAAAGAGAGACCTATCTGCAGCACTCGACAAAATTGACGACCTGCAGAGGAAACTGAAGACCTCGAGGCAGAAGTCGCGACGCTTGGAGAAGAAAGTGAAAACGTTGCAAGACGTTGTGCAGACGCTAAAAGACAAGCAGATTGCTTCTGCTGCATGTACAGAAGTGTCTCCACAACATACAGATATTCCGGAGGCTGAAGCATTGTGTTTTCATTTTTTCACCGGATCGGAACTTGAGGAAAGTGGCTTAGTATGATGCAGAAGAATGGACGTCTAAATATAATACCAACATGAACAGTTTAAAATAACTTCATTTTCTGAATACGTGTTTTGCTTTGTGATTAATTTTTCTTTAACTTGTACCCCTTTGGCCCGGGATTCAATTTGTTTGTTTTTAATGGTCTCATCAGTCACCGGTTTTGTGGAGGTAGCCAGGCTTTTTGTGCAGGAAGCTTAGCACAAACAATTCGGGCACACAATGGTCGAATACAATAGCCCCGAATTCCAGGCAGACATGATCTATGTGACATCAACTCTGTATGGTAATCAGGAGGTCACTGGTTCGAATCCTGCTCCAGTCAATTTTTCTTTGCTCACCTTTCAGTGACAGCAGCTATGCTTGGAAATGGCAATCTATTCAAATGCAAGTCAAGGGGGGTAAATGCACCACAATGAGGGACAATAAAGGCTCATTGAATACCTTGTTCCAGGCATTCAGTGTATTTCAATGGAAATAACAAAGCAGTCACTATTAAATATTTATATGCCATGAGACTGACTACTAAAGACCTTTCTTTTACAACGTCACAGCCCAAGTTTTTTCCAACCAAGATGGTGAAAAAACTACGGAGAGCCATCGGAGGCGATCATAAAAAATAACAAACACAATTTGTACACAACGTTTCATAAACATTGAAAGATATTGCTCAATTGTAATGAAAACAACACAAACAATGATGATATGTATTTTGTACAGATATGGAAAGTTTGCAAAAGTGTTGAATTTGGTCACGTCGTCTTTCGTGAAGACGAAACGATTTGCAACATATGGGTACCCATGCCAACCACAAGCCAATGTTTGTAAATAAAAGAAAGGTCTAAAGGTGCTTCCTGCCTGGAAGGGGTTAGGAAACAGTGTACTATGTTCCTCTGGCGGAGAAGGTTCTGTTTTCAAGACATGGCCTTCCTTGTCTTCCGTGTCTAGGCTCCCTCTTCAAATCGCATCTTGGGGATTACCTGGTCATATTGCCCCTTGCAATGTGAAATGAACCTGCCTTATGCAAGAGCAACATTTGTATTTGTATTCACTAGTATTCCATTGACACAGAACCTCAGTGATATTCTGAAAAAAAATGTTTTCAAAGAACAATAAATGTATCTTTTCAAATCTATTAAGTCTGTGTGTTGTCACTTTTAATCTGACTGAGCAGAATAATTCTTATAGAGACTGATCATGAATTGCAACTACCCTGTACAAGAATAATTATCCAACATTGAACAAAGCTGTACCGTGTTTAAAGAACTGCAGCAAAATTGATATTGAACCCAGGAAATTGATAAAAGTTACTTAATCATTTTTAAGGTATCATACTTGGCATACCAAAACATAAATGTTCACAGATTTACCTATAACTTTAATATAGTTTATAAAGATAGTGACTGATGGTAGAAACATACCATTTAAATTTTTCTGCCTGAAATGCTGTATTTATCAAGAAATGAGTAAAACAATGACCAAAAACAATTTGGATCTTTAAATTTTGATATTATTTTTGATAATGAAATGAATAATTCGCCTGGTAAGTAGCGAAACATTAATTATTGATATTTTTACCCTGCACTTTAGTGTGAGCTGGAGAATTTGTAAATGCGATTAACATTGAAACAAACACTGAAATTACTTATCCAGCCCCCAACCTACTTCTAGATTTAGAAGGCTACTCCGTGAGCTCACGGAGTAGCCTTCTAAATCTAGAAGTACCCCCAAACCACCCACCTTTTACCCTTTCCACGCCCCTCCCACTCACTCCTCTCTGTCGCACGCCCTCTATAGGCTACACAAGATAATTATTTCTGCGACAGGTGTTGTGTAGAATGGATAACTTGAAAGTTACAGTCGTCCTCAAACTACCTTTTGTAATCGGACCTCACCACCTTGTGCTGCATGTATTCTACAAATCTAATGTTCCACTTAAAAATGGCGGGCGATATGTATTTGGAAAACTTGGACGAGTTCATTTTCGACGAAGATAAAGTGGTAAAACGTTTTGATAATTTGGATTTTCACTCATCAGTTGCTTCTTTATAGTTGGGAGAACTCTTATTCATTGACGGCCTAAAACTTGCCGTATAATTCATTCGAGTATAGGGCTAGTAAAGTACTAGGCCTAGTATTATTTTCCAATCGACTCCATATGCACTGCACTGTCAGTGTCACTGATTTGGCGCGCCATGCTAACATGGTCAATCATTGCAAGCAGTTTACAGTTATATCCCGGTTATCACAACATTCATATCAATTCATTGGTAATTGTGGACAAGTGGTTCCAAAAACTATAATAAAAGAAAGACAAGTGGTTTCTAAAACTAGATCAGCGCGGAGTGACGTCATTCCAACTCACCGACCTTGGAGCCGATGAAAACAAAGCTGAGCTGAGTCCTTAAAAACCTAAATTGAGAAATTTCTCCAATATTATTTCAGTAAAAAGTACACATTTCTTACACTTTTACAGCTAAAGTGCTTAATTGTTGCTATATAGTCTTGGGAACCACTCACTTACCACAAAGGAAAACAACATTTTAATAATTTAAATAGGCAGGTTCTCCTCCCAAATGATATTTTTGACTTTCAGCAAATGTTCCCGAGTCCTTAAAACCCTAGATTGAAGAAATTTTTCCAATATTTCAGTGAAAAAGAAATTTTTTCTTACTTGTTTGTTGCTAGATTTAGGAACCACTAGTCCACAATTAGGCCTACCAATTCAATTTCAAAGATCACCTGAGGAAAGAATTCTGTCGACAATTTCATCTTCACCCACCACTAGTAAAAAGTAGTAATAGTACTAAGTTTATGCACATTTTCTATTTCTAACCAAGACCCAAATATGGAATTAGAAATTCTCGGTCTTAGATATATGCTCTTTTCAGCAACTAACGAGTGTTAACTTTTCAGTTCTATTTCTTATGAAACATGGAAGGATGAAGTAAATACGGAGCTCTAGAGGAACCATCCGACTTGTTGAGATCCAGAGATAATTTTTCTTTTGAAGACGACATAATTATGGGCAACATATTCTTCTTTTTTGTTATCAGGTTACTTACAGATGGTTGAGTCGGACTCTGTCAGTTCATGTCAATGAAGCCAAACAGTTAGTATAAATTTTATTTTTGTTTGAAATTGTTTCTTTCTTTTTTTTACGCTTCTGATTGCCAACCAAACAAACAAAGATAATTTACTATTACAGGCCTGGAATTTGGTTCTGAAAATCATAATGGAAATATTTGTAGGGGCACCAAGGCCAAGAACCAGGGCAACGAAGGCCATGGCCTCCGTAGCCTCTGTTAAATTCCAGGCTTGCTATTAGGGACACCTTCAACATAGTGCTGGATAGCTCAGTTCGTAGAGTGCTGGTTTGGTATTCCGGAGGTCGCTGGTTTGAATCCCACTCCAGTCAATTTTTCTTTGTTCACTTTTCAATTACCACATTTGTTACTAGACTGAAGGTGATTGATTCCAATTTTCCCTTTTGCTCTAAAACTGATTAAATCGTTGTTTCTTTAAGTACAATACTCCTTTGTCATTTATTTCAACAGAATGTTAGAGACGTATGCAGAGGTCCAGAAGAGGAAACCTTATCCTCCGTCTATTGGCATCACCTACCTGCTGAGTGGCGTACAGGAGAGAGGCAATGGAGTTAAGGTTAACAAAGTCTGCGTGGTGTCAGACAAGGATCTGGAAGGTATAATACATGATTGGTTCATTGGTAAACAGAACAGCACTCACACTTCGTCTGATCAAACATGTACATGAAAATGATAAACCCGTGAAAATTTGAGCTCATCAAGTAGCCACTCAAGCCACTTAAGTGTGCACATCTTTCGTCTAGAAGTTGCCCCTTTGCAAAGTGTGCGGTTGGGCACTGATCAGAAGATAAAATCATTTTCAAATTTTTGTTGCTGAAGCGATGAAGTTGGTGTTCAAACTTGAGAGACCCTTTTCTTTTTTGCAGAGACGGAAGCCGCCATGACTGAGGTCATCAGTAAGCACATCTACAGCATTCAGAAAGCCATTCTGAAAGATTCCAACAGTCTCTATATGACAGATTATCAGATCATCAAGGATAACATCCGACAGCCAAACAGGTATTTTATTCATTTTGCTTTTGAAATTGTGTAGTGAAGATTGTCTATGGCCCTCTTCCAGACCTCAGCTCCGGCTCAGGCTCAGGCTCCGGTGCTGTCATCCATATGCTGAAAATTTATGTTGTGGTTTTTCATTGAAGCTGAAGCTCTGTTTTCTTGTTCAAGATAGAGTATCTACTTCCAAACCATAGCCAAAAGCCTCCGTTTTGATGCCTGTTATTTTAGAATGGATCCACAAAATGGAGCTGGAGTCAGAGCCGACTTTTGGAAAAGGACCCTAATCAGTTTGTAGATATTTTGGGTGGTGTACCCAATCTGTGACAGCTTTCCATCATAGGGTCCTGTCCTGCATTGCTGTGCACATACCTGTTGCCTGGAATCCTGTGTCATTCCTGAAGATGTCAACATAGCTCAGCTTTGGTCTGCCAGTCTTCCTGTGTCCATGTTTTGATTTCCAGAGGTTGAGTCTTGATTCATGCAAGCTCCTCGCTCCTCCTCCTGCAGTGCCCGGCGTCACTTCATGATCTTGTCGCTTAGTCTTGGCAAATCTCCATCAATCAATCAATCAGTGGGAGCGTGCGAAGCGGCAGCGCGTTGCCGCATCTACCTTTGAGCGGAACTCCATTGGTTTCCTGATAGCCATCACCCAGGCAGCCACCCAACCCATCCCCATCTCAGCAAAATAACGATCCATCTGATGCAACCACTCCCAATTTTTGTGTACAATACATGGTTCTTTCAATCACATTAACAAACAGCTACTATTACGGACAATTTCTGTGCATCCCGCCATGTTCGTTATAGCACCGTCTGTATATCCAAAGGATCATTTCAGATGTACGCTAGCAATGCTTTCGTCATTCTGTTTAAAGATTCAGTGCCATCCAGTGTGCAGATGCCAAAGCAAGAACTCCTGAAGAACTGGCCGAGCTGGGTGTTCTGTCCGGCCATCCCACAACATCCACAACTACTCCACCCAAGCCCAAATTGAACGGCAGCGCAGAGAAGCACGTCATTGAGAGCCTGAAGCAGGAGCCCAAGAAGGCCTCGGCCGGCCAGGGGAAGAAGGGCCAGATCACATCTTTTGGCGGCTTCGCTGCCTCCAATGGAAGAGGTTCGTCTGAGAAGTCCGACAGAAAGGAGCAAGCTGACTCCAGCAGACAGAAGGAGGAGCAGAAACACACAGTAGGTTGCTGGAATTCAAAGATTGATCAACTGTACTCAAAATGTTCATTATTTTTTTCATTTTTAAACCCCACCCCCAATTTTGGTTAACAAAAAAAAAGGGTTTTCATCTAGTGCATTGTACTTGCATTTCATATAAAATTCAAATACAGTTAAATATTTATAATGCAAAACATTTATGACAAGATGATGGCTGGAATTGTAATAGAATTACAATTCATCATAAGTCCTACGATTGATAGTAAGTTACGAAGAGTTTGGTGAAATCGACCCCTGGTGCAAACGCATGAAGGAAGGAAGAACAAAAGAACATTTTGAAATTGTAACCAATAGGTGCCGAGTAGTAAAGCCAAAGGCGGCATGATGGCTTTCCTCAACCGGCCCTCTACCGTCAAGCCGAAGACTGAAGAAAAGTCCCCAGTTGCAAAGCAACCGGCGCCAACAACGCAGCGGGTACAAGATCCACCAAAGACCACTAAGGAACCAGAACGGTCAACGGAGTCCATGAGAGAAGAGAAGAGAGGTGGCAAGGCAAAGAGGAAAGCAGCCAGGATCAACGTCTCTGACTCGGATTCGGGTGAGTACTCTAGTACCACTGTGGCTCTATCGTTGTATCCAAGGCAATCAATTTTGACCATTACGAACAAAAGTGCCCATAGCACGTGGCTGATTGTGACCTCTGTAGCCCTTTGCCAACCATCCATCTGGCTTGCAGCCCGGATTTTCTAGGCTTGAAATGAACCACTGTCCTCCTTTCTCCACGGAGAAGAAAAACGGTGACTTAAAGGTATAATACATGATTGGTAAAGGTCACAGAACAGCACTCACACTTTGACTGATCCAGCATGTACATGAAATGATAAGCCTGTGAAAATTTGAGCTCAATCTGACATCTCAGTCCGGAGAAAATAGCAAAAACCTGACTCAATTTTTCTGATAAAACATAAAGAATGGTTTTGATCTTGCCCTGAGATCTAAACTGTTTTCGATCGTTGTTTTACTAATTTCTGGATAAATACACCATTTCAGCCGGAAATATTGTAACGGTATGTTTCTACCAGCACCATCTTCATATCCTGAATGTTATACATAAATCTGTGAACATTTCTGTTTGGGTATGTTACCAATCCTGTACTGTACCTTTTTAAAAGAAACTTACGCTGTGTTGTTTTTGCTGTCGTTGTTGGTTTAGAGGAAGAGAGGCAAACGGCCAAACGAAGACGACGAATTATACAGCAAGACAGCAGTAGCAGTGAAGAGGAATTAAGTGGTGAGTATTGGAAACCTTGCATCAACCATTGAGAAATTCTCTCATGGGTCTGGACCTCGGTCAAAATCTCTCAAGGATTCACCAGGGACGTGGGTCACTCTCAAGCATTGGTGTCCTCTCACACGATGACACTTTTGTAAGATTTCGCAACCATGAGAGAATATCTCAATGGTTGAGTTTTTTTTGCGTTGTGAAAAGGCCTTTATATCGGATTTGGAGGGGAAGACTCTTTTTGCAAATCAGTCTTGCCCTTCACTGACGTTTATATTTTATGTTACTATACCTCATAAATATTCATGACCTAGAGCCAAATCCCAATTGGTCAATTCACCACAGAATAGCAAGTATCAGTTTGAGGACCCAGCCGCATTTTGGTCACAACGTCAATAATTGCCAACTTTGTTTCAGATATGGAGGACAGTCCCATCCCTCCAACTCCCCCTCCTGCTCCGGCCAACATCAACAGCTCCGACAGCGAGGAAGAGGTCGCCACCAAGGGGTCATCGCACATGCCCAGTGAAACCGGGGATGCGGGTAGTGCCGCCTCCCTTCTTGGCAGCAACGGGAAGAGAAGACGAAGGAAGCGTGTCCTGAAGAGCAAGACGACCATTGACGACGAGGGTTGCATGGGTAAGTTGGCACGTGTCCAGGGAGAGTGGGTTGGTGTTGTGACAGTCTGACATTAATCTTTCAGACTCATTCTGCTGAGATTTTGTGAGTAATTTTGGATGTTTTGTTTCATGAATGTTTGAATGTTTTCCAACTTCATCACTCAGTCACAGAAAAGGTTTGGGAGAGCGACTGGACAGACGTGAGCGACGATGAGGCACCGCCCCCGAAAAAGACCGCGCCTAGTGCCACCGCCGTGCCTCAAACAAGCTTGAAGGAGGGCGGAGACAAGACCGGCGAGGAGGAAGGGGACAAGAAGAAGAAGACCTCCCCTGGAAGCGGCAAGACCAAGCAACGATCGTTGATGAGCTTCTTCAAGAGGAAGTGAGGGAATGGGACCTATAAAGTGACTGTAGAAGGTGAAACCGTGAGTTTGTTATTATGCAATTCACCCATCGCAAGACCATGTGACCACTGGAGGCTTGAGACACATAGAAATAGGCACTCTTTAAATTGTCAGCTTCGGCTCCGGCTACAGCTTTGGCTCAGTTTTCTACATCCGTTCCAAAGTATTGTATCGAAATACCGGCTTGGGCATGTTCATGTTTGTGCTGGAAGTAGCTACTCATTTTTGAACAAGACAATTTAGCATCAAGTTCAGCGAAAAAGAAAAAAATCTGCCCCAAATCATCTTCAGCTTTCGGATTGTGAGGAAACCAAAGCTTGAAGGATTTGTATTTGAAGGAAGTATTTCATTAGGGTCCTAGACACAAAAAAAGACTACAGTACTCTTTGTGCACATATCAGGAAGGGTTCATCTTTCCTAAATACACCGATCCAGTAGGCCACGCCCACCATAGCAATGTCCAAGCAACCACGCCCACGCACAAAACATGTCACGATGGGCCACACGAAGCATCGCATACCCTCAACCACTGAAAGCACCTATGTCTGTTGGTTTTACAAAAGGCTAAAAATGTACATTTCCTCTCAGCCAGGGCATCGAGAGTCACAAATTATAAACACCGCTTGACCATGATTGAGAATAAAACTCGGATTTGTCACCGAATTGCCTAGTTCATACGAAACAAAAGTAAACTCAACAAAAAGTGTGTAGTAAAGAATACAAAATTTAAAACATTTTGTCAGACAAAATGGCGGCGATTTTTCAGTGTTCCATGGCTATGAACTTGAATACTGTACAGAAAGAGATCACACTTCTGAAATTGTTCCTTTCTTTTGGAGAAAACAATGTGTTTTTATTCATTCTTACTCCAAACATTTTTTTTCAGATACATATACATGTGTATCCATGCATCAAAATGACCACGGATATTTAGATAAATGGATTAAATATCGTAATATTATCTTAATGTTTATACACAGAAAGCTACATCAGTACCCTGTGGGCATTTTGACGCCAACTACACGTAAACAATGTATACACAATGTAGAAAAAATGTCACATGCAGTCTATGTCTGTAGCAACAGAAAAACAAAACATGAAATTTGACTCTAGTAATTACATTATTAAGTTATGTCTACCTCTATATATAATAGTCATTTCTGCATATAATATATTATGAACCAAAACATTTTTGTTTCATTTTTTTTCACAAATAGACAATACTGTACAATTCACACGTTTGAATACCACCAATAAGTATAACCCTTTCATCCTTTTGAGCTTACATTTGTCTTCAAATTTCCAAACTCATTTTCAAAATCGTGTCATGTGGAGCTCATATCAGCGCAATATCACATAGTGCTTAGCAGAAATTGTTACTTACAAACTTATACGCTAAGTGAAAATGAGCAGAGTACCAGCTAAAAGCAATTTTCACCACATACGATTCTTGTTGGGCACCTGGGTTTGCCAAACAAAAGCTTTCTGTGCTATTAGCAGTTCTATGAAATAAGCCATTAATTTTGCGAGTTAGTAGGGTCTATAATGGTACACAGACTAGCTTCTTTCATTGCACATAAGCACCCCAGTTTGAATTTCCCTGACTAAGATTGTATGTTGCTATGGCGCATGATTTGGGGCAAGCTTTTGCATAGCAATACCCGTCTCTGAAATGGACTGGTTCCTTTGTTCCATTCTTATTCATTATAATGAAGAGTGCTTTGGTGCAAGATGCCTGTTATTTAGCTAAGCAAAACATTGCCCCGAATCATGTGATATAGCAACAGTGTCTTTAGTCTGGAGAATTCAGGTTTTGATGTTAACATACAGTGAAAGAATTCAGTGTACCAGATATTGTTCAATTTTAACTCACACATGGCTTATTTAGGCACAGGCTTATGTATAATACAGTTTACAGAGTACATAATTGGTTCAGAAGTACCTGTTAGTATCATTTGGATCTGGCGATTTTAAGACTGCAACTTTTCAAACCCTGAAAGGGGCACTTCTATCGGTAAATCAAAAAAGTGAATATGTACATCATGTAAATAATATTGAATTTTGTAATAAACTGCAGGAAAAGGCGTCTTCTTTCTTTGGCCACAACGTATGGCTGCCATTGGTCTCATACATTATAGTACACTCCTTCATACTGGCCATTATTGGCTCAAGGTGTTGTGTCTACTGTCTACTCTTTGATTTAATCAGATTTGGACTAATTGGACAGAACATAGAGCTATATTAAAATGATTAGAGTGCTAGCTCCATGTACAGAGTGATCATGCCTGCTGGGTGCATCCATGTTTGTGCACAAACCTATGGCAAATGTGTAACTTGCATATCTGCGTTTGTGTTCTATACCATGTATAAAGGTGCAATATAGAAGCCCAGTATACCCAAA
This sequence comes from Astropecten irregularis, assembly GCA_963971285.1. Lineage (NCBI taxonomy): Eukaryota > Metazoa > Echinodermata > Asteroidea > Paxillosida > Astropectinidae > Astropecten > Astropecten irregularis. Next base: position 13,903,377 of record OZ020262.1, on the reverse strand, counting down.
ATCTGACGCACATGCGCATTGCATTTAGTGTACATTCTTCGAAAGGCATTCCAGTCCGAGTTTTCTTGTTCCACAGACACACACCGCATACATTCAATATGACTGAGCCCAGGACGGCTTCAAAGCGTCTACAAACGGGGAACGCGGAGCTAGCGCTCTAGTAATTTTAATATAGCTCTATGGGACAGAATGATACTCGTGTCATCTTAGTTCTTTCCATAAAATAAGACATTTGTCTGGATCACTTTATGGTATTTGTCCTTCAACTAGTTACATGTTTTTTCACAAATATCCTTATTACATCTAAATGTATCAAGTTATTATCCTTCAATACGAGAGCATTTTCACAGTTGACGTACATTAACTTTATTTTTACAGAAATATCTGTGCTTATCACAAATAGAAAATGACAATTTCAAACAGCACTCATTATACAGAATATTCACAAATCGCACGCCAGTTTGGTAAGCAAAAAAGTTGACACAGTGTCACTTTTATAATGGACCAATAAGCAGAACTTCTCTACTTTGTGCTATGGAAAATGACTATAATCCACAATATAACAAAAGAAAAAGTTTATAGGGCAAGACATCCATGAATAACCATCTTTGGGGAAGAATTAAGGGCTTTCAGCCATTGCCAAGTTTAAAATGTTGAACTTTTGTTTTACAAGCTCCAGTGTGCACAGTAAATTGGACAGAAGAAATATGTACCATGACTTATTTTACAACCATTAATATTCATCGTCTAGTTGCATTTGGGTGCACTTCCTACAAACGGAATCAGAAATGCTGGACCATAGTCTTTAAAGATCTATCGAATTATATTCTACCATTTTCCTATAGCCAATGTCATGTACAAACAAATGATAGTACATGTGTATAATTATTGTGTTATGCATTTGTTGTACTGTTTCACAGAGCTCTAGTGAAGGTTTGAACAAACTTTGTTGTAGTTTTTATCATGGCTTTGTAATGCGTGATCAAACTTCCCGATAGGCTACTAAAGAAAGCCACAGTATATAACAAAAAGTGGGAACTAAGAACTTCTAGAATAGAAAAACCTGGCAACTTTTCGGCACATTGTCTGAGTAACTCTCCTTTGTGACTCAAATATTAATCATCATATTTGTTGTGCTTGTGAATTTGTGTTAGTTCACTCCGAAGCAGATTGTAAAATACATACTAATCAATGGCACAATAGAAATGCTGTTATAAAGTCACAGATTCAAGTTATGTGGACCTTTTAAATGCTAAATCAGGAGTCTTCCTCTAGTTGTCCTCTATCCTTCAAGAATTTCTCATCTCGAGAAATAGCTATACCGAAAAGAGAGAATTTCTAATCTGTTGTGGACATTGTAATAAAACCCAACATCGTCACTGTAGAAAAGAATACCTTCTTTCCACATCTATGTACACTTCTCTCCATTTTGTATAGAAAAACAAATTATTAGGGTCCACTTTTCCCCCATACATTGGACGCTTACACCCGTTGTTGGGCTTCTCTCAACCCCTAGTGGGTACAGCTGTGCCCCTCTGCCTGGGTGTTGTGTTGGGTTCCTGGGTGCACTCTACCCCTCGTTCCACCGGCCTGGGCCTGAGCAGTCTCGTTATCCTGACCACCTGTCGCTGGCAGCTTGAAGAGCAGGCTTTCTCCAGTTTGCGTTCTTTCCTTTTGAGTTTCTGAAGGCGGTCTGTTGGAATGAAAGGATAAGGTAGTTGGATTTTTGCATGGTGGATGGAATAAAAGGAAAAGGAAAATTAAAATGGCCTTCAGGGCCCAATTTCATGCCCCTGCATACCTCAGGATCTTTCTCAAAGGGTCTGATGTTCTGATCCTAGCAGGACCTTTCTCAAAGGGTCTGATGGTTTTATCCTATCAGGATCTTTCTCAAAGGGTCTGATGTTTCAATCCTTGCAGGATCTTTTTCAGAGGGTCTGATGTTTTGATCATTGCAGGATCTTTCTCAAAGACCAAGCAGAGGCATGAAATTTGGTAAATGATCATTCCAAAGTTTGAAATAAACTGCTCAAGAACTAGGGCTGAGTAAAGTCCACTTCAAAGCAAATTTTGGTCACACCACAATTTACATGAGCTGATATTCCTATCATGACACGAAGAAATTGTGCAGTTTGTCTTAAAGTATGAGTTTTACAGTTTATTTAGACTTTGAGAAGTAATATTTTGATTCATATATTTTGAAATCTAGTTAATGCAGCAGGATATTATTGAATTTGATTTTGTGGAAGTCCTGCTTGCACAATTACCATTTGACTTACGATGTGTTGATGCGCCTGTTAGCTGGTACCAGCCCGTTCTGTTGGTGTCTTGTTGGTGTAAAAACTCCTCCTCAGTCAGCTTCTCAATTTCAAAATCCAAAATGGCTCCTGTCAAAACCAAAAATCACCAGGTGCTTAATCAAAGTCCACTGTATTTCTTAGTTACCGGTATTAGTACCTAAGTGTACCTTACCACTTAACAAGCTTTCATTTACCCCTAATAACTTGATTCATTGCCGAGTTGATTACACTGATTACACCAGCAGGGAGTGAACTTGTGGCTGTAATCTGCTTCAGTGGAAATGCAGCATGGTGCTCATGAATACAAACCCCATCCATGAAAACCATAATAGACTGGGATAGTTTCTGTATTTACCCTAACTCTCTACACTTAAAACACAAGACAAGAAATGTTTACCACACATTACCACAGTCACCACTGGGGGACTGGATCCTAAACCATGCCAACTTCCCTGTGGTATGTTGTGGTATTCAGGATACCACACTTACCTCAGAAAAACCCATATGTGGTACACTGTGGTATGCAAGAGGGTCATGTTGAAGCAATTCTGTTTTGTTAGCTTACCTTCTCTGAATTGCCAAGAGTGAAGCTCAAACATCCTTTCGTCCAGGTCCTCCACAACAAACTTGAACTCTGACATGTCGTCTGGTGTCTCCACCAAGTAAGGGACAAACTCGTGGAGGATGATGGTTTCGGACTTGCGGAGGCAAAGAGCAGTGCTCTCGGTGTCTTCATCTTCAGAGGGGCTGCCGTCTGATGAGTCAGTGGATGGCGTTGGCACATCTGCAACAAGTAGACAGCAGTGAGGATCAGACACGTTGCCAAAGAATACAAGACACTCACAAGACAAAATGAAAAGATAAGAAGGAGAAGGCAGCTAAGGTCTTGGATCTATGGTCTTATGGTCTAAGGTCTATGTCTTCAGAGCAATTTTTAATTATAGAACACTGTATGGGTTTCTGATTGAATGTGGTAGGTTGTTCCAAAGATGGGGCAGCAATGGAAAAAAATGTATGTTCACTGGCCTACCATTAGACTTGGGAACTGCAAGAGAGAGATTACAGAAGAATGAAGGAAGAATGAACTTTTTCTGGACACTTTCTTCAAGCGAAGAAAGATTGTCCTGCACCTAAAAGGGGTGCCTCGGACTTTGAGCCCTAAGGGATTCAGAATTTTTCAAAAAAAAAAGACGTGGGTTCTTTTCAGAGCCATTTTCCTCAAATGTTTGTGCTTAGCAGGCCCGCGAAATTGGCCTCCGAACTAGTAGCTTTGGAGGATCAGTACTGTCACTTGGTAGACAATCATCTTTCTCTAAAAACAAACGAGAGCCAGTATCGAGGCAGGATTCTGAATTGGGCACTCCCATCCCTTAATTTTCCAGCATCAGCCCTATCAATATGTGCACACAGTTCACTTGGGCAGTCATTCTTACCTGGGCAGACTTTACAGCAGGCTCCTCTGTGTTGTATGGGGTTGGCACAGGGCAAGTTCTCCTCATCTGGGCATCTCATTCTACCACACACGGCTTCACCTCGCTGCAAATGTACAAATAACCATAACCATCAAAGATCCTACAGATACTTTCAAGGGAGTCAGGTTGCTGAGCGGTTCTTTCCTTGCCTTAAACCTCTGGTGGCCCGGGTTCAAGCCCGGCTTGGTTCACAAGTGGATTTGTTTTTCAGTCCCTAACTGATTCTGCGGATTTTATCCAGAATATTACTCTGGGGTTTTCTTCCCATCACTAAAACTGTATCTTCTTCTCATCATCTTTCCATATAATGTTTCATCAGGCTTTCGAGCTACAGAGCCTAGGGCACTTTTGAGGAATCCCTCGATATTTTCCCCATGAATCTGCATTTCTTTGACAAAGTATGATGTTACCTTTAAAAGGTAGTATCTTGCATTGGTTTTTGTCAAAGAAATGCAGATTCATGGGTAAAAAAATCACGACAGATACAGTTACAGTCATCTGTGAAAATTTCAGTCCCATACGGTGCCAACTTTTTAAAGAAAACAGTGAAAAACGGCCACGGTATTTCTTAAGTCTTTTCTCTTTTATTTTTGATCTTTTAAAAGGTCCAAAAGATTTTCGGTCGTTGTTTTACTAATTTCTGGATAAATACACCATTTCAGGCGGAGAAATTTGAACAGTATGTTTCTACCACCACCATCTTTACACCCTGTAAGTTATATGTAAATCTGTGAACATTTCTGTTTTGGTGTCTTACCAAAGTATGATATTACCTTTAAGTAGCGGTATACTTTACTAATCATGCTACTTGCTAACTACTTCATTGTCTACTGTGCTTTATTCTTGAATGAACAAGACATTAGAGTAATATAAATATAACTACACTCACCTTGCATGTACAAAGGATGCAATCCATGCGGCCAAACGGAACGAGTACTGGGTGCCAACTCTCATCTTCATAATAGGTTTTACCGTTGGACACACAAACTGCAGGAAGAAATAATGAATAGAAAATAACGTTTCAAATAGCATTTATAAAGTCAAAAACAGTACACACACTATAAGACTTGTCACTTGTAGCAACTGGTATCCCTCCACTATGGTAAAATAGTCCGCTGGGTTAGGATTGCAGCACGTACAGTAATATAGCAATGAATTTTTTTTGTCAATTGGGTCTCGAACAGGTCAGTTCAGACTTAAAGATTTGACATTCAACTGAACAACATTTTGTAAGGCAAAGGAAATGGCTCTTCATCGCGGTGGTAAACACTATAAAACAGATAAGGAAAAAGGTGATGAAAGTCACGCGAAGTCGTCTTTTGTAAGGCCACGTTGCGATTTTTTCACACAGTGACTCCATGGATAAAAATGTATATACTTTGCCTTTTGTTTATAGATTAAAGTATTTTAATTGATTTCAAAATTTCCATTTCCCTTTCGATGGAATCGATGCACTCTCGTTTCCCGTGTATTTCTTTTAAATTTTCCTATACTTTAACATTTCGAAGCCGTTTCGTGCCCTCTACCGTTTCAAATTTATGCGGAGTGTGTCTGTCCGTAAAATGGTTAAAGGTAGTATCATACTTTGGTAAGAAACCAAACAGAAATGTTCACAGATTTTCGTATAACTTACAGGGTATGAAGATGGTGGTGGTAGAAACATACCGTTAACATTTTTCCGCCTAAAATCCAGAAATGTGTAAAACAACGAGCGAAAATCTTTTTGATCTTCTAAAAGATCAAAAATAAAAGAGAAAAGATTTAAGAAATACTGTGGCTGTTTTTCACTGTTTTCTCAAAAAGTGGGCACCGTATGGGACTGACATTTTCACAGATAACTGTGACTGTATCTGTCTTGATTTTTTTGCCCATGAATCTGTACTTCTTTGACTAAAACCAATGTATGATATCACCTTTAAGTTAGAGTCGTTGAGTTTGAAGATAGTTATGTTGTGATCATGTGAGGAGAGACAATCAGAACACGATGATGCCCAAAAAAAAAATGAAAATGAAAAACGTAGCAAAAAAGGAGAATAAAATGATTGGAACTGCCATGTCCCTCCATTAAGGCGATATCGGCTGAGCACAAACAACATTCAAAAAGATATAATGCAAACAGCTATAGTGTATATAACGGACATTAACCCCATATCCTAATTCTGAACAATACCAGTAGTAATACCGTCTAAAATTCTTGTCATTATTATTTGCTGCACGGAACGACACTGTTTGCGGTATGTTCATTATAAAGCTACACTTGACCCTGTACTTCACCCATCATGAACCCAACTTGGCATCCCTATTGTTTATTCTCCAGAAAACACTCCACCGGTACAGACCTACAATAGTCGGCGGGGACATTGTCGCTGCGAGCTCGGCATTCGAAAAATGCTGGCGACGGCGCCTAGTTTTCGGACCGTTCGGGCAAGTTTTGTCTCCCCCCTAAGATATGCCTGGAATGTTCACGGCTGTAGTTTCGTTCCGTAAATCATAAACTCTTGTTAGGCCTGTAATATGTAGTATATGCTGCATGGGGCTTTAACGCTCAATCATATTTCTGTTTCCCCATTGACAGGGGGATAAAAGCTATAGGCCAAACATGTATAACGCCAGAGACTATCAATATTTTGTGTGCCATTTTATATACCTATAACTTAAAGGAAATCAACCCCTACACACTTTTCTAGTTCAAAATGTTAAATTGTTTTGGTATCATGATTTGCGGGAATAAGCATGCATTATGACGGGTTTTGTTTTATTTCGCATCATGAATAAATGTAACTTGCAGATGCACTATTTCAATATAGGTATTACATTTTGTTTAAATATCTGTCTTTTTCCGATTACCCGTATTTTGTTTTAATAATGATCATGACCTCACGGTCCAACTCGAATCGCATTTGTTTTTTTCGGTGTAGTGGCCCATCCCGTACGCATGCCCTACGTTCAAATGACTAGACTCGACTCTGCACTGACAACACACCTCAATCACGAAATAAAGTGATTCAGCCGCATGGGGGCACATTCAGGGGGAGGCGTGGGGTGTACGCCCCTTTCTTTCAGCCCCCTCCCCCAAACAAATGCATCCATCGCTATTTTATTTCCACCCCCCCCCCCCCTTGGAAAATCTTGGATCCGCCCCTGATCCGAGTCTCATCCGATCATGGTTTGCTTTTCGGGGTAAATGACATGATTGCTCTCATTTCGGTCCATCCATCTCAATTCCGTCGTGACATTGTTCATGTTAGTGACCGATTTTAATCCCGCTATTAAAGTTATTCGTCTTGACCCATTAGGCATATAGGCCTAAGCATCGTTCCGAGCTATTTATACAAGTACCCGTGGTATAAGGAAAGTGGCTCCAAACTCGCCCATGTGCCCTGCCCATTCTGACTGTCTCCCAGCCCCCGTAGATGTGCGCCAACATCTGCCTGGCACCGAGCAGGCTGTCCCTGCCACGCCTCACAAAGGCCCAGTGATGACAGACCATCTCAGTCAATGTGTATATTTCACACGGCATGTTCTATACCTCGGACCCACCGTCGCCCTTTGCTGAGGGAAAAGCCACTCAACTTTTTGTATTCTACAGGTGCAGTGCAACAGGTGCATGGTAGAGTTATCGAAGCACGGGCCACATGATATCATTGTCGTAAACTGTAAAGCGGTTCTATAATTTCAAACAAGTTCAAAAGAATTAATATTTTGACGCGAGGAAGTCGCTTTTGTTGATAATTATTTCGTCAGCTTAATTCAGGAATCTGAGTGGCCCAAAAAAAAAAAGAACACCACGGAAAAAGCTGACATTTAAAAGTTCCTATACTTTTGTACAAAGCTCTGCGACGCGTCGCAACTCGATTTGCGACGCGTCCTAGCTGCGACGCGTCGCATCTATGCGGTGAGTCCATAGAGAAAGGATGCGTCTTAACTCTGCAACACGTCGTAAGTTTTATGAAATCGGCCCCAAAAAAATCTGAAATCTTGAGTTAAAATCTAAACAAAACAAAAATCAGAATTCAGAAGTTTCACATCCCTGTAACTATAATCTTTTCGTTCAGGAAAATTACGCTTAGTCTAAGTAATTGTGCAAGGCCAGTAGGCCACTTTCAAACGTTTGACAACTTGCGATTCGAAAGTTCATATGTCGTATGACACAATTTATCAATATTCTCTTTTCTATTTTTGGAATCAGCGTTGTGAATACTTATCATAGGGCTACTCGGAAAATTACGTCATGAAGTGGATTCCATGTTTGGAGGTTTCGGTCGCGTGATGGGGAGTTTGTTTTTGCCTCAAGTCGAGACCAGTTTTCGTTGGAGCGGTTTTAACATAAACAAGTCTGTAGCCTCAAAATATTTGCCAGATCGACAGTTTTCGTTCGTGTGAGAAGCCCCTACGATCGGTAATAACTCTACTTACGAAAGATTTCACAGATTTACCAATAACTTACAGGGTATAAAGATGGTGATGGAAACATACTGTTAAAAGTTCTACGACTGAAAGAGTAAAACCAATGACCCAAAATTATTTTTGATCTTTTAAAAATAAAAGTGAAAAGATTTTAAAAACTACCGTGGCAGTTTTTCACTGTTTTCTCAAAAAGTGGGCACCGTATGGGACCGAAATTCTCACAGATGACTGTTACTGTATCTTCCATTAATTTTGCCCATGAAAAACCAAAGTATGATATTACCTTTTATCTAACATGACATTGGAAATAATATCTCAATTTGGGACTTTTACACCATTCTACATCAATGACACTGAATGTGCCAGGTTTATAACACCATGCACATTGTACGCGTTGCAGTTGATCGTTTCATATTATCTTGTACTAGCGCTGGTTTTGGTCGTGTACTTGTATATAGGTGGTCAATGTATACTGCCACTGTCATTGTCATTTTCGGTGTCATTGTCGTTGTTTTCCCTTTTTCTCACTTGCTCTCTGACACACCATTTTTGGCGATTGTGGGTTGACGGGATCCCAAAACACATTGATTTTTTTGGCTCTGAACTAACTTCTACTCCTCAAAAATGATACTTTTGACTTTCAGCAAATGTTCCTGGGTCCTTAAAAGCCTAACTGAAGAAATTTGTTAAACATTTCAGGGTTAAAATTCAATTTTCTTACGCGCTTCTTGTAAACTTTAAAACAGGCCGTCTGATCGCGTGAGGCCATTTTGTCTGGTCTGGTTAGTCTAGTGCCCAGACCCAACATATCAAGAGTCCTCAAAATGTCAGAGTGGACACCAGACTATTCTCGTGTGCGGCCGTCCGTGCAGGTGAAATGTTACAATCTTGGTTACCGTTTTTACCCCATAATTTCCCTCAAAAATCAAAGCCCTGCCCTCTTTCCAAAAAATTAACCTTGGTAATATAGAGGAGAAGACCAACAAAGTATATGTAGGTAAGTTACTTTTCAAAAAGAAGTTTCCTTTCCTTTATAGTTTTAGGACCCGTAAAGCTACAATCCCCCCATTTTTGACGTCCCACCCCGACACCTCGGTCCCTGAGTGACTCATTAGTACTTAGTTCAATTTCCTTCATTCCCAAATGGGTCGTGTTCGACACATTAAACGGTATCAGCAGTCCGGAAACTGGCAATGACTATTAATTAGTTCGTTATAATGGTCACAGGTTTAATGAGTAAGGTGAAACTGTTGACTTCATGAGTGACAATCTGTTACAGGTTGTTCCCAATACAGTCATGTACATATATCACCACACGGGACAACTCGACGACAGACATTTTTCCTTGGACTTAAAGGCCTAATGGGTTGGGGACAGATTTAGGGTTTTTATAATAAATGTTCATCTATCTTTAAATCTCATCTTTGGTGACGATATTTTGTATACATATTACCCAATCCCCGCCAGTTAAGGTAAAAATGACAAGTTATAAAAATATCAATCAAAATAACAATGAAGAACAATTTATTGAGGATAATGAATGGGCCGATTTCATTAAGCTTTGCGATCATCGCTAAAGCCCAAATCCATCGCTAAACGGAAAATTGCTACGCAAAGTAGCGCCGGATTTGGGCTTTATAGCGATGATCGAAATCGATAGCTAGACCCTGAAGCAGATTCCTCAGCTATGGCCGAGTGGTTAGGTGTGTCCAACCACAGAATCAGGTACAAAACACATGATCCTGCAATGGGGATCGTTTTGCACAGGTTGGATAGTCGAGCACACTCCCTGATGGGATTAAATCGTGGTGCTAACAACATACCCAACCTGTGTCATCGATCCCTACCCAGGAGTAAAAAGGTTACACGGGAGAGTGGGTTTGGCTGTAGGTTTGGTTCCCCCTCCAGCGCTTAAAAACAGCTACTGGATAGGATGGCCCTCACACGATTGGACTGGGTTTAAAGGAGTATTATACAATGTATGCTATCGTATAAGAAAGTAAATTTTGGGTTAATACGGAGGGCTCCATCAACGCACTTGGTCTGAAAATGGCATAAGTATAAACTTGTCGCTTCCCCAACCCTTTGAGCCCTTATACCTTTGTATATTTTAGCTGACTTTACGTGACTTTCCACCATCAAAGACTATAAAATATCACGGTTTGACGAAAAGGAAGCTTGAAATGTATGCATATAACACCTTTGACAAGGTTTGACAAGGGACAGAATGACAAGGACACATTATATTCACATAAATTCCTTCTGAATTGCATAGAATATAACCTTTTATGTTGTTGATGTATGTGGTGATAGTCAGTTGAAGAGAGGCCCTTATGGTGACAGCGAATTGCTCGAAACTTCACACCAATACCCGGGTGCGTCTCGAAGCCCACCCTCAAAGTTCTCAAGTAGACCTAAATACACAATCGGAATATCAGTCTTTTGCGGTTGTAACATTAACGTAAACAAACAAGGCGTTTCGACAGAGATGTCGATGTTATTCTACAATGACTGTTGAGATATTATATTCTCGTGGCATGTCAAGTTGCAGGGAATTATTGTGGGTTTTTCACCCAATCATTCCCCGAAAAACGAGACCTTGTCAATCATACCACGTCCTTGACACTTTGGGAAGCCAATTTTTTTCTCTTCTTCTTCGGCGTCCAGGGGAGATTTTTTCCAAATTTGCTTTTTAACCATGCAGCGACTCTGTCTCTCCCTCGATACAATCAAAACTTCAACAGTTTTGACAGCTTGTTTTTCAACTGTCAAACTGACATTTTGGATATGTATCTGGAGGACTAACTATAGCTAGTGGCCGTGGTCTTACCCCCACATCCTGACTCGGGGTATGTTGACACGAAAACAGGGCATGGGGGAAAGGTATCAGTGTTCGCTATTACGAGCCTGTCCTGGCAATTTCTGTGACTAATTTTTATAAGTGTTTAAGCTTTTATGAAAACAAACTAACCCCATGGCAGTAAAGCAATACGTATTATTTTAGGCGAGTTATTTTCTTGATTTTGTTTTCAAACACACACAATTTTATCGTTTTCTATGAACAAGACAAAAATGCTTGGCTCTCGGAAGTTTTTGTGTCAATAATAGATTGGCGAAAGTATCAGATATTGTCTGCAATTGTGCTGCTTGGCTCCTTTCAAAATAAATCGTTTTGAAATAACTTAGGTTAAGATGTATTTCACAGTGCGTTGTGCGCTAATGAAATTTTTTTTAAACGAAGATTTTCATTATTTTACCTCCATGAGGAAATACTCATGTTCCTTTCAAACTCTCTTGGGAAATAATGTCTGCCTTCTATAGGAGTGTATTAATTTTGATTCGTTATCTTTTTCATGTGTTTTATATATATTTTATTAAGTTTTATAATATTTTATATGCCTATGGGAAATTATTTACTGTTCTGCACCCAGGACAGCTCTGAACAGTGCATGGGGGCAATGCAGGAGTGCCGTCTGTCATATAGATATCACCTAAGGTATGGTAAGAGTCTTACTCCCAGGCTGCAAGGAGTAAACGACTATACCAACCGGCAGCAGCGTTCCGTGGGGTTTGCGGCCAGCCTTATAATGTACCCGTTGTGTCTCCACGGCACGCTTATAGGCGTAGACCGTGCGTATACGACGACCACGGGGAGTTTTATGCGCTATTCGATCTGACGTTTTACAACCGCAGGGCAACCGGCACCGTGTCAATGTCAGGCCTCATTGATGGGGGAAAGTGTGGATACGGCCCCGGTACTAAACTGCCTCCTGGAAGGAGAGCATTCTAGCACTAGGAGATCCAGGAATCGAACGATTATACCCTACCACTGGTCTATACACGTTGGAATGTTGCATCTGACAGTTGGTCCCATAGCGGAATTCCCCCCACAAAAGTACATTTCACTTCACAAAGCATACCTTTTTATTGTTACTGGGAATATGGATGGTTTAATAGTACTTCTTAAATTGCATTGTGCTGCGTGTATCTTTACTGTTGAAGTCTACATTTGGTACAAGAAAAAGTGTGTTCTTGTGTTAAAAAATGTTCAAATGAAAAGAAAATATCATTTTTATTTATTGCAAGGACTGATTTTAACATAAGAAGTTGCTAGCAAAAATAATGTTACTCAAGGTTACGACAAAATGCAATGATACAGACAATCAATGTTAGGCCGTGTCCGAAACGGGTTTCCAGAACTAAGGCTAGGTCTATTGTCGTGGTGTCCCCACGTATATACAATGAAGCGAAGACCTAGGCCTAGCTCCAGACAGCAAATTCGGATGCAGCCTTACCAAAGACGGGCTAAGATTAGCGCTTGTCGTCAATGCAGACCAATCACAGCGCGCCGGGGACTGACGACAAAAACATTCAACCAATCACAATGCGCCAAAGGCAGACGTTAACGCACTGGCTCTGTCATAAAAGCGCGGGAAGCAAAAATTGCGAAACTCACCATATCTGCTTGGATCGAGCTCAGATGTCCGGCTGTCGTCATCGTTCCCCGGGTGCACTTTGGCCGTGTTCTCTGGGAACGATCCCTCGGTGGAGGGTTCCTCGGGCGAAAGGTCAATTGATTCGTCCAGGGCGTTGCCCCCTAGAATGTCCTCGTCATCATAATCTTCCTCTGTCCCTTTAAATAGCCAAAATGTTGTGGGTGTTACTTGGGCGTGTAATGGTTTGTGCCAACTGTTTGGTAGCGTTCGCCTAAAATAATGTATTATCAGTAGACATACTTCACTTGATAATACTAGCCCTTTAAGGTACATTATTGATTAATAAAGGTCACAGAACAACGCTGATACTTTGTCTAATCAAACATGTACACGAACAAATAAACCTGTGAAGATTTGAGCTCAATCGGACATCTGAGTCACGAGAAAATAGCGAAAACCCGACTCAATTTTTTCCTTATAAAACATACAGAATGGTTTTGATCTTACCGCGAGATCAAAACTGTTTTCGGTCTTTGTTTTACTAATATCTGGATAAATACACCATTTCAGGCAAAATATTTTAACGGTACGTTTCTTCAAGCAACATCTTCATACCCTGAAAGTTATACGTAAATATGTGAACATTCTGTTTGGGTAAACTATGTTACCAATCCTGTACTGATACCTTTAGGCGGGGAAGAAGTCAAAAAAAAAAAAAAAAAATGGGCAAAGGCACTACCCGTGCCAGTGAATTCCTAAATTTGTATAATCGCATGCGCACTAGATATTTTTAGTGTTTAAAACGTAGGTCCTAAGTGTGTTGGTTTAATTTTGGGTCCGTGTGAAGGGAATTGTTGTTTAGTCGGGAACCTTCTTTGAATGGTCATTAAGTATATACCAAGTCTAGTTACCTGTCGTCTCGCATACGGGGCAGCATGAATCGGGCAGGATAATGGAATTGGCGCATGGTAAAACTGGACATGTCCTCAGTGCACAGTACACTCTGCCTACCTGCATTATGGACAAAGACAAAAATGGCGAATAAAATACACGAATTCGCCTTAAATCCCTTGGCTGCCGCCATTGCATCGAGGCATACCTTTATAGAGCGTTTACGAAACGGAGGCTTAGGCTCCGGCTCAGGCTATAAATATAGGTTGTGGTTTTTCATTGAAGCTGAAGCTCTGTTTTCCTTTTCAAACCAGAGAATCTACTTCAGAACCGTAGCCAAAAGCCTCTTTTTTATACCCGTTATTTTACAATGGATTCACGAAATGGAGCCGGAGCCTGAGACGGAGCCTGAGCCTCCGTTTCGTAAACGTCCATGAATTCGGCGATTCCAAATAGTGCGCCGTCAAGAGTTTACAACGCGTTGGCCAATCACAATTCGTGGAATTAATGGACCCAATGCGCATTAATGGAGAGATTCTACGGATTCCGCGCATTGTGATCGGCCAACGCGTTGCAAACTCTTGGTGGCGCACTATTTGGAATCACCCATATTGAAAGTGATCTTGAGCAAACGAATGTGGAAAGTCAGGCAAGGAAAAGTAACATAAAAACCTTCTTCAGAAACTTAAACTTATGAGAATACTTCCAGTGAGATATATTATACACTTCGACGTTGATCAAAATGCCGAACCGTCATTCCATTAGGCCTAATTGAGTGATTTGGGAGTTGGTGTTATACGCCTTATTCGGGGTGCATCCATCCTGCATTCAAAACCGAGGATTGGATTCAAAATAGTCTGGCACCCGTGCTATCTTTTCCGAAGAGTATACAAGGAACGTGGCAAAATGGATGCGCCATGAATTAGGCCTATTATATCGAACAGGCTTAATAATGCATTTGAAGTAATCAGTGTAATTCGAATGGGTTGTATCGTACCGAGCAGCTGCACTGAACGCACTGGTCATCCCTCCGTGACCTGAAGATGTCGGTAGCTGTGAAGAGTTCCCCGTGCTCGTATTCTTTGCCCTTATACTGGCAACTCCGCGGGGTGGTTGTAGGTTGGACAGTAGTTTCATATTCTGTAAATACGAGGTGGAAAAACACAGTCATATCAGAACGGACACAGGATCTGCACGTTACGGTAACATCACCCTATAAAGGTAGTATCATACTTTGGTAAGAAACCAAAACAGATCAAAAATAAAAGAGAAAAGACTTAAGAAATACTGTGGCCGTTTTTCACTGTTTTCTCAAAAAGTGGACACCGTATGGGACTGAAATTTCCACAGATGACTGTTACTGTATTTGTCTTTATATTTTTGCCAATGAATCTGTATTTATTTGATAAAAACCAAAGAATGATTTTTACCTTTCAGAATATTGTACTGATCCGCTCTTAATCTTACTGGCCTTACCATTGTAGGTAATGAATTGCTGGTATTCTGCAACTATCAAAGCAATGGCGTAACATTGCCCGTCGCGTACGAGAATGAGATCGGTGTGCACAGTGCGCCAAATCGTGGCAGGTTTACAATGTACAACTTACAGGACTTACGACGTGTCCAGAAAAACCATGCATTTCAGTCAGGGGAACTCTAATTTTAGAATATGCGTTTCCAATGCAATCAACTATATAGGCCTACATAAAAAGTAGACATTTTATCAAAGTCGCGAAAATTGGGCTTGATGCTATATAAAAAAAGCCTGGGATTTGTTTGTCTACCGCCATTTTGTGTCCTAGATGAAAATTAATTCGTTTAGCTCCCTCGGGTCGACACCAGTCAACCTCGTCTCCATTCTCTCGCTTGTTTTGTGCAGTAAAACACGACCATTCCCAGAAACGGCTGACCCGGGGGAAGCTAAACGAATGCACCCATTAGTGGCATGTTATACAGCAATGATCATGTCTAGTGTATTTTGCTGACCTGATCCGCAAGATGGGCAGCATTGTCCGGGCACTCGTCGGGGATACGGACAACTTGGACGGGGGCACGTCTTCCCATCGCACCGCACCTGACCAGCGGTGTGGCACGAGCACAAGATACAGTAGTCGATACCGTGTGGACGGAGGTATGGGTGCCAGCTATCACCAACGACATACTGTATGCCGCCAAACTGACATACATCTGCAAGAAATGAAAATTATTGAGTTTGAGACAGAAAATGGACTCAACAGTTCGTAAACAGTGCAAACAGTCACCATGGGAAATCTTGGTTCATCAGATGCTGGGTTTTTCAAGGAAATGAAGATTTAGTGTCTTTTAATTCGGATTCGAAGGATTCGGAGGGGGCAAGATTATTTCGGTCGTATTTCTGCTATCCAAATGAACAAAGCGTAAAAAGGTACATGAAATGTCGTCTGTAAGGCTGTTGAAAACCTTCACTTCTGTTTAAGTATTCAGCCAAAACGCACATCTTTGCAAATGCTTCCTTTAAAGCAAATGGTTTTCTGTGCACAATGTGAATGAGTTCAGATAAACCTCTTGAACGGTAAAATACATGATTGGTAATGATCACAGAACAGCACTCACATTTTTCTGAGCATGTACATGAAATAATAAACCTGTTACAGTTTGAGCTCAATCGGACATCAGAGTTACGAGAAAATAGCGAAGCGAAAACCCGACTCAATTTTCTTATAAAACATTTTTTTTAAAGGTTTTGATCCTACCCCGAGATCAAAACTGTTTCCGGTCTTTGTTTGACTAATTTCTGGATGAATCACACAATTTCAGGCCGAAATATTTTAACGGTATGTTTCTACCAGCACCATCGTCATACCTTGGAAAGTTATAGGTATAAATCCGTGAACATTTTCATTTGGGTATGAGATGGCAAGGTCAAGAAACTGAGGCGAGTGGATTTGGGGACCGAATAATAATGACCACCAATCCAGGCCTGTGATCGTTGTCGGCTAAGGGGAAAACATTTCTCCAATAATTGACAGGCATCAGTTGAGAGCCCGCCAAACGGTCATGCGTTCCGGGCGCCAAGCCATAAGTGCGCCCGATCATTTTTTGTTATGGTAAGGGGACGATGACTAACCCAGTTTTTACGAAGATTAATTAAAAACAAGCGAAGAGACCCATAGCCAATAATACCACACACAATCCAGACGGAATCGCTCGCACACGAAGCTCAAAGAAGGGAGTCTTGTAGTGGCTCTTTCTCCCCATATCTTGAGGAGGAAGGAATGATATCGTTTTCAAGTCTATAACGGGATTCATTCAGTGAAGAGTGTTGTCCCATATTGTTGGCTGACCGAATTCTGTCATCTTTATTTGACGCTCTTTACATTTTGAACAAGGGAAACAGATATAAAGTCAATGCAGGCGCTGCGTATGATAGGCCTACGGTGAGTAATAACTGGGGACGATAGTGGATGAGTTCTGTGGCCGGGTTTTCATTATGTCGCTCACGCCAAAAGGAGATAGTGTGTGACGTAGCCGCGCGTTTGCAAGATACGTGTATAAA
The DNA here is from genome assembly GCA_963971285.1 of Astropecten irregularis. Lineage (NCBI taxonomy): Eukaryota > Metazoa > Echinodermata > Asteroidea > Paxillosida > Astropectinidae > Astropecten > Astropecten irregularis. Next base: position 13,886,336 of record OZ020262.1, on the reverse strand, counting down.
TTATCTCAACGACTGTTTCAGGTGGGTTTTTTTTACGTTTAATCGGATGTGGCGGCGATTTTAAAAATAATTGGTTTTAAAGGTAAAAATTATCATACTTTGGTTTTTGTCAAAGAAATACAGATTCATTGGCAACAATATCAAGACAGATACAGTAACAGTCATCTGTGAACATTTTAGTCCCATACGGTGCCCACTTTTTGAGAAAACAGTGAAAAACAGCCACAGTATTTCTAAAGTCTTCTCTCTTTTAATGTTTGATCTTTAAAAGATCAAAAATAATTGTGGCCACTGGTTTTCAGCATTTTCAGCATTTCAGGCAGAAACATTTTAACGGTAGGGCCTATGTCTCTGCCATCACCATCTTTATACCCTGTAAGTTATAGACAATTCTGTGAAGATTTCTGTTTCGGCATATTCTACCAAAGTATGATACAACCTTTAATAAAACAATGTTTCGTTGCTGCAGTAAGTGGGCCCATTGTTTAGTCCGTATCATCATGACATAACAACGTGTGACTCTATAGCAATGCATGAAAGTACGAGTAGTGAGAATTAGACCAAAGTTACAGAATTAAAGAGTCATCTCCACCCCGATTTGACTGAAACTACGGTGTTTTTCGATTTTTTTCAGGGCTCAGTGGTTCTTGGGAAATTGAAAAAGCAATGTCCAGTCCCAATGAAAGTTGAAACATCGGCACAGATGCCATGCCTCCCCTGCAGCCGGCGAGTCGCACGACAGTGCTATAACCGCCATTCACCCACTATTCATCATTGTTCCATAATTTTCTTTACTTAATAAAGAAAAATATACTGACAACCCATAAGAAACGGATGAAAAACAGACCCATATACTGTCTGGTGCCTTTGTCTCCGTAATTATGATTCCATATAAACAGAGAATATAGAAATATTTGGCGAAACCATTGACCTTCGGTACCGAAGGGGAGCCGTGGACCACACGCTAATGGAGGCGTTTTACGACCGATCGGGCGCCTTGTAATGTTTCGCCTATAACAACAACAAAAATGAAGGCGAAAAGCTAAATAAAGTCGCTGCCTATTATCTCTGAATCTGGTGAATACATTATATTCTTCTTCCTTTCTGGGTACCTATACACCTTAATACACGTTTCATAAGTTATTATGGTTTTACAGAATGTGGCACAATGTTCTTATGTACCGTCGAGTGAACAACTTGTTAAAATAAACAAAAAATTGATTTACAATGTTTATTGTTTACGTACATTCAGCCCACCAAACTTGATTCTTTTTGGAGTGGTCATGCTTTTGTGGAGTGTTGCTCACCATCACACCAGACGTTTTGCAGAAGCTAGTATCTCACTGAGCGGCGAATGCTCGCGAACGTAGCGAATTTGAGATTTCGCCAGGGCCCGTAAAAGGTTGCAAGAAAGTTCGTTAACAGTTTTCATTGTTGCAAACAGTTTTTCTTGTCGCAAAGAATACATTTTGAACATGTTCAAAATTTATAGTTGCGAATCTATTTTTCCGCAAACAGTTGCTATCGTTTGCAAAACAGTCGTGAGTCTTTGCAAACGGTTGTAAGACGGTGTCGCTGATGTCCTTTTTTGATTCGCCAATATGCTAGCAGTAGCAACCACATGACCATGACTTTGGGTCCTATATAAAATCGACCCATTGAGAGAAATTCGCCATAATAGATCTTCATGCAAGGTAGGAGAGCAAAGACCCCTCGGGGGACAGGGGAGGTCCATGCCGAGGCCCCGGCCGAGATAGAACGCCCTCCCCTCCCATCCATTCGCCAACATTCGTCAGAAATTGGCGAATCCAAAATTCGACATTCGTGAGCATTTTCCGCTCCTTGAGATACTAGCTTAAGACATTGTACACTGAGGTATCATCCCAAAATGGTGTTCATAATCACCGTAATTATCTGCATTTTATCCAATTGTTTCAAAAACCAAAATTGTCTTCCTCTGTGAAATAGAAATATGTGAACGGCGGCTGCTGAAAGCGAGCTGCATTTTCTGAATCCCAAATATAAACTTGGGAGCAACAATTATTTATAAAAACCTTTGGATTGGCAAATATCTGGGCCTTCTATTTTGACCACAAACACAACAAGTCCGTCGCGACTATAGTCTATAGTCGCCTGCGTAAAATTGCGTGTGTGTACGTCCAACGTCATGTGTTTGCAAAGTGATTATTTTTATAACCGATTTTACAATGTCAAGCTGGTGACACACTCTCCGACAATCGTAAATATGTCTCCGAACAAGTGGCAACTCAAAGTACAACTCAAGGCACACAGTTTTAGAGACCCGCCGGTGCCCCGTTTAGCCTAGATATTCCCAGGAAAATGGGTACTTGGATAGGCGCTAATTTGGCACTAGCACTGACCCATGGGTGAAGTTTGCCGTCACGTGGCTGTCGTAGACAGACCGGCCGCCGTGCCGGGACCACGGCCCTATACATGTTTGTTTTAGCCGAAAGCTTCTTTTTTAGTGCTACCCCAAGTGCTGCTCTATCATCAGTTGTAGCGTATGCTTAAATTTGGCATCGCTCTTGATCCTTCAGAAGGGCACTGTAAATACCGCTTTTTGTAAACACATGAAATATAAGTCAACTGTCGTGCTGCACGAAAACATACCGCTGAACTGAATGCGACCGAGCCGAGCAAACAAAAAATAAAATTGCTGAAAATGTTTTTGCTTGCGATTGATGTGTAGACTAAAGTAAAGTGATGCGATTCTCTTTTGCAAGCACCACCGTGGGTGCCGATCGCTGTATCCCTTACCCAACCAGGCCCCGGCTCAGTCCCAACACCCCCTGTGTCACTCAAAGACGAACCCCCGACAATTGGTCACCAGGTCCCCGACACCAGACATTCCGCTGCCAGCCAAATATTATGAGCACCAAAAGACCCACAACAATAATGCCCCCAACCAAGTGTTTACAACCTCGCTCTCCTTAAATCTCACGCATATCTATTGTTCCAGATGTCAATACATCTGTTTTTGTCAGGAAGAAGCGTAGAACCCATTATGATCCAAGCAAGGGACCTGTTTTTTGTATGAATGTGGATTTTTGTTCTTCGTCGCGACGGCGCAAACAAAAAAATCTCCGATGTTCATTCCCAGTCTCCCCTTGAACAGTGGTGGGTGATTTTCGGCTACGATTCGGCTTAAGGCTCGCAGACAATTTGCTTGAACAAAGACCCCAGCATTGCTTAATTGGAGCAGCTACTTGACACAGGGTTTGATTGAAGGATGCCAACTTCTTTTTTCTGGGAAACTTAAAATCAAAATGGAGAGGCGCTGGTCTTGTAGTTGTAGCTATACTGGCGCGCATGACGAAGGTAAACGATTACGGGGAAAACTCGGGGCCAGTTTCATAGAGCTGCTTAAGCAAAGAAAATTCTAGTCTGGTTCCCTGCCCAAAGATTCCCTGACGACTCTTATTAAAAATCTTAGCTTGACAGACAATAGTCGGGCGCTTTTGGGGTCCGGGAACCAGACTAAGAAAATCCCGTAAGCATGAAAAGTCTTCCTTAAATGTAGTATCATACTTTGGTAGATACTTCGGTAGGAAACCAAAACAGAAATGTTCAAAGATTTGCCTATAACCTACCGGGTATAGGCCTATATATAAAGCTGGTGCTGGTAGAAACATACCGTTCAAATGTTTCTGCCTGAAATGGTTGTATTTATCCAGAAATTAGTAAAACAACGACCGAAAATATTTTCTATCTTTAAAAGATAAAAAAATAACGGTGAAAAGCTTAAAGAAATTCCGTTGGCGTTTTTCACTGTTTTCTCAAAAAGTCGGCACCGTATGGGACTTGAAATTTCACAGATGACTTTTACTGTATCTGTCTTGATATTTTTGCGAATGAATCTCACATTTCTTTGGCAAAAACCAAATTATGATATTACTTTTTATCAAACAGGATTACCAACCAAATGTTCACGTGATGTTTACTGCTTTTTGATTTGTATTATGCCATTGTTTGCCGATGAGCATAACATTCGCAAAGAGTTTGGCTGGCACACTGATTTGGTTTGTGGTGCTTGAGCACATTTTAATACTTAAAGAACTCAGATGGTTATATGTTGGATTGGAAACCGTCTACCCGAGTTGTCTTAAAGGTATCATACATGATTGGTAAAGGACACAGAACAGCACTCATACTTTGTCACACCTGCATGTGATCATTTAAGCTCAATCGGACATCTGAGCCACGCGAAAATTATGGAAAACCGACTCACGTTTTCTTAATATAAAAACACAAAGAATGGTTTTGATCTTACCCCGAGATCAAAACTATTTTCTGTCTTTGTTTTACTAGTAATTTCTGGATAAATACACCATTTCAGGCGGAAAACTTTTAACGGTACGTTTCTACCAACACCATCTTATATACCTTGTAAGTTATAGGTAAATCTGTGAACATTTTCTGTTTTGGTTTCCTACCCAAGTATGATACTACCTTTAATTCTATACTAGTTGTACAGCCACAGAGTGAATTGGAGTCATACTGACTCTGAGGTTTGTCAATGTATGTTTCCTCCAACATTATATATACAGAGAGTGACATTTCCTTCCCAGTCATCTACAGAACAGTGACTCGTGACAGGTTACTGGATACGGTACAACACTTCATAATCAGCAATTCGTTGGCTGATACCAGAACTTGCGATTGCAAATACCACTGCACTGCACGGTAAAAAAACATTCCAAGATAGGGTCACTATGACCGATGGGGCAGTTACCCCACTTTTCAGGGATCTTCTCATTTCATGTTTTTCTCTGGCAGCCGTAAAGCAAAATGCATCCAAATTGCTATATTATGGGGCGTGGTCACTAATTTTGTAAGCGCGTGCAAGCAAACAAAGGATTTAATTCTTAAAGGTACAGTACAGGATTGGTAACATACCCAAACAAAAATGGTCACAGATGTACGTATAACTTTCAGGGTAAGAAGATAGTGCTGGTAGAAACATACCTTTAAAATATTTCCGCCCAAAATAGTGTATTTATCCAGGAATCAGTCAAACAATGACCAAAAACAGTTTTAATATCGTGGGAAGATCAAAACAATTTTGTCCGATGTCAGATGCCGATTGAGCTTAAATCTTCACAGGTTTATCATTTTATGTACATATTGGATCAGACAAAGTGTGAGTGTTGTTCTCTGACCTTTACCAATCATGTATTATACCTTTAAATAATTAAACATTTCAAAGTTCTTCAGCGCGGATGCGCTATGTAGTATAGTATGTGAAACCAGTACATTACTCACCGTTGTGTGGTTGCCTTGTTCCGGGTAGTATTGCATAGGCTGTTGTTACCAGCGATAAAGTGATGAGTATGGATGACAACCCGGACATGTTGTAGTTTACCACTTAAAATCTATACATACAAATTCATTGAAAACAAAACAACAACAATAATTTTTCATTCCACATTGAACATTACAGTATCGGTTAATGCACATTGACTATGCAGTGAACAGAATATAATAAAGTTGTGTTGGCCTAATCGAAAAAAAGTGGTCATTTGGAGAAATTTATGATTGTGTACTATTTCCAACGAAAACAATGTCTAAATTCGGCGAGGGTATTGGGAAGTTACTGTTTTAAAGGTAGTATCATACTTTGGTAAGAAACCAAAACAGAAATGTTCACAGATTTACGTTTAACTTACAGGGTATGAAGATGGTGGTGGTAGAAACAAACCGTTCAAATTGTTCCGCCTGAAATTGTGTATTAATTATCCAGAAATTAGTCAAACAACGACCGAAATTTTGTTTGATCTTTTAAAAGATCAAAAATAAAAGAGAAAAGACTTAAGAAATACTGTGGCTGTTTTTCACTGTTTTCTCAAAAAGAGGGCGACGTATGGGACTGAAATGTTCACAGATGACTGTTTCTGTATCTGTCTTGATATTTTTGCCCATGAATCTGTATTTCTTTGAGTATGATACTACCTTTAAGTTCTCGTGATTTTGCTAAGCAAAGTCAAACATTTTCTGCTGAGTGCAGTGGAACCAAACTGACCTCCAACTATTGTACTGTGTCTCTGTATAGTTCTATTACACAGAACATAAAAGTGATGCTGAATTCTGCAAAGATTAGACGAACAGAATTATGGGCAGCGCCTGGGAGTTGACAGGTCGGTCGGGTGGCGGCGGCAACAGTTATTTACGTTCATTATTACTTGACTCTTAACATGAAACAGTCACCGGGGCAGATCGTGCTGTAAAAGTCGGGGAGAAACAGTCAAACAGCCCCCCTTGGTTAAACGTCAACTTGGTTTTGTGATGGTCCGTGACAAAGTTTGTCCAACAGTGTCCTACGTTGTATGTTTTGACAGATAAGGATGACGGGCCTGAACACTCGAGCCGGCGCGTTCAGTCGGTCGGGCGGCAGCCGGCCCTAGGCTGGCCGGCCCGCCGCCACTAGCTCTAAGCGCCTCATTCTCCCGTACAAGTCAAAATAGACGACTACCATATACAATTTTGACAGATAGGTATATCAAATCCGAGGGTTCGTTGGCTGGGATTTGTGGGGCACAGACACTAGACAGCATATTTGGCGTTACCATGCAGCCTAACATGTATATGAACGAACGAGAAGTTAATAGCCATAGCCATTGAAAAAAAAAATTAAAGAAACAGTATTCTCAAATTGTCGCCCTAACGAAATTGTTGATGCATGCGCGTTAATGAATAACTACACAACTATATATGAGACTTTCACATCGGCAGACAAGACCATTTTGAAAAAAAAAGCTGACTTTTGGCTTGTCCATGTGAATCTGATAACAGATTCAGGAAACTAAAACGAGATTTTAAAGACTAGGTTTTATTAGACTTCGCTAGTGTCAATGCTTTCCTATTTATTCCAACAACACAAGCATTGCCATTTATCAATCTGAGAGTTTAAAAGAAAGTTATATAGGGAGATTGTCTCATTACATAAACTTTAATTAACTTACCTCTGTCGAATGTTGGATGGTTGTTAGCTGGTGCGTCCGGTCAAATTCTATCTCTTGCCGTGGAGCTGTCGCGATATCCAGGGAAACAAAAATTAAATCCAAACGGTCAGGGAGAAGCACTGCCTGAAAATAAGTCTTGAACAGCTGCGATCCAATTTCCGAATGACCCAATCATCGGAAAGTGAGAACGAGATGGGGCTGGCAGACGACACATTAAAAGTTTCCCTCAGCATTGTGGGTAGTGGTTTCTTCCAGTTGAATTGTGTGCCACCGCGTGCGTAGTCTGGGTCCCAGACAAAGGGACCATAGGGAATGCGCACGTCGCCAAGGAGCCAGCCTGTGCTGTATAGGCCTATAATATCTCGTCTGGCAGAGGCCCAAATTTTGTTTAATACGTTCAGTGGCATTCTACACAGTGCACATGCACACACAATAATTACGCTTACCACGAATTGTGCTCACCCCACCTTGCATGTGGTACATGTAGATCACACAATAAGTACCCCCACCTCCAGACAGCTATAGGAGGGGAGGGGTAGAGACTGACGGGCTTGGAGGCAAAGGACGCTGGACGAAGCGCCACACCGCCGAGTTGCCCCGTAGTGAAGGCGTCCCATCCACAGAGATGAAAGACCCACTGCTTGTTTGGCTGGACACGCTTTTCACAAGAGGTGTTTTTAATGACAGGTTATAATGACATTAATGCGCCAGGCCTAAGAGGATAATGACTTTGTTTTGTCCTGGCCTGTCAGTTTCGGTGCCCCATAACTAATTTGAGTGGAGCCTAGGCTGCTCTGAGTGGGTATAGGCCTACTAGGAAGTCCTGTCAAGTTTGTGAAACCTCTTCTGTTGCATGCACAGTAGCACATTCATAAAATGTATAGTTTGTATACCTATACGACGAGAAATCAGTCTGTTTGAATTTCCCATACGATCTTTCGCGGTATTGAACTAAAGAACATTGTCCCATTATCAAGTAGAGTGCGGAGACTATCAGTGTGGTTATCAGTTAGTGGACGTGATGCTATGCGTACAACCAGGCATTATACAATCCTCTATAATGATAAGATGATTAAAGGTAGTATCATACTTTGGTAAGAGACCAAAACAGAAATCTTCACAGATTTACGTATAAGGGTATAAAGGTGGTGATGGTAGAATCATACTGTTAAAATATTTCCGCCTGAAGTGGTGTATTTATCCAGAAATTAGTAAAACAATGACCGAAAATCTTTTTGATCTTTTAAAAGATCAAAAATAAAAGAGAAAAGACTTAAGGAATGCTGTGGCTGTTTTTTCACTGTTTTCTCAAAGAGTGGGCAACGTATTGGACCGAAATTTTCACAGATGACTGTTACTGTATCATGTCTTGATTATTTTGGCCATGAATCTGTATTTCTTTGGATAAACTAACCAAAGTATGATACTACCTTTACGTGTACGAGGGCCAGGGTTTTCTGGGAGGGCCGGAGTGAAATTGGATCGAAATTTCCTTTAAAGGTACAGTACAGGATTGGTAACATACCCAAACAGAAATGTCCACAGAACTTTCAGGGTATGAAGATGGTGCTGTTAGAAACATACAGTTAGAATATTTCAGTCTGAAATTGTGTATTTATCCAGAAATTAGTCAAACAAAGACCGAAAACAGTTTTAATCTCTTTGACATAAAAACAAATGATATTACCTTTAAGTACATGTTGGATCAGACAAAGTGTGAGTGCTGTTCTATGACCTTTACCAATCATGTATTATACCTTTAATTCATTCATGAGAATAATATATATTATGTAAATAAAGTCTTCCTGTGGAACTAAACTATGTCACAGAATGATAAAAATCAAAGTGTGATCCTGTAGCATCATTAATAACCACACAGTAATGGGTTTATGTTCGTGATGCAGAGGAAAACAACTTGGACGTTTCGGCGCCATTCAATATTCAGATATCTTCATTAGGCGCAAATATTTCCCGCGGCAATCTGGCTTTAATTGACTTCAAGTCATGAAACTTCAAGTCCAGTGGCAGATATAATCACTGAGGAAATACGTGCCATTTTCTCCAGTTAAACAAGACGTTAATAGGGCATTTTTTCCTCATAATTAGACCTGAAGTGTTAGGATTTGAGGCGCCTCGTATTGCTGCAGTTGGCCTATTTTGGGTCGCACCGCGGCCAAAACAACGCTATTTTTAAACAATGTTGTTTCTCGTCAAGAAAACTAGTCTTGACACCAGTCCGCTGTGTCTTAAATCGTTAGAGTCTCTTCAGTTTAACTTTTTCTGGGAATAGAATTTTGAGAGCTCGAAAGTTTACAGGAAAAATAGCCTAATTTTGTTTGGCATCAAATTTGATAATGCCATATTATACACGTCACTCACGTGGGGTGGGTTATTTATTTATTTTCATTTGTTTGTTTTGAGTGGTTTTGTGGTACACGTCTGATAATTTTGTTCAAGTTGGTATTATGTTGTATTTGTGGACAAGGGGGAGGAATTTTGCCAGTGCTCGTATTTCTTGTTTTTGTGTTCGTCTTAAAGGTCATAAAACAGCACTCACATTTTGTCTAATCCAGCATGTCCGTGAAATGATAAACCTGTGAATATTTGAGCTCAATCAGGCATTTGAGTCACGAGAAAATAGCTTAAAACCAACTCATTTTTTCTTATAAAACACAAAGGATGGTAGTTTGATCTTATACACCCCGACATCAAAACTGTGTCCGGTCTTTGTTTTACTATTTTCTGAACTTACACAATTTCAGGTAAAAATATTTTAACGATATGTTTCTACCAGCACCATCTTCATACCCTGAAAGTTATACGTAACTCTGTGAACATTTCTGTTTGGGTATGTTACCAATCCTGTACTGTACCTTTTATAATGTATGATAAACAAACAAGAGAAGTGCGAACGAAAAAGAAGTGAAAAAGTACGAACGATTCTTAAAAACATGGTGTTTCCCCAAACCGATTTACATACCAATTGTCACCATGCACTAGCCCCAAATCTTTTTTGTTTGTTCTTGGTTTCTTGCATCCTCTGAGTTTTGGTTTGGATTTCAGTGATGGACTCCCCGTAATATCTGCGAATATCACAAGCAAAGTCATCCTTTCTAGAAATCCTAAAGACCTTGTAGCTTAATTTCCACATTGACAGCAGAATACACGCTCAACACAGTACACTGACGTTAATGCTGAATGACAGCCACGAGACGAAACCACGAACCCCGGGGACATAGCCCCAGTCACATCCAATTATAATTACACGGTGTGTTATACATGACTTTGTACATGTATATATTTATGGCTTGAAGACCACTCTGTAAGTGTTCGTCGTTCATAACTTTTTCACCTTGGAAACTGCCTGGCCTGCTTTATTGAACTGCTAAGTTCCGTGTTATAAAGTATACTGTTCAGGATTGGTAACATATACATTAAAGGTAGTATCATACTTTGGTAAGAAACCAAAACAGAAATGTTCACAGATTTACGTATAACTTACAGGGTATGAAGATGGTGGTGGGTAGAAACATACCGTTAAAATTTTTCCGCCTGAAATGGTGTATTTATCCCGAAATTAGTCAAACAACGACCAAAAATCTTTTTGATCTTTTAAAAGATCAAAAATAAAAAAGAAAAGACTTAAGAAATGCTGTGGCTGTTTTTCAATGTTTTCTCAAAGAGTGGGCAACGTATTGGACCGAAATTTTCACAGATGGCTGTTACTGTATCTGTCTTGGTATTTTTGCCTATGAATCTGTATTTCTTTGATAAAAACCAAAGTATGATACTACCTTTAACAGACATGTTCACATGCAGATTTAGTTATAACTTTCAGGATAATGAAGATGGTGATGGTAGAAACATACCGCTAAAATATTTCTCCATGAAATGGTTTATTTATCCAAACATTGATAAAACTCAAAGACCGAAAGCACTTTTTATCTCGGGGTAAGATCAAAGCCATTCTTTATGTTTTATAAGAAACATTTTCACATGTATCAATTCATGTATATGCTTGGTTTAGGCAAATATGTGAGTGCTGTTCTATGACCTTTACCAATCATGTATTGTATCTTTAAAGGTACTATCATCATACTTTACTTACCGAAACAGAAATCGTCACAAATTTGCCTGTACCCTGTACCCCTGTAATGGGGAAACGCCGATACCGGTGCTTTCTGATACCGCCGATCATCTTAACGAAGCCATACCACCGGTGCACTGCCGATGTATACCGTTACAATACCGTTGCTCGCCCCGGTATCGCATCGGGATGTTAAAACTTTTTTACCGTCGCTTGACGTTGATAAAAAATTATTAATTAGTTGTCGCCGATGTCCTACCGACGTGTAACCGTTCTCTTAACGATGTGAAACCGTTCTTGCCGACGTGAAACCGTTCTTACCGATGTGAAACCGTTCTTTACCGATGTGAAACCGTTCTTGCCGACGTGAAAATCTTTTTGGTCTTTTAAAATAAGATCAAAAATAAAAGAGAAAAGACTTAAGAAATGTATAATGTCTTGATATGACCCTATGAACTAGTACATAGTGTATTTCTTTGACAAAAACCACGTCAGTATGATACTACCTAGACCGAGAATGGACTGGAATAGATTAGTAAAACAATAGCAATACAAAGCCGTTTGTTTGGATTTGTAAGTCAGTGTATAGACAAAAAGGGAACATTTTCAACAGTTTTCGTCTTTGTGATCGTTGTTTAAAACAAACAAATGCCGAGGTGTACTTATTAGACCACTAGACCACTTATTATATTTGTTGATAGAACAAAAACAATCCCAAGCAAACAAAACCTGAATGTAAATAGCGCCACCTCGTGGCCTACTGTAGAAAGCTAGCCAGCTGATGGTGGTACGTAACTTGAGGAAGGAGGACCTTGACTTATGACTTGAGTTGTTGGCTGTTTTACTCATCTCAGTCTGTTGGTGAGAATGGAAATAAAATAATATTAATGATGTACATCGGTGTTTTCTCATTAGTAGGACTGGTCTAGACTTCTTTTAAAAGCAAGTAATGAAGTATACGATAAGAGCGCACGTTTGACAGATAGGCCTAATTAGTAAGCTAAGGGTTTGGGGTTGCATCACGTAACGTTACACGTGTTACTTACGTAACGTTACTCTCGTGTAGGGCCCAGCTGTTGCAACGAATCTTCGAATCGTCGGATTTGCAAATTCGTTGCGACGAAACTAACGTTTGGAATCCTAGTTTCGTTGACGGATTTGCAAATCCTTTGTTGTGTTTCAGAGGTGTTCGCGAATTACCGTGGTAACGTTTTTAAGGCACTGTGTATTGTTGGATGATTTGGTTGTAATACTACTACTTACTAGCCTCTAGGCCTAATTGAATTGAAAATAACTTAGGATTAACTTGACAGCGAGGCCGAGGCTCGTCGATCGCCCGCGTTAGCTTCACTGATCGTTTGTTTAGATCAGTGGTTAGCTTAAAGCATACTTTAGCTAGGTAAAAGTGTACTGTCAGGTACGATACCTATAAAGGGAATAAAAACAATTTGTTGAGACTTACTTAAACATACGTTTGTGGTGTCCTCTTTAAACAAGGTTAAAGAGGGCAGGGCGTTGATTTTTGAGGGAAATTATGGGGTAAAAACAGTTACGAAGATGCGACTTTTCACGGACGCACAGAACGGCCACAGATGAAAATATTGTCTAGTTTCTGCTCTCATTGTGTGGACATAAGGCCTATTGTGAGAAGACTTGGCTCATTACAAAATCTAAATTATTTTTGTCTGATTGCCTTTATTAGAACGTGACCACCACACCATCACTGCATCAGAGACTGTCAGGTCTGCATCACAGACTGCGAGGTCTCCATTACAGACTGGGGTCTCCGTCACAGACTGTGAGTGTGAGGTCTCCATTACAGACTGTGAGGTCTCCATCACAGACTGCGAGGTCTCCATCAGAGACTGAGGTCTCCATCACAGACTGTGAGGTCTCCATCAGAGACTGAGGTCTCCATCACAGACTGGGAGATCTCCATCACAGACTGCGAGGTCTCCATCAGAGACTGAGGTCTCCATCACAGACTGTGAGGTCTCCATCACAGACTGTGAGGTCTCCATCACAGACTGGGAGATCTCCATCACAGACTGCAAGGTCACCATCAGAGACTGAGGTCTCCATCACAGACTGCGAGGCCTGCATCAGAGACTGAGGTCTCCATCACAGACTGTGAGGTCTCCATCACAGACTGCGAGGTCTCCATCACAGACTGCAAGATCTCCATCACAGACTGCGAGGTCACCATCAGAGACTGCGAGGTCTCCATCACAGACTGCGAGGTCTCCATCACAGACTGCAAGATCTCCATCACAGACTGCGAGGTCTCCATCACAGATTGCGAGGTTTGTGATGAATAGGAAAGATGAACAAGATGTGCACTTTCAGAGCATGTCAAAGGTCGGCGGGCAGCAACCCAGCAATGTTCAGAGGTTACAGAAAATCTTCAGAAAGACACAAACAAAACAGCATAGGTAAGAACATTTAACATAATTATTTACAGTGGAACGCCACTATAATGAACACAGCTATACCGAACATTTGGCTATACCGAACATCATCCTTGGCTCCCACTTTTTGTGCACAATAAATACCATTTATATGGTTCTTTAAATCACTTTAACGAATGACGGACAATATCTGTGCATCTCGCCATGTTCGTAAAAGCGGCGTTCCATATATACAGTGTACTGTATGTAAAGTGTACTGTATACAGGATTCTGATTGGCTAGCTACACAATGCTGTTAGTGCTGACTGCGGTTAGATTACGGCCATTTTGTATTTTACCGTTCCTAAGATCTAGGGAATCAAAATCTGTTATGACTTATTAACATTTACTGCGTTTCCTTGTAGAAATCATCGTCCTTTTTGAGGATAGATTGCCTATGTTGGGATTTTGCACATTTATTCTGCAATTTTATCACAAACTGTCCCACAATACCTTCTCATTTTTAACTTAAAGGTACTCTCATACTTTGGTAGCATACCGATTCAGAAATCGTCACAGATTTACCTATAACCTACAGGGTATAAAGATGGTGATGGTAGAAACATACAATTTTTCTGCCTGAAATGCTGTAGGCCTGCCTATTTATCCAGAAAAAAAAAATTAAAACCAATGACCAAAAACAATTTTGATCTTTAAAGATAAAAATAACAGTGCTTTAAAGGACTGGAGGCGTTTTTCACTGTTTTCTCAAAAAGTGAGCACCGTATGGGACTGAAAATTTCACAGATGACTGTTACCGTATACGTCTTGATATTTTTGCCCATGAGTCTGCATCGTACGTACGGTCGCCCCAAGAGGATCAGATTGTGTGTGTGTGTGTGTTTCGACCGTGTGTTCTGTGTGATATGCGCTGTCCCACGCGTGGAGCCTCGAGGATTTTGAAGTCGGAATTTTATAATCCCACTACTACACTTGTTTCTATATTCATGGACAGGATACAGACTGAATCGGATCGATGTCCCATTGACAAAACCAACGTACTGACCGTCCCGTGGTACTTCTGGCTGACTCCCGTCTTCCGCAAGGCCTGGAAGGGAACCTTGGAGAAGGATGACCTCTTCACCTGTTCACCTTACGACTGCTCCCAGTCCAACACTGACAGGTTAGTATCATCCAGCATCTTCCCTGTCATTTAAAACTTGACTCTAAAACTCTAAAATGGAGATCAAAATCATGCAAAACAGGCAAAACTTTAAAATGGAGATAAATACCAAAAACCAAAACAGGCCAATAATTTGCATTTTCTCGTATAACAAAGATTTAAAGGTATAATACATGATTGGTAAAAATCAGAGAAGAGCACTCACTCGTTGTTGTGTTTTTTATATCCCATCATGCAAGGCATCGATTCAGTTTGTCGCACACGTAGCACCCAATACAGGTCAACTTAAGGTCAATACCGATGCAATTTGTGTCATGATTTTTCGGCCTGTGTGGACACGACAGAAAATAATCTTTTTTAGAATATGTGAGTGTGCCTAATGTTGTCCATGTTTGATAAGGTGACCACACGTCCGGGCCGATTTCCGGGGACAGTCCTTGTTTTGACAGTGCCGTCCCCGATGAAAAATTGTCCCCGAAAAATTTCCCTGATTCGACGAAACGCCCCCGAAAATTCTAATTGTCCTAAATAAAAAAAAACTGAACAAAATGTATGGTCACCTTATGTGCTGAAGAAGATCCATTCTTCAGAGAAGTATGCAAAGACAACCGCCTAAGACATGTAAGTATGTAACCCACTCATGTCAACTGGACAAGATGTCCATAGATGCCACCATTTTGCATGTAGGCACCATCTGGATTCAATTTTTTTTTCAAAATTATACCCCTCCCCCAAGACACGGATCACTGTCCCCGGATCATCTCAACAAAATATGGTCTGTCACCTTAATGTTTGATCTTGACCCTT
The DNA here is from genome assembly GCA_963971285.1 of Astropecten irregularis. NCBI lineage: Eukaryota > Metazoa > Echinodermata > Asteroidea > Paxillosida > Astropectinidae > Astropecten > Astropecten irregularis. The sequence goes on along the minus strand of OZ020262.1, from coordinate 13,870,892 downwards.
GATAGATTGGAAGCCCTGTGGGAAGAGGAGCTCCATCGCAGAGGCCCTGAGAAGGCATCCCTTGCCCGAGTCTACTGGCAGTTTGCGGCAAAGCGGAGCCTCATCAGTTGTGCCGTATCCCTGTGTGCCTCCCTTGCCCATCTTGTTGTGGCGGTGGGTTCAAAAACAAGTTTCACAAGAAATTATACTCTAAGTCTTCTTCGTATCATGTCCACACACATCAGATGTTGTGTTTCAGCCGAAGCTGGACACATCACAAACGTATTAGCCACAGCACATTGGATGGAATACATCATCTTTCGAAAATATTCTTACCATTGCACTCATAACCATTCATTATTTGTATACTATTATCTGTGGCTAGGAACGGACCCTTTCTTGGATAGAGGCCAGATTTCATAGAGCTGCTTATACACAAAATTTGCTTCAGCATGAAAAGTATTCTTTGATCAAACGGGATTACCAACCAAATTTTCCTGTGACGTTTACTGCTTTTGACTTGTATTCGGCCATTGTTTGCTGAGCATAGCATTCACAAGGTCGAGTTTTGGCTGGCATACTGATTTTATTTTGCCAAGGATTTTGGTGCTTAATAAACAAATTTTAGTGCTTAATCAGCTCTATGAAATTGGCCCCAGTAGATGTGTGCAGTGAAGCTAAGGTGATTCTGGCACAGTTTGCTCTCAGATCTCATGGGCTGGCTATTCGTGGAAGTTTCTCCGTTGACAGTTCTTTCTCTGGGTTCTGCTTCTAAAAGAAGAATGACCTATCGTTCAGTGCTCAAGATATGATCCCGTGATAACCTCTCTTTCTTTCTCTCTCTCTCTCTCTTGCCTGGGTATTTGTCAAAGGCCGTGCTGGTTCGTCTCCTGATAGAATACTGCCAGCAGGACGTGGCTGACCTTGGCTACGGCCTGATGCTGACCGGCCTGATGCTCCTCTGCCAGGCTATGTTCACGTTCTTGGCGGGACACAGCTGGTACCTGAACATCCGCAGCGGCGGGCGGATGCGGGCAGCCACTATCTGCATGATATACCACAAGACAGTCCGTCTTCGTGGCATGATGGGGCTCTCAATAGGAGAGGTAGGTCTCCACTCGGGTTGTGTGTCTAAATTGTAGGTTGTGAGTCCAACCATGCTGGTGCTTGCAAGTTAACAATTTGCCTTAAAGGTGCTCTACAGGGTTGCTGACATTAAATGTTTTACAAATTTACGCATAACTTTCAGGGTATGAAGATGGTGCTGGTAGAAACATAACGTTGGGTCTCCAGTGGGTCTCCACTCGGGTTGTGTGTCTAAATTGTGGGTTGTGGGTTAGAGTCGAGCCATGGGGTTGCTGGGGCCGATTTCATAAAACTCACGACGCGTCGCAGAGTTAAGACGCATCCTTTCTCTATGGACTCACCGCATAGATGCGACGCGTCGCAGCTAGGACGCGTCGCAAATCGAGTTGCAACGCGTCGCAGAGCTTTATGAAATCGGCCCCAGGTGCTTGCAAGTTAACAGTTTGCCTTAAAGGTGCTCTACAGGATTGCTAACATAAATGTTTACAGATTTACGCATAACTTTCAGGGTATGAAGATGGTGCTGGTAGAAACATAACATTAAAATATTTCTGCCTGAAATGCTGTATTTATCCAGAAAGTAGTCAAACAAAGACTGGAAACAGTTTTGATCTCAGAGTAAGATTAAAACCATTGTTGATGTTTCAAAGGGAGCATTCGTTTAGCTCCCCGGGGTCGACACCAGTCAACCTCGTCCCCATTCTCTCGCTTGTTTTGTGCAATAAAACACGACCATTCCCAGTAAGGGCTGACCCGTGCTAATTAACGAATGCACCCATTAGACAAATTGAGGCAGTTTTGCACTATTTTCTTGTGACTCATTTGTCTGCATGAGCTCAAATTTTCACAGGTGTGTTATTTTGTGCAATTTTTTTTATCTTAGGCCATTAAAAAAAAATTGTTGTATTGGAGTAACGGAGGGTTGGAAAATAGGGTAGGGCGGGCGGATTATTATTTTATTTTTTTTTTTATTTTTCCTGTATTAAATGCTTTTTTTTCTGTATTTCACAGTATTTGACGAGTCAAATAAAGACAAGAAATGACATTTAACAACTTTAACCAGTCTGGTTTCCAATCAAAATACGCACTGTTTTGAGGTCAGTGTTTTGAGGCCAGTGAAAATACGACGCACTTCCGGTTAAATATTGGAAGTTCCGTGTTTACGGAGGAGCACCATCAAATTTGCGATTTTTTAATTTTTTTTTTTTTTCCTCGATTTTTTTATATATTTTATTTTAATTTTTTTTTTGTTGGGGGGGGGGTTAAAATGTTTACGGTTGGGGCATATTTTTGGGTCGGGCGGGTTACGCCAATACAACAATTTTTTTTTATGGCCTTATAATAAAAGGCTTTGTCACTAATACACATTCCAGATTGTCAACCTATGCGCTAATGACGGTCAGCGAATGCACGATCTAATGATGTACATGCCACATGCTTTAGCTGGTCCCATGTTGGCTATCATTGCATTGATATATACAGTGCACCTGATCGGACCAGCGGCATTATTGGGAACCGGTGTCTTCATTTTCTTCTACCCTCTCCAGGTATTGTCATTTGCGTTAGCCCCCATGCTATCATTGCCCCCATGCTATCATTGCCCCCATGCTATCATTACCCCCATGCTATCATGCCCCCATGCTATCATTGCCCCCATGCTATAATTGCCCCCATGCTATCATGCCCCAATGCTATCATTGCCCCCATGCTATCATTGCCCCCATGCTATCATTGCCCCCATGCTAGCATTGCCCCCATGCTATCATTGCCCCCATGCTAGCATTGCCCCCATGCTAGCATTGCCCCCATGCTATCATTGCCCCATGCTAACATTGCCCCTATGCTATCATTGCCCCCATTCTATCATTGCCCCCATGCTATCATTGCCCCCATGCTATCATTACCCCCATGCTATCATTGCCCCATGCTAACATTGCCCCCATGCTATCATTGCCCCCATTCTATCATTGCCCCCATGCTATCATTGCCCCCATGCTATCATTGCCCCCATGCTATCATTGCCCCCATGCTATCATTGCCCCCATTCTATCATTGCCCCCATGCTATCATTGCCCCCATGCTATCATTACCCCCATGCTATCATTGCCCCATGCTAACATTGCCCCCATGCTATCATTGCCCCCATTCTATCATTGCCCCCATGCTATCATTGCCCCCATGCTATCATTACCCCCATGCTATCATTGCCCCCATGCTAGCATTGCCCCCATGCTATCATTGCCCCCATGCTATCATTGCCCCCATGCTATCATTGCCCCCATGCTATCATTGCCCCCATGCTATCATTGCCCCCATGCTATCATTGCCCCCATGCTATCATTGCCCCCATGCTAACATATCTATAACTTTTTTGTTGTCTTCAACTGATCTAGGCTGTTTTCTCAAAGATCATTACTCATTATCGCCAACGATCCATCGCCATGACAAACCACCGTGTACGACTCATGTCAGAAATCATTAACTGCATTAAGCTGATCAAGATGTACGCATGGGAGGAGTCTTTTGCAACTACCATTGAGGGTGAGAAGATAATTATTCAAACCCTTTATCTGCCCTGTGCACGGCCTTCTGAGGGCGCCCTTCACAATGTGGGCCGACCTTGGGTCGATTTCATCAAACTTACGAGGCGTCGCAGAGATAAGACCTCTGCGATGCATCTATTTCACTAAACACGTCGCAGGGCGATGCGTTTAATATCCACTTTGGCGTACTTTATGTACTTGAACGAGGCTAGCTTTTGTATTTCTACGACTGTTTGCTGCATTTTACTCTTGATTCCAGATAACAGCCGCAGAAGCGCGTCTAATAGCGCCCAGATCGTCCAAAATACGCGCAAACGTGAATACGTAAATTAAACAACTAAAAAAAGTGACATAGGGCCTACCATTAGTATTAGGCCTACAGGATAATTTTTTTCACCGCTGAAATTCAAGTAGGCCTAAATACCAATGACGCGCTTTCTGTTAGCTGCCGCATCGATACCAATTTTCTATTTTTGTGTTTTTTGCAAGTAAGGGTCTATAGTTAAGACGACCCAGAGACACGTCTTAACTTGTGATGTGTTTCACACCGTTGCCAAGGAACTTGCGAAGTGTTCAACATGTTGCAAGTTTTGTGACACCCGTAATTTTTAAATGGATCCACAAAATGGAGCCGGAGCCGGAGCCTGAGCCAGAGCCGAGCTTTGAGAAATATTGAATCTTTCCATTTCTTTTCTAAGATATTCGCAAGAAGGAGCGAAGGTGGTTGGAGAAGAGCGGTTTCTTCCAGTCTCTCTATCAGTCCTTTACCACGCTGGTACCCGTCTTCTCTACTATCCTGACCTTGTCATTGCACACTTTGCTTGGACACAACATGACAGCAGCTCAGGTAAGACCCAGCCAAAAGCCTGGTTTCTTTAATCACTGGCTGTGGCTGTAAACATCACACGTACCTATGGCAGCCACTAGCCGTTGACTGCAGCCCTTTGCCACTTACGCAGCCGGAGGTAAAGTCTGGTTTACATGCAGGTTTACATTATTTTGTGGTTTTGAAACATCCAGGGCCCAATATCAAAGTTCTGCTTACCGTAAATGTAGAATCAGCGCTTAGAACTTAAGCAGGAAATTCTGTCCTAATAATACAAGATTCTCTTTCATGGATTAGCAAGGAATTTTCAGGTGTGTGTAGTTTGCGTACCTAAGGATTTCTCGCTTACTCAAGTGGCTTATAGAAATTTGACGCTAACCTGGGGCCAATTTCATAAAGCTGCTTAGCACAAAAATGTTTTGCTCAACAAAACAAATCACCATTAAAACTTCCATTTGATATTAATGGTTAGCCAGAGTTAGCCATTACAGAGTTCAATTTCATGGAGGTGAGTTAGCACAATATAATTGCTTAGCACACAATGTCTTGCTCAATAAAAACAAACAACCATGAAAGATTCCATTTGATATTCATCAGGTCAGCGAACAACATCCAAAGACAGATCACAGCAGTCATTCTACACGAGTTGAATAGCCTCATGTTTCATTCATTAGGCCCCCCAAAACAATAAAATTGTTGTGTTGCCCTCAAGTGGAAAAATTAAAATTTTGGGTCGGTCGGTCGATTTTTTTTGTTTTTTTTTTTGCCGACTTTCAAACATTTAAGAATAAATACAGGATGTATGGTCACCAGGGCTTATAAATCAACGGTCTTGGGTCGTTTTGAGGAAAAACGCTTTTTTACTGCTAAATCTTACATTTTCTGTCAAAAATGGTTTTTATACTTAAGGACTCAGAGAAAAAAAATAAATAAATCCCGACCCAAGGTTTTGGCATTTTACGGTCGGTCGCTGAGGGCAACACAACAATTTTTTTGGGGGGCCTTATTGCTTCATTATTTTTTTAGTGCTGCAATATTTCGTGAGCACTCCATTTCCGCCATGTTCTCATTTTTCCCAACATTTTACACAGGCTTTCTCCTACATTGCTGTATTGAATGCAATACGTTTCATGCTAGTCGCAACACCGTTGGCAATCAAAGCATTGTCCGAGGCATTCGTTGCTTTCCCTAAAATCAAGGTGAGAAATTTAGAGATCATAAACAACGCTTCATTGGCTTTTCCGTGTTCAACGGAAAAGGTATTGTTTTTGTTCAGATTTTTTGTTTCTTCTTCTTCTTCTTGACGTTTTGAGTACCATAGACTTTTGTCTGAGCCACTTTGGCCACTTTTAAACTGCCAATTTTAACCAAACTTGGTCAAAACAAAGTCCCTGTAGGGTTGTTTATGCGCAACATTTACGTCATCATGACGTCATCATGTGTCATGTGACAAGCGATTTGAATTTAATAATGAAAATCTTCAAAAATCAACAAAACATCAACGGTTTGAGATATGAAGTTGATTCTTTCACCAAAAGTGGCTGTTAGGCAGGGTCTTTCTTTGTGACACATTGCTTGACCTCTGTGACCTCTACTTCCGGTCAAACAGGAAGTACCTTGTCATTTAAAAGTGGTAAGAGCTACAATCATGATTCTTCCAACAAATATCAATGTTAGGGAAGGTCTTCCTAATGACACAATTCTGATTGACAAGCAATTTATATGCGGAAAAGCCTAGAGTTTAACAGCCATAAACTCTAGTTCATTTTGTTTTTCTCTAGGCACTTCTTCTGATGGATGAAATTGTAGAATTTGAAGACAAACCGACGGACCCCAGCCTTGCACTGAGCCTATGTGGGGTCACCTTTGCCTGGGACAAAGAGGATTCAAGTACAGAAATCCCTGTCGCATCCGAGGTGGACATGGGGATCCAGGCTAAGGAGAACCAAGCAGCCAATGGGACAGCTGGCCCGGTCTGTGATCGGGCAAACTGCCGGCAAGAAACAGACCCCCTCGTGGGCCGGGAAGCGTCCATTACCAAGACATTACTGGACATCAACTTGGACGTGCAGAAGGTTTGTCAGATGCCATTTCCATATTTCGTGGGTCTGACTAATACAACTCAACTACAGGCCAATCAATGAACAAACCCAACTGACGACCTGGGCCCAATTTCATGGAATCCGTTCCCGTTATCCAAAATTCTTGGATAACGGTAGCGTTAACGGTAGCATACTTTTTTGGTTACGGTCAGCGTATTTCACGGGAGAGTTTTCTTTTTGGTAACGGTAAGCAAGGAATTTCTTCAGAATGCATACGATAGTGCGTTAGCAGAAAATAATTGAAAAGTGAACAAAGAACAATTGACTGGAGCAGGATTCGTACCAGCGACCTCCTGAACACCGTACAGGCGCTCTACCAACTGAGCCATCCAGCCCTACGTTGAGTTTGAATTATCTGTTTATTCTATCATCTTTGTTGAATAAACTGATAGGGTGAGCTCCTTGGTATCTGTGGCAGCATCGGCAGTGGCAAAAGCTCTCTCCTACAGGCTGTCTTGAGTCGCATGATTCTCATCGATGGCAGAGTGGCCGTGGATGGCTCCTTTGCATACGTATCCCAGCAAGCCTGCATTATGAACATGTCCCTGAAGGATAACGTCCTGATGGGGGCGGATTTTGACCAGGGAAGGTATAATGAGGCCATCAAGGTCTGTGCCTTGCAGGATGATATGGAGGTCCTTCCGGATGGTGATGACACGGAAGTAAGTACTACTTAGGCCATTAGTCATCTGTGAAAATTTCAGTCCCATAAGTTGCCCACTTTTTGAGAAAACAGTGAAAAACAGCCACAGTATTTCTAAAGTCTTTTCTCTTTTATTTTTGATCTTTTAAAAGATCAAAAAGATTTTTAGTTGTCGTTTTACTAATTTCTGGATAAATACACCATTTCAGGTGGAAACATTTTAACGGTATGTTTCTACCACCACCATCTTTATACCCTGTAAGTTATATGTTAATCTGTTAACATTTCTGTTTTGGTTTCTTACCAAAGTATAATAATACCTTTAAATTAAATTAGCTCCAATATTCTGTCACTGTTTGATGAAAACATCTTGACAATCTTACAGATCGGTGAGCGAGGGATCAACATCAGTGGCGGCCAGAAGCAGCGTGTCAGCCTGGCGAGGGCGCTATACTCCAACCGAGACATCTATCTGCTGGACGACACCCTATCGGCCGTGGATACGCACGTGGGCAAGCACATCTTTGCGCAGTGCATTGAGAGAGCACTGCGGGGCAAGACCATTTTGTTTGTCACCCACCAGCTCCAGGTTAGGTCCAGGGAGTTATCAGTCAAAAAGCCTTTTCCCATTTGACCAATCTCGGGGGTGGCCCCGGGGTGACGCAGGGGTGAAAATAAGCCACAATTGCCAATTGAAATGTTCACCCCTCCATCACCCCTGAGCCACCCCTGAGCCACCCCCGAGATTGCCTTTTCTCCGGGGTTAGTTCAACCCTGAGATTGTTTCAGGAATGTAAATGGGCCCCATTGACCAGGGATAATAATAGTGTAAAGCATTGTGATACCCTTCTTGTGTGTAAAAACGCTATACAAATGCCAATATTATTATTATTATTATTATTTGATTGTGGCCCGTGTAGTATCTAAAGAGGTGTGACCGCATTGTCCTGATGAAAGACGGTCGCATCGTTGAAGACGGAACCCACAGTGAGCTGATGGACAGTGGCAAGGAGTACTGCAACCTCATCAAGACCTTCCACAGCGAAGACAGCGAAGAGGCCTCTGTTGATGGCAGGAGAGACTCGTCTGGCGGCAGCACCTCCGACAAATTCCAAGATGATGATGACGGCGACATTGCCCTCTGCATGGATAGCAGCAAGAACGCTTCCCCAAGAGTTACAGTTGGCCTCCAAGACACTGCCAATCCTTTGCAGGACACATTTGACGATGACGGGCAGGGTGTTCCCGACTTGAACATGAACTCAAATGATGAGGATCAGGAGCGAGACGACAAAACCGGAGACAAGCAAAGATACACCGGACATGAAGCCCAGGCTGATGCCTGTGAAGATGCACGTCAAGATCCCGTTGACGGACATAATGCCATCCCCAGAATTATAGTCTCTGATGAACACGGTGATTCTCATTCGGCCGTAGTTGACGATTATCACGAGACTGGACCAGATGGCAGGGGGCGGGAGGAGGAGGATTACAAAGAGGACGACAAACTTGTGAACACTGATTTGACTCTAAGCCCGAAGACCAGCCCCATCCGTCGGCTGGACTACCTGAGGCACTTCTCAACAGATACAGGAAGCTTGAGCTGCTCCATCGATTCGGAGGAAATGATATTTTACAGTGGTGAGTACCGGAGAAATACTTAAATGATTGGAACAGCACTCACACTTTATCTGATCAAACATGTACATGGAATAATGAGCCAGTGAAAATTTGAGCTCAAATGGACATTTGAGTCATGAAAAAATAGCGAAAACACGACTCAATTTTTCTTATAAAACATAAAGAATGGTTTTGATCTTACCCCGAGATCAAAACTGTTTTTTGGTCTTTGTTTCACTAATTTCTGGATAAATACACCATTTTAGGCAGAAATATGTGAACTGTATGTTTCTACCAGCACCATCTTCATACCCAGAAAGTTATACGTAATGTAAATTTGTGAACATATCTGTTTGGGTATGTTACCAATCCTGTACTTCACCTTTAATTTAAAAAACAACATAAAAATTGAGTAAAATGACATGTAAACGCAATCAAATCCTTTGAGCGAACGTCAACACTTTTTTGACAAATTTTATGTCTTCTATTTTCCTAACCAAACCAGTTAGGCCATTTATGCCATGCCATCCTATACATGCCATACTGCACACATAAAGGGAATGTCACAATTAACAGTATCAAACACCATTTTTACATCAAAAGATTCAATTATGAAGACAAAGTATGAAAAAATACAACATTGTTAATAATTCAAGGCCCTATGGCGTCATAATGACGTCATAATGACGTCATAATGACGTCATTACAGAGATATTCTTGGAGTAGTACAGACATCACATGATCAGACATTGTTTACTATGGGATAGAATGCAGCTTTTTTGATGACGTCATGATGACATCAAGTGCAGTTGATTTTACAGCAGCATGCACATCTACAGGACCTAACAAAGCTTTTACAAAAAGAATCATAACCATAGCACTTGTCGTTCTCGAGATATATGCTCCTAACAAAAACAGCCTTTTTGATGACGTCACAGTAAATTTCATGGCAGCATGCACAACTACATTCATGATGTACCTAACTTAATTGCCAAAAATTCCATAGCATTTGTCGTTCTCGAAATATGCTGGCCACTTTGCTATTTAAATATTCAAATGACTAGCTGTCACGTGCGTAATTAATTAAGAATTTTGACAAACTCAGTCTTTTTATAAACTAGAGCTTTATGCCTCATAGTATCTGATGATCAGATGAAGATTACAAATAAACAAATCAAATATACCTTCTTCAGGGCTCGAATTTCGTGAAAAAGGGCACTGGACAGCAGGTCTAGTGACTGAAGCATTTTACTAGACAAGAACTTTTTTCACTAGACCTGTGGCATTCATGTACATAGGGAAACTGTAATTGTATGCAATATTGAGCCATAAATCATCAATTTAGGCACCATTTTAATTGTGCAAGGTAAACAAAATCACTAGACAGCCGGACTAGTGCAGTACAAACTTTACTAGACCGACACTGAAATCACTAGACTTGGTCCACGGTCTAGTGGATATTTCGAGCCCAGCTTCTTGCGAAGGTATAATAACGAAAAATCCTAACAAAAACTAAACCTGTTCCGACATCGGCAATGTCGGAACAGCTAAAAAAACAAAACGACAAAATGCATAAAGCGAGGGAGACTCAAAACAGTCGCATTAATGTGCCTGGGCACTGAGTCCTCCATCTGTCGCCATGGCAACCCATCTTCCGTTTGAGATTTATCAGCTCTCGTCGGTAGTTCCGTCACTAAGGAACGGTTTGTCTGTACCAGAGACGCGAAACAGCATCAGCATAATCTTGAGTGGGATGAAGCTGTAAAGAATTAAAATATTCCATTAATTTGTTATAATGGTATCATTCATCGTAAAATGCAGATTCATGGGCAAAATATATCAAGGTACATACAGTAACAGTCATCTGTGAAATTTCCAGTCACATACAGTGCCCACTTTTTGAGAAAACAGTGAAAAACGCCCACGTACGGTATTTTAAAATCTTTTCACAGAAATTTGGAATAATTTTTTTATCTTCCTGAGATCAAAGCTTTTTTTGGCCAATTGGTTAAAATACTCTTTCAGGCAGAGAAATGTTAACGATATGTTTCTACCATCACCATCTTTATATAAATACCCTGTAAGTTATAGGTAAATCTGTGAAGATTCCTGTTTCGGTATGCTGTCAAAGTGTGATAGTGTACAAATATCACATGGTTTGAGGGTGACAGTCGATTCTAGCTCCCGAGGTGTTGGAAGTTGACAAACTATAGTTCCTGAGATAAAGCCGAGGGAACTAGTTTGTCAACTTCCAACACTGAGGGAAGCTAGAATTGACTGTCCATCCGAAATAAGCCATGTGATATTTGTTTTACAGCTGTACTATACCTCACCCCTGTAAATATTCACAATTTCATCAAGATCGGTATCAGTAAGTGCAGCAAAATGTTCGTGTTCGTGAGCCGCCATTAACTTCATGTAGGTCGAGGCTCAGGCACGCGCGCTGCAAACTTTTCCTAGGCTGCGCAGTGAGATGTTACATGTGTAACATTTTCCCCGGCCTACTCGCTGGTGATCAGCAAATATATCCACTGGCACGTGATGGTGAAATGACCAATTGGGATTCGGCTATAGTAATACCTTTTACAAGAATATGTGCAAAACGTTCATGATTATGGTTTACAAGCATCCATGATGGACTTACTTTTTCATCACATAGAACAGGAATGCCAACTTGTTAGGTGTCACTATGGGCATGTTCAGGCGGACACCCTGTATTATTTGAGCTGCTACTTCATCAGGTGGAAGGACTGGTGCATCCCTGTAAAACCAAATGATACGCACCGTTGTACACCCTGGGCTGTAAACAAGTGGATGGCATGGGGATGTACATGGAGTTTTGTACACATAAGGAGACTTTATACATACATGTACATATGTATGGCACTCGAGGCAAAGCTAATTCCAATGACTTTGAGTGAACACTGCCAGCTATAAAAAGTCTGGACACTGAAAACTCAGTCTAGAAACCAAGGACTTTGTCTGTATTCCACAATTCTATACATCAATAGAGACTCAGACTCAAATTAAGCACTGCAGACTCAACCTGAGTATTAACAAGTTTTCCGGATGCAAAAGTGGTCTCCTACCCGCAGTTCAGGCATCCAATGGTCATATTTGTGGCCATGTAATCGACAAATGCCGCAGTCATGTGAATGCCAGTCCTATGCTCAAAGGCTAGGTCCGTCTGAGTTGCTTGATGGAGTCCCAGGGCTGCACTCTTGCTTGAGATGTAGGCACCAAACTTCATAGGATAGATGTTCACTGAGCCACTCAAGATGGTGACGATGTGGCCGTGATTGTTGGCTTTCATGGACGGCAGGAAGGCTTTGAAAAGCTGTCCAGAAAATAGTTGGTGGTAGAGATGTGTTAAAAGTGGCAGCACTTAAAGATTAGGGCCTAATAAATAAGCTTATTAAGGTGTAATAATGTACATGATTGGCAAAGGTCACAGAACAGCACTTACACTTTGTCTAATCCATCATGTACATGAAATGACACACTGTGAAAATTTGAACTCAATCGGACATCTGAGTCACGAGAAAATAGCACAAACCCGACTCAATTTTTCTTATAAAACATAAAGAATGGTAAAATTGATCTTACCCCGAGATCAAAACGTGTACAACGTTGGTAAAGGTGACAGAACAGCACTCGCACTTTGTCTAATCCAGTTTGTACATGAAATAATAAGCCTGTGAACATTTGAGCTCAATCAGACATTAGAGTCCGCAGAAAATAGCAAAAAATCTAACTAAATTTTTCTTTTAAAACATTGAGAATGATTTTTGATCTTGCCAAAATCAAAAATGTTTTTGGTGTTTGGTTTTACTCTTTCTGGATAAATACACCATTTTAGAAACGATATGTTTCTACCACCACCATAAACCAAACCATTTAGCATAACATCCAAAACAGAAATGTTCACAGATTTACATATAACTTTCAGGATATGAAGATGGTGGTGGCAGAAACATGCCATTGAAATATTTCCACATGAAATGAAGTTTATCCAGAAATTAGTCAAACAAAGATCGAAAACAGTTTTGATATCAGGGTAAAACCCTTCTTTATGATTTATAAGAAAAAATGTTGCAGGTTTTCCCTATTTTCTCGTGACTCAAATGTCCGATTGACCTCAAATTTTCACAGGTTTATTATTTCGTGCACATCCTAGATCGGACGAAGTGTGGGTGCTGTTCTGTCATACCTTTACCAATCATGTATTAGGCCTATACCTTTAAAATTAAAAGGTATTTATACCTTTTCCTGAAACGCTGCCGATACTCCAACGTCATCCCAAAATTTAAAGTCTTGTTTGAACATTTTTAGATCAAAGCTCTTGACCTGCTTACCCAAAAGTGAGCCAATGCATTCACCTCCATCATTCTCTGGATGAGCTGATCAGAGAGTGACCACACAGGCCTGCTCTGTCCGATGGCCGCATTATTGACCAGAATGGTCACCTCGCCCACCTCTCTCCGGACCCCATCCGCAGCGGCGTAGACATCCTTAGCTTTGCTGATGTCCACCGTGTACGCGTGGATGCGTGCGTCACTATCCTGCTCTTGGATCAGACGTACGGTCTCCTCATTCCCCTTCTTGTCGATGTCCCATATCACAGTGGTGGCCTTCAGTCGGGCCAGTTGGATGGCCATGCTGCGGCCGAGTCCGTTCCCACCACCGGTCACCAGCACCACCTCACCGGCTACATCTTTCTGGGCACGGAAACATGCCGGCACAAACAAATCCACCAGGTTTTTAAAGAAGGACTCAGCAACGTAGAAAAATGGAAGAAACAATTTTAGAATGTCCCCAAGACCTGCCATCGTAAATTTAGACTTCTCTAATGCATGAATGTCTTCCAGGTCGCTGATTAAAAAACCAAAGACAACAAGCCAAATGACAATTTATTTTACCCACTGCTTGATATAACTTCTGAACTTGGACCTTTGATACATGCAGATCATAATCTTTGTTATACTTGTGTTTACATTATTTGAATTGTGTTTACTTTATAGGTTTTTATTGTAAAATGTCCCAAATTAGCTTTGACAAAGGTCAAACTCTTTTATATTTGCAAAGGGATAAGGTTTAAAACTAGACTTCTTGTTTTTGTATTCCATTAAAGGTACTATCATACTTTGGTAGCATACCGAAACAGAAATCTTCACAGATTTACCCATGACTTGTAGGGTATAAAGATGGTGGTAGAAACATACCTTTAAAATTTTTCTGCCTGAAATGCTGTATTTATCCAGAAAAGAGTAAAACCAATGACCACAAACAATTTTGACTTGCCATTCACAGTGGCGGATCTACGGAGGGGTTTAGGGGGTTTAAACCCTTTTGGGTTCTTTTAAATTCTTTAAATTCTTTTGGAGAGTCGACCACACACCTACCCCCACCCACCCTCGCAGTGCCTGGCTACAAAACTTCACTCCGGTAAACCCCCCCCCCTTACCAAAAAGCTAGATCCGCCACTGATTCATTATCTGTCAGTATATTCTCTGTCTGAAGGCAAAAAAATAACCTGACTGAAAAAAGCACTGCATGAACCCTTAAAGCAAAAATTAACCAAGTCAGTTTCCCTTGTGGTTATTTGATGTTGAACTTTTGACGCCTTATAAACTGAATTTGCAGGCAAACTAATGGAAGAAGAGGAGATGGGTGACCGGGGCATCACCATGGAAACCATATATAGTTACATCCAATCAGCAGGTGGCATTCTTGTTGCCATGGCAGTCCTGATAAGCTTTGTTGGATCTGTTGGTTTGGCAGTATTTTCCAACTGGTGGCTCAGTATATGGCTGAATGCAGGCAGTGGGGTAAGTGTGTACTCCTTCCCAGGGGCATGATGCATACCATACATATACAGTCATACACTGACCCCTGGGTCTACTAATTCCATAGCTTGACTCAATGGTAATAATAATAATAAAATTAGTACATGTACATGTATACAGATATCACATGGTTTGAGGATGTACAGTTGATTCTAGCGTGCGAGGTGTTGGAAGTTGACAAACTATATATAGGGAAGCTAGAATCACCAAGGGAAGTCAGAATCGACTGTCCACCCGAAATAAACCATGTGGACAAACAAATATGGACAAGAATTTTTTTGTTATGTACCGGTACATTGAGGCTTGGACTCAATGTCTCCCAAATGTTAACTTTCAGACGCTAACATGTCTCCCCAATACCCTATTTGTAATTATAAATGAATGAATCTCCCGACAGAATGTGACCGTCATGGGGGACAACGAAACAGACATTGTCAGCGACAGAATCGCTGACAATCCCAGGCTGCAGTTTTATCAACTCGTCTACAGTTTGTCGGCAGTCGGGTTCCTAGCTATTACAGCATTCCGCAGCTTCATTTTTGCCAAAGTAAGTCAAGTTGCCAGACCACCTCCAGGAGGCTTATTCTAAATTAGGCCGTGTCCCAATTCTCCGGCTGTGGCTGCAAATGACGCATGTACCTATGGCAGCCACTAGCCATCCATGGACTTGTGTGTTATTTGCGGTCACAGCCAGAGAAGGGAGCCAGAGAGGCCTTATTCAGTTAGTGTGCTCTAGTCACATAGTGTATTAACTTGCAATCCAATAAATTTTAGGAAAACATTCTGTTGTTTTCAAATTCAGTGTCTTTTTGATTTAAAGGATGCCTGTAATCAAATTTGGGAAAAGGATGAAAGTGCTTTCAGATTATTGCTTAATGCATAATTAATGACTATATAAATTTAATTTTTTTTATGTATTTAAGTGCTTCATTTTGACCACAAAGATAAAAAAAATCAGTACATGTATGCCCTGCCTCCCCAAAAAATCCCACTCTGAACCGATCCACGCAACAATGCGTGTGACGTCATCGACAGAACAAGTAGGCTCGCACCACAGTAGCTCATGCTGGCTCATGCACATTGTATGTAGGATTTTGCTCTTGGATTTGAACAAAAACGCGGGGTCGGCAGGTTTGCGACTTGTATACTGTATGGCGTTCTGCCGGTGACGTAGCAAGGTTTTTCGTCGCGAATAGTGGAGTGCTTAATTATGGGTCTAAATACCTCCTTTGTTATGTACAATATTTTGTTTAGCACAAACAATGATAGACATATTGAGTATTATGACAATACAGATAAGTTAGTTAAGATACCTATATGATGATGATGATTTTAACCATCTGTTTCTAGACCACGCTCCGAGCTTCGTCCAACCTTCACAAAAAGGTCTTCCACCATGTAGTACACAGCCCTATGAGCTTCTTCGACACCACCCCACTCGGCCGGATACTCAACCGCTTCTCAAAAGACTTGGATGAATGTGAGTTAACACTCCCTCGGATCTAGAACTCATTCTTGTACTCATTACGGGCGTAGACAGGTCCTCAGACCTGGAGCCAAATTCATAGAGCTGCTTAAGCACCAACATTTGCTTAAAGGTAGTATCATATTTTGGTTTTTTTTCACCTTTGTGGACTGGGTTCAAGTCCGGCTCGGTCCACAAGTGGATTGGGTTTTCAGTCCCTACCTGATTTTGTGGGTTTTACCCAGAATTTTACTCCATGGGGTTTTCCTCCCACCTCTAAAACTGGTTCTTCTTCTCTTCATCTTTCCATATAATGTTTCATCAGGTTTTCTAGCTACAGAGCCTAGGGCACTTTTGAGGAATCCTTGGTGTCATTACCAGAAATAAATAATAATAACAAGTTGAATGTTTGACAATACGAGACTGTAAACTTGTAGTTCTTTTCGATTCACTCTGTATAATGCTCCGACTGATTTCTCTACTCTAGTGGACATCAGTCTTCCCTTCAACATCAACCCCTTCCTACACAACTCCCTGATCATCCTCTTCAGTCTACTCACCCTGGCCGTGGTCTTCCCGTACATGCTCCTTGTCATGGTCTTTGTGCTGGTCCTCTTCCTGGCCCTGAATTTCGTCTTCCGGAATGGCATCAGAGAGCTGAAGAAGTTTGACAATCTGGCTCGGTCGCCGTGGTTCTCGCATATTATGACCACCGTTCAGAGTCTTCCCACGATACACGCCTATGGCAAGACGCAGGCCTTCATAGAAAGGTAGCTGGTGACGGGTTCAAATGTCAATTTCTAATCACAGGGCATTTACGAAACTGAGGCTCAGGCTCGGGCTCAGGCTCCAGCTCCAGCTCAGGCTCCAACTCAGGCTCCAGCTCAGGCTCAGGCTCAGGCTCAGGCTCAGGCTCAGGCTCAGGCTCAGACTCAGACTGCAGCTCTGTCATCCATATACTGAAAATATAGGTTGTGGTTCTTCATTGAAGCTGAAGCTCTGTTTTCCTTTTCAAACCAGAGAATCTACTTCCGAACCGCAGCCAAAAGCCTCTATTTTGATACCTGTTATTTTAGAATGGATTCACAAAATGAAGCTGGAGCCTGCGCCTCCATTTCGTAGATGCTCACTGCACAGTGTAGCATGACTATTAAACTATCCAAGGGTCGATTTCACCAAACCCATTGTAACTAACTATTTTGATTACCTCAGAGCCTCTAACAACTGTCTGTTGCCCATGGTTCGATTCCCTAACGTGCATCCCTATCACCTTGCTGATATCATGTAAAATAAATTAATACCTCAGAGCCTCTAACAACTGTTCTGTTGTCCATGGTTCGAATCCCTAACGTGCATCCCTATCACCTTGCTGATATCATGTAAAATAAATTAATACCTCAGAGCCTCTAACAACTGTTCTGTTGTCCATGGTTCGAATCCCTAACGTGCATCCCTATCACCTTGCTGATATCATGTAAAATAAATTAATTACCTCAGAGCCTCTAACAACTGTTCTGTTGTCGATGGTTCGAATCCCTAACGTGATCCTATATCACCCTGCCTTAGGTTTCATCATCAGGTGGACGACAGCACCAACATGTTCATCCTCTTCTACCTGGCCAATCGTTGGCTGGCTATTCGCTTTGACTGCATCACGTTGGTCATCACTGGGATGACCTCTCTGCTGGCCGTGCTGACCCATGGATCAATCCCAGCCTCAGCTGCTGGTCTGGCCATCAGCTACGCCAATCAGGTCAGTTGATTAACGACCCCAGTAGATCCTGGAGTTTCCAGTTTGTATGCTTGTAAACATGGGTTCAAGTTCTCTACGCACCTACGTGGCTGATGTGGTGAGTGCCAATTCTGCTGGCTGATTCTAGTTCGAAGATGCGGTTGCAGCCATGGCCGTAGTCAGCAGCCAGACAATTGAGACACAGCCTATGAAACAAACTTTGCTACCAAAGTATGATGTTACCTTTAAGCAGTCGAGATGCTGCTTTACAGAATGCCTGCGAATGATGTTATGATCCAAATGGTGCAAAAAATGTAACTCCACAGATGGTGGTCGTTCATCCAAGCTCCTTTGTCCTCTGGTATACCATGTTTTGATAAATTGGTTGTCTTTTTCCTCTGCAGTTGCTTGGTATATCCCAGTACACAGTGCGTCTCAGTGCAGAAGCCAATGCCAGATTTACATCAGTAGAAAGGATCACATATTACATCAAGGTAGGTCAATCAGATAGTACCGTAGTATTCAACCATTTTGTGTCTGCATGGTTAAAGGTAATATCATACTTTTTTTATCAACGAAATACAGATTCATGGGCCAAAGTATTTTAAAAGACAGATACAATAACAGTCATCTGTGAAAATTCCAGTCCCATATGGTGCCCACTTTTTGAGATTACAGTGAAAAATGGCCACGGTATTTCTTATTCTTCTTTTATTTTTGATCTTTTAAAAGATTTTTGGTCGTTGTTTTACTCATTTCTGGATAAATACACCATTTGAGGCGGAAAGATTTTAATGGTATGTTTCTATGATTAGGAGACGTACACCCTGTAATATAGAGAGCGGTGGACTTAAATTCTTTTGTTGTCGGAAAAAAGCGGGCGGGGACACACCAGTATTGGCGGGTGTTTCCTACCTCCATGGTCGCGCCGTCGGATCGTTGTATTGGTCATGTGTTCATAATTAATTGCAGTACTACCCGCTGTGATATTGGATTAAATTCAAGTGCTGAGTATGCTCATCTACGTCGATGAAGGTCAAGCCTAATTTGCATAGTCTATAGGTACTTCTAAACCCCTGAAAATTTTTAATTGACATTTTGCCATGTTTGTCTTTGTGCAGAATTTGAAGGGGGAAGCACCGCCCACCATCAAGAGCACCAAGCCAGCACCCACGTGGCCATCGGAGGGGAGGATTACCTTCAAGAATTTGAAGATGCGGTACCGTCCGCACCTACCCCTGGTCCTAAAAGGCATCAGCTTTGAGATCAAGGGTAGGGAGAAAATCGGCATCGTGGGACGAACGGGATCTGGTAATCTACTCACTAAGCTTATTAACCCTGTCTGTGGTCTGAAACAGTGGCCAATATCGACCCTTTCACGCTATGCTAAAAAAAAACTCTCAACTGTTGAGAAATTATCTTCACAGTTCTGAAATCTTACAAAAGTGTTATCATGTGAAAGGATACCAATGCTTGAGAGTTGCCGACGTCCCTGGTGAATCCTTGCGAGATCCAGACCTTTGACAAAATATTCCATGACGAAAGATTTCTCAAGGGACCCTTGAGATGTATTGTGCGGATGGAGAACTGCCCTTTTGTATGATGTCCCTTGCAAAGTGCTTTGCAGTACGCATGCGTGGTACACCTGTTTCATGGCCTTTGCAGACTGCACGCTTTACGATCAAGCTGAGCGTCGTGTTGGTACTAGCAGCATTTACATTCATAAAATGAATAAAAATGGAAATATTCTTACCATTCCACTCACAAACATTCATTATTCGTTCACTATTTTGTTTTGGCCTGCATTTTGTCCTCCCTCTACAGGCAAGTCATCCCTGGGCGTGGCCCTGTATCGTCTGGTAGAGAAGGCTTACGGTAGCATCCTGATTGATGACGTAGATATAAGTCAGATCGGCCTGTACGACCTCCGGTCCAAACTTTCCATCATACCCCAAGATCCTGTCCTGTTTATCGGAACCATCAGGTATTATTATAGCTCATAAATATTCATGACCTAGAGCCGAATCCCAATTGGTCAATTCACCATCACATGTCAGTGGATATATTTGTTGATCACCAGCATGTAGGCCGGGGAATCTACGAAGGAACTGTTTAATACACATGTAACATCTCACTGTGCATGGAACATCTCAATGTGCATCTATGCTAGTTTGCAGTGTGCGCGCATGCATGAACTTCTCCATACATAAAGTTCACGAAAACGAACGTTTTGCTGCACTTTTTTTATATTTCACTTTGAAATATTGGACAATAAAGAATATTTATGAGGTATAGTAAAAACAAATATCACATGGTTTATTCTGGGTGGACAGTTGATTTTACCTTCGCCTTGGGTTGATCGAACTAAAGATTTTTCCAACACCTCAGGAGTTAGAATGGACTGTCCACCCTCAAACCATTTGATATTTGTATACTGTCACACATGCGACCATCCCAGTATTAAACTTGATTCAGAGCTTGCCCTCTGATTTATACAGGTTATTTAACAGTGTAAAAGGCATTTAATAGAGCCAATTTCATAGAGCTGCTGATTTTTTTGGGAGGTCAAATTGGTAGTTTTGACCCAATTATTGATTGTTTGTTACATGTTTTTGGTTCTTTTAGATATAATTTGGATCCAACAAATCGGTACACGGATGAGGAGGTATGGCGAGCCCTGGAGAAAACCTACATGAAAGAAACGGTGAGGAACTCAACATGAAACTATTGTACATAGTACTACACACAGTGTGTAAAACTTGTCCATTGTCTTGCCTCATCTTACTGTCAGCCCAAAGGTCCATCAGGGTTTAAAGGTAGTATCATACTTGGGTAAGGCGTGCGTGCAAAATAGAAACGGTTGCTTAACCGTGGACCGATTGCCAAACGGTTGTATTGCCAACCGATAAAAAGGCCCACACCAAACGATTCACGCCTGAACGCACTCATAATTGCCCTCCTCAAGCCCTCTGCTGGCAGACAAAAGAGTGGCAAGTTAACAGTGTTTGTTATTGTTTGTGGATTTGCGGATTTGCTGGCAAAGGTTATACTACATGGGATTAATGTCAGCTGGGTGTTTGAAGCGAGGGATTATCACGGCCCATTGTTAACTGACATCCCAGGCAAGGTTCATTCTTTTGTCCTAGATCCACGCAGCCTAAGTGGGGTGGCATCGGTTTGGACCTCCCCAAACGATCCTTACAAGCTTCCCAAACGATATGAATGACCGTTTGGGGCAACCGTTCCACGGTTGAGCTACCGGTTCTATTTTGCACACATGCCTAAGAAACCAAAACAGAAATGTTTACGTATAACTTATAGGGTATGAAGATGGTGGTGTTAGAAACATACCGTTACAGGTTTTCAGCCTGAATAGTGTATTTATCCAAAAACTATGACCAAAAATCTTTTTGATCTTTTAAAAGATCAAAAATTAAAGAGAAAAGACTTAAGAAATACTGTGGCTGTTTTTCAATGTTTTCTCAAAACATGGGCACCGCATGGGACTAAAATTTACACAGGTGACTGTTACTGTATCCGTCTTGATATTTTTGCCCATGAATCTGTATTTCTTTGACAAAAACCAAAGTATGATATTACCTTTAAAGGTAGCTTCATACAGATTCATGGGCAAAATTATCAAGAAAGAAACAGTAACAGTCATCTGTGAAATTCCCAGTCCCGTGCGGTGCCAGCTTTTCGGGAAAACGGTGAGAAATCAGATGGTGATCAACTGATAATATTCAGATAACTCAATAGTATAGATAATACATACATACTCCAAAAAGATGAAGGGGAGCCATTTTTTATTCTTCAGGAATGTTCTGACAAATGATAATGGTATATTTCTACGATCACCATCTTTATACCCTGTAAGTTGCAGGTAAATCGGAACAATTCTGTTTTGGTTTCTTCAGAAGATAAAAAATCCTGTGAAAAGATTTTTTTAAATCGGGGGCGTTTTTCACAGTTTTCCTCAAAAAGCGGGCACCGTATGGGACTGGAAATTTCACAGATGACTGTTTCTGTATCTTTCTTGATATTTTGGCTCATGATTCTGCATTTATTTGACAAAAACTGAAGTATGATATTACCTTTAATAGAAAGGTAAGAATCGCAAAACAAGAAAATATTCTTAGGGTGTGAATTCACAAGCAATTTGGTTGTTGTTTTGTCGTAGATAAGCGGTCTGGACCAACAGCTGCAGGCGCCCGTGGTCGAGAACGGCGAGAATTTCTCCGTCGGGGAAAGACAGCTGATGTGCATGGCCAGAGCTCTGCTCAGAAACAGCAAGGTGGGTCTCTCCACTGTCTTTGGTTGTCATCTCTTTGGGGGTTAAACCATTTTTTCCCCCATGGCATCAGAACCTTTTTCAGGAGTTCCAAGACTCATGTCGTGCCTGGCAATTTGTACCTAAGCTACTTGGAAGCAACCAACTGCACCTCATTCTTACTTACTAATTTTCACACTCTCTTTAAAGGTAGTATCATACTTTGGTTTTTATCAAAGAAATGCAGATTCATGGGCAAAAATACCAAGACAGATACAGTAACAGTCATCTGTGAAAATTTTAGTCCCATACGGTGCCCACTTTTTGAGAAAACAGTGAAAAACAGCCACGGTATTTCTTAAGTCTTTTCTCAAAAGATTTTTGGTCGTTGGTTTACTAATTTCTGGATAATAGATTTGTGACGTCAACAACTTTGAGGCCCCAAAAACCCACACTTGCCCACCCAATCCCACCCTCCCTCACTTTTGTTCTGATCCTCTCGTCCATTTATGTGTATCTTTACTTGCATGTTCTTGTCCTCTTGCCATTTAGCCTTCGATAAAGATCCTGCTAGGATCAAAGCGAATCGGGGGCCGATTTCATAAAACTCTGCGACGCGTCCATAGAGTAAGGATGCGTCTTAACTCTGCGACGCTTCGTAAGTTTTATTAAATCGGCCCCTGGCCCTCCTAACTCCAAGCAAAAAAAAAAATGTATTATCCCAAAATTTATTATTCTCAAAATTTCTGTGACTTTGAGATTGTAACAGTTTGATTTCTTTGTTTCTCGTCTTAACTCAAGATTCTTATTTTGGACGAAGCAACAGCGGCAATTGATACTGAGACGGATAGTCTTATACAGCAGACGATACGTCAGGCATTCACCAACTGTACCATACTCACCATAGCGCACAGGCTGAACACCATCTTAGACTCCGACAGGATCCTTGTGCTTCTTAACGGCAAGGTACGGTATCCATTGATTTATCAGAGAGCATTCAATTCTGCGGCTAATTTCATGGAGCTGTTAAGCACAAAAAAATTGCTTAGCTTAGATATGTCTCCAGCCATCGAGATTATTTATATATGTATATGTTTATTTGAAAACCAACAGCAGAGATATGTCAAATACAAGCATCTATCATTATTATCAATGTTTTATTCATTTACACAAATAATTTCCAAAACAAATAAACAAACATTATTCATGAAATAAGCAAACACACGAACAAAATAATGAAACAAACAACCAACATACACACAATAGAATAAACAAAACAGAAATACAAATTAAGAAGACCACAGCATTAGTCCTACGAAGAACGAACCGTAAATTGAAACTGCTATAAGACTTAAAGGTCAAAGATTAGCTCTCACTTTGTCTGATCCATCGTGTACGTGAAATGATAAACCTGTGAAAATTTGAGCTCAATCGGACATCTGAGTCACAAGAAAATAGCGACTCAAACCTACTTAATTTTGAAAAGTGAAAAAAGAAAAAATGAATGGAGCGGGATTCGAACCGGCGATCTCCTGAATACCGTACAGGCGCTCTACCAACTGAGCTATCCAGCCCTACGTTGGTAGTGTCCCAAATAGTCAATTATCTTTGTTCGTTTGGCAGTCAGAAGCCATAAAACCATGCACACACTGCCATATCCCAAGGATCATTTCATTGATACATGCAGCAATATATGCTGCAACCTGAGAACAGTACATGGTGATCACTCAAAGAGGATACGACTTTTCTGTTTTTTCTTTTAAAACATAAAGAATGGTCTTGATCTTACCCTGAGATGTTTTCTAGTTGTTTTACTAATTTACTGGATAAATGCACCATTTCATCCGGAAATATTTGAACGGTATGTTTCTACCAGTACCATCTTCATATCCTGAATGTTATAGATAAATCTGTGCACATTTCTGTTTGGGTATGTTACCAATCCTGCACTGTACCTTTAAGATAATGGTTTCACTTTCTTTCGTTTCTATCTCGTCCCTTATAGGTGCTAGAGTTCGACTCACCTTCAGCGTTACTAGCCAAACCTACGTCATATTTCACAGCCATGATGTCTGCAATGATCGATCAGAAACACTAAAACTCATCTCATTTGTGCAATCCAATACTCAGGTTGTATATTCACAGGGTTCACATCGTTATATTTTTAATTTCTTTCATCTTTTGTTTTGTACGCATTATTTGTTTTCGTTTGTGCTGTAATGATTCTGAGGCTGTGTGCTATTATAATGGAGTTTTTTTTTTATCATGGCGGTGGTTTTACAGTATTTTACATGGTAAGCAATGTAAATTTGACTTAATAATGAGAGCACTGGATTAACATTATGCTAGCTTTCATCTTTAAATGAGACCTAGAACCTTTAGGCTTGAGGCTAGGCTTGTGACTATAGCCCTGTCCGCACTAGACTTTTTTTCCCAGGGCCGGGTTTCACCGAGCCAATTGGTACATGAAAAATGGGCAAATATTACAGGTGTCCGCACTTGGACTATCGACTCAGTTAACCTAAGCACATTAAGCACGTAAGCACATTAGACTGTAACGGATTCCATGAAATTGGGCCCGGGGGTGAGATTGGCATGGGCCCAGTGGCATCGCCAAGGGGGGGCCAGGGGGGGGCACATGCCCCCTCTGGAAAACCTTGTGCCCCCCGCGTGCCCCCCCATTTGAGATTTGGGTTGGTGAAAAAAAATATAATATATATTGTAGCGGTGCCCCCCCAACAATTGCTAGTGCCCCCACAGACTCAAAAGTCTGGTGATGCCACTGCATGGGCCTAGCCTTTTATCAAATTTAATCACGTGTGAACTAGCCAGAGCCGAGCTACAAGCAATATATAAGGCATGGAAGATAATATTGTAATCAAACAGTCTTAGCGTCCATAGTTTATACTTAATTTTGTGTGCTTAATTGGTTACTTAAAAGGGACGATGATTGTTTAAAAACAAAAACCTAAAATGTCTCTTTAATGTTAGTATTAATTATGGGCGTTTACAAAACGGGGGCTTTGGCGCAGGCTCCAGCTCTGACATCCATATGCTGAAAATATAGGTTGTGGTTTTTCATTGAAGCTGAAGCTCTGTTTTCCTTTTCAAACTAGAGAATCAACTTGAACCGCAGCCAAAAGCCTCTATTTTGATACCAGTTATTTCAGAATGGATTCACGAAATGGAGCCGGAACCTGAGTCGGAGCCTGAGCCTCTGTTTCATAAACGCCCTATATAAGATGCTCAAGCCCCCGAGCCCCCCCCCCCCCCCCCCCCCCCCCCCTGGGTGCGCCACTGGGGGAATCGTTACATTTAGGTATAAATTACGAACTGAAAACACTAGCTGCCTGTCCCATAGCACTAGCCATGCTGACGCTGTCATGGAATGGTGTGACAAATTGCATTGGAGACTACACTTGGTTCAAGATGTTGTTACGTTGTTTTAGATACCAGACTACAATTACATGTTCTAATTACTGTTAGCAGCAACGAAACTCAAACTTTAAAGGTACTAAAATACTTTGGTATAGGAAACTAAAATAGAAATGTTTACAGACTTTACCTATAACATACAGGGTATAAATCAGGCGCGGTTCTAGAGAAAAGGAGGGGGAGCTAGAAGAGCCAAAATTGTTTTGGGGGGCTAGAAGACCAAATTATTTGGGGGGCTAGACCCTTCGCATGTGACGTCATCTTCTAACATTCTCTTATGCTGTCTTATTAGGTGTAGAAATACAACCTGAAGCCCTACACAGCGCGTTTTTCAAGTAATTGGCGCGTAATAACTGAGAAGATCCAGTATTTTCCCAATTTTTTGCATTTTGATTTTCAATTGCATTTTATTTTTGGGGCTACAGCCTCCTATGTAGCCCCCCGTAGAACCGCGCATGGTATAAAGATGTTGCTGGTAGATGTTGTTATTTATATTATCCGTAAAAGACTTTACCGGTAATTCTGTCAAGCTATCATCATGGAGTTTCATATAAAAGTATCCACCCATTTCTTTAAATGGGTTTAGATGGCACGTTTCCAGTATTAAAATAAGTAATTTTTTACCAGAAGATATTTTATGCCACGATTTTTCTATTGTCAATTAGCCCAATAGTATGCATACATTTTTAAAGTATTTATTTTTTAACTTCAAAGATCCAGGTAATATTTATCACAGACGTGCTTAGTTTTATTGTCATTTATCAAAATATATCATTGAAGAAATAGTATATTTTAAATTAAAAAAATAATTATACAGAATTTTGAATAATCGAGCGTTAAAGGTAACACGCCCAAACAGAAATGTTCACAGATTTACGTATAACTTTCAGGATATGAACGAAGATGGTCCTGTTACTGGTAGAAACATACTGTTGAAATATTTTCTCATGAAATGCTGTATTTATCAAGAAATGAGTCAAACAAAGACCAAAAACAGTTTTGATCTCGGGGTAAGATCAAAACCATTATTTATGTTTTATAAGAAAAATTGAGTCGGGTTTTCGCTATTTTCTTCTTGACTCGGATGTCTGATTGAGCTCAGATTTTCACAGGTTTACTACATGTATTTCACGTACATGCTTGATCAGTCAAAGTGTGAGTGCTGTTCTTTGACCTTAGCCAATTGTGTATTTTATACCTTTATTTGTTGTATTTTCGCCTGGTATTGAAAGAAATTGCATCGCCTTGTGTTTTCTGAACTTCTGATGAAAATAATGTAATAAATTTGATATAGGTATGAAATTGCCTAATTTCTTAAAGGTTATGGAAATCTGATCGAATAAGGTGCAGATTGGTCTTTAATTTTTTTTTTCAAAATTCCCAAACGAAGCAATTTCCATTTAACATGTTTATAATATTCAGCCATTGCAATTGTAGCCACGATCAAGTTGATAGAGCACTACTTACGGTATTCCAGGGGTCGCAGGTGCGAATCTCGCACCAGTAATTTTTCTTTGTTCACTTTCAATATATTTTGAAATTAACCAGTCAGTTTCCCTCGTTTTTATCTAAAGAATTTTTAAAGGTACACTACAGAAATATATACCCCAACAGAAATGTTCACTGAGACGTATAACTTTCAGAGTATGAAGATGTTGCTGGAAGAAACATACCGTTCAAACATATTTCCGCCTGAAACGGTGTATTTTATCCAGAAAGAGTAAAACCAAAAACATTTTTGATCTTGGCGTGATCAAAAATTCTTCTTCATGATTTATAAGGAAAATGGACTCATTTTTTCTGTATATTTAGGGGCTAATTAGATGTCCAATTGAGCTCAAATTTTCACAGGCTTATTGTTTCAATTTTAAGAGATAATATGTGACCTTTACCAATTTAGTACAGTACAACATTGGTAATATACCAAAACAGAATTTTGCACAGACTTAATTACGTATAGCTTATAAGGTATGAAGATGGCGCTAAACATGCAGTTCAAATAGTTTCCGCTCGAAATGGAAATTTATCCAGAAGTAAATAAAACAAAGACCGTAAACAGTTTTTGCTATTCTCTCGTCTCGTCACATGGATGTCCGATTGAGCTCAAATGTTCACAGGTTTATCATTTCATCCTACATGTTTGATTAGTAGACAAACCGTTTGTGACCTTTCCCAATCGTGTATTACACCTTTAAAGGTAGTATCATGCATTGGTTTTTGTCAAAGAAATACAGATTTATGGGCAAAAATATCAAGGACGATACAGTAATAGTCATCTGTGAAAATTTCAGTCCCGTAATGGTGCCCACTTTTTGAGATAACAGTGAAAAACGGCCACAGTATTTCTTAAGTCTTTTCTCTTTTATTTTTTATCTTTTAAAAGATCAAAAATATTTTCGGTCGTTGTTTTACTAATTTCTGGATAAATACAGCATTTCAGGCGGAAAAATTTGAACGGTATGTTTCTACCAGCACCATCTTCATACCCTGTAGGTTATACGTCACGGTAAATCTGTGAACATTTCCGTTTTGATGTCTTACCAAAGTATGATACTACATTTAAAGAAGCATTATTTCCCAGCCAGGCATATCTTATAAATAGATAGGCCTACACATTACAGTCATGGCTTCCTCTTCAACATAAATAAATCCCACTCCAAAAACAGTGATTAAAAAAATAATGAAGGAGAGAAAGAACTGCGTCATCATCCAATCCGAGCAATACAAAATCATGACATCACGTCCGATCCGAAGACTCGAACTATAATTATGTGCTTTTCTCTTTTTCGACGCGAGTAGACACTTCAAATTATTGAAAGTGAAGATATCTATTAATAATTAAGTTGAGGGTTCTTTGCTGGAAAGAAGCATGTGTAAGCCGCGAGGCATAAAGCAATATTAATGTCTGTGAGTGTCTGTGGTGATATTTGGATGAAATATTCATGACGTTATCGCGGGAAAGTCTGGCCTATTGACGTAAATCTTGATTTAATTGTAGTACGGTATCATACTTTGATATAAGAAACCCAACAGAAATGTTCACAGATTTACGTATATAACTTACATGGTATGAAGATGGTGGTAGTAGAAACATACCTTTAAAATCTTTCCGCCTGAAATGGTGTATTAATTTTGTCCAGAAATTAGTCAAACAATGACCGATAATCTTTTTGATCTTTTAAAAGATCAAAAATAAAAGAAAAAAGACTTAAGAAATACTGTGGCCGTTTTTCACTGTTTTCTCAAAAAGTGGGCACCGTATGGGACTGAAATTTTCACAGATGACTGTTACTGTATCTGTCTTGATATTTTTGCCCATGAATCTGTATTTCTTTGATTAAAACCAACGTATATTATCTTTAATACAGTGCATTATTTCACTGCGTTGACTGTTCGGTCACTGTCGTGACGAGTACATCCGATATCCGGTCATGCTGCATGCGTCATACATTACTCAAGTGCAATCACAAGATGTAAAGACCTACGCAGTCTGAAGATGTACGATGTTTGTATAAGGTGGATTATTATTAGTATTTTGAAATGCGGCAGTGTAATTAACGTGTAGTTTCACTGATTCTAAAAACAATTGCGATAATGTGCACTCAACTTGTAAAACGACATTATAGATGCAATGACGTATTTGATCTAGGGTCAACTTTCTCAGGGAGGACACGACGTATAATCGTAACCACTGTAGGCCTAATTGGTCTGACTAGGACATGGACCCAGGACCTAAGGGTTATCACGAGCTATATAGTTACAGGGTGTCCCAAAAACACTTTGTGTCGAGAACTATTATATGAAAATTACTCCCTGTTTACCACAGATTCAGATATGTCTTGGCTTTCCTATCACCGTGTAGAATTTGAGCCAAATTGAACTGAAATTGAGGGAAATAACTAAGACTGAATTGCCCAACTTCAAAACCAAAAAAAATCTTCCCGCGGCGAGATAGCAACTCGAATTTTTTTTTGTGCAGGTGGCCTTCATACTCTTCCGTAAATATGGGCCTTTTCCAAGTGTGAAAAAAAAATTACACCTCCGGGACTCTAATGAAACAGCGCCACCTACGTCGTCCCGTGCGCTTCACATAATGGCTGCATTCGTTTAGCTCTCCTCGGGGTCGACACCAGTCAGCCCCGCCCCATTCTCTCGCTTGTTTTGTGCAGTATAACACGACCGTTCACAGTAAGGGCTGACCCGTGTTAGCTAAACGAATGCACCCTGTGTTATTGTCTAGAGCACTGCATCCATTTCCGGCCTGTTCTACGTCTATGAATGATACAAAATACGGAACGTGCGTACAGCAACGGAGCCTACCACCATTAGCACTATGCTCTACTAGTACTAGTACTACCACCAGCTTGACAACATTCAGATGAACTTCATGTAATGGAGAATGCAGACGCAGCTGAGAACCAAAGGCAAGACACTTTGAACAAGTAAGTCCTTGATAAAACAGCAGACATTTCACAGTGCACAGAAACTGTAAAGTTGTTCCATCCGTGGACGAGCACTTAAGTTCGATTTTTAAACTTCAAATTCACAAAATGGTAGAAATATGAAATTATTCAAATTAAGGATCTTAATTAGGCCTACGAGTACTCTTCCGATGGTGTCAATTGTATTGTACTGTGCACAGCGGTCTTCCTTAAGTAAGCAACAATGAATCAGCAATATCTTCAGTCATTCAAGGTCATTCACATCCAACATTGTGAGCCCAGCATACAGTCCCTCAGATATCATTTGGAATTGGAGCAGTATAACTACAGCATTATGAGTGACATATTAACTGTAATTATCCTGTGTGAAAGCCTGAAAAATGGCTCATCAAGTTTTTTGCGAGGAATGTTTGGATTGTCTCTCATTTATCTGTTTATTTATTTAAGGGGATAGCATTATGATGGCTTTATATGCAAGCAGGGCTAAAAAGAAACTCTGACAAAAATGTTTTCATCCCTGTTCCCCTCAGCCCTTAATGTCTATGTCTACCTTTGATCTTGCCCATCACCCACCCATACTCCTTTGTCTCCTTCCCCTTAGGACCAAACTTGCCTACACCTATCCTCCCAGGTCACTCTAACCCCCTCCCCACCTTTGTTCTGATCCTCTCATCCAATGTATGTCTATCATTGCTTGCATATTCTTGTTATTCCTCTTTCAGGGAACATCCTGCTAGGATCGATACATCAGGCCCTCCTCCAGAAATGTCAACACGTAGAAGCACACCGAGACAGCATAAGAACACAGAGGAGAAGCCATATATTTCTGACTTTTGTAGCAGAGTGTTTCCTCAAAAGAGTGGCGTGATGGATCACCAGAATTTTCACACTGTGGAGAAACTGAAGCATCAAGGAGTACACGGCAAATCCAAACCATTCACTTGTGAGATTTGTGGGAAAACGGTTTCCTGTAAAAGAAACTTAACTAAACATAAAATGGTCCACACAGGTGAGAAACCGTTTACCTGTGATATTTGTGGTAAAGGTTTTACACGCAAAGGTTATTTGAATACACATCAGTTGGTCCACACTGGTGAGAAACCGTTTACCTGTGATATTTGTGGTAAAGGTTTTACACGCAAAGGTTATTTGAATACACATCAGTTGGTCCACACTGGTGAGAAACCGTTTACCTGTGATATTTGTGGTAACGGTTTTACACAAAGATGTCATTTTAATACACATCAGTTGGTCCACACTGGTGAGAAACCGTTTACCTGTGACATTTGTGGTAAAGGTTTTACACAAAGAGGTCATTTGAATACACATCGGTTGGTCCACACTGGTGAGAAACCGTTTACCTGTGATATTTGTGGTAAACGTTTTACACGCAAAGGTCATTTGAATACACATCAGTTGGTCCACACTGGTGAGAAACCGTTTACCTGTGATATTTGTGGTAAAGGTATTAGAGGTAATTTTAATAGACATCAAATGGTCCACACTGAGAAACCATTTAACTGTGACATTTGTGGTAAAGCTTTTACACAAAGATGTGATTTGAATAAACATCAGTTTGTCCATGCTGGCAAGAAACCGTTTACCTGTGATATTTGTGGTAAAGGTTTTACACACCCAAATTATTTGAATACACATCAGTTGATCCACACTGGTGAGAAACCGTTTACCTGTGATATTTGTGGTAAAGGTTTTACACGCAAAGGTCATTTGAATACACATCAGTTGGTCCACACTGGTGAGAAACCGTTTACCTGTGATATTTGTGGTCAAAGTTTTACAGGTCATTTTAATAGACATCAAATGGTCCACACTGGCGAGAAACCATTTAGCTGTGACATTTGTGGCAAAGCTTTTACACAGAGAAGTGATTTGAATAAACATCAGTTTGTTCATGCTGGCGAGAAACCGTTTACCTGTGATATTTGTGGTAAAGGTTTTACACAAAGAGGTCATTTGAATACACATCAGTTGGTCCACACTGGCGAGAAACCGTTTACCTGTGATATTTGTGGTAAAGGTTTTACACACACAAGTTATTTAAAAAGACATCAGATGGTCCACACTGATGAGAAACCGTTTGCCTGTGTGACTTGTGGAAAAGCATTTTTGTTTAAAATAAACCTCACTGAACATAGTAGAGTCCACACTGGTGAGAAACCGTTTGCCTGTGATATTTGTGGTAAAGCTTTTACACGCCAAGGTAATTTGAATAGACATCAGTTGGTCCATGCTTGTGAGAAACCGTTTACCTGTGATATTTGTGGTAAAGGTTTTACATACAAAAGTAATTTAAAAAGACATCAGATGGTCCACACTAATGAGAAACCGTTTACCTGTGATATTTGTGGTAAAGCTTTTGCACAAAAAGCTGAATTGAATAGACATCAGACGGTCCACACTAATAAGAAACCGTTTGCATGTGTGACTTGTGGAAAAGCATTTTCGTTTAAAATAACCCTCACTGAACATTGTAGAGTACACACAGGTGAGAAGCCGTTTGATTGCAACATTTGTTGTAAAGCTTTTACACAAATACGTAATTTGAGTAGACATCAGTTGGTCCACACTGGCGAGAAACCGTTTACCTGTGATATTTGTGGTAAAGGTTTTACACAAAGTGGTAATTTAAATAGACATCAGTTGGTCCACACTGGTGAGAAACCGTTTACCTGTGATATTTGTGGTAAACGTTTTGTTTCCAGACCTGATTTGAAGAGACATCAGTTGGTCCACACTGGTGAGAAACGGTTTACCTGTGATATTTGTGGTAAACGTTTTGTTTCCAGACCTGATTTGAAGAGACATCAGTTGGTCCACACTGATGAGAAACGGTTTACCTGTGATATTTGTGGTAAACGTTTTGTTTCCAGACGTGATTTGAAGAGACATCAGTTGGTCCACATTAAATGAGAAACCGTTTACCTGTGAGATTTGTGGAAAAGCATTTGAACATAGTAGTTATTTGATAAAGCATCAAATAGTACATAGTGGATCAGGGCTCGGATTCACGAAAGGTTCAGACATATCACAACATGCATATCAATCTTAGTTGTTATTAAGCAAAGTGTGGTGTCACAATACTATAGCTGCTATGGAAACATGAAAACTTCATCTAAAAGATGAATTGCAAATCTTTGTGGAATCGAGTCAATCGACCACTGGACAAACTATTTTACCTCTGATAGTTGTGGATAAGCGTTTGTACATAGTGATTCTTTGATAAAGTCATTAGATGATTTACATTGGAGAGAATCCGTTTACTTGTGGCAAAGCTTTCAGACACAGAGCTCATTAATTTTAATGAGACATCACCTCCTCCTCATTGGGGAGTGGCCGTTTACTTGCAACAAATGTGACAAACCTTTCCCAGTATTAAACACAACCTGAACTCAACATGAAATACTTCACGTTGTAGAGAAGCCATTTATCTTTGATACTTGTAGCAATTAGCAAAGCTTTCACCTGTAAAGCTCATTTGATAAGTCATGCAGTGTGTCTATGCTGGAAGGAAACCATTCAGAGATCAATTTGACGATTTCACAGAGCCCTACTATTGATTGTAACTCGAGTTGTAAAGAATTTGTATTTTGAAGAATGTTTTATAACGTCTTTCTCCTTGTTTTTGTTGTTGTAAATTTGATTTCTTAGTACATCTTGACCAACTTAAGAATATTTTTTTCACACGATTAATAATTATTCTTCTTTTCATTCTTGTATTTTGTGTATTTTTCTCTGGTAAATAACTTAAAAAGTACCAGTGTAGTTATTGATATAGAAATAAGTAATACATCTGCAGACGAGAGAAGTTCTGTTAGAAATGGAAGTTCAAAATTGTGACAATTCAAGAACCTAGACAATGTGTGTAGAATGCATAGCCAATGCATGGCACATTTGGACACGGTTGTCGGCAGACTGATGGTTCAAGCAAATTCTTCAAGAAAATGTTCCCTCTGTTGAGTCTTCCTGGAGATGTAGTTTACTTCATGAAGAATTGAAGTGGACCGTATAACTTTGTCCTTACTTTTACTTCTTTTTTTTACTGAAAATGTGTAATTGCTTATTGTCATACCATTGTACATGTATACAGGGTGTATTTATAAAAACGAGGCATACGAGGGTGTTGGGATATTTGTTTGTGGGTGTTTTTTTTTTTTTTTTTTTCTTCTTCTTTTTTTCCCCCTCTATCCCTATAGTATTGCCAAGAAATTTAGTATTGTATTTAACATGTACATAGTATATACTGGTACATGTAAATATATTTATATTATTATTCAAGATTTATTGTACATATTAATGTTGCTGTTTTTATTAACCGTTCCTGTAATTGGCGACTGCGTTGCTGTTGGATATGGTGAATAAATAAATAAAATAAATAAAATACCAATCAGTGTGGTTGTACATGTAGTATTATAATTTGACACACGGCCGTGTGCACGGACAGAATTTTAGGGAAAATTGAACAAATGTATTGTGAACGACATTCTTCGGTAATACTGTATGCATGTTGGCTGTCATGACACATCTATGTACAATGCAATGTATTTACAATAAGATGAATGTGTTGTTTAGAGTTTTTCTATTATGTGTTTTTGCAGTTACATTTAGACTTACAAGTTGAACTGTTTATTCCATATAAACGGCATTGTAATATTAAATACGGGTGTCAAACTGGACGAGTTGTGTTTCAGTACTCGCTGTGCATGTCAATTCCAGATCACTTTGTCTTCAGAGTTACACCCTTCCTCCTGACTTTGCCGACACTGCCTTGGCTGTATACATACTCATACAAGGACTTCCATTTCTCTATCTGTTCAAGTTACTTCTGGGTTTGTGTGCTTTTTATAGTCAGTTGTATGAATTATGAACTCAACAGGAATATTAAATTGCGCATTTTAAACATGTATTTTGTTAAGTTGTTGAAGAAATGTGAATACTGAAAACTAGAACAGCTCTGTGGCTGGGCGTTTACGAAACGGAGGCTCCACTGCTCAGTCTTAATTAATGAATACAGGTTGTGGGTTTTTTTTTTCATTGAAGCTGAAGCTCTGTTTTCCCTTTCAAACTAGAGAATCTTCTTCCGAACCGCAGCCAAAGTCTCTATTTTGATACCCGTTATTTCGAAGTACTGTACATGTAGATTCACAAAATTCACAGCCTGAGACGGAGCCTTATTATGGCGTTTCACGAAACGGAGGCCTAGGGCCTTTTCCAAACCTCAGCTCCGGCTCAGGCTCCGGCTCCGGCTCCATTTCGTGAATCCATTCTAAAATAACGGGTATCAAAATAGAGGCTTTTGCATACGGTTTGGAAGTAGATACTCTATTTTGAACAAGAAAACAGAGATTCAGCTTCACTGGAAAGCCACAACCTATATTTTCATCATATGGATGACAGAGACGAAGCCGGAGCCTGAGCCGGAGCCGAGGTTTGGAAAAGGGCCCTAGGCTCGGTCTCGGGCTCCGGCTCCACTAGTTTCGTGAATCCGCATTCTAAAAATAACAGGTATCAAAATATTGGCTTTTGGCTGCGGGTCTGAAGTTAATTCTGTATAGTTTAAACAGGATAACAGAGCTTCGATCAGCTTCAATGAAAAACCACAACCTATATTTCCAGCCGGCTGACAGAGCTGAGCCCGAGCCTGAGCCACCGTTGCGTAAACGCCCTATGCCTCCATTTCTGTAAACGTCCTATAATTTATGAGTGCTGCCCTCTATGGACGAAAAATTCTACATCTGCGCTTTTGCTGAACACCGTGACTGTGATTGAGTCCGTGACGTGCCTTTGGGCTTGGTCAATATTGTTAGTAATTTAAAAATTGCACGTAGCAACTTTATACGATCTTTAAGATCAAAGATGAAAATATTTGAGATTAAAGAAATTCCGTGGGCGTTTTTCTGCTGTTTTCTCAAAAAGTCGGCATCATATATTGGACCGTCTGGGAATTTCCCAGATGACTTTTACTGTCTCTTTAGCTGTTTTGACAGTGCAGATGTCGAAACAGGTATTGTTTTCATTCAGATTTGTAATGTTTTCATTCAGATTTGTAGCTGTTCCGACAGTGCCGAAGTCGGAAGAGGTTTTGTTTTCGTTCAGATTTGTAGCTGTTCCGACAGTGCCGAAGTCGGAAGAGGTTTTGTTTTCGTTCAGATTTGTAGCTGTTCCGACAGTGCTGAAGTCGGAACAGGTTTTGTGTTCGTTCAGATTTATAGTTGATCCAACAGTGCCGAAGTCGGAACAGGTTTTGTTTTCGTTCGGGATTTGAAGCTGTTCCGACAGTGCTGAAGTCGGAACAGGTTTTGTGTTCGTTCAGATTTATAGTTGATCCAACAGTGCCGAAGTCGGAACAGGTTTTGTTTTTGTTCAGATTTGTAGCTGTTCCGACTTCCGACAGTGCCAAAGTCGGAACAGGTTTTATTTTAGTTCAGATTTGTAGCTGTTCCGACTTCCGACAGTGCCAAAGTCGGAACAGGTTTTATTTTAGTTCAGATTTGTAGCTGTTCCGACAGTGCAGATGTCGAAACAGGTATTGTTTTCATTCAGATTTGTAGCTGTTCCGACTTACGACAGTGCCAAAGTCGGAACAGGTTTTATTTTAGTTCAGATTTGTAGCTGTTCCGACAGTGCCGAAGTCGGAACAGGTTTTGTTTTAGTTCAGATTTGTAGCTGTTCCGACAGTGCCGAAGTCGGAACAGGTTTTGTTTTCGTTGGATTTTTTTGCTGTTCCGACAGTGCAGATGTCGGAACAGGTTTTGTGTTCGTTCAGATTTGTAGCTGTTCCGACAGTGCCGAAGTCGGAACAGGTTTTTGTTTTAGTTCGGATTTTTCACTATTATTATACTTTATGCCTCGATTTTTGCAGGGTACGCTAAAATGGGATCCGGATCAGTAGAATCCGTGATCCTTTGCATTAAACAAACAGACCCTCTGTGATGACAGTTTATTAGTGGCCAATTTCATTTTCACGCATCCGTTTTCACGTGATTTTGCCTCCTCAGTTGAAACCGTCACTCGATTTCACTTTGATGCATCTGTATTTATATAGCATTGCATTCAATTCAATTCAACAGTCATTCAGTTGAAGCCATGCAAAATCGGCATTCAATTTAACATTCTGCCGAAAGCCATTGTGAGTTTGAATGCTGTCCGAATGGAATTTTAAATTGAAAGGCGATTCTGTTTGTTTGCTTAACGCTTGTTTGCGTGCACATGAAGTGAAATCGAATGACTATTTTGAGGTGCCTTGCAGTTTCACGCGAAATGGAATGACACAGCGTTTAAATTGTCCGCTCATTTGCCGAAAATGACCAGGAAAACCTATATTTTCTAATCTTCATTTTATCAGCTTAATTACGAGGTAGGCCTATCTTATGAAAGATTATAAGCTGAAGTTTCTATAGCCACGTGACAGTCATTTGAATATTTAATTGGCTAATTTTGTGACCAAAACGACAAAATTGCTAAGGAAATGATTTGTTTTGTAAAAGCTTCATGAATTGTTATATCATGTAGTTATATGCATGCTGCCACGAAATTAACTATGACGTCTATCATGAAGTCTTCAAAAAGGCCGATTTTTTTTAGCAGCATATCTCGTGAATGGCAAGTGCTATACTGGTTCTTTTGTGACAAGTTTGTCAAACCATGGGTGTCGATCCCGGGGGGGGGGGGATATATCCCCCAATAATTATTTGAGGTGGTGGGATGGCGTGTATTATCATCCGCCCGCTCCCCCCCCCCCCCCCCAAATATTTTGATAATACCGACAAAATTTCTGAAGTACCAACAAATTAATGAAAAAACAGCATGCTTGGAATGTAGAAAGACAATTTTTGTGTGTTCGCAGTGAATTTATACTATGTTTAATTCTGAAAATCGTTTTAAATGCTCTAAAATGGGACTTTTCGACTCTGTTTTTGTATAAGTCCCTGGTGAGTGGTGTGGGACGGGTCTGTCCACCATCCAACAAACCACCCCCCCCCCCAGGTCCCTCACATAGGACACAAAAATCACCAATCATCCCCCCAATCGTGAAAAGAAATCGACACCTATGTTAGAACCTGTAGATATGCATATCCTGCTTTGAAAATAACTGTGACGTCATTATGACGTCATCATAAAGCTGATTTGTATTATTGTCTAATTGTCATGAAACCTGGTAGGTGTGATGTCTGTGCTACTCCAAGACTTAGTTGTTTCTGTGATGACAGTTTGATTGAACTTTAAGGAACAATACTTCAAGCTAATTCAATAAAGTCGGAACAGCTCTGTGTTAGTCCACGAACACGCAGAGCTTGTTCTAGTTTTATTCACATTTCTTCAACAACTTAATTAACAAAATGCATGTTTGAATTTAATATTCCTCTTGAGTTATTATACAATAAGAAAAAACATAATAATCCATACAACTGTTTCTTAAAGGTATGCAGAAGCAATGCCAAAAAATCACAGACTCAGTGGTAAGAAGAGATAGAGAAATGGAAGCCCTTGTATGAGATGTACAGCCAAGGCAGTGTCGGCAAAGTCAGAAGGAAGCTTACTCTGAAGACAAAATGATTTGGAATTGACATATACAGTGTCTGTACAAATACAACTCGTCCAGTTTTACACCCGTATTTAATATTACAATGCCGTTTCTATGGAATAAACAGTTCAACTTGTTATTCTAAATGTAACTGCAAAAACACATAATAGAAAAACTCTAAACATTACATTCATCTTATTGTAATTTTATACATTGCATTGTACGTATATGTCATGACAGCCAACATGCATACAGTGTTTCTGAAGAATATGCTTTATCATTTACAATACATTTGTTTAATTTTGCCTAAGATTTTGTCCGAGTGTCAAATTATAATACTTCATGTACAATCACACTGATTGGTATGCCTCGTTTTTATAAATACACCCTGTACATGTACAATGGTATGACAATAAGCAATTACATTTTCAGTAAAAAAAAAATTAAAGTAAAGGTAAGGACAAAGTTATGTTCACTATGTATGTATGTAAACTACACATATCCAGGAAGACTCAACAGAGTGGACATTTTCTTGAGAAATTTGCCCTTGAACAATATCACTCTGCAGTAATTGCAAAAATGCAGAAAACCGTGTCCAAATGTGCCATGCATTGGCTATGCATTCTACACACATTGTCTAGGTTCTTGAATTGTCACAATTTTGAACTTCCATTTCTAACAGAACTTCTCTCGTCTGCAGATGTATTACTTATTTCTATATCAATAACTACATGTAGTACTTTAGTTTAGTTATTTACCAGAAAGAAAATACACAAAATACAAGAATGAAAAGAAGAATAGTTCTTAATCGTGTGAAAAGAATATTATTAAGTTGGTCAGGATGTACTAAGAAATCAAATTTACAACAACAACAACAACAAAAGGAAAAAGACGTTATAAAACATTCTTCAAAACACAAATTGTTTACAACTCGAGTTACAATCAATAGAAGGGGTCTGCGAAATCGTCAACTATTGACCCCAGAATGGGCCTCTTCCAGTAAAGACAGTTTGCAAAATCATGTGTTGCATCCAAACGTTTTCAAACCTGGTTTCGCAAAAATAATAACACTCATACTATGGAATTCCGGCATAAACGACCTTTTATCGAACACAAAATTCGAGTCGATCGGTACAGAAAAAGTGCAATGCCTTACCTCACAAAATTACTCAATAACCAGTTGTAAATGAAAGGATATGTTATATCATTATTGTGGCATATAACATGGGCACAAAATATCAAGGAAGATACAGTAACAGTCATCTGTGAAAATTTCAGTCCCATACGGTGCCCACTTTGAGAAAATCGTGAAAAACGGAAACAGTTTTTCTTAAGTCTTTTCTCTTTTATTTTTGATCTTTTAAAAGATCAAAAAGATTTTCGGTCATTGTTTTACTAATTTCTAGATAAATACACCATTTCAAGCAGACAAATTTTAACGGTAGGTTAATTTCTACCACCACCATCTTCATGCCCTGATAGTTATAGGTAAGTTATAGGTAAATCTGTGAACTTTTCTGTTTTGGTTTCTTACAGAAGTATATAGTTACCTTTAAGATTGATACGCATGTTGAGATCTGTCTTAAACTTTTGTGAAATCGAGTTTTGATCCACTATATGCTTTATCAAATAACTACATATGTACTATGTTCAAATGCTTTTCCACAAATCTCACAGGTAAACGGTTTCTCATTTAATGTGGACCAACTGATGTTTTTTCAAACTTGTATCTAAAAGCTTTACCACAAATATCGCAGGTAAATGGTTTCTCATTAGTGTGGACCAAATGATGTACATTCAAAACACCTCTTTGTGTAAAAGCTTTACCACAAATATCACAGGCAAACGGTTTCTCATTAGTGTGGACCATCTGATGTGTATTCAAATAACCTCTTTGTTTAAAACCTTTACCACAAATATCACAGGTAAACGGATTCTCACCAGTGTGGACCAACTGATGTGTATTCAAATGACTTTTTTGTCTAAAACATTTTCCACAAATGTCACAGTTAAACGGTTTCTCACCAGTGTGGACCAACTGATGTGTATTCAAATAACATGGGCGTGTAAAACCTTTACCACAAATATCACAGGTAAACGGTTTCTCACCAGTGTGGACCAACTGATGTTTATTCAAATAACCTGGACGTGTAAAACCTTTACCACAAATATCACAGGTAAAAGGTTTCTCACCAGTGTGGACCAACTGATGTTTATTCAAGCCACCTTTTTGTGTAAAAGCTTTACCACAAATATCACAGGTAAACGGTTTCTCACCAGTGTGGACCAACTGATGCGCATTCAAATAAGCTCTCACTGTAAAACCTCTACCACAAATATCACAGGTAAACGGTTTCTCACCAGTGTGGACCAACTGATGTGTATTCAAATAACCCTGGCGAGTAAAACCTTTACCACAAATATCACAGGTAAACGGTTTCTCACAAGCATGGACCAACTGATGTGTATTCAAATTACCTTGGCGTGTAAAAGCTTTTCCACAAGTCTCACAGGTAAACGGTTTCTCATTAATGTGGACCAACTGATGTGTATTCAAATGATCTTGGTGTGTAAAACCTTTACCACAAATATCACAGGTAAACGGTTTCTCACCAGTGTGGAACAACTGATGTGTTTTTAAATTACTACTTTGTGTAAAACATTTACCACAAATGTCACAGGTAAACGGTTTCTCACCAGTGTGAACCAAATGATGTCTATTCAAATGACCCTTTATTGTAAAACATTTACCACAAATATCACAGGTAAACGGTTTCTCACTAGTGTGGAACAACTGATGTGTTTTCAAATTACTGCTTTGTGTAAAGCCTTTACCACAAATATCACAGGTAAACGGTTTCTCACCAGTGTGGACCAACTGATGTGTATTCAAATTACCTTGGCGTGTAAAACCTTTACCACAAATATCACAGGTAAACGGTTTCTCACCAGTGTGGACCAACTGATGTGTATTCAAATGTCCTCTTTGTGTAAAACCTTTACCACAAATTTCACAGGTAAACAGTTTCTCACCAGTGTGGACAAACCGATGTGTATTCAAATTACCTTGGCTTGTAAAATCTTTACCACAAATGTCACAGGTAAACGGTTTTTCATCAGTGTGGACCAACTGATGTGTATTCAAATGACCTCTTTGTGTAAAAGCTTTACCACAAATATCACAGGTAAACGGTTTCTCACCAGTGTGGACCAACTGATGTGTATTCAATTGTACTCTTTGTATAAAACCTTTACCACAAAAATCACAGGTAAACGGTTTCTCACCGGTGTGGACCAACTGATGTGTATTCAAATGACCTTTGCGTGTAAAACCTTTACCACAAATGTCACAGGTAAACGGTTTCTCGCCAGTGTGGAGCATTTTATGTTTAGTTAAGTTTCTTTTACAGGAAACCATTTTTCCACAGATCTCACAAGTGAATGGTTTGGATTTGCTGTGTACTCCTTGATGCTTCAGTTTCTTCACAGTATGAATAGTCTGGTGATCCATCACGCCACTCTTTTGAGGAAACACTCTGCTACAAAAGTCAGAAATACATGGCTTCTCCTCTGTGTTCTTATGCTGTCTCGTTGTGCTTCTACGTGTTGACATTTCTGGAGGAGGGCCTGATGTATCGATCCTAGCAGGATGTTCCCCGAAAGCTGAATAACAAGAGGAC
Source organism: Astropecten irregularis (assembly GCA_963971285.1). Lineage (NCBI taxonomy): Eukaryota > Metazoa > Echinodermata > Asteroidea > Paxillosida > Astropectinidae > Astropecten > Astropecten irregularis. The sequence goes on along the minus strand of OZ020262.1, from coordinate 13,828,681 downwards.
AAGAATATGCAAGCAATGATAGACATACATTGGATGAGAGGATCAGAACAAAGGTGGGGGAGGGGGTTAGAGTGACCAGGGAGGATAGTTAATTGGTCCTAAGGGGAAGGAGACAAAGGGGTATGGGTGGGTGATGGGCAAGATCAAAGGTAGACATTAACAAAGGGCTGAGGGGAACAGGGATGAAAACATTTTTTGTCAGAGTTTCTTTTTAGCCCTGCTTGCATATAAAGTTATCATAATGCTATCCCCTGAAATAAATAAACAGATAAATGAGACAATCCAAACATTCCTCGCAACAAACTTGATGAGCCATTTTTCAGGCTTTTACACAGGATAATTAGAGTTAATATGTCACTCATAATGCTGTATTCATACTGCTCCAATTCCAAATGATATCTGAGGGACTGTATGCTGGGTTCACAATGTTGGATGTGAATGACCTTGAATGACTGAAGATATTGCTGATTCATTGTTGCTTACTTAAGGAAGACCGCTGTGCACAGTACAATACTGTTGACACCATCGGAAGAGTACTCGTAGGCCTATTTAAGATCCTTAATTTGAATAATTTCATATTTCTACCATTTGTGAATTTGAAGTTTTAAAATCGAATCTAATTACTAAATTAGTGCTCGTCCACGGATGGAACAACTTTACAGTTTCTGTGCACTGTGAAATGTCTGCTGTTTTATCAAGGACTTACTTGTTCAAAGTGTCTTGCCTTTGGTTCTCAGCTGCGTCTGCATTCTCCATTACATGAAGTTCATCTGAATGTTGTCAAGCTGGTGGTAGTACTACTAGTACTAGGCCGGAAATGGATGCAGTGCAGCTCTAGACAATAACACAGGGTGCATTCGTTTAGCTAACACGGGTCAGCCCTTACTGTGAACGGTCGTGTTATAATGCACAAAACAAGCGAGAGAATGGGGGGGCGGAGTTGACTGATGTCGACCCCGGGGAGAGCTAAACGAATGCACCTATTATGTGAAGCGCACGGGACGACGTAGGTGGCGCTGTTTCTTTATTACGGCTCTGAGATCGAGAGTTCCCAGCCACGCTGCATCCATTTTCAAGGTCCATGTGTACATACGTACAGAAACGTGCGTACAGCAATGGGAATGGAGCATACGTACCAGTACTAGTCAGTACTACCACTACCATGGCAGGTAAGGGATTCGTCATAAACAAACAGACCCTAGGCCTACCTAAATATATCGTCCGGTCATAAGTTTCCGATGGACATATGTTTTCGATGACGAAATTTGATTCCCATTTACCGCGAGGCCGTGCGTGATACTTCGTGATCAGTATGCCTAAAGTGATGCAGTCAGCGCGCAGCCCACTGCAAATAGCTTCCGTTTGTTTTCTACGTATGCACATTCCGACCGGCACTGACTGACTTTGCATATATAATGAGCTCGGAGTACGCGTTTTAAAAAGATCGTAACGTCCATACTAATGGGTCTTTTGTTATAATTGGATTGGATTATGTGGGGTATAGAGGTTAATTTTCCATTCTGAAATGAAAACATGTTTGGGATGTATGCATTACGTGAGATTTAGCGGCAAAACCACTTGCCTTTTTGTATAAGAAAAACTGGCGTAGAAATGGTCTTCATATGTTGTCTCACAATTTCTCCGTAGAAATGAACCATATACGAACCGGTAGAGAAAACATTCCTTTTCATCATTATCTAAAATCCTACGCTTCAATTTTTGGGAAACAGTCAGGAGCAGTCAAAATGTTCACCCTCTCCTCCCAAAAATGTAACGAAACACGAGTCTTAACCCGCTACCCCGTCCTCAATGAAGCGCAGCTGTGGTTGGTCAATTGGTTGTTGGAGGTCATTTATCCTCGGATATCAGCCAATCATGTACTGCAGTACAGTACGCAAGGCAACGACATCAAGTTTGATGCCCAGACTCCATACGCAAAAATCAGTTCAAATCTTCGCCACGTGAAGCAACCAGACGATTCGTCTACAACCGTGTGTACAGACGTGGCAGCGTTGTCCTGAGAAAAATGGTTATGAGAATATCGATGTTTATTAAATACGGTCTTGATTTTTTGCCTACTATTTTTAATGGGTCTTCTGCAATTTTGTGTAAATTAATATGGGTGTGACTGAGGCCAGGCCCTCGGGTTGCATTTATTTGAAAACAATTATGAATGGTAGGCCTACGAAGTTAAATAAGTGCACCACTTTTTAAAAATTAATAAAATTTAAAATGTTGCGTTTTACAAGATCTCATTTACTTCTTGCTCAGTGGAGGAAGAGAATGTTTTCCCACTACAACCTTCAGCATTTTCTCAAAAGTTAAGGCACAATCCAAAGGTCCACAACATTAAACATGAACAAGACTAAAACAAGAGTTTTGTTTCTTTTGGGCAATAGTGTAGCATTTATTAGTTCAACTGCTCTTCAACTGATTCCTATTGTAACACAATAACACATGAACATGAAAACCAACAAACTTGGCAGTTTTGTTAACTGTTACTGTAACCGTTCCTCCATTCAGCTGGCTGGGAGAGAACGTAACAATGGAAACATATCAATAATATTAATAGCACAAAGACTGAGTACACACATTAAAGTAATTTCAGTAAACATTAACAAAATTGCAACGCCACTTTATAAATAATACAAACAAAAAATAGAAGTCAACACACAACAAAATAATCACATTGTATACATTTGTAGGCATGTTTAAGCAAGGCAAGTACCCCTTTTGGCTAGCTTTGGGCAATATTCAAGATTTTAACACCCCTCAACATTTTTACCATCTTTAAAAAATAAAAGTTGAAAATATTTGTTAAATAGAGGAATTGTCAACTTTAGTCCACACACTTGATTTACTTAACTGGTTCTGAAACCATTGGCATTTTCTAAAACATTTAGTAAACAAAATAAGACAAAAATCAATCTTACATAATAAAAATGATATTATTGCAAGTGCTGTACAACTTTAGTAGTAAAAAATTAGCACATTTTGTTTCTCCATGTGGACCCTGAGAATAAGCATAACAATGAACACACATTTTTAAGACATGTAAACAGTATTCAGACATATATCAATTATAACACAAAGACTTCATGTAGACTAAAACAGATCTTCAGTACAAATATCTAAATACAACAGAAAATGTATATGCATAAACACAAATTACACTTGCTAGTACACGCAAATTTATAAATACTGTACACAGAAACAAAAAAGTAATCACATGTGACATCATTTACATTGCATACATGTTTAGGCAAGTACCCGTTTTGGCAATCTTTGGTCAAGAGTAAAGGTTTTAACACCTCATGCTTATAAACAAAAAAGTTAATACTTGCTGGATACAAGACGAGTGTGGTAAACTTTTACCCATGTCTATACACTTAATTGTCACATGAAAGTAAACGGTACAAAATATAAAGTATAAAGTAATAAAAAAAATATAAATATATATGTATTTAGGCAAGGCACACATTAGGTGACTGATATTGGTTGCACAAGTCAATGGATGGCAAAAATAAATAATAAACATGTGACGTCACAATTCATAGCAGAATCGCACGCTAAACCACCAAATCTCGCAGTTTTGAAATGTAAAAAATGAGATAAATACTCCGCACCGTAGAAACATTATTGATATTGAACGATGGGGAAAACCTCAATCTCGCCAAATATCGTCACCATTTCAACGTATCATTTCGGAAACAGTCAGGAGCACTAAAAACGTCTAAGATACTACAAGCGTTGTTCGAGAATTAAGACACACATTGGGGCTATTTTTCACGCGAAAATCTAAAAATTAACTGATAAAAAACGAATTTTTTTCATTGCTTTAATCATAAACAATGCACTCACCACGCCATGATGGCCCAGCAGTGACCTTGCCAGGTTTCCCGAGAGCTTTTGCAGGGTTACTACTGAACTCTCGTGTTTTCTCGCAAACCTCCAAAACGCACGAGAGTGTTTTTTTCCTGCAAACAAATGCTTGCGGGCGCCTCATTATAGCGGGGGCTGCGCGCTGACTGGATGACTACACTCAGGGCTATCTCCAACATTCAGGATATTGAGAATAAAGTTTTCAGTTGTGAGTGATACTCAAAAGTAAAAAACTATGTAATTTTGGGTATAGATTACTAATGCATTTTAAGGCTAATGTTCAAACGTTTATAAAAGACACAATCTGTGGTCAAATATTTCAAACTAAACTGTCGTCTGCTCGAACAACTTTCATTCTTCCGATGTCAGACGGCAGGTCACGTGATCCCAGTGCAATCTGGGTTTTTATGGCGTGCCAATGTAACAAAAGTGTTAAAGTCTTTCTCAAATCGAAGTGCCATAATTTTATTTTTCTCTTTTTAATTTGAAACTTTGCTAAGCTGATGAACTTAAGCTTTCCACGTTTAGGCCTCTCATAATGATGCAATATATTATTAAAATGTTGTGATAATAATTTTACCTACCATGATCTGTACCAAATTCTCATTTTGTTGATTCATCCATTTATTTATAAAAAATAATTTATCATTCACGATCTTTGAATCAAAACAGTTTCAGGGCCTTTTATAAATAACTCCATCGACCAAGTTCGATCAAATCAAGTCAGGACAATATTTCATCAATTTTTGAGTGACTTGGCACGCCATAGCTACTCCGATGTCAACGAACTTTGCCGCACAACCAAGTTATCGAAAACTGGTGACGCTTTGTTTACATAGCGGAATCGATGTCGCTGTAAATGACGGACAATATTTCCTAAGAAAAGACTTCAACTTCGATGATTTTTACAGAGTATAATCTGGAAGTGTTCAGTTCAAAGTTAGTGAAGTGATTTTCTGAAATTTTATTTCGTTTCTGTTTTATAGAAGTTTTCCCGTTATCCCATTGGAAACCGGTGACTGCAGGATACATTCGTGGTGTCCTCTTCAATATTATTAGCAAGGTTAAATTTGTGAAAAGAGGGCAGGACTTTGATTTTTGAGGCAAATTATGGGGTAAAAATGGTAACGAATATATATGCATCTTTTCACGGACGCACGGAACGATAATTATGGTCTAGTGTCTGCCCTCATCAGCACCTCCTTACCAACTCGCCCCCCCCCCCCCCCTTGGCTGACTCGCCTCCTGACCGACTCGCCCCCTTACTAACTCGCCCCTTACCAACTCGATCGCCTCCTGGCCGAGTTACCCGTTATCAACTCACCCCTACAAATTCGCCTCCTGACTGAGTCGCCCCTCTTACCAACCAACTCGCTTCTATATATCCTAGCCAACTTACCTCTTACCAACTCGCCTCCTGACTGAATCTTTCCTTACCAACCAACTCGCTTCCTGGCCAACTCACCTCTTACCAACTCGCCTCTGATCATTTGAACTTGTCATGCTGTGTCATGTGACTTCTTCAATTTAAGATTCTTGTATTTAGAGTTAGGAGGGCCTGACGCGTTTGGATCCTAGCAGGATTGAGTTTTCAGTCCCTGCCTGATTCCGTGGGTTTTACCCAGAATATTACTCTGCATATGGGGTTTTCCTCCCACCTCCAAAACTGTAGATCTTCTTCTCATCATCTTTCCGTAACAGGTTTCATCAGGCTTGCGAACTACAGTGCCTTGGGTACTTATGAGGAATCCTTGGTGTCATTACGTTACCAGAAATGAATAATACATGTAATAATAATAATAATAAAGATCATTATCGAAGGCTTTGATAAAGATCCTGCTAGGATCAAAACCCGTCAGGCCTTCCTAACTCTGAAGCATTTTATGAATTTCAGGCCATTATTTTGGCTGATGAGCAGTTTGCAGCAGTTTATTACTTGTATTCTTGTATTTAATTACAGTTATTTCTCAGTCTTGAAAAGATGACAGCTTGACAACATTCAGTTGAACTTCATGTAATGGAGAATGCAGACGCAGCTGAGAACCGAAGCCAAGGCAAGACACTTTGAACAAGTAAGTCCTTGATAAAACAGCAGACATTTCACATTGCACAGAAACTAAAAAAATGTTGCATCCATGGAGCATCCAAGTTCGATTTTAAAATTTCAAATTCACAAATGGTAGAAATATGAAATTAAGGATCTTAACGTCGAGTAGGCCTACTCATCCAATGGTGTCAACGGTATTGTACCGTGCAGTGGCGAATCTAGCTTTTTTGTAAGGGGGGGGGGGGGGTTTACCCGGAGTGAAGTTTTGTAGCCAGGCACTACGCGGGCGGAAGGGGTGACATTGTTAATGTCTACCTTTGATCTTGCCCATGGCTCACCCAGACCCCTTTGTCTCCTTCACCTTAGGACCAATTAACTATCCTCCCTGGTCACTCTAACCCCCTCCCCCACCTTTGTTCTGATCCTCTCATATCCAATGTATCATGTATGTCTATCATTGCTTGCATATTCTTGTTATTCAGCTTTCGGGGAACATCCTGCTAGGATTGAAACGTCAGGCCCTCCTCCAGAAATGTCAACACGTAGAAGCACACCGAGACAGCATAAGAACACAGAGGAGAAGCCATACATTTCCGATTTTTGTAGCAGAGTGTTTCCTCAAAAGACTGGCTTGATGGATCACCAGACTATTCACACTGTGGAGAAACTGAAGCATCAAAGAGTACACGAAAAATCCAAACCATTCACTTGTGAGATCTGTGGAAAAACGGTTTCCTGTAAAAGGAACTTAACTAAACATAAAATGGTCCACACTGGTGAGAAACCATTTACCTGTGACATTTGTGGAAAAGGTTTTACACAAAAAAGTCATTTGAATACACATCAGTTGGTCCACACTGGTGAGAAACTGTTTACCTGTGACATTTGTGGTAAAGGTTTTACACGGCAAAATCAACTGCATACACATCAGTTGGTCCACACTGGTGAGAAACCGTTTATCTGTGATATTTGTGGTAGAGGTTTTACACTAAGAGGTAATTTTAATCAACATCAGTTGGTCCACACTGGTGAGAGACCGTTTACCTGTGACATTTGTGGAAAATGTTTTACACAAAAAAGTCATTTGAATACACATCAGTTGGTCCACACTGGTAAGAAACGGTTTACCTGTGATATTTGTGGTAAAGGTTTTACACAAAGACGTACTTTTAATAGACATCAAATGGCCCACACTGGTGAGAAACCGTTTACCTGTGACATTTGTGGTAAAGGTTTTACACGCCCAAATTATTTGAATACACATCAGTTGGTCCACACTGGTGAGAAACCGTTTACCTGTGATATTTGTGGTAAAGCTTTTGCACACCCAAATTATTTGAATACACATCAGTGGGTCCACACTGGTGAGAAACCGTTTACCTGTGACATTTGTGGAAAATGTTTTACACAAAAAAGTTATTTGAATACACATCAGTTGGTCCACACTAGTGAAAAACCGTTTACCTGTGATATTTGTGGTAAAGGTTTTAAACACATAGGTAGTTTAAAAACACATCATTTGGTCCACACTAATGAGAAACCGTTTACCTGTGATATTTGTGGTAAATGTTTTACACAAAGAGGACATTTGAATACACATCATTTGATCCACACTAATGAGAAACCGTTTGCCTGTGATATTTGTGGTAAAGCTTTTACACAAAGACGTTATTTGAATACACATCATTTGATCCACACTAATGAGAAACCGTTTGCCTGTGATATTTGTGGTAAAGCTTTAAGATACAAATATAGTTTGAAAAAACATCAGTTGGTCCACATTAAATGAGAAACCGAATTACCTGTGGGATTTGTGGAAAAGCATTTGAACATAGTACTTATGTAGTTATTTGATAAAGCATCAAATAGTACATAGTGGATCAAAACTCGATTTCACACAAGGTTAAGACAGATCTCAACATGCGTATCAATCTTAAAGGTAGTATCATACTTTTGTAAGAAACCAAAACAGAAATGTTCACAGATTTACCTATAACTTTCAGGGCCTACTACCTTTAATTTAATGACTTATAATTCAGTCATTTTCACTTCTGGTTATTTGATGACTACATTTTGTGTTATCTCCATCACTTCAATGAGCAATCTCCATTAAGACACAGGAAACAAAATCACCTCATCACCTTCCTTGAAGCTTGGACCGGAGGAAGCTCCCCCGGCTTCTGCCACTATTACTTGGAGCATAGAGCTACGTGGCAGCGTGCACTCGCGCGCACGTGCAGCTTGTGAATTAGCCGACAGGCAGTATATAGCTCCCCAATTCCCAAGAAGCAACGTGCAACATTTCATGTGCAACTCTTCCGGTATTATCTTTATTGCGGGGAAATTCTACCCTTTTAAAAAGAATCTCCACATTTTACGGTTAATACCCTCAGCACTCCTTTGCAATTGTATTGTCCTGCCGAAAGAATAAATTATTAAATTGCACTCGACGTGTACATGTATAGGCCTGCTATTGTACGTACGCGTCCTCGCCATTCATAAGGCTCGACATAGATGAGTGTGTGATTATTCCTGTGCACGTGTAAGACGTTGCACGTGAGTCGAGTGTGTTGACTAGCATCGTTCGTATAATGGTTCAGTGGGGTGGAAGCGACCGACCTTCTGCCCAGTAAGTTAAGTATTCTGTTGACACTTTTATGTCAAGCGGAGGATCAAAGTGGGAATACGTTTGTGTGTACATGTTGAAATTCAATAATATTATTGCTTATTGTAGAATAAATGGCTTATGTGCACTTTATACTTATTTATACAAGGTTTGGCTCTGCTGAACTCCTTTTCTTACTGAGTTTTTGTTCCCAGCTCTATGGTTTAAAGGTATAACGGTAACGGTCACAGAACAGCATTCAAATTTATCCAGCATGTACTGTACATCAAAAAATAAACCTGTGAAAAAATTGAGCTCATTATTGTCATGAGGAAAAAAGTGAAACCCGCGACTTAATTCTCTTTTTTTTTTAATTTTTTTTTTTTATAAAACTTAAAAAATTGTTTTAATCTAACTCCGGGATCTGTTTTCGGTCTTTGTTTTTCTAATTTCTAGATATTAAAATCATGGAGGAAGGAAAATAAATCACATCAGACGGAAATATTTTAACGGTATGTTTCTATCAGCACCCTCTTTATACTCTGTAAGTTATGTTTTAGGTAAATATGTGAAAATTTTCTGTTTTGTTTTCCTATACCGAAGTATGATACTGCACTGTCGAAAGTGTCGCGCCAATGCAGCAATGCTGTTCCGAATACCGTTAGCGCGGTAAACCCTGCCGAGTCAAGAGCTTGCCGCGCGTGCCGAACTCAATCAATTTACCGAGCCAAATTCACACGAAACGCCGCGTGCTATTCGGGGGCGGTTTTACGGGAGGGCTAGACAAAAATTTGTCTTGCCCCCCCCCCCCCCCCCCAAAAATGCAAGTGAAACGAAATTCTTGAAAATACTGGCCTCTTTCAGTTATTAAGCGCCAATCATATAAACAAAAACGCCTTGTGTATAGGCTATGCATGTTTTTCGACCCCTCGTAAGACATAGGCCCCCTATAGCAGAAGCGAGTGTTAGAAGAACCCCAAATATTGGGTCTTCTAGCCCCCCCCCCCCCCCCCCAAAAAAAATGGCTCTCTAGCCCCCCAAAAATGTTGCCTCTAGATCCGCGCCTGGTGCATGCTATTGCCGTGCCAAACTTGAAAATGTAAAAAATATTTGAGTTCGGCGCGGCAGTAGCACGGCGTATAGCCTGTATTGTCTCCTAAGTTGTATAGGTAAATCTGTGAAGATTTCTGCCGTTTCGGTATGCTACCAAAATAATGACAGTATACTTAATTAATTGCGATGAACTACATCAGCAATGGTGTCGGGAGATCAACCAAGATGGTTATCAGTAACTTCATCAAAATGCTGACGTCATACTCTTCGACCGAGTAAGAGGCACTACGATACGATCGGGCAACACGCGTGACTATGTCCTTGGCCGTTTCATAGATAAAACCTGCAGATAAACTTACCTTCCTCACGTTTCTCTTCCTTCCTCCATGGTTTAATCATGTATTTTAAACACGTGTACCGCGGTAATGCAATGGCGCATTAAAGGTGGTAACACTTTATACCCAAACAGAAATGTTCACAGATTTACGTATAACTTTCAGGGTATGAAGATATAGTGCTGGTTAAAACATATATTTATTTATATTAAATATTTCCGCTTGAAATGGTGTATTTATCCAGGAAATAAGTAAAACAAAGACCGAAAACAGGTTAGTGATTTACGGGTATTAGATCAACACCATTTTTTGTTTTATAAGAAAAATTAAGTCGGGTTTTCGCTATCTCAAATGATTGAGCTCAAATTTTCACAGGTGTATCATTTTCATGTAGGCCTACATGCTGGATCAGACAAAGTTTGAGGGCTGTTCTGTGACCTTTACAAAGTCATGTATTACACCTTTAACTATGGGCTCCCTACTTGAGCATGCGTGAAAAGCGCCCATTGCAAAGTCCGATTGAAACAAAAAGATGTGCAATTTTGCTCTCTGTTATGAATTCCATTTAAAGACAATTAAAACATTGAACAAAAAAGTTATACATTTACATTTTGTCAAGTCAAAAATATTTTAAACGACTCGGTGAAACAGTTAAACTGATAAAAGTAACACCGTTGATCTGCACCAAAATCCGAAGCAGAAAAGTCACGTGGCATACTCCCCCCCCCATAATTCTCGTAATTATCATGAAAATGGCTTAGTACGTACCGTTGATTCGTGTGGATTGTTCTATGAAAGACCAATGTCATGCTTTGGTGCCCAAAATCGCCTAACAAAGCCGGCGTGTCCCTTTAAAATAATTTTCACATGCTATGATTAAAGACTGTAAATGAATGATATCCGATGTTAGACTAGTTTCTAGTTCCTTACACAAAAGCAGAGTACGCGCATTGCATGCATTGTACATTGTATTATGATGAATTATTAAACGCACGAAAATTATGGCTCGGAGTCCAACGATAGTTCGTCTGCCTTGCCACACTATAATAGCCTGGGGCAATTTACATGACATCAATTCCAGTTAATCTTGGAAAAGAAACAATATTGACCATTACGTTTTTATATAATGTCCACGAGTATAGTAATTAAGAGTTAAAGACATTTTTAGAAAAAAACATACCACCAAAATGTCGCTTTGCTTGCACTTGTAGAGTGCGGGTGAATGTCTGATGAATCCCAGCTTTTCAAGTAATTTATTTATTTATTCGATTTTCATTTCAAATAAGCTGCTGGACTTTTCTTCACAATGTTTTGAATGCCTCGTATCACATTTCAAACGAAACGTCTAAACTTCGCCTGCAACGAAAAAGAAGCGAGATATGTTATATAATTTATTCATTTATTATTAATTGGGAGTCGGTGGTTTGTGAATGTGATTGATCGTGACTACGCAATTCCCTTAGGTTTGATTATTCCCAAAGGCAGATCACAAACTACTACATGTACGTCATCAAACGCCATACGGCTGTTTGCTGCGACCGTTCCCATTACCTCTGCACGTGAATGCCAAACACGTGTTTCTGTTATCGTATGTGGGTCGTGCGAATGATTACGGATGCCTATAAATGCCACACATCAAGATTAAACAATCTTTCAATGTTGGGGTATGTTTACGCGATTATTACATTAATTTAATTTTTTTCAAAGCATTTTTCTTATTTAAAAAAATATACACTTTCATTTTGATGGGATAAATAATTGTCATTTATTTTTTTGCTGGCTAATTTAATACCTCTGAAAGAATATAATCCTAACAATTTTGTCATTTTAAGGACACTGTAGAGTTTTTGCTGCCCTTGGTTTTATAAGCGTATAAATAATGCGGGCAATGTAATCCTTTGCCCATTCAGTAAGGATCGAAGATTTCTCAGTAATTCCTCTCATGATCGACTCAGAGACTGCGCAGTTATAAACTCTCAAGAGTCTGAAGTGTTTTGAACAGTTTTGATGTTGACAACATGCCGTAAAAAGGCGCGATTTTGAGAGTTGATGTTTACAAGTTTAACAGCAGCAGACACGTTCGAAGTACGGAAGTTGTGATCCGTTTTACTGCAGCTACAACCGGTAAGTTTACATTTTAACCTACATGTACCTCTCTTTTTCTTCCTCCGTGCTTCGATCATGATTATAATTGTCTAACCTTGGGGTACCCTAGATTTGTATACAGGGTCCAGGACACTCCGATGCGTCCTATTTAGTATTTTATTTGCAATAATTATTAGAAGGGGGCGAGGGTAGACTAGTACTTAGTACTAGTACTAGGGCGGTAACTGGGGCGCTGAACTCCCTTTTCCAATTTTGGGGTTGACACCAACAATTAAAAAAGGGAGTTCAGCGCCCCAGTTACTGCATGTACTGGGTCTACATTTGGAGATGGTCTGGCGGGCGCGTATATCCAGACCATGCCATGTCAAATTTTCAAATAAGGTGATTTTTAGGGTCCAAGTTACTCGGACTAGACCTAATGTTAGTTCAATAGTTGCGATGATCGTAACCCTGATGCTAAGTCTGAGCATGGTCCCAGTCGCCATGAGTACATGACGGTGTCAAACCTAGGGTTACGATCATTGCAACTAGACTAGCCCTAGACCCAGTTCAGCTAAGGGCACTGTACTAGTTAATGTCAAATAATCATAATGTGTACTCCCTTAAGGGTAAGTTTGAGCATGGAGGTAGATGGTTTGTGTTTGACAGTTGAAACCAGAAGTGCAAAAAGGGAGTATAACGCCCCACTTACTGTGTCTACATGTAAAGTAATTTTGGTGGTAGTGTAGTTTAGGCCGCCCATATGGTAAGCATGGTAAGCGATTGCAAAATGCGAATGTCAGACAAGTCGAACGCAGGACAAGTCGAATGCTGGTAAACTCGTACGCCGACCGACTCGTACGCTAACCAACTCGTACGCCAACCAACTCGTATGCCGACCAACTCGACTTACTGTACATGTGGTGGCTGAGTGTCGCTGATTTCTGGAGTTTTTCGAGACCAGCTAGAGATATTTGCAGAAGTCGAGTTGTCTTTGGAGTCAAGCTGTCTCGGAGTCGAGTTTAGTCTTTGCGGTCGATTTGTCTTGAGTCGAGTGGAGTATACTGTACATCATTACATGTACATTCCGGTTACAAACATTGTTTACCATTGGATTTAAGCGATGTTTAAAAATTGGGCCTTGGTCTGGAGCGTGTGTGAGTTTATTTGCTATGGTCCTAGCCGGCCCCCAGTCCAATTCAACATCGGTAACCAAGGGCTATGATCATCGCAACTACATGTAGCACGACTAAGGTACTTAGTCCAACCTAAGTTGTAGGAGAGCAATCATTTGAAAGGGTAGCCCAGACGAAAATACTGTGTGTGAAATGTCAAAAATTTCCATCCCCATGTCACCCTGGGCACTTTATGCTATTTTTTTTTCATGTGTAAAACCTTTAAGCGACACAGCAAACCTATGACAAATGTAGTAAAGTACAGTTACATACTGTACTAGTTACTACCCATAACATCGTACGGTAGTACGGCAGTATGTATAGTAGTAGCGATAGTATTGTGGCACATGTATGCACATTGTAATATTCATTGATAATTCGATGCACGTTGTGACTGGCAATACAACGTATGAATACGTGTACAGTATCACACAGGTCTGCACTTCATTGGTTATGTACACTGTACATGTACAGAACTCACTGAGGAGCCTTACTGACGTACTGTACATATTAAGCAGCCTTGTGTATAGTATGTTTACATTGTACATGGTGTACGTGTTGTACAGAGTTAATGGGAAGTGCAGATTCTTGCATCATTCTCTCATGAAATGTGCAATATTCCTCATTCCCAGTTGAGCAGCCATCATTAATTATCCTTGCACATTTAAATGCAATTGAACAAAAGTAGAAGTTGGATCTGAGGCCGATTTTGCTAACGCTTTGCGATCATCGCTAAAGCCCAAATCGATCGCAAAACGGAGAATCGATTGTTACTTTGCGTAGCAATTTTCCGATTAGCTATGGATTTGGGCTTTAGCGATGATCGCAAAGCGTTAGTGGAATCGTCCCCATAGTCTAGAAAAGGACGCACTGTCAATTTGTCCAAGTCCTTGCTACATGCTGACATGAGAATAGTGGGGAGCTCACGTTATTGACTATTGTTTTGCTTATTTATATAGTTTGTTTGTTTGTTTGTTGTTGTTGAGGTTTTGGGAGGAGGGCTCTTTTGTAAGACTTCTCACACTATGAACAAAAACAGTGAAACAATTTAATTTGAATGAAAATTGAACCAAAATGATCATTTGAATTACTTAAACAAAAACACTGTTACCTAAATTATGCATTTCTGGAATGCAAATCTGGAGTATTATAATACACACATTTTCAAATCAATGATTAAATAAATTGGTCAGTTTCTTGGGCCCTTAATAAATTGCATATAATTTGTACAATGTACAAAGTGGATTAATTTTTTTTACCCAATTGCTGTTGCTTTTATCAATATAAAAAATGAAATGTGCATAAAAATTAAGAAGATGGATTTTTAGTTGTAGATTTTGGATTGCAAGGGGTGCAAGTACAATTATTGTTGAGTGGAAGTTTGTTTACCTGAATTGTAATTTTCAATTCTGTTTTTATGTTGTTTTGTTTGTTTTAATGCCATGTCTGTTTTAAATTAAACAACCCTTAAGTCGAGCAGAACTCTGTTAGATGTTTACAAACTCTTTATTTCATGGCATTATTTTTCTTACAAATGATGTGTATAATCCTTACCTGTGCATCTAGACTGCATCATAAATATGTAAACAACTTGAGCAGGTTTCATGTAATTTCCGCTCAACTACACACTTTGTCCCCAAGGGGACGTAGGCCTGCATACTACGTACTCTGTACGTACATGTGCTTTGCTTTATTAATACACTGTGATGAGTGCGTCATTGACTGACCTGCGCAAGTTGCTCATTCTGTCATTTGCATATTTTTCAAGTCAATACTGGCCATTGCTGGATTCGCAAGGAAGTTGTTGAAATCTGTTGCATTTCTTGATTGATTGTTTGTTTGTTTGTTTCTGTTGCAGCACTTCAAGATGGAGATGCTTATTATGGCCTCGGGGGGCCTCAACTCCATTGCCTCCAGCTTGGGCCACATGGAAGGGACCACGTACGTCATCTCTGAGTACTGCCAAGGTAAGCCTAGATCAAGACAGAGTCAGACGACTTCACTGGCTCTCCTGGGACCGATTTCACAAAGATGACCAAGATTGATCTTTAGTGTGAATTAATCTCAAGTTTGCTATTAAACAAAGTGTGATGTCACAATGAATGTTATTACTTCTTGGAGATTGCCCGGAAGTGATTGCCTGTAAAACTGCCTAGTGTAGCATCCTTGGGTCTTAGGCCGTTTTAATACGAAACAGAGGCTTAGGCTCAGGCTCAGGCTCCAGCTCTGTCATCCATATGCTGAAAATGTTGGTTGTGATATTACATCCATTAAGCTGAAGCTCTGTTTTCCTTTTCAAACCAGAGAATCTACTTCAGAACCGCAAACAAAAGCCTCTACTTTGATAGGCCTAACCATTATTTTAGAATGGATTCATGAAATGGAGCCAGAGCCTGAGACGGAGCCTGAGCCTCCGTTTCGCAAACGCTCTTAGTGTTTTGTGAAATCCAGCCCTGAAGCAGTGTGAGGTTGTGGGTAAAATCACAGGCCCCATACAACAATTTCTTATTGGCACGTGTTAAAGCCATAATATTCCTATTGCAGAGACCTTTTATCTACTATAATATATTCACCTGGCTTTGTCAATTGAGTTCGTGGGAGCTAGTACCTTAGACATGTGCATCACAAACAGGAATTCCGGGGGGAATAACACAGAATCGTTATATAAAAACAGACATGTGACCGTCATGAAATAATCATTTTTAACGTGCCGTGCTGTGGAGAAATGTGTACATGTAGCGGAAACGTGACTTTGATGATCACATGTACGTAAACTGCTACATGGGGTGCATTCATTAAGCTGCCCGTGTGTAATCCGGAATTTACCATCTATATTTATTGTCGTGGTAGTAGCCACAAAACAAGGTTTAGTCAATTCTGTAGTGATTTTGCAAAATGGCATTTTGGTAAAATTGAGGTCAGAGGCTTGTTGCATGTAGCAAGACTGGAATAAACTGTGTAAAATGTTAACAATTACATGTCTACCAGCATCACAAGGGAACTTGTACATCGATGTCCAAAACAACAAAGCATGAAAAATAATTTTAAAAATTGAAAATGAAACACAGAAAGTGTTCCTTTATATTTTCAACAGTTGGAGTTTTTATTTGTATGCATTTTGAAAAACTACAGTCAGTTTGCGGCTTTGCCAAGTAACAAAACCAGGCTTGATGCTAACTAGCCTTGGGACTTTTGTATACATGTGTACAGTACATCATTTCACTACCCCCATTCGGGGCCCACAAAATAAAATAAAAGGGGTTGGGCCACATGAGGAAATCTGAAGAAAGTCTCCAGCTTTGCCATGTACATGTAATTTTTGTATATCACTGAAAATCCTACATTTCATTTAGGACACAACGTGGGAGGTACATGTACATGTACTGTACCAAATAAATCCGAAGCTTAGTCTCAAGCCTCATTTTCATAAAAGGCCCAGTAATTGGAATTGACTGTTTTCTTCTCCAGTAGTTCTCCTGAACATGCTTAACGGCACAATCAATGATAAAGGCCTTATACAACACAGTACCACACCATTAGGGCTGTTAAGGCCTTGAGTGCTGTACTGTTTATGTAAATCTCATCTGATAATCCTACCATGCCTACAGCAGAAGGTGGACTCTGTTTGTTGAATCCTATTGGTCTTTGGAGGATTGAAAGAAGAAGTCTGTATATTATGATGCCCTACATGTACATACTCTCATCCTGTTGCCATGGTTATACAGGGTAGTTGGTGTACACTTTCCTCATTATTTTGTCAGCTTGTGCGCAGTATTGTTAAAAGGTTCGACGTCTGATCAAAGTTAAAAATAAAAATTTCCATTGGCAAAGTGTCCGTTTTTCACTGTTTTCTCAAAAAGTGGGCACTGTATGGGACTCAAATTTTCACAATACTTTTACTGTATCTTCCTTTAATATATTTGCCCATGAATCTGTATTTCTTTGACAAGAACCAAAGTATGATATTACCTTTAATAGCGTAGTGAGAAAGACAACTCTCCCGTGAAATACGCTAAGCGTATTAGAGCAAAACATTGGGCTATCGTAAGCGAAGATTTTTTTGCTTATGGTGACGGATTCCTTGAAATTGGGCTCAATACTGTCCCTTGTCCTCCAAACTTCCACAATATGAGATATGATGGCTGGCTCATAGATGGTTCGATATACACCATGTACAGTATTCCTGTATACGTCCACTATATCCTCATCCTGCATTATAATACATGTACCTTGTGTGACAGAGTGTATTCCCCAGTGTACTGTGGCTAGATGTACTGTCTGTATTAATGCCGCCCCCTCCATATCCTCTCAAGAAATCACTTCAGATTCATGGAACATTCTAGACCGCAATGAAGATGTACATGTACATGTACATTGTAGGCCTATCATGTATGTATTACATTTACATTTATTTCAACGTTGCCATAGATAATGATACATACAGTGTACATATTTTGTTTTACATATTCAATTTGACAATTTACATAATTTACAGACTTAAACACTGGAGGCAACATCTAGGACCAGGGTGAAGCAAAAGCTTTTGTTCCCCAGACCTATGGACAGACAAGACAAATATGACAGACATACATGTAGGCCTACATTTACTTAAAAAGACAGAACACAAGACAGGTGTAAGACTAAAAGGCAGCATAAATAAAAAAAAACATGTACACATGAGAAAAGGGGATTTTACATTATGTAGCATGCTGTACACTACATGTATCGATCTGCAAATTTGAAAATCTTCCAAATATTCTTGGCAAGAATTTGAAGGACTCATGATCACGGCATTAGGGTCCAGTCACAGTTCAACATGTGGGTCGGTGTTTAAAATGCAAGCAGTTTACATGCTTATTTGATTCACTTTCTCCATCCTCCCTCTAGGGGAAATCAGACTGCAGACCTGCATGTAAATTGCAATCTGGCATTCATCGTTCAGGTATTGAAATACAGTTAACGTGCTGGATCATACCTAAATGCCACTGTGCCTACAACATTAGCATTTTAATTGCCTTCACTAAAGTTCACTGTTTTATCTAAAAGGGCACATGAAAAAGGTGAAGTCAACTTTTACCCAAATGACATTTGAAGTTGACCACACACTCTTTGCAGTCAAATATTTATTCAGACAACAGTAAACCCCCAGTGGTTTGTGATAATGTGTAACCCTACAAAGCATCTGATTAGCCATGCTGAAGTCACGGGAAATGCAGCGGCATGGTTGGACTAGGAGAATCCGCAAGATTACAAGTACTGGCCAGTGTTTTGGGGCATAGTACTCCAAGCACAGAGTAAGAAACAGTTATAGTACCTTTAAGATATATCTTTCTACCTGAATTTTGCTTGAATTTCTAGTAATAATGTGTATTTCCTCTACACTTTGTTTCTTTTCATTTTCTTAGATGTCCTGGAGGAAATACTGGAGAATCTCAAGCACGAAAACAAAGTGACGCGACCGGTTCGGATCAACATCGCAAACTCCAAAGTCCTTGAATTGGTGAGATTCCTACTCAATTTTCTCTGGATAATGACCATGGAAAAAACAAGGAAACCATCACATATAAAAAATTTCCAATCATTATTTTCAAATTTTGGCTTCATCTGGACCATTTCGGACACTACCCTTTTTTACTCAGTTTGGGAGTCATTAAAGGTAGTATCATACTTTGGTTTTTGTCAAAGAAATACAGATTCGTGGGCAAAAATATCAAGGAAGATACAGTAAAAGTAATCTGTGAAAATTTCAGTCCCATACGTTGCCCACTTTTTGAGAAAACAACGAAAAACGGCCACAGTATTTCTTAAGTGTTTTCTCTTTTATTTTTGATCTTTTAAAAGATCAAAAAGATTTTTGGTCGTTGTTTTACTAATTTCTGGATAAATACACCATTCCAGGCAGAAACTTTTTAACAGTATGTTTCTACCACCACCATCTTCATACCCTGTAAGTTATCTGTACATGTGTGTAAATCTGTGAACATTTCTGTTTTGATCTCTTACCAAAGTATGATACTACATGTACCTTTAATAAACACCCCCCCCCCCCCCCCCCAAAAGAAAAAAAGAAAGAAAAAAAAAGAAATCTGATTTTTTTTTGGGGGGGGACATTTAAAGGGCAAGTTCAAGATTGGTAAAGAACCAAAACAGAAATGTTCACAGATTTAGGTATAATTTAGGGGTATAAAGACAGTTATGGAAGAAACATGCTGTGAAAATTGTTCTGCCTGAAATGCTGTAATTATCCAGAAAAGAGTAAAACTAAACACTAAAACATTTTTGATCTTCGGAAGAAAAAAAATGAGACATTTATTCCCGCACAATTTGGCGTAACAATTGCAATGGATTTTTCGTCGTTTTCTACTGTTTGCAATGATCAGTTAAGCTGTTTGTTTTTATTCCATGACAAATCAAATGTTCTTTAAAAGAATGTGAAAAACAGGATGCACGGAGAAGAATTGTTTGTGTTGTTTGTCCGAAAGACAGGAAATTGGTTTTGGGAAAAAGACGAGGTAGTGAGTGGAAAACAAATTACCAAATTCCTGAAAACCCATTCAATTACACAGAACTATTAAGTGTAGAGAAAGCCAGTTGGATCCATCGTTCTATTGTGTAATGTACATGTGTATGTGGGTTTGTTTTTCCAATGACATCCCAGTTCTGCTCATAAATATGGAAATCCTCATTATTTGCGTGGCAACCAATTTGCTGGTGGAAATGAATATGTCATGGAACATCTGTGACTACACCTACATGTACAGTGTAGATCACTAACACTATAGAACAGATAATCATCAAATAACCACCATTTTTTGTGTTTTGTCATTTTTCAAGTTATTGAAAGGTGAACAAAGTTGGTAGAGCACCTGTATGGTATTCAAGAGGTCGCTGGTTTGAATCCCGCTCTAGTAAATTTTTCTTTATTCACCTTTCAACTGTTCAATGACTTACAAATTCACTCAGTTTCCCAACTTTCCCCTTGTGGTTATTTGATGGGTAAATATTGATTAAAAAGCTGCATCCTCTTTGAGTGATCCCCCTAGTACTGTTTCTCAGGTTGCAGCATTTCTGCACGTATCGGTGAAATGATATCGATTTGGGATATAGCGGGTTTCATGGCTTCTTACTGCCAAACGAACAACTATTTCTCAAACCCCTGAACACCTGATTTTCATCAATTTTGTATTAAACACGTTTTGAAAAATTGTGTAATACAGCGGAACGCCACTATAACAAACACCACCATGCCAAACATTTGGCTATACCGAATATATTCTTTGACTCTGAATTATCGTGTACAATACGTACCGAATATGGTTCTCTAATCCACTGTAATGAACAGCCACTATAACAGACGATATCTCTGCATCCCGCCATGTTTATTATAGCTGCATTCCACTGTTTTGGTTATAATAGATTAATATAATTTTTTTGTTGTCTTTATTTTGTTATCAAGGACTTACTACCGATACTCTCAGCTTCAAAGGACAACTTGGAAGCATTCCAGGCGATTGTTAAGTGAGTAAAAATACTTCATCTATCATATCTGCTCCTTCTTCACTGATTTCCTTCCTTGAAAGATTTGACTTGTGGCAAATTTCTACAGCTTAAAGATGGTTTTACCAATGCACGGACAAATAATATATTTTATTAATCGTTGTCCACATCACTGGGGCCAATTTCATAGACTATTTAGAGCTGGGGCCAATTTTTTTTGCACAACAAATTGACTTAGCATAAAATGTTCTCAATAAAACAAACCACTATTAAAATTTCAATTTGGTACCATATTCATGGTCAGCGAACAACAGCCGAAGAACAATCACAAGTGATACACAACACATAGAAATTTGGTTGTTAATCCTGTTTTTATGAAGACAGATATTTCATGGTTAGCATGAATTTTTGTGCTAAGCAGGGTTGGAAATTGGCCCCCGCTTTCAAAAGCACAAAATATGCTTAAGCACGAAAAGTCTTCCTTGACCAGACAGGATTACCAACCAAATTTTCATCTGATGTTTACTGCTTTTGACTTGTATTCCGCCATTGTTTGCTAAGCATAACATTCACAAGGAGTTTTGGCTGGTATACTGATTTGCATTTACCAAGGTTTTTGGTGCTTAAGCAAATGGTGGTGCTTAAGCAAGCAGCTCTATGAAACTGGCCCCTTGGTCTCGGTCCATCGGACACAAATGTAGAATGCTTTTGAGTGCGCAAACTTCTAATGGTCGCAATTGCGAGAAAAACATTGTGAGTACTCAATTTGAATTCAAGGATAAAATCTACGTCATGGAAACGTCAGTATTGGGCATGCATAGTATGGCTTCACATTGTTTGATCAAGGAGTCGATGACAATCACACAAGTACATAAATGTATTTGTTAATGAGATTATTTGAAACATTTGCCTTCTTTCTGTATTGAGTGTTATGTACATGTAATGGAAAAATGTCATTTTAAGACTGCAAAGGAGTGACATGGGGCTTGAATCTCAAAAATGACTGCCACTCAGGGATGTGATTTTTCAGGAAAAATCCTGATTTCAGCGTTTTTATCATCACTTCACCTGTACAAAAGTATAGGAAACGTGTGATTTTCAGCATTTTTTTTCTGTTTTCAGGATTTTTTATGCAAGTACAGTCACAGCCCTGGCCACTGTATTACAAGTTATGTTTCTCTGCTTAATACTAAAGCAGAAAAAAATTGCTTTACGTACATGTAAGTGTGAACGTATTCGACAAGTTTGCTTGCACACACATGTTGGTGATTTGCATCATTGCTGTGTCATGAAGATTTTAGGCAATGGGGAGACTTTGGAGAACCGGTCTTCAAGTCAACAGCCAGCGCACGCAATTGCGTACGTGTGCGTTGTTGACTTGAAGACTGGTTATCCAAAGTCTCCCATTATCAGTGTTGGTGAGCCATCATGCTAGCTCTGTGCTAAGCAGAGATGTTAAATGAAAAATCTATCGTTATGGCCAAATTTATTTCATTCACGCTTATTACTTATTCTGTGAAATTGACCCTGTCACCTCCACTACCCTCCGTTAGGTTGCTGGTGAATCTGTCAATGCCCATAGAGGTGATACTTCCCATGCATCCTAACATGACCAACGCGGACTGGGAGCAGCGACACACCCTGCAAGACATGCTGCTCAAGATCAAGAAGCGCTTCATCCAGGAGGACCCTATGGGGGTCATTCTCCATCAGATGAACCTCCAGCTGGATAGTGTAAGCTGCTTTGCCTCTCTGCGTGTTGGCTAAAACCCTTAAACGTCCCGTAAAATAGCTCATCCAATCAGAAAAACACTTCTAGGCTTCCTGTTGATATCATTTGCCTGAAAGTAGACTTCACCCTTTTGGCACCAAACCCCTCAAAGTCCAACAGGTAGTTCTGGGCCCAATTTCGTGGAATCCATTACCGTTACCAACAATTCTCCGCTTACGGTAGCAGACTTTTTGGTCAAGGTTAGCGTATTTCACGGGAGAGTTTTCTTTTTGGTAACGGTAAGCAAGGATTTTCTGCAGAATGCATATGACAGTGCGTAAGCAGAAAATAACCATGGTTACCCTAGAAATGCTTTGCTAACTGAAAGTCTTGCTTATGGATTCCATGAAATAGATTTGACGCGTAACAGTGCCCATTAGCACAAAAATATACCGTAACTGATTCCATTAAATTGGGCCCTGTTGTGTAAGGAACAGTAAGGATCTGTTGTTGGACTTTGTTTGATTCGGTACCAAAGGTCCAGGAGTAAAGTACACTGTTTAATAATTCTATCAGGTTTAGGGAGGTAAGGCATGAGACCTGTAGAAACAAGTGTTGGAGTTTGTGGCAGTGCACTAACATTTATTTTGTGGGTAAGGTTACCCAGTTGCTGGTGGAATTTGTGACCAATGGTTTACTTGTGTGTGTTCAAAGGCATTGTGGCATTTTGTTGGGTTTGGGACAGTTGGTCTACAGTCAGACACCAAGGCAATTCAATCAAACTTCAACAGCTGGAGCCTGTTGAAGTTTGTGAGGTTCAGTACCAATCACTACCAAACCTGTGACCAACTGTTGAAGTATGTTGGATTCAGTATGCTTCCTAGTACAAGGGCCTAGGGGATAGGGTTGAACGTGTTCAGAAGAAGCTCTCACCAATTGTGTGTGCGTAACAACTTTTATCTTGAATTTTCTTTGGACAGCATGGGTCTTACCGTATGGACAAGGATTCTATGGAGTCTATGAATGACTGTTTGGTGCTCATTCGCAACATACTTCACATTGAGGAGAATACGGGAACCGAGAGCAATAGCCAGATTGTCAGGTGAGATAAATAAATAAAACTACAGGCAGGCCCGTTAAAGGTATATCATACTTTGATAGCATACCGAATTGGAAATCTTCACAGATTTACCTACATGGTATAAAGATGGTGATGGTAGAAACATACCGTTAAAATTTTTACTGCCTGAAATGCTGTATTTATCCAGAAAAAGAGTCGAACCAATGAACGTAAACAATCTTTGGAAGGTCGAAAATAACGGTGAAAAGATTTTTATAATACTGTGGCCGTTTTTCACTATTTTCTTATAAAAAGGGGGCGCCGTGCTGAACTGGGATTTTCACTGATGATGGGGGTATCTTTATTTGTCAAACTGACCATGTTCTTTGCTTCTAAATCCTCTCCAGTGGCATGCTGAGTAATAACATTGGCGACATCGTCCACAACATGCTTAGCAGGGAAGAAGCGGTAAGCATTTAATGCCAAATTGTAAATTACTGAGTAGACAGTGCTATTAGGATATCAGGACCTAATTCCCCACATAGCTGCCTACTTAAAAATATTGCTTAGCAGATTTTCATACAAAGCGAAAGTCATCTAGGACCAGTTGGAAGCAGTATCATTCCATGAGTGTCACCTGCTGGTAGCTGCTAAGCAGAACTTATTTGCACTTAGTAAATTTGTATAATACTTAATCAACTCTTCAGAGTTGGTGCCTTTCTTTAAAAATTACAGAATTTATCTTTTGTATTTTGTTGTTTTTCCTTGTAATCGTATTGGCTATTCGTCTGTCTATTTCGCAATTTTATGTCGCCATAAAAATCTACGCGCATTTTTTTCGGAGACAATAAAATGAAAAAGCTTTGCTACTGATAACATTAGAAATTATCTTATAATTATCAATTCAAGTAATTAACTGCTGCAAACTGCTCATCAACCAAAAGAATGACCTGAAATGTATCAAATGCTTGGGGTTAGGAGGGCCTGACGTTTCGATCCGAGCAAGATCTGTACTTGCATGTTCTTGTCCTGTCTTCATTAAGCCTTCGATAAAGATCCCGCTAGGATCGAAACCCATCTGGGGCCGATTTCATAAAACGTACGAAGCGTCACAGAGTTAAGACGCATCCATTCTCTATAGACTCACCGCATAGATGTGACGCGTCGCAGAGCTTAATGAAATCGGCTCCAGGCCCTCCTAACTCCACGACTTCTAAGTTTTCTTTGATTTGGTCTACTTGTATGTCAGCATTTTTTCTCCCGTTCATTCTGATTTTCAGGAGACTTGGATATCTGCCATGGTCCAAGTGATAAGACTCATGTTTCGGGATCAGGTAATGTCATGCATGAATATCAGTGTAATCTTAGCCCTAACCCTCCCTCTGCAAGCTGTCCATGGAATACCGGTACTTGACAAAACCAATGTTTAGTACGCATTTTACCTGTGTACGTAGATAAAATGACTCTTTATACCCATACAGATGTTTAGATTCAGTCAAGCTTTAACATTCTATAAACAGCTTGCAAAATGAGCATTTTTATTATAGACATATTACTCCTCTTAGGAATGATCAATTTGTTTCATTCTTTAAATTTTCAAATAAGCAGGAGAGAATACAAATGTTTTACTGAACAATTGCGGTCAAGTTCTTTTTGACACGCTCTGTATTACTTCCTTCATGGAAAGTGAACCCCAAAAAAGGAACATAAGATTATTTTGGAATATGGAGTAAATGATTAGATTTTCAATTGGTTGATTATTGTTGGATACTTCTGTATGTCGGGATGCACTTTAGGCATTAGGTACAAGATCTATACTGTTATTGGTTGAATAATTCTTTGCTACAGATGTCTCAGGATTTGGTCAAGAGAGCTGCAAAGCTGTACGAGAAAGGGACCCTGTCTTCGGTCGTGCCCCAGGCAAAAGCACAAGCCAGCCCCAGCCCTAGCCCCATCCCCAAGAAGACCAACGCTGACAAGAACCAGGCGGACACACCTTCTCTATGGAGGAGCCTGACAGAATGCAGTGCATCTTCAGTGAAAGACCAAGCCACTCCAATCTTCCAGATTCCACCCGAGGAGAACACAGAAGCCACAAGCAGCGGCTGCGATTCCGGAGGGGATTGCAGCAGCGATTCCGAAGGAGCACCATGCTCCCACAACCCCTTGGAGGACTCTGGCTGCGATACCGATTATTCCAAGCCACCGTTGGAATCCCGAAATGACAAAAGGCCCGCCCAAGACTCTTGGTTGGAGGAGAACCTCCAACAGGGCCCTGGTGAAGAGAACTGCCAGCCCCAGCCGCTTTCTAGAGATGCTGCCACGTCAGTCTGCTTCTCTGACGAGGACAAGGACCAGAGGCTGTCGGAAACTTGCAGTAGCACCAGCAGTAGCATGGACTCGTCCCCGGATGGATCGCCGTTGATGCGGGAGCCGACCAGTGACGAGGATTCTCTCAGAGACTCTCCTACTGGGTTCTCCCTGACCGACTCTTCTTCGGACTGTTCGGGAAAGGATTCTCCGCAGTGTGTGGGTGTGGATGCGACAGAAGGAAGCGACAAGAAGAAGAGTCCAACGAAGGAGTACCTCTGCCGGCCGAGGGAAAGGCCAAGAGGGAGTCCGGACAGCCAGGCATCAGAGGAGGTACGTGAACCTGACGGAGGCAACGGAGGTTAAATGGTTTTACTGGTTGCCTTTTTCCCTTGATGTTGCCTTGGGACCCCCCTGGTCATTGCCTTTGCCTTGTTGCCCTAGCCATTGTCTTGGTACCTCTCAACATCACTTTGGTGCCTCTGGTCATTGCCTTCTTGCCTCTTCAAATCTGTCAGGTTTAGTCATGGAAATTCCCTTATTTTGAAACATAAATTGCTCAGAGCACTATAGGATCCTAGCAGGATCTTTCACAAAGGGATGGTCATTTAACTGCTAGGATCGAAACATTGGGTCAATAACCTTTGACATGTTTGAGAAAGATCCTCCCAGGATCAAAACTCTAGGTCGGCATTTAGCTTTTAAGGAAGGATCCAAACATCAGGCCATTTTGCCTTTGGGAAAGATCCTGCTAGGATCAAAACACCAGGTTGTGTAGCCTTTGGGAAAGATCCTGCTAGGATCGAAACACCAGGTCATTTAGCCTTTGAGAAAGATCCTGCTAGGATCGAAACCCCAGATCATGTAGCCTTTGGGAAAGATCCTGCTAGGATCGAAACACCAGATCATTTAGCCTTTGAGAAAGATCCTGCTAGGATCGAAACACCAGGTCATGTAGCCTTTTGGGAAAGATCCTGCCAGGATCAAAACACCAGGTCATTCAGCCTTTTGAGAAAGATCCTGCTAGGATTGAAACACCAGGTCATGTAGCCTTTGAGAAAGATCCTGCTAGGATCGAAACACCAGGTCATGTAGCCTTTTGAGAAAGATCCTGCTAGGATCAAAACCCCAGGTCATTTAGCCTTTGGGAAAGATCCTGCTAGGATCAAAACCCCAGGTCATGTAGCCTTTTGAGAAAGATACTGCTAGGATGAAAAATTCAGACCTTCCTAACTCTGAGCATCTGTGACTATCATGACTGACTATCCAAGTCTTAGCCCCTATCTAAACATCCTGCCTGTTTTTTTGGAATAGGACGATGCTTGCAGCCGATCGTCGGGCAACAGTTCAACGTTCAGCAGATCCTCCAACAAGAGCTCCTCCTCAACGGGTTCCTCTGAGACAGGGACGTCCTTCAGTAGCATCGACTCAGCCTCCCCCAGCTTGCAGGAAATACTCAGGTACGAATCAATAGAGGGCGCTCTAATCACTCACTGCGCTTCATCCCTTTCCAGCGTGCCCAACAAGACAGCTTCATATTGAAAAAATGAAACCGACGCAGATTCTTAAGTTTCATCCATTCAATGCTGGTTTGTGTTTTGGTCGATCATGTGTTTAGTGACCCACCTAGGGCAAAATCGATTAGAAATTTGTTTTTAAAGCTGCTTTTGACTTCAAATATACTGGCCTTTAAAAAAAAACTTGTGCAAATTGTAAATCAATTGAAAATGTGTAGATCTTGTATTGGGCCTGTTTGTTTCAGGAACGAATATACCTGCTTACTATAAAAATGGTAATCTGTGCGTACATGTACTTCATTTGGTTGTGTATAATTTTGAAAGAGTAGGCTATCTCGCACAGATCTTTGCTCTAAAACATCCAATGTGTCATTGTGAATATTAAACCCTTGTAGGAATGACACTCTGAGAAGTACAATGTATAAACTTCCTTCTCTTTATTTGCCATTTCTTCAAATAGGGACCAGCTGTGTAGATTCGCTGTGCGCTTCTGCAAACACTGCTTAAGCCGTTGCATCCTTCTGTCTCAGGTAACTTTAAATACCCAACTTTTCCAGTTATAAACCTTAACCCACACGCATACCACAATTTACCACACATGTTTTTAAGTGTGTTATCCTGAACTACCACAATACACCACAGTGTGGATTTCGTGGTAATGCATGGTTTATGATCCAGTTCCCCCTGTGAAGACTGAATTATTTTTTAAATTCAATGTGCTTAATGTCATCTATTCAACAAGCAATTGGCGCTATTGTCTTTCATTCTGATATTTTGACTGGAGCGGGATTCGAACCAGCGACCTCCTGAATACCATACAGGCGCTCTACCAACTGAGCTATCCAGCTCTACGTTGGTGGTGACCACAATAGTCAATTATCTTTGTTCGTTTGGCAGTCAGAAGCCATGAAACCGCACACACACCGCCATACCCCAAGGATCATTTTATACTTGCAGCAATGCTGTAACCTGAAAATTCTGATATTTTATTACAATTGCAGTATGATTATTATTCCTTATAATGGTTAAATAGTGGTTTATCTGAATACTAAAATGAATATTTTCAAAACCAGACCTCTGATCATTTGATTGACTCACAATTTCATTTCAGGATAACCTCCTTCAGCGAGTCAACGACTGCTACGTTTTGTGGTGTATGTCCTACTTCCTGCCATTCGCATCGCTTCCTTGCATCAGCTACAGTGACGTCAGGTATAGACCTTTCTTTTGTTTCGGCCAAATGTTGCAAATCATTTCATCTTCTTGACAAACGGCGTGACCAAATTCAACATTTTTTACCAACTTTCCATAGCTGTTCAAAATACGTACCATCATTCCTCGTGTCGTTTCCATTACATGCAGCAATATCTTTCACTATTTTATGAAACGTTGTGTTTATAATTGTGGTTACTTTTTTATGCCTGGCTTTGACGGCATGCTGGTTGGCAAAAACTTTGGCTGTGATGTTGCAAAAGAAAGTTCTTTAGTTTAAACATCAAACAGCTAAACACAATAGAGGGGTTCCGTTCACACACAGATAGTGCACAAGTATTATACATTTACCTAACGGTACACTTATGTTATCTGTTTTGACTGACGTGTACTGCAGTCGCTATTCTGGGGTCCAGTTTCACAGAGCTGCTGAAGGACAGCATTTGCTTTAGCATGAAAAGTCTTCCTTGATCAAACAGGGTTGCCAACCAAATTTTCATGTGATGTTTACTGCTTTTGGCTTGTATTCGGCCATTGTTATTATTTAATATTGTTATTATTTATTTCTGGTAATGACACCAAGGATTCCTCAAAAGCGCCCTAGGCATTGTAGCTCGAAAGCCTGATGAAACCTTTTATGGAAAGATGATGAGAAGAAGATACAGTTTTAGAGGTGGGAGGAAAACCCCAGAGTAATATTCTGGGTAAAACCCACAGAATCAGGTAGGGGCTGAAAACCCAATCCACTTGCGAACCGAGTCGGACATGAACCCGGTCCACAGTGGTGAAAGGCAAGGAAAAAACCGCTACGCCAACCTGACTCCCTTAGTTGTTTACTAAGCATAACATTCACAAGGAGTTTCTGCTGGCATACTGATTTTATTTACCAAGGTTTTTGGTGCTTAAGCAGCTCTAAAGAAATTGGTCTCATGTTGATGTTTTCACTAACTTAGCGCAAACGGGTGAAATGCCACTGGTAAACAAAGAATGATTAAGTCACATGTGCTAAAAGTCGGCGTTCCGCTAACCTTTCGCCTCATTTTTCTGATTCAGATACAACCTGTCTGCCATGGTGGTCACGTACCTCATGTATGCCACCCTCAACACCTGGGAGAGTTTCACCATGGCCGCCAACGATGCCACTGCTGACAGCAAGTCCAATATTCTCTTCAGAAGGTAAGCTCTCGAAGACGTTCTTCGGTCTCTGAACCCCTCCATGATTCACTCCTGTCATAATGACGCTTCTCTCTCTTTCGCCGTTCCGCTATTACCGTGCGATATCAAAACTTTACTATTGGAGATCTGCAAAGGCCACTAATACAAATAAGACTTAAAGCTATGCGTGGTAGAAGTACTAAAATCATAGAGTTGAATGAAAAACTAGAGTGTGCGCTCTGCGCATGATGCTTGAACCATGGCCGGCGCCATTGTCTAAAACCAAACAATGGCAAACACACACGTCCCATTTCAAATTGTGCGTACATTTTCGTACCCCGGTAAGTTCATTTGGTTCTGGTACGGGATGTTCCACTCATTGCGCCGCCCGTTGCGTCATGCATAGCGCGAGCAGTTCACCGGAATAATATCCGTGCATGACTCTACTGTGTCTGTGAAGTTACACCAGGAGAAATGGTGGCTGCGCGTCCACGCCGGAGTGCAGACAGCATGCGTGTTGAATACGAAGCGCGCACTCTAGGTTTTTTTTTAACTGTATGACTAAAATAGGGTTAGGGCTGCTTTGACACCATGTAATCTCTTCTTTGCCCGGCCAGATGACCTCTATTGTGACCGTTGGCTGATAATGAGGTCGTAACAAGCAGGGCTGAAAATTAAAGCGTCTGGAATCCTGACTCTTTGCCTTTGTCTGAATGTGATTTCTTTATGTATTCTGTCTCTCTCTCAGATTGTATCTCCTGATTGCCAGTCTGAGGCAAATCCTGTCAATGACCCGTCGCTTCATGGAGGCCAAACTAGAGGACGAGGAGCGAGAAAGCCTGACCCATTTTATCAGTAAGTCTTGACCATGGCCAGAGGCCAATTATACGAAGCACTAAGATTAATCTTAGCTTGAGTGGGACTCGAACCTGCTCTGAGTGTTTTCAGTCTTTACTCACATCGTCTCTCTCCTCCGATAATCCTTTCCCAGAATGCCTCTGCCAGTTGGAAGGACTCAGGAAGCTGTACCTTCTCCTGCTGCGCAAGTTCCGTCCCAAGAACGAGTCCATCCAGTACTTGAGGGCGCTAGTCGTCAGCAACGACGAACTTCTGCGCATTGTCACTAGCGAGCAGGCCTACGCCATCAAGGACATTGAGCATTTCAACTGTGTGGAATATGTCAAACAGTAAGTTATCTGGGACCTTTCTCAAAGCTCGGCTCCGGCTCCGGCTCCGGCTCCGGCTTCATCTCTGTAATCCATAAGCTGAAAATACAGTCTGAAAATTTCTGTCTGAATAAAAACATGATTAACAACCAAATGTCCACGTGTTGTGTATCGCTTGCGATTGTTCAATAGATTGTTCGATAAATATCAAATGGAATATTTAATGGTGCTTTGTTTTATTGGGCAAGACGTGCCAAGCAAATGTGCTAAGCAAATTTGTGTGCTTAGCAGCTCCATGAAATTGGCCCCTGGTAAACAGCTCTTGTCTTAGGTGGTAAGTGTAGAGGGTTAGGGTTAATGTTGCTGATTCCTGTTTTCCAGTGGATTCTGAAGATCTATGTGCTAGAGTAGAGGAACTTGGAGTAGAGGTTGATTTTGTCTAACTTCCACTCTTTCCCAACTCCCAATTTTCCTCTCAGACTTGCCACCCGCCAGGTCCTCCTGACGTACAACGAGCTCCTCCAGAAGTTCAAGACCAACACGCTTGAGGAGAACGAGGCCGCCTTCACCCTCATGTACCACACGGCCATCGACCTGAAGAACCACAAGCTCATCTATCAGCTCTCCATCCTGGACACCTTCGCCGATTTGTGGGAGCAAGGGTCTGATACCTGCATCTCAAAGGTATTGCACTGTTAAACAAACTTCTTATAACAGTTAATTCTTGTGGTCATCATTAAAGTGGAGCTAGAATAAAATGATTGGATTCGTGTTTTTCTTCTTATAATGGTTCTTATTTGTCAATACTGAAACCCTAACAATTGGATTAAATTATGTTGAATCGACAAAAAAAATGTGATTTTCTGTTCTCCCCTCTTGTCGCCGAATCTCGAAAACGGATGTCACGTCTTAATCCCGAATCAAGTGCGTGTGACGTCATTGTTGGTAGACACTCCATGCACTTCAGTCTGGTACCAGTCTGGAAAGGAGGCTTAATACCATGAGAGAGTCGATTTCGGACGGATGTTGAACTGCGTATCACTTTTGTTTTGTGTCTTTTGTTTTTTGCAGAGCTCTTGGGATTTTATCGACCACGTTGTGACACTTTTTGCGCACAACTGCCTGAACAACCCTGATGAAATGTTGGAGGAGGTTGCCCAGTCAACCAGCAAAAAGAGGTCAGTATTGATGTGCTGTTGTAGTGATTCTGCCAGAAGGCCGTCCGACTTGGACAGTTTTGGACAGTCTACCACCATGCATAGTCTCAAATTTTGACCTAGAGTTGTTATAAAAGCCAAGTCTTGCATGATGTTGGAGGTCATTATTAAAGGTAGTATCATACTTTGGTAAGAAACCAAAACAGAAATGTTCACAGATTTACCTATAACTTACAGGGTATGAAGATGGTGGTGGTAGAAACATACCGTTACAATTGTTTCCGCCTGAAATGGTGTATTTATCCAGAAATTTGTAAAACATCTTTTTGATCTTTTAAAATAACTGTGGCTGTTTTTCACTGTTTTCTCAAAAAGTGGGCACCGTATGGGACTGACATTTTCACAGATGACTGTTACTGTATCTGTCTTGATATTTTTTGCCCATGAATCTGTATTTCTTTGATAAAAACCAAAGGATGATATTACCTTTAAGTAGCTGGGCTGCTTCATTTGTTGGGAGTGTATGCAGTATGACATTTGTACACCATCACACTTTCTCTCTTCTTAGAATGGCCAGAGTATACTGGCTGAAACATTGAGATACTTTCTCTTACCGGTCCTTCTCAGGACCACACACCTTCCGGAAAATGCACGGTGCCTCCGCAAGTCTCACTTAGTCCCACCATGCAAATAACTTCAAATCCTACCTACATGTGTGGTATTATTTGTAGTGGACTTGGATGTTATTTTCTTTCATCTTCTGTTTGACCTCGCAGGAAGCACGTTGTGTCTGAAGATACGTCAGAAGATGAAGTCTCACCCTTCAAGGTAAGTCACTTTGAAACTTCCCTCGTAGGGTATATTCATGAGTGAGCCTCTTTTCTGCTCGTTCAGGCTTTTTATGATGTTCGTTCTAATCCCGCCGAACAAAGAATTCTGAATAATCATCAAATAAGTACAAGGGAAACTGACTGTATTTTGAGTCTTTGAAAAGAGAAGAAAGAAAAATTCAGTGAAGTGGGATTCGAACCGGCGACCCCTATAATACCATACCGGCGCTCTTACCAACTGAGCTATCCAGCTTAGTGGTGTCCCTAATAGTCGACTATCTTTGTTCATTTGGCAGTCAGAAGCCATGAAACCACGCAAACACTGCTATATCCCAAGGATCATTACAATGCTGCAACCTGAGAAACAGTACATGGGGGATTACTCAAAGAGCATGCAATTAAGCGGTATTTGCATGTTTTCATGGCTTTTGACTGCCATACGTACAAAGATAATTGAATATTATGGACACCACCAACATAGGCTGGGTAGCTCATTTGGTAAGAGCACTGGTACAGTATTCCTGAGGTCGTTAGTTCGAATTCTGCTTCTTTTTTCATTTTTCAAAATTGAAAATGAATGGCTGACGTCTAAAGATTGCCTGTGACTTGTCATTTTATGCCTTTAATTGGGTTTTCATGCCAGAACTTGGCCAACAAAAGACACACATAAGTTCACCTTTGTTCCAAGGCCCTGGACTTCAATTCGAAAGTTCTCCTATGGGTTTTATATGTAAAAAGATGTTTTTTTTTCTTGACGTTATACAGAAGTTGCTGCGTCCATCAGGAGGCTTGTTCCTTCCCACAATCCATAGCAGTAGCAGCGAAGATGAAACAGCTGAGGTCAAGCACATCAAGGACAACATCAAGACCTGCATTAAGGCCCTCTCCATTAAAGGTAAGCAATCAAGGGTTGGGTCTGGAATTTGCGGGAAATCTCCAACGGGAAATCCAGCCATCTTAAAAATCAAGAGCCATTTGCATTGATAATGACAAGGACTAGGAAAATCTGGACAAGGGCCTCCGTAAGAAACCTACGAAACATTTCCTCAATAGCCCCTTTTCCCCCATAGAGTTGTAAAAATTTAAAGTATAACAACAGGAATCAAATTGTAATGATGATTGAATATTGTTTGTGGATAGGTTACAAGCCTCAGCTCCGTGGTCTACAGAGGTTACTGCTGGAAACCTGCTATGCTAAACTCGGTAAGCGTCACAATATCTGCTTACTGATTTTGTGTATTCATCACTCCAAGACTGCACCAATTAATTTTGAGTTGTTGAGCATGGTTATAACCTTACCCTTCACTGACGTTTGACTGTATGTGGACATACCAGGCCATTATCCTTAAAGTGATGTAGTAATAAAGGTACTATCCTGAAATGTTCACAGATTTACGTAAAACTTACAGGGTATGAAGATGGAGGTGGTAGAAACGTACCGTTAACATTTTTTTTGCCTGAAATGGTGTATTTATCCAGAAATGAGTTGGTAAAACAAAATATTGAAAATGGTTTTGAAAAAAACTGCAATTACTGTACCTCGCGATTTCTTGTGACAATTGCAACAGTTTTGCGCTGTTTTCTACTGTTTCCAATGATCAATTGAGCTGAAAATTTCACAGGTTTGTTTTTATTTCATGAAGTAGAATACTACCTTTTATTAGTGCAATTCTACTTTGACATTTCAGCTTCGTGTTTATTGACTTTGTGTTTGTGTGTTTGTATGTTCCAGCTTGCCCAAAGACGGAGGTCGTTGAACCAGTGGTGTGGCTGAATCACAGTAAGTTGGAAGAAAAAACAAAGTTTAATAGCTGCTTGCTGCTCAATAGCTCCCAAAAATTCAGATTTTCTAAATTTCGTCAATGGGGGCAGCAGACAAATCTGTGTGATTTTGTGACGTTAAAAAAAATCATCAAAAAAGACTCTCTTTCTGTGTTCAGTGTGAGATAAATATTTTTTTCTCATGTCAAGTAATTTAAGGATTATTGTTCTAACAAATAAAGCGGGGTTTGTTGAATGTTGAACCTCCTCTTTATAATAAAACCCAGAAACCTCCTCAAGCAGTAATGTTATGTCATTTTGAACCATTGTTTGGTATGACTTTAGTGTCTGAATTGCAGAGAGTTTGGAAGGCTTCATCGGGTTTTAAACATCTTCCTTTTCCTCTCTTGGTTCTGCTTCTGCCCCACAGTCCAGGTCAAGTCGGTACCCCTCTTTGCCTTCTCCCAGGCCGACGAGATGGCCATGAATGACCCCCACTTCCGTGAGATCCTGCAGAGGCTGGGCCTACACAGTGCCAAGGACTCCCAGCATCTCTTCCCTTCCATACCGGCCTTCTGGACGGCCGAGATGTGCTACAGTGCCGCCAAGCTGCTCGGGGATATCACCTATGGTGAGTTGATGGCTTCTTGGTTGATGGAAACTTGACATCAGACCAGTGCATACTTATCTTTTGATTATGTACTCAACTAGACAAGTAATAAACCACTGCAACTGCTCTCCAGCAAAAATAATGACCTGAAATATATAACATGCTTGGAGTTAAGAGGGCCTGATGTTTCGATTGTAGTAGGATCTTTCTCTTTCCGATTAAAAGGTCAGACTGAAGCGGGATTTGAACCAGTTACCCCGAAATACCATACTAGTGTTCTACCAACTGAGCTATCCAGGCCTTTGTTGACAGTGTCCCTAATAGTCAATATCTTCCTTTGTTTATCAGTCAGATGCCATGAAACAAAGATAAGCTAGATAGCTCAGTATTCTGGTGGTTGCTGGTTCAAATCCCGCTCCATCATATTGAATCATCTATAGACCACAGAATCATTCATAGAACACATTGTTATCTGCAGACTGTAGAATAATCTGCAGACCACAGACATAAGATCACATAATATACAGACCATGCAGCATTGAATCATCTATAGACCACAGAATCATTCATAGAACACATTGTTATCTGCAGACTATAGAATAATCTGCAGACCACAGAAATATGCAACATGTTCTTTAGTCATATTTGAAGCCAAGCTTTCAATGATCAATCTAAGCTCTGTATACTGAGGGCGAGCCGTGCTATTTGATCTACCAAGCCCTCCCCCATCCATCTCTTACTCTCGGCGTTCCTCTTCCCAGATAAACTTCGCTTTGCAATGACATGCGACGGAGAGCTGAGACCAGAGTTCCTAGAGCAGCAGGTACCCAGCATGACCTACATACCCATTGGGTCTGAAGATCCTGAACCTGGTAACGATGCAAACGACACACCATCCAGTTCAAGGTAAGAGACATGAAAGTTATAAACAACTACATATTTTCTTCGAACTATGACTCACGGAAATTGTATCCAGGGGAGTTGATACATACCGGTAATCCAAGGGACATTACATTTGATCGGGGGGGGGGGGGGGGGGGGGGGTGGTTGGCTTGACTCAGTGGAGGTGAAACTTGACCCAATCGACAAAAGACCTGACCCAAGTTAGGAATAGTGAGACTTGACCCAGGGGAGGGCAAGACCTGACCCAGGGGAGGTGAATCTCTCACCCAGGGGACTCAAGACTTGACCCAGAAAACATACGACCCAGGGGCCAATTTCATAAAACTGTTAAGCACAAAAATGTGCTTAGCACAAAAATGTCTTGCTCAATAAAACAAACAACCATTGAAAATTCCATTTGATATTCATGGTCAGCGAACAACAGCCAACGAGCAATCACAAGTGATACACAACACACGGAAATTTGGTTGTTAATCCTGTTTTTATTAAGACAGAAATGTCATGCTTAGCACATTTTTTGTGCTTAACAGTTTTATGAAATCAGCCCCAGGAGACACGAGACTTGATCCATGGAAGTTGAGGCTAGCTTGACCCTACAGATGTGCAAACGCAAACCTAGGGCTCTGTTAATACTAACTCCTTCCTTTGTGTATGTACACAGGATGTCCAATCCCATGGCACTGCTTCCAAAGAACATGTGGCTGACCGTTGTGCAGCATCTCAATGCCGAGAAAGAGGCTCAAACCTGATGATGTCCGCGTACCATCAACAGAGGGCGCTCTACGTGTTCCTGTCAGGCCGGAGTAAATGCGTTCAGCGAGTTCTTCAACCATAATGTGTAAGGGTCTTTTCAGTGACTGATTATTGCTAGATGCACTTGTGTTCTCTAGACTCTGGTGTTGTATGAACAAATATTACAGTTATAAATAATTCATTGAAAAGTCAACAAAGAAAAATTGGCATGAGCGAGATTCGAATCTAGTCAGGTTCCCTTGTGGTTATTTGATGATTATATTGATTAAAAAGCTGCATCCTCTTTGAGTGATCCCCCATGTACTGTTTCTCAGGTTGCAGCATAGCTTTATTCACGGTGCATCCATCCTGCATTCGAAGCAGTGCAATCAAACCGAGGCTTGGATTCAAAATAGTCTGGTACCCGTTTTCTTAATAGAATTGGTGTTATCTTTCCCAAAGGGTATACGAGGAAGGTGACAAAATGGATGCGCCATGAATAAGGCCTATTGTTAATGCTGCGTGTATCTTAAATGATCCTTGGGATATAGCGGTATGCGAGTGGTTTCATGGCTTTTGACTGCCAAATGAACAAAGATGATTGACTATTAGGGACACCACCAACATAGGGCTGGATAGCTCAGTTCATAAGAGCGCCCGTACAGTATCCCAAAAGTCCATGGTTTGAAACCCGCTCCAGTCAATTTTTTTCTTCACCTTTCAATGACTTAGAATTAATCGTCAGTTTCCCACATAGTAATTTGATGATCATAATTATAATCCATTTGTTTCATTGTAGAATTTGTGGTTTCACAAAAATGATTAAAATTGTACACTTTGTTCACTTTGGACGCCATGTTTTATATGAGGGTTGAGAGCATTTGTATGCATGTTGAACTGTAGTCAGTTTGTACCAAAACTCAGGAGTAATTAAGATGTAACGTTTCTGTCAATTTGTTGGGTTTTTTTAGAGGGATTTGGGGAAAGGCTAGTTATTTTATGATACGTTGTGCAATTTGTGAAAGTGATTGACGACTTGAACAATGGTCTATTGTCTTTATTTTGCTGGAGGACAAAATTCTTGAGCACCCAATTATTTCAGGTGACTTGAATTAATGATCAGGTTTACAAAAGCTATGTCCTGTCCTCGTTTACAATAGTGTGAAAAAAAACCAAACTTTGTTTTTTATTGTGATGTATTTTGTGTAAAACCAGTGTCAACTCCAAGACATTCCTAAAAATCAAATTGAAAAAATGTTCTGCCACGTTTATGGAATAAGATATCCAAATAGTGCTCCTGCAAACGTTTGCAACACAATAGCCAATCACGGTACGAGGAATTTGTTGGTCCTTTCCAGGTGCGCTGTCATTGGGCCATCAAATTCTGTGCATTGTGATTGGCTGACGCATTTCAAATTCTTTGGATCTCAAATACTATCTGGAATCCAATGTATTGCCTTTCCCCAAGCCCCACGGTAGTATCATACTTTGGTAGCATACCGAAACAGATATCTTCACAGATTTACCTATAACTTTGGCATAAAGATGGTGATGGTACAAACATACCATTAACATTTGTCTGCCTGAAATGATGTATTTATCCAGGTAAGAGTAAAACCAGTGACTAAAATTATTTTTTATCTTTTAAGGATCAAAACTAAAAGAGAAAACACTTCAGAAATACTGTGGCAATTTTTCACTGTTTTCTCAAAAAGTGGGCACCGTGTGGGACTGACATTTTCACAGATGACTGTTCTGTTACTATATCTGTCTTGATATTTTTGCCCATGAATCTGCATTTCTTTGACAAAAACCAAAGTATGATATTACCTTTAAATCCAATATCTTCTTTCTTCTTATGTAACTTTCTATAATAAAGGCCTGTAATAACATAACAACAAACGTTGGCTTAATTCTATCAACTTAGCGATAATTTAAACATTCAAACGTGTTGATCATGTTTATTTCATGTACAAATATTCAGATAGAATCAGAATAAATTTCTGTGAAATTTAGGGAAGACTTTTTCCACTCCACTCACTGCCAATTTTTTATGAAAACAAAAATGTCCTCATAGAGGAGTTATTTGACCCAAATGTAAATTTAACTTGATTTTCCGATTTTAAAATCAGTCAAAGTGCTATTTCCTTGAAGTTGTTCGTGCACTATCGATACTGTTCGAAGATTTCAGCCATACATGTATTTTATTTGCTATTTTTGTTGCATCACTAATATTGTCACTTTGAAATGACACAAAAAAGACGCAATTCTTGTCATTCAATGTCATTTTGAGTGAGTATAATGCAAGGTCTTGTATAGATTGATTTGGGACGATATAAGAATATTTCGTGCTTACTTGTCACATGCACATGCACACATCACCAGGGGAAAATTTCATAGAGCTGCTTAAGCATAAAATTTGCTTATTAAGCATGAAAAGTCTTCCTTGATCAAACAGGATTACCAACCAAATGTTCATGTGATGTTTACTGCTTTTGACTTGTATTCGGCCATTGTTTGCTAAGCATAACGTTCACAAGGAGTTTTGGCTGGCATACTGATTTCATTAACCAAGATTTTTGGTGCTTAAGCAAATTTTGGTGCTTAAGCAGCTCTATGAAATTTGCCCCATGTCTGAATAATAATATGAACTTTTGTAGGAGTAGCTATATTATGTACATGTGCATTTGGTGGTGTATTTAATTTATGAATATTTATGAGCATGAAAAATATGAATATGTATGATTTTACCTGTAATGAATTCAACATGAGTAGGGATTAAAAAAAAAATAAAGAGCCCGAATAGTTTAACTTATTTTAGTTTTTATTAAGACAGCTTAATATAAACAAGCTACATTGTATTCACTAGCACAAATTGGCGCCAAAATGTACCGGACAATAGCATTAATACAAATGCATCTTCTTCATAAAATACATCGTGCAGTAAAAATTACTGCAAATTTTGAAGAGGGGGTTGTTGACACTTATTGTCATGTGTAATTAACATTTTGGTAATGGTGTGTATATTTTTATGTTGGTACTACATGTATTTTTTGTATCATATATCGAATAGAATTACAAATGGTGTCACCTTACTGATTTCTGGGCGTTTGTGGTGCGTGTTTGTTCAATTGATTTTGGATCCGGTTTTGGCCAGTCTGACATCTGAATATTATATTGTATGAAAAGAAGAATTTATTTTTTGTGTCCTCTTATGCAAATTAAATGATATGACACAACACTGAGTGTTGTAAGGTGATATTTGCTTATAACTGAAGGTGACAATGGAATGGCCTGGGGTGGCTGTTGGCACCTGAGGTGACAATTGAGTATCCATAAGTGACAATTAAGTCATCTGAACTGGCATTTGAGTATTACCCAAGGTGGCAATTGGCACATAATGTGACAATTGAGTCATCTGAACTGGCATTTGAGTAACCCAAGGTGGCAATTGGAACATAAGGCGACAATTGAGTCATCTGAACTTGCATTTGAGTATTACCCAAGGTGGCAATTGGCACATAATGTGACAATTGAGTCATCTGAACTGGCATTTGAGTAACCAAATGTGGGAATTGGCACCTGGAGTGACATTTGAGTATCCATAAGTGACAATAATTTAATAAATTGAGGCAGTCGAATGACCCATGACACTGTAAATGCACCATTTCAAAGAAAGAACTCGCAGGTATTACTATATTAATATAAAATGTAAATTATTAATATTTGTCATGTGACAGTTATTACTGGTAATAACTTAAAAGACAATATACATGTACATGTGTAATATCGTGCGTGATTAAAATTTTATTATCATATTGTCAAATCTGATACAATTGTCTCTTATTATGTTGCAAGTCAAATTACAATAGTCGTCTAATTGTGCATATAAGCCACAGGTAAAAGTTCATCTGCTAAAACTGAATACTAAAACCCAATAATTTTTAATAAACCAATTCACAAATTAAAACATGCATAGCCTTATTTACTTGTATCCTAATGGTGATACTCTCAAGTCTCAGCGCATAGTGTAGTTCCCCCAGTATGAAGTAGTTCCCCCAGTATGGAGTAGTGCCCCAGGTAGTTCCCCCAGTAGTTCCCCAGTATGAAGTAGTGCCCCCGGTAGTTCCCCCAGTAGTTCCCCCAGTATGAAGTAGTGCCCCTGGTAGTTCCCCCAGTAGTTCCCCAGTATGGAGTAGTGCCCCAGGTAGTTCCCCTAGTAGTTCCCCCCGTAGTTCCCCCAGTATGAAGTAGTGCCCCCTGGTAGTTCCCCCAGTAGTTCCCCCAGTATGAAGTAGTGCCCTCCTAGTGTTGGCAGAGCATCCGGAGTTTTCCGGACAAGAGGCAGATCATGGCCGACGTAGCCAGGGAAAGACTACTATGAAGATCATTGAGAGCAGTGCCGAGAAGGATGGGTACCAGACCGCCGATGACGAAAACGATGAGTCCAATTAAAACCCAGATGAACTTAGTCCAAAATAGTCCAAAATAGTCCAAAAGCTTGGTTAAACGCAAGAATCCAAAACTTGACTTAGTATAACTTAATATTTGACGACTCCAAACAAAGAACAGACAATTATATTGTTCTTTCCAAAGAAACAAGGCACTGAAATAAGAACACAGTTATAAATGAATTCATTCCAATATTATTTCTTTATTGGAGAAAAAAAAACAATCACAATATTTATGTACAATTGACATGCCAAGATCTGATGAATGTTTTCATGTTTTATGCCCTATAATTGGAGAAAAATCTTGACAAAAAATATTCTGTTCTGTAAATGAAGAATATGATGTGCTCTAGCCATGACACATCCCTCGATAAGTTTTTCAGATTGCGACTCAGTTTAGGTTTTGATTTCATCAAAATGACACTTTTTGCTTTCCAACCCCCCTGTTTTCTGAAGGCTAAATCTGCCCTAACTGTTCGCCTGCAGGGAGCCAAACAGTTGCTATCCTCTGACAATGGTTTCTTCTCTCAAATTATTCATGTAATCCCATTAACATCAAACCAATCTGTATTCCACTGGCAATTGAATAGGTACTTAACCACAAAACCACAAAGCATTACCTTGAAGTTTGTAAGTCTGTACCAAATGCTCGTTTTATGAATATGGAATCAAGTATAAGCTTCACCTTATGCTAAATACTTAGAGAAAAAAGTACTTACTAGAAGTATTTACTTAGGAGCATCTGCTAGTTTTTATGAATACAAGCCATTATCTTGTGCAGGGGACGTCTACTGTTTACTACCGATAGTGTGCATGTACATTATGTGTAAACTGCATACATGATATCCACTATACAGGGTGTCCCAGAAAAAAAATGTAGAATTTAAGCATATTGGGGCTGAAATTGGCAAAAAATATGACCAATGAAAAGAGTACCCCTTAAAAACAAATTTGCAAGGATAACATGCATAGTGATCAATACACACATAATGTGTATGAAAGAAAGATGAAAATTGGGTTTTGAGGTTGGGTAGTTCAGTCTTAGTTTTTTCACTCAATTGTAGTCCAATTTTGCTCAAATTCTACATAGTGATAGCTAAGACAGAGTTGTATCACATATCTGAATCTTGAAGTGATAAACAGTTTAATTTTCATGTAATAGTTCTTGACACAAGTGTTGCAGGTTTTTTTTGGGGGGACACCTTGTACAGCAATCAAAGAACCAGAATGCTAAATAACAATTATGTATTTAAGGTGGCAGTGATAGTGTATATAGCATTATTTGAGTGACAATACTAAACACTGGTTACTGTACAATGGTGGGTACTCAACATACAATTTTGTGTAGGAAACTTTCTTTCTCTAAATAAAAATCCCAACATATCCCTTTAAATATCAGCTACAATGTCAATTCACAATATATCTCATTCCATTCGCAAATGGAGTTTAAGGACCAGTAATCTTCTTTTTCAGAGAAAAACAACAATTCAGTTTCAAATGTTCTGATTTTCCAATTTCAGTTTTAAAGAGATTACACGCAAGTTTCGTGCAACTCCGATAGAACAATATCTAGCGATCAGAAATGTGAACGTGAACTTTGCTCCTCATCTGTGAAAAGGAAAATCGCAGCTTTATCGTCAGCCATGTGCAGACCTGCTAAGAATATCTGTAATTCCTGAAAATACTACCTCACTAGAATTTCAACCAAACACCAAAAACTGTAACAAACTTTCAAACAATCCCTGACCTATTTTTCCAATTAAACCTACCCTAAACCAAAGTTCAACAACACAGAATTTCAAAAGCAAGATAATAAACACATGTACTATCAGCTACCATCAAATTATGCCAAGAAATAGGTGAACAAACAATTGAGATGACATCTAAATGTTTCCCTACACATCAATAAATTTGTAATTTTCATTTTCAGATGAGTTCACTAAATGTGCTTAATTTATACAATTCCTGACTTCTGATAATTTATACCTGTTTTCCTTCTCATACCTTGCTTATTTTAGGAGTCAAATTTACATCGTTATCTAAGCATCACACTGTGCTTGCTAGTCATATGCACAAGCACACATCACCAGGGGCCAATTTCATAGAGCTGCTTAAGCATAAAATTTGCTTAAGCATGAAATGACTTAATAAGAATAAACATATTCCTTGATCAAACAGGATTACCACCCAAATTTCCATCTGCTGTTTACTGCTTTTGACTTGTATTCGGCCATTGTTTGCAGAGCTTAACATTCACAAGGAGTTTTGGCTGGCATAATGATATTATTTACCCAGGTTTGTGGTGCTAAGCAAATTTGGGTGCTTAAGCAGCTCTGTGAAATTGGCGCCAGGCCTTAAACTGGAAACAATCAGCAGGAATAATGCTATTAAACTGAACTGGTACAGATTCCTACAACAAACATCTTATTTCTTAAAAGGTATAAATGTCTACACTTTCTTTCTTTAGTTCTTATTTCACTTACGTTACTCCTTTTTCCAATAACTGTTTGTTATTATCCTAGATGATACATGACAGATTACAAAACACCACGATATATGCATGTTTTTGTTGAATGAAAGGGTCTGATTTAAGACTGAAACAAAATAACAATGAAAAGTAATTAATAATGTATCGAAAATGATCCAAAGTAAAGACAAGAGTACAAACCAAATTAGAGGTAATTTCTGGGTTATCCCACTTTAAGAAGAGTCACAAAATGCATTACGGTATCATATCCATGATCATTTATAATCAATGAATTGTACACAATCTCAAAAGGGTGCCTTCGCACCCGCTAATTTTATAAATAATGTACAAGTATCTCAAGACAAATGTACAAGAGTCTGAGTCAGTTGTGTGCTGGTTTTCACTGCAGCAGTTGGGCGTGTCTGTCCAGTTTCTCCCGCGG
The DNA here is from genome assembly GCA_963971285.1 of Astropecten irregularis. NCBI lineage: Eukaryota > Metazoa > Echinodermata > Asteroidea > Paxillosida > Astropectinidae > Astropecten > Astropecten irregularis. The sequence goes on along the minus strand of OZ020262.1, from coordinate 13,784,518 downwards.
CCAGTCGAGGGGGTTAGGGCTCCGGTCAGTGCATCCAGCGGTGTGGGCTGGTTTGTGCACTGACCATCATGGGCTCGCTGGGGGCGGGTTCAGAAATTGGCAGTCGGTCAACTGGGGCAGGATGGGGCGACAACCATCTGGAGGAGGGGAGGGTGGGGGGCGGATAGAAGTGGTAAAATAATGACGTTAGCATCTTTCCTTAAAAAAATGACAATGTAAATACCTCGCACACATTGTCTAGCTTGACAGAAAATTTCAAAGGTAACTTGTGTTTCTATCTTTTTTATCCTAGGGGGTTTACAAAACAGAGGCTCAGTCGTGGGCTCAGGCTCCGGCTCAGGCTCAGGCTCTGTCATCCATATGCTGAAAATATCTAGGTTGTGTTTTTTTATTGAAGCTAAATCTCTGTTTTTTTGTAACAAAACAGAGAATCTACTTCTGAACCGCAGCCAAAAGCCTTTATTTTGATACCCGTTATTTTAGAATGGATTCACGAAATGGAGCCGGAGCCCGAGATGGAGACGGAGCCCAAGCCCCAGCCCGAGCCAAAGCTGAAGCCTGAGCCTCCATTTTGGAAACCCCAAAATTATTACGTCAGCTCAGGAAATCTGTGCTGATTGCTTAACCCTATTCCTTTTACACTTGCCATGCAAGACAAGAGCTGCTTAACACACATTACCACAGTCTTCACAAGGGACCTGGATCATAAGCCACGCACTGCCACACAAACCACACTGTCTGGTGTTTTGTGGTAGTCAGGAAGGATACCACACTTACAACAGGAAAAAAAACATGTGTGGTAAACTGTGGTATGCAAGAGGGTTAGCGTTTAATGCAACAATATGCAACAACCTTTTACTGCTGGTTCATGCTACCGCACTCAGCAAGGTGGTATAAAGGTGTTATAGGATTTGACTTTTCTACATAACAATCTGAACGGGTCTAGTACCTCGTCTCGTGGTGTGATTGCGAATGCTAGACCTGATAGCTGAGTTTCATGTTGTTCTCTAGGATGTTGACCAGCTCTTGGTAGCGGGGCACCTTACCAGACTCCAGCTTGGACCACACCGGCATGTCTGCAAGACAGCACAAGGCCATGAGAAAATAAAACCATAATTCTACACAATGCACATTACATACAGGAATTTGTATCATGTGGAGACATGGCTTTTGTTCTTGTGTACTCTCCAAAGAGCAGAATTGAAATCGCTCCCATCTGAACCAGAATCACTTTCCTGGGTTGAATATTTTAGTCCCTTCATATAAAATAATTCTCTTTGCGATAGATACCAATAATTATACCTTGGAAATTCCTCCTTTTGAAGTTGAGTCCCAAATATCAGTTATGCGAAGACCTTTGTACACCTTTAGAATATTTGGAATTAACTTAAAAAGGAGGAATTTATAAGGTATACTTATCTGTCGCACAGAGAAGTATTTTACATAGGGGACGTTCGCTAGAAATGTCTGGCTAACAAGAGGGCAGCGGAAATGGTGTCACCTGATAGGGTCTACAGCATAAGACATAAATAACTAATAGACCGACAGCAGAGGGCGCAAGCACATAATTTTGGAAACGGACGCCATCTTTAAAAACTATGGAAAAACTAGTGCGCGAGGCACGCGAGGCGCACGTAAACGATGATTTTGATCTGGCAAAGATTCTAAAAGATGCCAATTATGCACGTAATCTCGCGCTAGTTCCCTCTTCCCTCAAAATGAAATTTCTAACACAAAATTTTCCATTCAATCTTTCAGTTTCTTTCCATTATTTGAGAAACATATATTACTGTGCAATGGTACGTGAGACCTGTAAAAACACATAATGCTCCAATGGGTTTAAAGTGGATGTCAATTAGTTTTCATCTACAAATTCCCGTTTGAATCAATACTCTCTACTCAATCGTACGTAAAAGTAAACTTTTTTTGCCAATAGTTTGCCAAATATTCGGGTGCCGTAACAATTACGGTACCCCGCCATACATTTGAATAGGGCGCTGTCGGTCTATAGGCTATTTACATGTATGTCTATGGTCTACAGAGAGAGACTAACTGACTGGCACTTACCATTGAGTGAGATCTCAAATGCACCGGTGGAGAGAAGCTGAGTTTCTACGGCGTTACTAATAAAGAACAACATCAAGCAGGAGTAGACCTTCCAAATAAAAACAACAAATGGAAAAATTAGATGAAAGATAAAAGTCAGCGAAAAGTGAACAAAGAAAAATCAACTGTGAGCAGGATTCGAAATGGCGACCTGCAGAATACCGTATAGGCGCTCTACCAACTGAGCCATCCAGCCCTACGTTGGTGGTGATCCCAATAGTCAATCATCTTTGTTCGTTTTGGCAGTCAGACGCCATGAAACCACGCACACATTGCCATATCCCAAGGATCATTTCGTCGATATGCGCAGCAATGCTGTAACCTGAGAACAGCACATGAATCACTCAAAGAGAATACGACTTTTTAATTACATGTAATATAATCATCAAATAACCACAACTGACTGAATCAAAATGTCATCAAAAAGTGAACAATGAAAAATTTACTGAGAGTGGAATTCGAAGATAAAATTATTAGATCTGAATAATTTATCAAATCAACAGCTTTTAAATAGACCTTCGAAAAAGAAAAACAAAGGCGAAAGTGGATGAAAATCAAAATATGGTTAAATAATCAATTATCACATTTTCAGGTTTTTAATATATAACGGGGCTACGTCAGGCATTTTTTGAGCTAACTTTTTCTTTTTCTCCTGGCTAGCGCAGCGAGCTAGCAATTTTCGGATTTTACTTCCTTGTTAAATATTTTGACTTTAGAGCCCTACTGTGAATGAACAAAACAAAAATGTTTGAAGTTTTCATACACCAGTCATTACAATGACATTATCTACAATAACATAGATTTTATCCAATCTTTTCAGACAAATGACCTCCCCAAAAAGCAAAGACGTAAGAAATCTAAATCTTATCTTTGAACAAGATCGTACTGCACCTGCTACATGTACATCCCCATGTGTGTACAAATTACAAAACCCATGTACAGTACTGTACAGTACGACCTCACTCCAATCGTGAAGGAAGCTTTACTCCATGCTCCATTCAACCATGGTAAAATGTACAGGTATACCAGCCTGCCATATGGGGGCCTACAGGTACATGGATATTACAAAAATACACAATGTACAGTGTACAGTATATGGAAATATACTGGTAAAAGTCTGGTAATACCATGAACGAGTTTTGAACAGGTAGTACTTTTAATATGTAAAAATGTGTACACAGTATGCATGACATGATCGCTAATACATTGTACAATACATGTATATTGTACAAGCATTTAGTTGTAAGTTGTAGTATCCACTATCGAAGGTGCCATGTATGTAGTGCACAAGCAAATTTATGGACCTGGGGCCGATTTCACTAACGCTTTGCGATCATCGTAAAGCCCAAATCCATCGCTAAACGGGAAATCGATCGCTTCTTTGCATAGCAATTTTCCGTTTAGCGATGGATTTGGGCTTTACGATGATCGCAAAGCGTTAGTGAAATCGACCCCTGGTATACATGTACATTGTAGACCAGGATGTCTTGTACTTTTTCCTAGAGTATGGTATATACCTTTACAGACATACAGTACTATAAAAGAACAAGTACATCAGCTGGTAAAAAAAATGAACATACAAAGTTGTAAAAAAATTTAGTGCTATTTTATAGTGCTATTTATACTGTATTATAAGAAGACTTAAGAAGAAATAAACTGTAACATGTATGTATGTGTTCTTTCAGCATTGTGATCAATTTAGTATGAAACTGACAACAAAACATTTATTTATAAGCAAGTCAAATTTCTCTAGTCAAACAGTGCAAAGCAGGACGATACAATGTGCAGTCTACTCTATACTGTACTACTACACGTACAGTATCATGGAAAAGATACATGTGTACTTGAAACAACCACAGACACCTTTAGATTTAATGGCTTTTCTGTTTGAAGTTTTAAAAAGGGAGAAAAAATGAGGGTATATTTCCAATCACTTTGACAAAGCAAAAACAAAAATTCATTATATTACAGTGTACAGTAAATGTACAGTGCACTGTACAGTGCATGTATCATAATTAAAACCTTCAAGGTTTCAACTAATTGTTTCATTTAATTCCAAAATACTCCATCGGAAATTGGGCGATGCTTGACAAAAAATGAGGGTAGTAGGGCCTATTATACGTGTGCAGTGCATGTACTATGTAGCACAATTAATTTTATAGTATTCCAATTTCTGCTCTAATATACATATGTACACAGTGCAGCTATGACAATGCGATATTATGCACAGATTTTGCAGTAAGAGTGCTCACAAGATCAGGGGCCAATTTCACGGCGCTGCTAAGCACAAATATTTGCTTAGCACAAAAATGTCTTGCCCAATAAAACAAATCACAGTTGAAAATTTCATTTGATATCCATGGTCAGTGAACAACAGCCAAAGAACAATCACAAGTGATACACAGCAAATGGAAATTTCATTGTTAACCCTGTTTTTATTAAGACTGAAATGTCATGCTTAGCAAATTTTTGTGCAAAGCAGCGCCGTGAAATTGGCCCCGGTTGTCACAGTAAATATTCTGTATAATTTTCAATATGCAAAAAATAGCATGTACAATGTAAGTATCGTCATACATTGAACAAGCTTTATACATGTACAGTGTATGTAAATGACCCGGGGTCGATTTCACCAAACTCATCATTATAACTTACTATCAATCGCAAGTCTTTATGATGCAATGCAGCCCACGTAGAAGTTGTAGGATACGATGAGTTATCCTTTATAAACTCGAGTTGCGATTGATCGTTAGGGCTTTGCGAAATTGACCAAGTTGGTCAATTTTTCTTTGTTCACTATTCAATGACTAACATTTTATTTCACTTCACATTTAGGACCTACTCTTCATGAAAAAAAAAAGAAAAATAGGCTAATCCAGACAAATGACTGCAAAAATACACCTCTACCACTGTGGCGATCTCAGCTGTCTCCCGGTCTCAAAGGTCCCCCTTTGCAAATATGGAAAAAAAAATCTTTGCTAAAAAAAAATCCAGCTCCAGTCGATTTTTCTTTGTTCACTTTTCAATGACTTTAAAATTCAGTCAGTTTCCATTGTGGTTATTTGATGATTGTATTAAAAAATAATTAATAAAGATGAAAACTTACTTTGTTTTCAATAGCCCACGTCCAAAATCCTGGGGTGTCTAGGTTGAGTGCGGGGAAAGGGTTGCTACCGCTAACTATTAAGATAATAAGTCCGATCTTTAAGATGCCAAATGCACTGGCCAAGTAACGACGGACTGGATGAGCTGGAAAGTTTTCTCCCTCGATGCTTAGTTGCGGATACCGTGCTCGAAGTCGATGGGAGTACTCTTCGAACACTTGCCGGTAACCTCAGGAAATACTGTTTGTAAATCACAAACCAAAAACAAATTGTTAAACTAAAATGTGGTACATTGTCTTCCATTCTGACTACTGAACAACATGGCAGTGTATATTTTGCTGGCACAGCTGCAGTGCAGGCATAGACCCCGGTCACTTGAAGTCTTGACTTCTAGGCCCTTTTCCAAACCTTGGCTCCAGCTCCGGCGCTGTCATCCATATGCTGAAAATGTAGGTTGTGGCTTTTCATTGAAGCTGAATCTCTGTTTTCTTGTTCAAAAATAGAGTATCTACTTCCAAACCGTATGCAAAAGCCTCTATATTGGTACCTGTTATTCAAAAATGGAGTCACGAAATGGAGCCGAAGCCGGAGCCTGAGCTGGAGCCGAGGTTTGGAAAAGGCCCCAAGTTCAAGTTTATGACTTCACTGCCACTGCGCCTGCGGTCTAACGTAGCAATTGCAACGAATCTTGGAATCGTCGGATTTACAAATCCGGTGTGATGAAACTAGGAATCTCAGTTTCGTTGACGGATTTACAAATCCGTTGTTGCATTCAGAGATATTAGCAGTCAGGTTAAAAAGGCAGTAGGCTTATTTCCAATCTTTTGGTTTGTTTGGTTTTAGTTTGTTACATCTGTGACAAAAAAAACAAACAAGTGCATTTAATAATTTGAAGGTGGACGGCAAGGATAGTAAAAGTAAAAATACATCGCCCGCGTTCACGTTCATTCCGCTAGTGCCATAAATAATAGACTGGTTCCCTGCCGGGCATGCGTGCAGCATTGGATAAACTACTCGCGGCCGCTGGGAATGTTGAAGGTGCTGGCCATAGTTTTTTTGTACTTGATATCAACAATGTGGGGACTGGCAGCGAGTCTACTTAATAACAGATTTGCAAATTCGGTACCGAAAGTAGGAATTGGATGACAGAGGGCGTTTCATGATAGGCCTATACTAGTAATGCCTATATAGACTTATTATAGTTTCGTCGAATTCGTAGGTTCGTTGCAACGTAGCCAACAAACAAGCATGACATTCAAGAAGCCAATTAATAATTAATGCCAATGGCAATGTGAGACTTTGGAGTCAAGCATGTGCACGTTGTTGTGCGCATGCGTGTCAGTGCGCTGTAGTGTTGACTAACGTTCATGAACGTTAGACTAGAGTAGAATAGCGCTCCGCACTTGCGCTAAAAATAGCACCGGACCTCAGACAAACAATGTAACCATGCACACGTGCGTGGGCGTGTGTGAGTCAATGTTTGTCTGACATCCGGGGATTTTGTGACGTCATTAGTGCGGAGTGCTATTACTAGGGACTGCAACCCATTTTTAAAACTTGTTTTTTTCCAATATGTTTCAATTTTTCTTTGTAGAAGATTTAATTCTGACTGAAAATATTTTTGAATCATCCAAATCGGTCAAGCGGTTTTCAAGTTATGGAATTTTTAAATTTTTTGGGAGAGTGTTTTTTTGTCTCTATTTCTCTATTGTTTCAATGGTTCTATGAAGGCAATTCTTTTGTTGTTTACTACTGTAAACAAATCAGTAAACAAATTGAAATGCCCTTATTTCAAGCATTTTATATGCTATGGTCCCGAAACTTTGTAATCATGTTCCCATATGTTGAATTAATGTGATCGTTAAAAACAATAACATAAATTAATTCGTTATGTAATTAACGGTTGCCATGGAAACAAAGATAAACAAAAACATTGTTACAGAGACATAATTACAGTTTTGAGTGGAATTTGTTTTCATTCTTTGTTTATTGCAATGTAATCAACCCTTTCACTCATAGAAAACATGTTTGGGTTGAATTGTTTGTCAACAAAGCGGTTTTTAATTTGTTTACTCTTTTTTTTTAATGTAAACAAAGCAGTAAACAAAATGAATCGGCTTTATCACGACACTGGAATATGCTAGAGACTTAATTTTTTTTTTCAATTACAACTATTGAACATAATAAGTCAATAATAAAAAAGCAACTACATGAGTGAACATTAACATTGATAATTATTTATGCCCAAACTACTACATGCAAAGCTAAATTAGGTATCCATTGCTTTGGGAAACTGACACTGACAATGTTGTCGGCCATAGTAAAATTCACTGCCTCACTTTTTCTCTTATTTGTGTTTTGTGCATTTAGGTATTGTCATCAGGTCTTCTGTCTACCACAGCCCAGTTGCTCCAATGTCATTTGCAAAGTTTTCTTTTCTTGCCAGCATGATGAGCCTACTTTCCTCCGGAGCTTTAGATTTCTCTTCCTGCTATTTCTCCCTGTAGTTCGTAATTTCAAGGCTTGTTTTTTTTTTTGGCATTATTATTTTTGTTTCGTGCTTCAGCTCACGGTTCAACTAGGTTTTCCAGAACTTGCTTTGCAATATTTTCAAAGGACCGCTGGGCTTAGGAGATACATGTAATTAATAGATTTCATCTTTTTCTTTAATAGATTCATCAAAATAGCTGATAGGGCCAAATGCAAAATCGGCAAGAATTCTTTGTTCAGAAGTTGCCTGCTCTAGAAACTTGACTAACCCTGTAACCCAGTACTCTATACAAATCACATGGCACATTTGATATGATTTGAAATGGTTTATTAAAAAATAAACGTCATCGCAGCCAAGGGCCAAATTGAGACATTTGTACAGTAATATTTAAATAATACAAAGGTATAAACTCATAAAAAGTTATAAAAAGTCATAAAAAGAAAAAGTTAAACGATCAGAAATACATTTGATTAATGTGAATTTAATTATACGGATTCTCTACAAAATCAACAAGATGGTGATAAGTGATAACACTAAGAATCATCAATAAAGACCTTTTAAAATAATTATTACTGAGTGATTATTTCCAAAGGGGAATCTTAGTTAAAGTTGGTCTTAGTGGATTGATATTGTAAACATGGTAAATTTGAGTGCAGTCATACACAGAATGAATAATAAATTCTACAAGCGTTCATCAAATTGGAGGATGCGGGACACATAAGGTGTGACTGTTGTAAAATATATTTGCTAGATTTCTTGTGTACATCTTTTCCTCGTATGCTCTATGTCTTTTGGGTGGAAGCAAATTGTGAAGTCGACAGGAAGGTAAGGTAACTTAAGTCATTTAGCAAATGTCAAACACATTTAGAGCGTCCATCTTGAAGTCCACATTGCGTCAACGTAGCATCGTACCTCATGTACTGAGCTGTTTTTGTACCTGCCTAAACATTTAACACTATCCCTGGCCGGTGAGGCAGAGCCCTCCAAACCACACGTGAGCAGCGGTTTCCAAAACTGGTCTCCAAAAGCCAAGTGCTGGTGACATAGATGTTATTCCTTGAAAAAACAAACAAAAAATACAAATGTGTATTTAATATAATATTAATTGGATGACATTTTTTTTTTCCTTTTCATGGGAAAAATTATAGAATGTAATCATGCAGGCGAAAATACTTCGAAATAGACTCTTTTCAATCATTAAAATTGCAAAAAGTAAAAAAAAAAATGAAAAAAAAAAAGTTAAAAAAAATCGACTGCAATACAAGCCATTCCAGCAGGAGTGAGTTTAGTAATGGGAACAGCCACAAAAAAGTAACTTTACTTAAAGATTTGCGCTTATTTACTGTGCACTACTGTAAACCTACTCCCTCTGGAAAGCCTGATCGGTTGCTTTTTATTTTTCAAGATTGACGATCGAAAGTGGTCTTATTTTCATAACTAACTCTTCCAATAAGTATTATTTTGACAGAACTATCCTTTTAAAACATTATTTAGGCCTTTTAGTGAGATACAGAACAAAGATGGCGTCGATTAATAGTGGGATTAGTGCACTTTTCACGCTGTGCCACGAGTGACACCGTGTTACAAAAACTTGTGGCGCAAGTTTGCGCAATGTTTACCCAGTCGGAAAACATCGTTTTTACCCTATTTAGATGTCTATCTTTCCATTTCCACCATTCTTTTTGAAATCACTCTTACCCAAATGATACTTTTTAAAGAAAGAAAATTTACTTACCTTTCAAACCGCTGCAAAATCGCCAAATCTTGGTCGATTTTCGATTTTTTTTCGGCAGTAGTTCACGTGTTTACCCTGCTTCAAAATGGCGTCCCGATCGCGATGGTATCCCACATTGCTTTGCGCTACCGGTTGCAAAACCGTACGGGCGGCCGCGAACCATATTTTGTACACGATTTTTTTTCGACAGTGCGCTGCGCAGAAGCGATGCGCAGTGGCTCGTTTGCGGTCCCTACTATTACTAGAACGGTTCTCCAAAACAAAGTCTCCCATTGCCAATGCCAATAAAACATTCATTTCTCTGGTAATGCTTTCATCATAACACCCACAGAATAACAGTGTCGGTCATATACTGGCTATTACTAATACATTATTTTTTATTAATAACCCATCAAATTCTACTCAAAACTGCGTTGTCATTCGAACACTTGTGAAGTTGTGTCCATTCCATTGTGTGCGTTACTTACCAATACAGAATTTTGAGTGATGGGCCACTAAATTGGGAAAGTTTCATTGCAGGCCGTTCATTAGGCGTTGCCTCTGTCTGTCTAAGCTCCCGTATTGTTAATAAACCCAGAAATAGGAACACTAAACCGTATAAAACCGTCCCGTTCGCCATGATTTCTGTCGGCTATCTTCCTCGTTAAATTGATTTATTGCATAGCCGGCTGCGTATTGTTTTATTTGGGTTAAAAACATGTGATGGCATTACACTGTACACACAACACAGGCACAGCGGTTACCAGTGAATTCACTGGCACCCGTGAGTAAAGGATTCTCTCATTTTCAACAGAGGGCGCTTTCAATCGCCCAGTCAAAAATTCATAAGGCTTAATAATTAATAAGTTTTATTTCGCAAACTGAATAGGGTTGAAACTGGCCCAAATGTCATGTGATGCCATTGTTATTATCAGGCACTGACAGCAAATTATGTGGAATATGTTGAATGACAACCTATGTTTTTTTTTCTATTGAAAAATGGTTGAATTAGGAGAATTGACAGGAGTGGGATTCGAACCTGCAACCCCCAGATAAATACAGCATTTCTACAATGGTTTCTACCATTACCATCTTCATACCCTATAAGTTATACGTAAATACAGGAACATTTCTGTTTTGGTTTGTTACCAATGTTGTATATGCCCTTTAATAACTTAGTGCATATTGTGATAATTCAACATTTTGTTTAAATAAGAATAATGGTCGGTACGCAAACAAGTCTTTAAACTCAAAAAAATAACAAGAACAAAGGTTTTGTGATTTTTATTGAACACTGAGAATTATTTATTCAACAATTAATGTACAGTAAGATCAGATTTGTCATAAATCTGAGAAAAATAAGGGGAGAGCTTTTACAAAGCTTGTACAAAAGTCTCATGTACTCTAGTGACAAAAATATTATTGGCAAAATATACTTTTCCTTGGGCCGATTTTACATTTTACGAAGGCTGGTTTTAAATTATGAATCCATCTTTAATAAGCCATTTGCGACTTAAATCTGAATAGTATCTGGTACGCAGACTTCTTTCATTGCATATAAACACGCCAATTTGAATTTCCCAGACTAAAGACTGTTGCTATGGCACATGATTCAGGGCAAGCTTTTGCATAGTGATACCCATCTCTGGAATGGACTGGTTCCTTTGTGCCATTCTTATCCATTATGAACAGTGCATTGGTGCAAGACGTCTGTTATGTAACTAAGCAAAAGCTTGCCCCGAATCATGTGATATAGCAACAGTGTCTTTAGTCTGGGAAATTCAAACTGGGGTGTTTCTATGCAATGAAAGAAGCTTGTGTACCAGATACTATTCAGATTTATCTCGCAAATGGCTTATTACACAATACAAATCACTATGGTACAGTAAGATTAAGATCAATTTCAGTGTTTTGTGAAATCGGCTCCTCGAGTCCTCGACATTCAATTTTTATGATTTGTACACGTTTATCAATTTATTTATTCATCTCATCCAACAGCAGAGTAACTGCCAATTACAGAGAAAGGTAAACAAGCAAAAATATAAACAAAACAACAAATTAAAATAATACATTCAAAAAGTAATACAAATGAAGCATAGAGACAGAGGAAATAAACAAATAAATAATTGAATAAGATTAAAGGTAATCTCATACTTTGTTTTTTATCTAAGAAATACAGATTCATGGGCAAAAATATCAAGGCAGATACAGTAACAGTCATCTGTGAAAATTTCAGTCCCATATGGTGCCCACTTTTTGAGAAAATGGTGAAAAACAGCCACAGAATTTTTACTTTATTTTTGATCTTTTAAAAGATCAAAAAGATTTTTGGTCGTTGTTTGACTAATTTCTGGATAAATACACCATTTCAGGCTGAACAATTTTAATGGTACATGTTTGTAACTCTCCCGTGAAATGCGCTAACTATAACCAAAAAAAGTCTGCTAATAACGTAAGCGAAGAATTTTTGCAAACGGTAACGGATTCCATAAAACTGGGCCCTGGTCTAGAAGCAGCAGATATATACATAATGACAGGCAAGTTATTGGCGACAAAAATAAAAAGAATATTCACAAATTTCAAAAGAGCTACCACTCACATCCTATCTGTCCAATCTTGCCAGGCGCCTCCGTCTTAACTCCTCACCATCCAGGGGTGCCGATGGACCCTGTGAGCTCCGGCCTGGCTCCCGCGAAAGGTTGGAGAGGTCTGGATACAGATGGGAACCATTGTGGTCCTCTTCCATAGGGGGTGCACTGGGGGTGGACGAGGGGCCATTGGGACCGGCGGGATGGGCATTGCGGTCGGTGGTGGAGTGGGAATATGCTGATGGGTACGGAGCAGGCCTGGAACCTATATCAGAAAAGGCACAATTCAAAATAATCATCAGCAACATTTCATACTGTACTATACATCCATATGAAAAACAACTGACTTTTTACACACCTCACATAAGGGGATTGGGCCTAACTGAGCTATCCAGCTATTGGTGTCCATAAGAGACAATATATCTTTGTACAATTGTTCGTTGGTTTTGTTCCTCCATTCATTCATGTGAACAAAAAACTCACTTAAACTGGTAAGTAGGAGGTGTATAATACCTCGGCAAATATGATTGGGTCGTTCCACCAGGGGCCAATTTCACAGAGCTGCTTAAGCACAAAATTGACTTAAGCATGAAAAGTCTTCCTTGATCAAACAGGAATGCCAACCAAATTTTCACGTGATGTTTTCTGCTTTTGACTTGTATTCGGCCATTGTTTGCTAAGCATAACATTCACAAGAAGTTTTGGCTGGCATACTGATTTTATCTACAAACGTTTATGGTGCTTATGCAGCTCTATGAAATTGGTCCCGATCAGGGCACAATTTGTGACAGCGTCACGTGAAACATCTCGATAAGGCATGTGAAATCTTGTCCTGACCTGACTGAAGGCTCGCTTGTATGGCTTCCTGCATCTGCTCTTCTTCGTTCATTCCTGCTGTGTAATTGCTCCTACTGTGCTGCATGTCGGTACTCTGTCCCTCCTGTCCTGTCGTCCCTGCCCTGTAGGTGTATGCACTACGGCCTGGTCTGCTGTACCCTTCAAATCCTAGCACAATGGTCAATAAGAACAGCTCAGTATTATTGACTTTCACATGAATCTCATTACACAGACTGTGTGTCTCTGTGTTGGGACTGGTCTATGTATCACTCGTGATCACTCTTCAATTGAGTCTCCCGCGCTTATTTGGGGCCTAAGTGAGCGACCCGCCGAGCAGGTTACTGCGACAAGTATCCCACTGTGCATCGTTTCAGGATGGCTTGCCGTGCCCAATTTCATGACTCTACTTAGCCTAAGCATGAACTCTAGTATCTGGGACTAGAAGGAAGGAAGAATCTTCTAGCTCTTGGGGTCAATCTTCACAGACTTCACCATTAAAAAATTCCATTTGATATTCATGGTCAGCGAACAACAGCCAAAGAACAATCACAAGTGATACACAACACGTGGACATTTGGTTGTTAATCCTGTTATTATTAAGACAGAAATGTCATGGCCGGTTAGCAGGGCCGTGAAATTGGCCCCTGTTGAGACTTACCACGAGCAGGCGCCAGAGCTGACGGTACGATGTCCAAGATGAACTTCAGCGGCCCTTTGACAAAGGCTATCCCGACTAGGATCCCGGCAAGGTGACCGGTGAAGGAGGCGCGGGGTACCAGCACCTGGATGAGGACCAGCTCGGCCCAGCAGGCATAGCGGGACGGCACCGGGAAACCCATGACGTACTGGGTACCGGCCGGGGTGTAGTGCGTCGTCAGGACCTTCAGAGCAAAAATGACACCTAGGGAACAAAAATTGCAACCGGAAAAGATCAACATATTTGTGTACAGGGGAAAACAGAGATATCAGAACCAAACAATCAAATCATAAAGAAAATACATTTCTTGAATAACTTATTATTAGGTAACATTTTTGCAATGTTTTCGGCAATCTTACTTATCTCATGCAATCTTATTTCTATCTGGTATGCGCCATGGAACTTTTTCAAGCACGTGTTTGCAAAAGAACAGCAAGTTGAAACTTGTGTCAAAATCTCAACATCGAAAAATCTTGAAGTCTTGAAATTTGGAGTTGCTTTGCATTTGGAGTCTCGTTATTTGGGCATAACGTGTTTTGATCCTAGCAGGATCTTTCTTAAAGGCTTTTTCCTTTGAGAAAGGCCTTTGAGAAAGATCCTGCTACAGTGCTAGGATCAAAACACAACAGGCCCTCCTAACTCCAAGCATTTGATATATTTCAGGTCATTTTGGTTGATGAGCAGTTGCTCAGTTTATTACTGTATTAGTTAGTCTTGAAATTTGTTATATGGCCACAAAATCATCAAGTAAGGACAAGACAATCTCTGATTTGCTTTTACCTGAGAATCCGGCAGCACAGGAAATAATGTGGGACTCGTCGTTGAGCACATCAGCAAGAGCCATGTTGAGCCCAACCATGACCCCATTGGTCAGTATGGAAAACACGGCAATGAGATAGGCAAAGTAGAACGTCCCAAATCTCCTTTCCAGTGAGATACCTGCAGCATGCCCAGCGTTCAAGAGACAAAAGGTTACACAGAAAAGTTAAGCCAGATACTAGGTACAGTACAGGGACCAATTTCATAAAACTGTTAAGCACAAAAATTTGCTTAGCACGAAAAATGTCACCCCAATAAAACAAACCACTATTAAAAATTTGATTTGATATTCATGGTCTGCGAACAACAACCAAAGAACAATTACAAGTGATACACAACACGTGGAAATTTGGTTGTTAATCCTCTTTTTATTAAGACAGAAATGTCATGCTTAGCAAATTTTTGTGCTAAACAGTTTTATGAAATTGGCCCCAGAATTGGTAACAAACCAAAACAGAAATATATTTCAGGTCATTTTTGGCTGATGAGCAGTTTGCAGCGGTTTATTACTTTCTGAGAAAACAGTGAAAAACAATCACAATATTTTCAGGAAATTTTGATCTCCCAATTTCATAGAGCTGCTAAGCACAAAAATATACTTAGCACAAAAATGTCTTGCCAAATAAAACAATTTAAAGAAACCACCATTCAAACTGTGTTTGATTTTCATAGTCAGCGAACAACAGCCAAAGAACAATCACAAGTGATACACAACACATGAACATTAATTGGTTGTTAATCCTGTTTTTAATAAGGCAAAAATTGAATGGTTAGCAAATTTGGTGCTCAGCAGGGCCGTGAAATTAATTTTTTTAATTAGACAAAAATTTAATGGTTAGCAAATTCGGTGCTAGCAGGGCCGTGAAATTTGCCCCTCGTCCTTTTGATATAATTCATTCAGAGTTTTTGTCTTCTAGTCTGGTCCCAGACCCAACTCATTACCTTTCCACAGGAATGACACCATGTTGTAGTACAGATGCCAGTCGTCTAGGTGGAACCATGCTGCCAAGGCTAGGCGTGGCCAGTCGCCTTGGTACCAGACGTTGTAAGTGCTTACGCAAACATTCTTAATTGTTGGGGACCGGAAGTACATCCGAATATAAGGATTCAGTACCTGGATTAAGGTCAAAATTAATTAAAAATAGATAATGTTTTTCACATGACGTATGGGGCAATTGTTATTTACTTAGTTACATAACCAGTCCATTCCAGAGATGCAAGCCTTGAATTTAACGGAGGCCACGGCTTTCGTTGCCCTGGTTCTTGGCCTTCATGTCCCCTTCAAATGTTTCCATAGACATAATGATTTTCCAATGGAAGTGCCCCTTGCAATAGAAAAGTGGCCTTAATTGCCCTTTTCAGAACCAAATTCAAGGCCTTGAGATGGGTATCACTATGCACAAGCTTGACCCGAAATCATTTGACATAGCAATTGAGTCTTTAGTCTGGGAAATTTAAACTGGGGTGTTTATGTGGAATGAAAGAAGTCTGTGTACCAGATACTATTCAGATTTAACTTCCAAATGCATGATACGGGTTTAGGAAGCACAGTGACTGGTATACATGTAAGATCAGCATAGTCAATGAGACAATGCAATGGGAGACTTTGGAGAAGCAGTCTTCAAGTCAACAGCGCACGCGCAGTCGCGCACGCAATTGTGAACATGCGTTGTTTTGCGTGTGGGTGCATGTGTGCGTGCGCTGTTGCCGACTAGAAGACCGGTTCTCCAAAGTCTCCCATTCCATCATAACTTGTCAATGACCCACAGGCACAGCTACCTTTTCCAGACTTTTGCCGGTCATTTTCGATTCGTATTCCTCAACAATTCCCATGACTTTCCAAGTTCTTTTCCAGGATTCTCCATGACCATGGGAACCCTGAGAAATGGAAAAGCTACGTACCTTGAGATAGAGGGCGACATTGATGGCGATTGTCCCCAGGGTGGTAGGTGGGATGCGATCTAGGCCAACTCTCATCAGCTGCCCTACCAGAAGCAGCAGGCCTAGACCCTCCCTTCGACGTGCTCGCTGACGGAACATTGAAACTTATGTTTTCCAATTAACCTGAAAAAAAAAATGTTTTTTATCCTTTTTTATCATTATTATTACTATTTATTTATTTCTGGTAATAAAACCCAGGATCCTCAAAAGCGCCCGAGGCACTGTAGCTCAAAAGCCTGATGAAACCTTCTTTATGGAAAGATGATGAGAAGAAGATACAGTTTTAGAGGTGGGAGGAAAACAACAGAGTAATTTTCTGGGTAAAGTGCACAGAATCCACAGAATCAGGTAGGGACTGAAAACCCAATCCACTTATGGACTGAGCCGGACTCGAACTCAAGACATTTTAAAACAAAACGATAAGAAAATAACTAAATAAGTAAAGAAAAAACATCATAGTTTCATATAATAAAATTAAAACAAAAAATAGTTAGGGCCTTATAAAATGTTCTCAAAAAGTCACAAAAACTAAAAAACATCGTCATAATTAAACACAGTCAGAGGGCGAGTCGGAGAAAGGGCGAGTCGGGGAGGGGGCGAGTCGGCTAGGAGGCGAGTTGGTAAGGGGCGAGTCAGCGAGTCGGTCAGGAGGCGATTTGGGGAGGGGGCGAATTGGTAAGGTGCGAGTTGGTAAGACTAGAGGCAAGTCGGCTAGGAGGCGAGTTGACCTTTTACCAAACAAAACAGGTTCTATCTCCATGGCTGTAGACTAATTAATGTCCTTGTTGCGATGATCGTAACCTAGGCTAGGTCTGGCATGGGGACTGGGACATCGTATCCCTAGGTCTGACATGGGGACTGAGACCTAGGCTAAGGTCCCAGTCCCCATTGTCAGACCTAGGGTTACGATCATCGCAACTAACTAATGTCCCTGACACGTCTCATGGAGAAATGTCTCCATGACTATGCTCATAAATACTCACTCTCAATCAGTCAATCTTCCAAGTTGTAACGTTTAGGCCACTCTTCAACTTTTTTTTAAAGTTCTTGGCGGACTTATGATGAGTTAACTATGGGAGGAGACGTTTTGAATTTATTATTAAACTCACTCTGTCTCTACCTGTCTACATGCTCTAACAACCGCATTATACCCACAGTGTATTAGCTTCACAAATAAATTCCAAGTACAGGAATGAAAGATCTATGACTAGAGCATGATGTTACATTAGCAACAGACTTTTAAATATCACACGTGTCCTTAACTAGGCTTAAACTACATGTGTCAAAAATGCATAATAACGTTGACGTCAGTGCACTGAGTGCAGCGTTTGATTTTTTCGCCAAGAGAGGGCGTTCTACAGCAAATTATTCAGCAACACTGTGTTTAGCAATAGCAAGATCCGACCACAGCCAACAAATCTAGGAAATGTTCCTTGTTTTGCCATTTTGTGTCATTTTTTAAGACTCATGAATAAATTCCTACCAATTCACCATGACAAACATTGAGTTATTTGTGCAGAAGTAAAATAATGCTGCCTAAATTAAATTCCCATGTATGTAATGCAGTGAAACCCATTAAGACACATAACACACACAAAATCACTTTAGAAAACTTTGGACAACTATGTATAATCTTCTCATTTTATTGAGAACATCAAATACAATTCATGCAATCATTTTTGTTTTGAAGTCAAACAAATTACAGAAAATGCTATAATGCTTCAAAGTTTTGAGCACAAGATTGAAATTTCCCATTAAGATGTTAATAAGAGACAGGTTTTGAATGGACCATTCCGGCTTTGCTCTTTTCTTCAGTCCCGCCCACATGTGTGTTTTACACATTCAACCATGCAGTTAAATTCAATACCATGAGTATTATTTCCAAATCATTTAGAACAAAAATGCATTTAGCACAGTCATACTCATCCTGCATACAGAATACTCTTTATCAAGTTGAATTGTCGCAAGAAGTTACACCAAATGTTCTTCAGTTCTGTAATGTATTTCACATCACGTCTTCAATTAATTACATTTTAATATAAAATCACTCTGTTCCACACTAAAATCCTAATGCAATCCAATTTCACTGTTCGTGTGGAGACTAACTTTTCAATGAATTCTTTTTGGAAACTACCTCTTACCGATTTTTAGACTATTTACATAAAAACTGCACAAACCATCATCTTATCCCATATTTTTGACATTTGTGTGAAATATGTCATAAATTTTTCTCTGTATGGTTTTGAATACCGGGGTAGGTTTTTTGTCTATAGCATCAATGGTTAAACAATTCTGTACGATACAGAACACAAAGCTTTTGTGTACACAAATACCCTTGTAAATAGGTCATTCTTCAAAAGCAGAGAATTATTTCTATGACGTACTGTGCGGTATCAGCAAACATGGAATATCATCAATATTAATACACTTCAATATGATTTCCGATTTACTTTGTTCTTCTCTACAACTAGTAGTGTTACACATTGTTTCCAGTTATGAGGGATTATTGTTAGCTGCGAAGGCTTTTACGTATTCATTGCTGTATGTATGGCTCTGTACCTTCAGTGATTGGCTATTAACACAAAACAATCGTCAAAAACTCATCACAAAGAAGCTTTTTTGACTATGACCTGAGATTATTAACCCTAACCCTCCTGCATACCACAATCTACCACATGTGGTTTTACTGTGGTAAGTGTGGTATCCCTGAATACCAAAATACACCACAGTGTGGTTTACATGGTAATGGGTATTTTATGATCCAGTTTCCCTGTGGAGACTGTGGTAATGTGTGGTAAGCAGCTTTTGCCTTGTGTGGTATAAAACTGCAGAGGGTTAGGGTGAATAAAGGACCTCTGACGAGTCAGGTGATCTCGTCTAGGTTATCTATCACCCTGTTGGGCTTTCACAGTGAGCTGTGAAGATGATGGTTTCGCTTCTGAGGAACATAAAGGATCCTGGACGCTGATCCAGGAGGAGGGCTTCAATTGGCTTAATTCTTCTTAAATGATACTTCATCCAGTCCTTCAAGTCCCTGTGGAAAGATAAAAACAAAAACTAATTTGACTGAAATTGTTAGATCTGCTAGAACATACTATTTCAATCAGATTTATCGCAAATAGCATTTTCAACAAGAGAGGGCACTTCTGCAAAGCATTATGGGATACATCTGGGTCGAACTGTAAGATAAGCAACACAGTACAAAAAGAGAATTTCACGCAGACTGACTGTCCATTTAGTAAGCAGATGGTGGTGCCCTATCGACCCTTGTGCATCCCATAATTCCTAGTGGTCGTTATTTGCGATAAACCTTATGGATTCACCAAGATCTGAAGAAATGCATGGAGCCAACTATTCATGTTTGAGTTCAGATAAGCCATTCTTTTTCTTCTGGTGGCCTTACCTTTGAAATGTAACCCTTGCCTGTGATCATCTCATCTCGTCTGTACAACCGGTAGTCAAACCGATGTCTTACAACTCTCCTCAGCTGTGGAAGAAAAAATCAAATCATGGAAGAAGTTTCTTACAATCATTGCACAAATCCAAAAGCATGTAACTAAGCACACGCACACACGCGCACATGCACTCACTCAGTTAGTCTTGAATCACGACATTGTTGGTGTGGATACTCGAACCGATTACCCGCACTGACCCGCATGCACGTAAATACGGCCCTACGGCTACGGGTGATCCGCATGCAAGTACACATGGACCGGTCAGTAACAACACCTTACTCCTTAGGCCCTAGCATGCTTAACTTAAGAATCCTGTAAAATCTCCCCCGAATTAGGGGGAAACACACTGTGCATGCGTTACTTTTGAAGTTAGGATCATACACGTACACGTTTTTTTTTTTACTTCAACTTAAAGTAAATTAAAACTTAATTAAAACTAAAACTTAAGTAGGCCCTAGGGGGCCTAAAACCGAAAAATGAGGACAAAAAACACGTGACAATAGTATATGTAATATGAAAAGCACGCTATACACGTGACAATAACCGCAGTCAAATGAAGTCCAACTCCAAGGCACCAAGCTAAATAAAAACGAACCTTTCCGCCATTTCCAAGCTTCTGACAGAAATAATTTACTGCTCCGACTGCCGAAATACAACCAGTCATTATGGCCAAACCCGGTAGTATCTCGTACCACATGATGACTTAGAATATGAGGTGGAAATTTACAACCATTCCGGCCATACACGAATTTTTGTTCAATGTTCAGCACCAAATTCGGTGCATTTCAACCTCGTCCATCCAAATTGCATTTTAGTATGGTGCTCTATCTGATGCATAGAGTTATATTATGAAAACGATCTGATGCCATAAGCTGCATTAAACTAAACGTGTGAAGTCTAGGTATCAGCATCTTTTTAGTGACACAAATCCCTAGCCCTGGGGACGGTTTTATACCGAGTAAATAAAAATAGACAATTTTCTTACTAATTTACAAATGAAGGAAACGAAACTGTAATTTAGGAGACTTGTCTTAATGAATAGATATGACCTTTGTTGATGTTTATTGAAGGAGAAGAACATAAAACAAAAGTGTGACATTATTCAACACGCCCGAAGCGCAGGCCCCAATTTTTATCAGAATTCGGCGCATGCGCACTAGGCGCGTTTATTCATAAACAGAAGGGGGTCGAGATGGTAAGTATTTCCGAACAATTTTGCTAATTTTTACCAGTCTAAAAGCACCGTTTTGCCCCTGTTTCGGTTTCAGAGTAACAATGACTGACTCATTATTATTTCTTCACGTCTGCAGCATAAGCTGAAGTCGTCGCAGCGGGACAAAGTCCGGCAGTTTATCGCGTTCACCAACACGGGAGAGAAGACTGCGATTTACTGCCTGTCCCAGCACGACTGGAAGTTGGAAGTGGCCTCGGACAGTTATTTTGCACACCCGGACTTTTACTACAGAGAACCTAAGCCTGCAGTAGATAAGAAATCATTAGAGAAACTTTATAACAGATATAAAGGTAAATGTGCTGAGCTGAGTTTGTCTTTAAATCTGCCCATCCTTTCCCCTTCATTCTTTGATGTTTTTTTTTTTCTGTAACTTTTTATAAATTCAGTTTTTAACTTTATTTTGTCAAGTCATCAGCAGTCAACTTAATGTTAGATACCAATCCACAATTTGCACCACTTTTAGGCTGCACCACATTTCACCTTATAAGCAACATTTCGGTTGTGACTTTTACATGAATGTTTTTGGTAAGGCTTGTCAACATGTCAACATAGGCCGAAATATATTAATACAAACTTTTAACATTTTTAGGGGTAGGGGTATATTTTGCTTTTCCCTTACACTGATTGGCCAATGTTCATTATATCATGCTGGCAGGAAAGTACCTCCGGCAAAATAACACTTAGGCCAGCATGACATATTAAGTATTGGCCAATCAAAAGAAGGACGGTGCCGGCAAATTTCAAGCATATTTCCATGAAGCATTTTTCAAAAATACTTATAGGATGTATTTTGGCATTGTCAATGATGATCCTTGTTGCTTTGTTTGCATAACCCAAAGATCCGCACGATGACGACAAGATTTTGGCGGATGGCGTGGCCAAGTTCTGCGAGGATCTAATGCTGGACCCTACCAGCCGGACCGTACTGGTCATTGCCTGGAAATTCAAGGCAGCGACGCAGTGTGAATTCACCAAGAGAGAGTTTGTCGACGGAATGATGGATTTAGGGTAAATTCAAATCCCGATACTTTTAAAACTCAATTCGAGACCTCATAGAGCTCTGACTTTCATGATCAGTCCTTTTTTGATTTTGGGGTGCTGTGGCCTAGTGGTCTGGCATGTCACACTCAAGATCCTGTGGTCAATCTACAGATTGTGAGTTCAAATCCAACCATGGGCTAATGGTGCTTGCATCCTTGAGCAAGACGCTTTGGGCATTATGGCTGCGTTCGAGCGAGCTACTCGTGTTAACACGAGTATACTCCAGAGCGCTCGAACGGCTGGAGTACGACACTCGGGTCAGCGAGAGTATACTCTCCAGCGTTGGGGAGTATACTCCTGCACCGGAGAGTATTGCGCGCGCATCACACTCGTGTTACCGGGAGTATTGCTCCTCTTCACCCAGGTGTAAATGGGTACTTGTGAGGGTTGAGATTGCTTTATGTGCTTGATTAGCCTCTGTGCACCTTACAGCTCAGCCAGTGTTGCAAACTAGTTGACAAAAATAAGAACCTACCTGTTATAAGGTATGGAGCACCATATGTAAATACCGGTGCTCGTAAAAATCTTAACGGGCTAGTAAAATCTGTAGTAAGCTGTTCCCAGCGGGCTAGCCAGGAAAAACAATGTTAGCGCAATGCTTGATGTGCTCAACACTACCTTAACCCCTTAAAAATCTTCGACTATATCGCCAGTTGATCAGGGTAAGCTTAACGGTCAACCTGACATGCCTGATAAGATTGTGCATGACTGAGCAGTAGATTTCAGATTCATGTCCCCCTGCATTACATTTTCTGATATTTCTTTCGGGGCTGTGAAAATTGTAACAGAGGATGATTAAGCCTTTGAGAAAGATCCTGCTAGGATTGAAACGCATCAGGCGCTCCTAAGTCCAAGCATTTTATAAACTTCAGGTCATTCTTTTGACTGATGAGCAGATTACAGTAGTTTATTACTTGTATTTGGAGGATGATTTGTTTGTTTTCTTTTTAGTTTGAATTTTTTTTTTCTCCGTCAATAGATGTGATTCCATTGACAAACTCAAGTCCAAGCTTCCCACTGTAGAGAACGAACTGCGAGACTCTGCAAAGTTTAAAGATTTTTACCAGTTTACCTTCAACTTCGCTAAAAACCCTGGACAGAAGAGTCTTGGTAAGTTGCTCTCAGACACTTCCAGCTACTTCTTGAAACCTCAGCTTAGGCTGTGAGGCACCATCTCAGACTTAATACCGGGTATTTTTTTATGCTGAAGCTGAAACTCAGTGTTCGTGTTCAAATCGGAGAGTCTCAATTTTGAAAAATGAACACTGAAGCTTTCGGGGAACAGTTAAATCTTGATTTATGTTTCTGGTTATTTTCTTGGTTTCTTCACAGATCTTGAAATGGCTATTGCATACTGGAACATAGTACTCGATGGCAGGTTTCAATTCTTAGAACTTTGGTGCAAGTTTCTTTTGGTGAGTACAGCGTGCTTAAGTAAACACCATGCGGAAACACCATGTAAGAATCGTTTGTACTTTCACATTTCTATTTCCTTAGCACTTCTCGTTCAACGTTTTGACTAACGTGCAGCAGGCTAGTCGAAACATTGACACCTTACGAGATATGCGAACGAAATAGAAGTGCGAAAGTATGAACGATTCTTACATGGTGTTTCCACAAACTGATCCACATACCAATTGTCACCATGCAAAGCCTCAAATCTTTCTCCATCCAAATTGTCAATTATCTTTGTTTGGCAGTCAGAAGCTATAAAACCACTCACATACAGCTCACTATATTCCAAGGATCATTTAAGACGCACTCAATGATAGCAATACTACAAACATGAGAAAAAAGTATATTGTGGGTCAATTAATTCCAACTAAATTTCAATCATATATTGCAACGATGGAATTATATAAAGCTCCATATTTTATTTCATTTTGACAGACCATTTTGTTTGTGATTTGTGATTTTCCCTACAACCAGGAACACCACAAGAAATCAATACCCAGGGACACATGGAATCTTCTACTGGACTTTAGTAACATGATATCAGATGATATGAGTAATTATGATGAGGAAGGTGAGTTAGTTTGGTTAGGGGTTATTTGGGGCTTTTTCCAAACCTTGGCTCGGGCTCAGGCTCTGGCTCCGGTACAGGTACAGGTACAATGACCAGGGGCACCAAGGCAATGACCAGGGACACCCAGGCAATGACCAAGGGCACCAAGGCAATGACGAGGGACACCCAGGCAACCTCCTTGTGAATGTTATGCTCAGCCTACAATGGCCAAATACAAGTCAAACTCAGTAAACATCACGTTAAAATTTGGTTAGTAAAAGTGTTTGATCAAGGAAGACTTTTCATGCATAAGCAATGTTTGTTCTTAAGCAGCTCTATGAAATTGGGCCCAGGGGTACCAAGGCAATGACCAGGGGCACCCAGGCAATGACCAGGGGCACCAAGGCAGTGACCCGGGACTCCAAGGCGCACCAAGGCAATCACATCCATTGCCTGCATAAAGTACAAGCTCTGAAGATGCAGTAACCCCTTCTCTCTCACTCTCTCAATCCTTCCCTTCGCCTCATCCAGGAGCGTGGCCCGTCCTAATAGATGACTTTGTAGAGTATGCAAGATCCACGTCACAAAACAGAAGTACGGCAGTCTGACGGACGGCCCCCATCAGTGTTTCCATAGCAGACTACCCGCCAACCCTTCCCCCATCACCATGTAAATATGACGCATACTATAATATCATAGTCCATAGTCAATATTAAAGATGGCCACTGAGGGAGTCCCGGCCGCCGGTGGTATGGCATGCCAGGCTATCCGTGCAGTGCATCTGTGCATGTCAGGGATTGCCAGACAGCCAGAGGTAGCCTGGATGCCAATTCACCGTGAAAGTAGCGGATATCTAAAAAGGCTGATAATATGTAACTTGGGCTTCAGTCTTATACTACGGTATTCTGTTATGCTGAAAGTGACTCAGCTTCATTCATTCTTGTGGTACCAAAAGAAGAATCATATATAAATCTAGGTTTTGCTTTATATACCGACGAGGATATATATAGTGAAAAGGACAAATTTACAATTCTAACTTCTGAACATTGTGGCGAACATTTGCATATTTTCCCTCTAATTATTGACTTATGATTCTGATATTTATAATTTTTAATGTAATTATTTAATACAAAGAAGGTTTTTCTTTTTGGGGGGTGGGGAGTTTCTAGTAAATATAATAATGCTGTTTACTCGGTTTGTTTGAAGTTGTAGGCCGAATAACGTTTAATAGAGTGGAGCAACTTCGGAAATTTGGCGTGGTATCCCGACTTCCCAGCATGGTGAGGGATGGGGATTGACATGTTCAATTCTAAAAAAAAATAGTCAGGTACCCTCGTGAAAGAAAAAAAATCTGGTTTTAATAGGTTTCCATAATCCAATGTATTCGCTTTTAATCAACTGACTAGACTTTATTTCCGATTTAATTTCTGTCTACCGTTAATGTAAATTTTCTCGCTAAATCATGTCTTGAAATATTCTCTCTTTCTCCCTGCGTTCAAATGAAGAAAATTGCAAAGTTTATGGGTTTAAGGGGCATAGCATAGCAGAAAGAAGAGCTATTATAATCAACACAAACCTTTGTATAGCGCCCTCTTCAGTTCATTCTGTACAGAGGAAAAGGGCACCCTCTTGTGGCTGAAAAGAATAATTGATTTCCCTCAACAGATATTTAAACAAATCTTCCAAAATCAAATAAGACCTCATAGAATTGTTGCCACTGCGTCCTGCTCCTACCGTCTAAAGCACCCTACTTGCTTTTCCGTAGAAACAAGCTGTTCACTTAATTCAAAATATAATCTGAAATGAAAAGAAACGCAGTAGAAAGGGTTGTTTATTGCAATTGTTCCTGATGATGATAATTATTATTATTTACCATAATGGTCGACAGGAAACATTAAGACGTAAAGAGCTGATGTGTGCATTGTTTGCATGGCTTGATCATTTCAAGCGATTCTTAAAGTTTGACATTGTAGGAAGCAGTTCTTTTATTCCTCTTCACCCCCCTTTGCTCTTGAATCATCTGTTTACTCGTACATTAAAATACCCTTTGAATAAGACAGAGCTGTGAAGCAAGGATTTTTCTGCAAAGAATTTTGCAGATGCAAGGAACACTGCTTTAATAATAAATAGCCCACAGAAATTCTGCATTAAACACAAAGCTTATTTGAACCCTTCCATATCAAAAGAATAATGTATGGGTACATGTAGGTGTATTCTCAGTATAAAGTGGCAGTGTTGTCCGGCCAACTTTCACAGACTTTATTTTAGTCAGGGGAACTGAAATTGTGAACGTATGCGTGCAGTCCCTATAACCACAGAACAAGGTACTAGACATTCAGATTTAATTCACTATTGAGGTTGATTGATTGAATAGTTATGTTGTTAAAAGCGGATGAATTTCCAATCTTAAATGTATAATACATGATTGGTAAAGGTCACAGAACAGCACTCACACTTTGTCTGATCCATCATGTACATGTATGAAATGATAAACTTGTCAATTGGACATCTGAGTCAAGCGAAAATAGCAAAAATGCGAAGTATTTTCTTATAAAACATAAGGAATGATTTTGATCTTACCCCGAGAACAAAATTGTTGTCACTGTTTTGTTTTACTAAATTCTGGATAAATGCACAATTTCAGGCGGAAATATTTTAATGGTATGTTTCTACTGGCACCATCTTCATACCCTGAAAGTTATAGATAAATCTGTGAATATTTCTGTTTGGATATGTTACCAATCCTGTACTGTACCTTTTAAGTAGAAAGCTAAAAACAAAATGTTTGCAAGAAAAGGGTTGGAATGCAAGCTCTCTGTAGAATCGGTGAAGGGGATAATTAATTTCGAAAAGGAATTTGAAAGAAACGGGTAGCGATATCATAGAACTTCCCATTATTAAAAGAAGAGTTAACCTGAAAATGAAAACTGTCTGAGAAAGGGACGTGATTGTGGACAAGTTCGGCCGAAAACTATAAAGGAAAGGAAAGCAACCTTTGGTAAAGAGACTAACCTAAATATACGTTTGTGGTGTTAAAGCAAGGTTAAATTTGTGGAAAGAGGCAGGGCTTTGATTTTTGAGGGAAATCATGGGGTAAAACGGTAACGAAGATGTAACATTTCAATTCACGGCCACACAGAAGGCCGCATATGAGAATAGTCTGGTTTCTACTCTCATTTTGAAGACTCTTGATCTGTTGGGTCTGGGTATCAGACTAACCAGACTAACTAGTGACAGGCTTTTTTTTCAAATTTGTAACAAGCTGTTAAGCAAAATGTACTTTTACACCAAAATATTGGATACATTTCTTCAATCTAGGGTTTTGAGGACTTGGGAACATTTGCTGAAAGACAAAAATATAATTTTTGAGCAGTAGAAGCTATAAAAAGTAATTTTAGGGCCCCACTTGTCCACAATCACCATGAAAGGAGTATACAGTTCTTGCAACGTAAAACAGCCTAACATCTTACCAAAAAAATTAAAAACCAAACTCCAAGCTGTACACATTCATATATCAGTCATTGACTCATTCAGTTCAATTATTCACATTGTACACATATATTGATAAATTTTAACCATTTCTCTATGAAAAAAAATCTTTCCAAATTTGAATATTATTATAATACTGAGATACCTTTAACTGCCTGCTTTACCTCTAAATGTACAGATGAAAAAAAAAACTGATCTCGCTGTCAGTTTCAGCCCTCATGCAATTATGTAAATAAATCTTTATATTGTCGGACGAGTCGTACACAGCATTGGGAAGTTTCTTTGATGGTTTTCATTTGTGTCAAATATTTTGGGAGACTTGTGTTTACAAGTTTGTAAAATTGAAAAGGACCGCATGTCTGGTATGTAAACTATGGGTGTTTACGACACGGATGCTTAGGCTCAGGCTCCAGTTCTGACATCCATATGCTGAAAATATGTCTCGTGGTTTTTTCAATGAAGCTGAAGCTCTTTTTTTAAATCCACCCCAGAAATGCTTTATAAAAACAGGGATGAGATTTCTCAGATTTTTATCTGATTTCAGATTTGTTTGTTTTGGATTTCAGATTTGTTTTCCTCCCGCAGGTTGTGCACAAAAGTATAGGAGATTATCAGAGTTCAGATTTGTTGATACTCAATTCACATTATACCTCAAAAGAAAATTCAAAAGTTATCTCAGTTTGAACTGGACTGAATGAAGAAAGCAGCTTAGTTTGAGCATGTGTTTGTATAACTCTATCCCCTTGGGCAGTTTGGCTATGTGCCTTGCTCAGTAGGTCTCCGCGCTCGTGACGTCACATTCAGAAGTTCGGACAACAAACAAGTCCCACATTGCCCCATTAACTTACACATTAACATTGTGATGTTTGTCTGAACATCCGGGTAACTATAGCTGTCGATAATAAAGGGTGTATTCTATAAATGGCCCGAGCGCGGAGCCCTATTGACCCAATATGAAGCATCCATACAAGACAGCTGTGGGTTAGTTGAGTCCCTTGGCTTTGTTGATTAGGGATAATTCTGTGTATCAACACAACAACAACTATTACAGAGACATAAACTATTGGCTGCCATATTACTAGGATGTAAGCTTTTAACTTTTTGTACGAACCCTGAACCAAACTTCCTTTAAGCTTGCTAAAACAGGCTGACTAGATATACGTGTAGTAGTCAGTAATGGAATGAAACACTACTCGTACTTGCTTGGAGTTAGGAGGGCTTGGCACAGGATCTTTATCATGGGCTCTGAATTGTTACAATCCTAGCAGGATCTTTATAGGATTGAAACACGTCAGGCCCTCCTAACTCCAAGCATTTGATAAAGATCCTGCTAGGATTGAAACGCATCAGGCCCTCCTAACTCCAAGCATTTGATAAATTTCATGTCATTATTTTGGCTGATGAGCAGTTCGCAGCAGTTTATTATTTGTACTACGAGTACTTGTTAGAAGAAAACATATCCACACTATATATGACCTATATGTCAGGAGGGCAATTAACAGTAATTATCACGTTTCAAATGTGAAATTCTCAACCAAGAATGGTGTACAAAAGACCTTCTTATGCTGATGTTACTTTTGTAATAATATGTGTGTTCATTGCCCTATGGTGCCCTATGGTGCTCAGTGAAAACTGTGAACCATGCATCTCCCAATAGCTCCATGGGAAAGTGCACATTTAAATAGAATTTGACGCAGGCCCTTTATTTAAATGGTTTTAATTTTCATCTTTCCTTTTGTCAGATCAAGTGCATTATACTTTGATCGGGATTGTAAGATGATTGAGACAGCAAAATCTGCTATTATATAATACTAATAAAAAGTTTTCAATATTGTACAGAAACCGATTGCTTTTATATATGATTGTGGTTTATTTTGGTTGTGTTGTAAATAAAGGGTCTGTTTGTTTAAAGGTAGTATCATACTTTGGTAAGAAACCAAAACAGTAATGTTTACAGATTTACGTATAACTTACAGCCTATGAAGATTGTGGTGGTAGAAACATACCGTAAAAATTGTTCCGTTAAAATAACATACAATTGAAAAGTGAACAAAGAAAAATTGACTGGAGCGGGATTCGAACCGGCGACCTACCAACTGAGCCATCCAGCCCTACGTTGGTGGTGACCCCAATAGTCAACTTTCTTTGTTCGTTTGGCAAAGTTCCCATGGAACTCAGTCCCTTGTGGTTATTTCACGTATAAAATAACATACCGTTAAAATGAATCTGTACTTCTTTGACAAAAACCAAAGTATGATACTACCTTTAAGGCAAAGGGATTTACGTCCTATGCAGGGTACGCTAAAATGGGATCCGGATCCGCAGAATTCGTGATCCTTTGCATTATACAAACAGGCCCCTAGACTTGATGAAAAGTCGTAGACATTCTTGCTTTGTCTGTCAACGGCGCAAAAAATGATGTACAATTTTAACACTGCCGTTCATGCAACGTTCGATTTGTATAGTAGTGCGACATGCATTCATGGAACAGTCTGCTTGTGTGTATCTTGCCACATTTGGATGGAATCGTGCTCCATTAGGGATCGAGGGTGTCTACATACAATCGTCGCATCCCGGCAAGTAAGACATAATGCAGAACGTACACACATACACTATACCCCTGGCGAATAAGACTGCTCAATCTCACTTGATTTCAAGTCTTAATCTAACCCTGCTCGTTAGCACACAAGTTGCCCTGTGATGAAAATGTTTCCGTTGTGCTTAAAGCGGTGGTTTGTAAGTCTTAAAGCGCATTTTGTGTCGAGTAGTGTGAACGCAGAGCATAACCGACCTGTGTTGAAATTTTGGTAGAGTTTGCACCGGCCGAACCTTTCGTGTACATTTCGGCACTACAAACACACACACACAAAGACTCTACTCCACAAAAGTGCATTTGAACCCCCCTGGAAATTTAATAGCTATGAGGCAAAATATCAACAACATACAACTGTGTTTATTTATGCACATGAAAATATACCAACGAGTTCCTTGTTGAAAAAAAACCTGACATTATTCCTAAAACGTCATGTACAGTTCTTCTAAAAAAAAAAGCTTGCGATAAAATTGGAAATGAGATAGTATGGGTTTTGGGCATGTTTATAATATATATTTTTAAATAAAACAGTTCTTGTAATCTAAAAATAGGTTTTTGGCTGTTATACTCTTTAAGAAGGTGGTAATTCTTTATTTCTTAATATTTATGGTTCTTTATGGTGTTCTATGGTTCTTTTAGCTTAAGTTCCTAAAATGCATAATAGTTCTTCAGTTCATAGGTTTTTGGCTGTTTTGCTCTTCACAAAATGGTATAAGTCATTTACGGTTCTTTTGGGCTTCTTTTGGTTCCTCGAGTATGCTTAGCGGTTCCAAAAAATAGACATTGGTTCTTCAGTTCATAGCTCTTTTGCTCTTCAGAAGATGGTAATTAGTTTTTTCCAAATATTTATAGTTCTTTTGCGTCATATAGCTTGGTTCCTCGAGTATGCTTAGCGGTTCCAATTTTATAATGATACATTATAGCTATGTTTGATACCATCATTCTTTTGCTGAAAAGTTACTATGTATTTCCTTTGATTTCTTGTTTTGTTTTGTATTTTTATAATCGAACATTCACATTTTAAATTTAAAGCCATTGAGATGATTAAATGTTTACACTACAAACTACACAGCATTTTCTATCACACAATCTTACCACTTAAATAATTTCCCTTTAATTACAAGGCATACAAATTCTACTTTGCATTTATTAGTTTATAATATTATTGTCTACAAATAAACATACAAAGTAAATACACAAATTAAGAACCAAAACAAACAAAAACCTTTGGGAAAAAAATGGCACTACTAATTCTGGTTTATAAGAAAATTATAATATGGACTGACAAATTTAAGCTATGTTATTGTTGTTTGTGGGGTTTTTTTTGTACAGAAATGTTTTGTTTTACCAATTCCGAGCAGACGTTTATTGAAGTCAAAGGTTATTGGCCAGTGTCATTTTGAATCAGCCAATGAGCATCTAGAATGCCATTTAATTGTTAAAGAGGTAAAGCTGTTTATCCTTAGTATCACTTCATTTAGAAGGGATTGTGAAACCAGGGATTGATTTCACCAAACTCAACATAACTTACTATCAATCGTAGGACTTGTGATATAAAACAGCCCCACGTAAGAAACGATGGGTTATCCTTTGCAACTCGAGTGACGATCAATCGTAGGGCTTCGTGAAATCACACCAAGGCTACAGCGGAATCTCTAAGGCTGCTTATGTGAAATTCCATGCCTGAACTAGTAGACTTAGGACGATCTCTTAGAAGTGACAACTGAAACATCTCCGGATAAAATGATATCAGGACTAAAGTTCAGTCAGTGTGAGAATCATGAGGTATTCTTGTCATCAAATGTTGCAGCATATTCTGTGGAAACAAAGTCAATTTTAAGGGGAATATAAAAGACATCTATCCTACATATCTAATCATTGAACCAGGATAACTGTTAAAAGGTTAACAAGAGTTTTTTTTTAAAGCACCATATTGATTACAAATTCAGTTTATTTTTTAAGAACGAAAATTACATTTGAGACGAAAAAAAAAACATAACAAAAACCAAACTCACAAATAGATATTTTATAACAAAACATGCATTTACATCTAATAAAAATCGGCTAGCACCATTCTGAATGAAAGTCGTGTTGATGAAACTGGGGAAGTTTAATAGGACAAGCTTTAAAAAGAACTTTACAGTTTTAAAATTTCCATCCTTTGTGGCTTCCGTTAGTTAAATTTCGTCCCCAAAAACCAAAAGCAAAAAAGAGAAGATTTTTTTCCTTCGTGTTCCATGATTGTTGTTAGAATTAAACAGGAACGATAATTTTGTATCTGTGTTTTCAAACTGCTTAGACCATTGTTAGTGATAAAATACTTCATTTGAGAAAAATTTAACAAAAGATAGCTCATTCACTGTATTACTTAATATTCACTCTTGGCTAAAAGCTTAAAAAAAGTTGGGTTATCTGTACAAACTTGTTGACTTGAAGAACAGCAATACCATCTTTCACATTTGCATGATGATACACACAAATGGATCTTTAAGGTTTATGTATTAGTTATGCATATCGGGATATATTTTCTTCATTCCTATTTGATGATAACGCACTATGGCAGTGTTGCGGAGACATGACTAAAAGGAAGCATTGTGTTGTATCAATGCTAACAGAGATTAAGACGCCTTGGGTAATATACTTCCCACAGGAATTATGTTAGAAGAATATTAAGAAGAACCTTCCTCAACAAAACTAAAAACGCCGTGGCCGTTCCTCCACGATCTTTTGACAGACTTGGCAGCGACTGACTCGGGAGCGGAGTGATCCGGCCTTGAGGGTCTGGGCCTCTTGGGGCCGGAACATCTGGTTGGAGTCCACCGTGGTCAGCCAGAAGCTGTAGGTGTTGCGGTAGAAGAAGCAGCGACCACGACCATTGCACTCGATGAAAGGCGTAGCTCGGAAGTCCTCCAGGCAGGAGCCAGGGCTGGCCAGGGCCGAGCCTCCACCATCAGCTCCGGCAGATGTGTACTATGCATAGAAAAGATCCAGACAAAAATAATGGTACATGATGAACACTTGGTAGTGAAAGAATTCTGTATCAATGTGTACACAGACCTGAAGTGATCCGTGGGGTGCTGTGGCCTAGTGGTCTGGCGTGTCTAACTCAGGATCTTATGGTCAATCTACAGATTGTGGGTTAGAATCCTGCCATGGGCTAGAGGTGCTTGCATCCTTGGGCAAGATACTTTGTCAAATATTATTTCTCTTCACCCAGTGGTAAATGGGTACCTGTGAGGGTAGAGATAGCTTTGTGTTTGATGAGCCCTTGTGTGCTTTGCAGGCAGTCAGGGGCTGTATACTCACCAGGGACTTGAGATTGTTTCAGGAATGTATGTGGGGCCCGAAGACCAGGGATAATAATGGTATAAGCGCCATGATCTAGATGGAATGGCGCTATATAAAAACCTGCTATTATTATCTAATTACTTCAATGCTACTGAAAGTTGATGAAAGAAAATTGGAGAGGGATTCGATCTGAAAAAAATTAGGATAGTTTTGTATCAAACAGTTTGTAGAGTATGGTTAGGGATTTTAGACTCTTTAAGCTGCCAAAACTTTGCAATGGGAGATGTAACTGAATCGGCACACTGCTCAAACAAGTTCTCCCCGAGAAGCTAGCGTCGATTGAGATCAATCTTGCAGAGAGGCAAGGAGTAGAAAATTTTGATTTGGAAGGTAAAGAATAAGCTTCCCTTCAATGGGCACACAATTGTGGTCGATGCAGAATTATGAACGAATGAATGATACTGGATAATGCGGTGGTCTCACCATGGCAAAGCTGAATCCGATCCACAAGGAGCGCCAGTTCCGCGGACAGTCCGGCAGGGTGGTGTCCTGGCTGTGGACAGCGATGACCTGCGTGGGCGTCTCGCAGACCGTGCAGCGGCTGATGAAGGGCCGGATTCCGTTGCCCTGAACAGGCATCATGGGTATGGCCTCGGATGTGGCCAGCCAGTAGGACTTGTCGTTGCGCTGGGCAAAGTTACAGACCTCGTTGAAGTTGCAGAAGACGTACGGCATGGTGCTGAAGCGGGGCAGGCAGGAGCCGGCCAAACCTGGTGGGAGGCAGGTTAACAGAGAGCTACAGTAAGCACTTGTCGTGGGTGTCCACTTGAGTAATCAGGGTCATCTACATGTCGACAGGGTCTATCTGCATCTAAAGCTCCCAACACCCACAAGGACTTCTACTACCACCTCTAGACTCACCTAGATCCTGGTGCTGAGCTTTCTCGTTGCCTTCAGTGTACAGCAAGCTGTAGCCACTCCACAGCGCGGTCATGCCTGCGTCACACCGAGGTATGTTGCGAGACTGGCTATGCTTGACCACGATGAAGCCCTGTGGATCGGGCAGGGGGCCGCGCAATCCTTTAGCCCCGCCAACACCTTGATCTCCGACCGACCCTGTGAACAATTTGAGAATTGGATACAAAGGAGAACGAGAATCAATAGCTGATGTGGACAGCTTAGTTTGTACCATCTGAAATAACCTGTTAACAACCCATTCTGCATGTTGGCCTGACATATTGGCCTAACCAAGGCCTGACGCAGGTCTGACGGACAGAGGCCCGACATGCTGACCTAAAACAGGCCTGATGGAGGTCCGACACAGAGCCTGGCATGTTGGCCTATTAGAAACAGGCCTGACATGTTGGCCTGACGAAAGCTTTGACACAGGCCTGACCGAGGCCGACACAGGCCTGATGGAGGCCTGACATGTTGGCCTGACGGAGGCCCCACACAGGCCTGACGGAGGTCCGACACAGGCCTAACGGAGGCCTGACATGTTGGCCTGACAGAGGCCTCACACAGGCCTGATATGTTGGCTTGATCAGGAAGCCTGACACAAGTCTGACGGTGGCCTGACATGTTGGCTTGATCAGGAGGCCTGACATGTTGGCCTGACGGAGGCCTCACACAGGCCTGACAGAGGCCTGATATGTTGGCTTGATCAGGAAGCCTGACACAAGTCTGACGGAGGCCTGACATGTTGGCCTGAAGAAGGGAGCCTTTTGTGGAAGGTGAGAAAAGATACCCTGTGTCCAATCAATAAGACACACAGCAGACCGAGACTGCATTCAATCGAGAGTGTGTTAATAAGAATCTGGGCTCATGGTCCAAGTTTATATACTCACCTTGAGGTCCTGGTTCGCCAAAATCACCGCGGAATCCCTGAGGTCCAGGCTGTCCCAAGGGACCTGCATCACCTGGGAAGCCAACGTCTCCGACTTCACCTTTCATGCCAGGGGAGCCTGCGCCAAGCAACGGAAAGAGAAAAGAAAAAGAAGACACAGAATCAAGGTCAAGTTGTGTCATCAAAGAGATCCAGAAATCACACAGTTTGGGCAAGAAGAAATTTGGGGACAATAATCAGCTGTCATACAACCCATCATGCTCTCAAGTACCCTTAACCTCTTAGAACATTGAAATTCTACTTCTTGCTGAAGCCTGCAACCACCACATTCCAACCCAAAACAACAAAGTTATGACTACTGGAAAGACAACTTCTCACCACTTCTTGACTGAATTCAATGAATCAGGTTTGTAGTTCTGGGCCGAATTTCATGGAATCTGTTACAGCCTATTTTTGTGCTTACGGACACTGTTTTGTGTGAAATCTATTTCATGGAATCCGTAAGCTAGACTTTAGGCGCTTAATCGGGTTAAAGCAAAGAATTTCATATGCATTCTGCAGAAAATCCTCGCTTACCCTTTAATGCCAAAAGGAAAACTTTCCCGTGAGAAACGCTATCCATAAGCAAAAAATGTTTGCTACCATAAGCGAAGAGATTTTGCTAACAGATTCCATGAAATATGGCCCAGATATCTACTTTTTGGATGACTCAGAAACATGTGTAACAAATGAATAACAGACGTCCTTAATACTTTTGTTTCAAATCCAAACAGTCCTAGCCATGAGGTTGGCACTTTGAGATTCTTCAGAGTCTAAAACTTGAGCGACCCACTTGCACAGTTCTCCGAATCCTGACTGACACTTACCGAAGAACCCGTCAATTCCAATGAGTCCCGGGCGACCGGGACGTCCAGGCACACCAGGTAGACCAATGTCACCTGCATCACCCTTCACACCCTTCTGAAGGAAAGGCTCATCCCCTGGTTCTCCCTTTGGACCATTGAAGCCGGGCAGACCTACATACAACAAAGAGAACAACAAAAAACACATTTTCAAATAGCTTTCAAATAGCATTCAAACAGTTTTCAAATAGCTTCCATATATCTTTCATATAGCTTTCAAACAGTTTTCAAATAGCTTTCAAACAGCTTTCAAACACTTTTCAAACAGCTTTCAAACACTTTTCAAACAGCTTCCAAATAGTTTCAAACAGTTTAAAAGAGTAAAGACCTCCAACAGCAAGTTTGATCATCATGCAGTGAACCAAGTTGAAATGTTGCATTTCTGAGAGAGCAGAAAGTTTTCAAATCGCTTTCAAAAAGCTTGCCAACAGCTTTCAAACAGCTTTCAAATAACTTTCTCACAGCTCTCCAACAGCTTCCAAATATCTTTCATATAGCTTTCAAACAGTTTTCAAATAGCTTCCAAACAGCTTTCAAACACTTTTCAAACAGCTTTCAAACACTTTTCAAACAGCTTCCAAATAGTTTTCAAACAGTTTTCAAATAGTCACCAAACAGTTTCAAAGAGTTAAAGACCTCCAACATTAAAGAGCGAGTTTGATCATCATGCAGTGAACCAAGTTGATATGTTGCATTTCTGAGAGAGCAGAATGATGAAAACATCACCCACCTGGTCTGCCAGGACGTCCACTGAATCCCTCGTAGCCCTTCAAACCTTTAGGACCGGGCTCTCCAATCTCCCCAGGGAATCCAAGGTCACCAAGTGGGCCATCTTGTCCTGAACAGATAAAAAGACAAATCAGATAGAGTTAGGACAACCAAGACAATACCTTTGCATTGGAGGGAACACTGAAGTGAGGACTATGGTTATAAACTGGTTATGGTTATAATAACAATGAGCATTTAAGAAAAAAATGTCAGGCCCTCCTAACTCTAAGCATTGTATACATCAGGTCATTATTTTGGTTGCTGAGCAAGCAGCTTGCAGCAGTTAGAACTTGTATCGACAATAAAAACAAGATTTTAGCGCTCACCTTGACGGCCAGGACGGCCCGGTTCTCCTTTGCGGCCGGCTGGGTTAGGAACAGGTGGAGGGGTGGGCCCAATGGGTCCAGGGTCTCCTTTGTCTCCCTTGCTGCCCTGGATTCCGGGGAACCCTGGTGGGCCTGGAAGGCCATCCGCACCTGTGAAAGTTAACACACAACAGAAAATAAATACTGGCATGAAATCAAAGTCACGCAACCAGTCACTCTCCTGAGGACGAACAGAGCACACTGTTCGGAACGTTGAGATAAATACCAACGGTTCTTCTCAGAACCATACACTCTCACAGAAGAGATTACATGGTGTCACCGCAAACCTACCTTCCTTATAGTACTTCCACCATGCATAGCTTCAAATCTGTCTTGACATGAAATTCAAAATACACCGGCAGGCCTGTAATCATCCTTTTTCATTCCCTCTCAAAAAAGAGTCTAGTTCGTCATTGAAAATATATATTTTTTTATTTCATCCTTCATTTTCACCAGAAACACACTTCTTTATCCACTGGAGATTTTCTTTGGAAGATTCCCAAATGTTCACTTTTAGACGCTAACATGTCTCCCTGATACTCTATAGACCTTTCTTTTGCAACGTCACAGCCCGAGTTTTTGCAAACCAAGACGGTGGAAACTATGGCGAGCCATCAAAGCCAGGCATACAAATAAAGTACCATTTGTACACAATTTGTACACAGCATTTCATAAACATTGAAAGATATTGATGAATGTAACAGAAACAACACAAGCAATGATGGCATGTATTTAGTACAGCTATGGAAAGTTTGAAAAAAATGTTGAATTTGGTCACACCGTCTGTCAAGAAGACGAAATGATTTGCAACATTCGGCCGCCCATGCCAAGTATTGCCAACCACCAGTCAATGTTTGTAAACAAAAGAAAGGATATTTGTAAAAAAAAATATACTTGCAATTAACAAATGATTTTGTGCTGGGCGGGACTATGAAATTTGTACAGGGATCGGTCATTTAATAAAACATCAAGGAGATATACAGACCATTGGGACCATCGATGCCTTCTCCTCCAGCCTCGCCTGGCTCTCCGGCAGGTGCATCAAGAGCTGGGAGGCCTGGATTTCCTGGGAGACCTGGGTAACCTTTGACTCCGGGTCCACCTGATCAAAAACCAGCACAGAGAAACACATTAAGGAGCTGTTTCATCAATCTTACAAAGGAGAAGATTCTTATTAATGAGGTTTAGCCACTCAAATCCTGGATTTCTGTAGACTGTGGAAGATGTGTAACAGTGATGCTGATCTGCTGATGCCATGTTGTACCGCAGTGCACGAAAGCCCATACAGCCTAGTTAGCAGACAACGATTGCACTGGGGCCAGGAGTGCTTAAGAAAAAAATTTGCTTAAGCATGAAAAGTCTTCCTTGATCAGAATTACCAACCAAATGATCATGTGATGTTTACTGCTTTTGACTTATATTCGGCCATTGTTTGCTGAGCATGATATTCACGAGGAGGTTTGGCTGGCACACTGCTTTTATTTACCAAGGTTTTGGGTGCTTAAGCTAGAAATAGGCACTCATAAGCAGATAATTTTATGCTTCTGTAAACACAGGTGATTCTACTCTTCTGGTTAGCGTGCTGACCCATGAACTTGGGACCAAGGCCCAATTGCATGGAATCTGTTACCGTAAGCACAAATTCTTCGCTTACGATAGCAGACTTTCTTTGTTTTAGCATATTTCACAGGTGAGTTATCTTTCCCACTACGCTAAGCAAGGACTTTATGCAGAATGCACACGACAGCGCGTTGGACAAAAGAAAATCAAGGTAAGCATAGAAATTCTTTGTAAACCAATTTAGCGCCAAAAGTCTTGCTTACGGATTCCACAAAATATATTTCAGGCGTAGCAGTGCTAGTAAGCACAATAATAGGCCGTAACGGATTCGATGAAATTGGGTCCATGTGCTGTCATTACCTTTGAGTCCTAGCTGTCCTGGGGTGCCTGGTGTGCCTGGGAAGCCAGAGAAACCTGGGAAGCCTTCCTCACCCTTGAGACCATTAGGACCGGGGAAGCCCTGCCTTCCTGGTGCTCCAACATTGCCTGGAATAAAAAACATACAAAGATGAACAAACGTGACATCTAGCTGGTTTGTATGCTAGGTGCATCTTTATAATAACTCAGGTGCTACAGGTTAAATATGTACAATTTGGCTTTATACAAACGATTCATAAACTGTGCTACCACAAGTTTAAGAGTAGTTTCTTAAATTTCATAGAGCTACTTAAGCACAAAATAATAAGCATGAAAAGTCTTCCTTGATTAAAAAGGATTACCAATCAAATTTTCATGTGATGTTTAATGCTCAGCTTTTGACTTGTATTTGGTCATTGTTTGCTGAGTGTAACATTCACAGGGAGTTTTGGCTGGCATACTGATTTTATTTTCCAAGGTTTTTGGTGCTTAAGCAAATTTTGGTGCTTAAGCAGCTCAGTGAAATTGGCCCCAGATTTGGCAAAACTGTAACGAGCCCCAAACTCTGCCTGAACATCAGAATTTATACAATTGTCAATGGGAACCAAACCTGCCCAAACTCATCGTAACTTACAACCAATCGTAGAACGTTATGATGCATTGCAGCCCCACGTAGAAGTTGTAGGATACGATGGTTTATCCTTCGTATCTCAAATTACGATCGATCCTAGGGCTTCCTGAAATCAACCCCAGGGCTAATGAAATGAATTATTCTCACCGTCATTTCCAGTCATTCCTTGTGGTCCCTCTACTCCAAACAATCCTGGTAGACCTGGATCTCCTCTGGGTCCTGACAAGGACAAATAAATAAGGAAATACACACAAATTTGTTGGGGAGTTTTGGAGGTTTTTTAAATTTTTGGCTTGAAATTACCCGAGTCTAACCCTGCGTTCAGACTAGGGCCGTTTACGAAACGGAGGCTCATGCAGGCTCTGTTTCAGGCTCCGTCCCCATTTCGTGAATCCATTTTAAAATCAAAATAGATGCTTTTGGCTGCAGTTCGAAAGTAGATTCTCTAGCTTGAAAAGGAAAACAGAGATTCAGCTTCAATGAAAAACCATAACCTATATTTTCAGCATATGGATGTCAGAGGTGGAGCCTGAGCCTAAGCCTGAGCCATGAACCTCCATTTCGTAAATGCCCTAGGTCCACAATTATAGAGGGCAGTTTGGAGACGGCAATTCCTTTTTTACGACCGACCGTCCACACTGTGTTCGAATGTCACCTCTTTCTGAAAAAGAATACACGGTGAATTTTTTGTCTAAGAGGGTTGGTCCAGGGGGAGATGGACATTACCTTGGGGTCCTCCGAATCCATCAAAGCCATCATATCCAGGGAGACCGGGCTCCCCGATTAGCCCTCGTTCCCCTCCTTCTCCCTTACGTCCAGAGAAACCGGACTGACCTGTGGACAGAATACACAACATCCATCATCACCACCAACATCCCAAGTCAAGGCCAGTGAAAAAGGGAAGTTTCACTGGGCCAGGACACAAGTGTCCATGAAAACAACTATAAACATGTACTCTCTGTATAATAAGAATTATACCACATACTTCAGAGCTTTTCACACTATAACAAATATCTGCGTTGCACATGGGTCACCATCAGACCCATCAAAAAACGGAATGACATGTGATCACTCTGTATAATTTTATCAGCCTGGAGCACTTGGATGCATTTGAGGTCCAGGCTTTAAGGCTTTGTTCTTGAGAGGATTCCCTTCAGTATCAACACGTACCTAATTATGAATACCATCTTAAATCCGTGAAAGTGATTCAACGTTAAATTTGAAAATGTAGCTAAGGTGAGGTGAGCTGAACTGAGCTGAGCCAACCTACGGCTAAGCTGAGCTGAGGTAAGCTGAGCTTGAGCTACAGCTGAGCTACGGCTAAGCTGAGCCAAGCTGAGCTACGACTGAGCTATGGCTAAGCTGAGCTGAGCTGAGCCAAGCTGCGCTATGGCTGAGCTAAGGCTAAGCTGCGCTGAGCTGAGCTTGAGATATGGCTGAGCTACGGTTAAGTTGAGCTGAGCTGAGCTATGACTGAGCTACGGCTGAGCTGAGCTGAGCAGAAGTAAACTGAACTGCAAAGCTACTGAGAATTTGGCCCTTCCTCCACCTACCTCGGTTGCCCTTTTCTCCCTTGGGTCCATCTTCTCCAGTCCCAGGTTCCTTGAATTCTAGAGGGTTGTAGGATTCTCCTTTGGCTCCCCTAGACCCACGTAAACCGGGATCACCAGGAGGGCCAACGACACCACGGAAACCAAATATGCCAGGAACACCAGGGTCCCCTGAAAATAAAACCAAACATCAGATCAAAGCAATTGGCATCCTGATGATATCAGAACAACTAACAAGTACCAGTAAGTAAAATTTTTAAAAGAAATGAGAAATTCACCTTTCTCTCCGCTTAGTCCATTGAAGCCATTGGGACCTGGTCGACCAATCAAACCTTGATCACCCTGAAATGGAACAAACAGTGAAAAATTGGCGCTCATTCACGACAAAAGGGCCTTTTCACACTACCAGACATCTCAGGAGTTGTACACGGGGTCCTACCCCATGTAAAAGCGACTGTCTGTTCACACTGTAGGATCTTAACACAGCGTTGGACCCACGTTTGACCCAGGTTGAAACTAACCCTACTCATGAGGTGGATTGGAAGCAGACACACGAACATACCGATATTGGTCTAAGTGGCCTTAGTGATGATGGCAGAAGTTGCACAAGCCCAGGAGGATGACAGTCAAACAACTTCCACCTACCTCAAATCCTGGAAGACCAGCAAAGCCTCGGAATCCTTTTTCACCGTTTGGCCCGGGAAATCCGACTCGACCGTCCTCTCCGGGTAGTCCCTGGGGTCCCAGACCGCCATCTTCACCCACGGCACCTTTAGCGCCCCTCAGGCCAATGTCACCATCTTCTCCTGGGAATCCTGGCAATCCTACAAAAGTTAAATACAAAGCAAACCTTCGTCTTCATAAACTTTCCCATTTTTTTTCTTCAAATTAATCAAATCAATTTATCAAGGCCTTTGTGGAAGTGATCATGAAGTCTATGTTGCAAAATGAGACGTCGGTGTCATGTCTTGTTGTCAACTGGTTTTTAAGAAACTAACAAAACATTGACTGAGTTAAAGAAGACCTAGCTAGCTCATCATACAGTGGCCTCTTCAAAGCCCAGCCACCTCAAACAGTGAACACTAGGAAGACTGGCCAGCTCACAGAGTGGTCATTTCAAAGACTGGCCAACTCAAACAGTGGCAACTTCGAAGACTTGCCAGCTCAAAGAGTGGTCATTTCAAAGACTGGCCACCTTAAACAGTGGGCAATTCAAAGACTGGCCAACTCAAACAGTGGCAACTTCGAAGACTTGCCAGCTCAAAGAGTGGTCATTTCAAAGACTGGCCACCTTAAACAGTGGGCAATTCAAAGACTGGCCAACTCAAACAGTGGCAACTTCGAAGACTTGCCAGCTCAAAGAGTGGTCATTTCAAAGACTGGCCACCTTAAACAGTGGGCAATTCAAAGACTGGCCAACTCAAACAGTGGAATCTTCGAAGACTTGCCAGCTCAAAGAGTGGTCATTTCAAAGACTGGCCACCTTAAACAGTGGTCATTTCAAAGACTGGCCACCTTAAACAGTGGGCAATTCAAAGACTGGCCAACTCAAACAGTGGGCAATTCACAGACTGGCCAACTCAAACAGTGGTCATTTCAAAGACTGGCCACCTTAAACAGTGAGCAATTCAAAGTCCGGCCACCTCAGAGAGTGGTCACTTCAATGACCGGCCACCTCAAAGTCTGGCAACCTCAAAGACCGGCCACCTGAAAGAGTGGTCACTTCAAAGACTGGCCAACTCAAACAGTGGACACTTCAAAGACTGGCCATCTCAAAGAGTGGTCACTTCAAAGACTAGCCAGCTCAAAGAGTGGTCACTAAAAAAAACCAGTCGCCTCAAACAAAACAAATAGATCATGTGCAAAAATGGCATTTGATTTGATGATAGATGAGTTCTGAAGGTTCACAGTTATTGTACCTGGTCTACCGTCTTGTCCAAGGGATCCCATGAGTCCATCAGCACCATCCTCTCCTGGCTCTCCCAGGGCACCGGCATCACCGGTTTCACCAAATCGTCCTGAGAATCCTGGACGGCCAGGGTCGCCCACCTCGCCTGGTCATCAAGAGAAAGCAACAGTTTCATTATCAACCCACAATGCAACTATGTAGCGACTCCTACTCCATACAAAAAAGGAAACACAGGACGTTCTTGAGTGAAAATAGGGTTACAAAAGCCCTTACCTGGGCAGAATGATAAATTCAAGTGGCAGGATGTTTCCTTGCTTCCCAGTCACTAATCATTAACCTTTCTGAGGTCTATCGGCAAGTCACTCCCGACCATGATGCTGTTGTTTTAAGAGGATGCAATATTCTTTTTTGCAGAGTGTCAGTACATGTACCAGACCTCACGCTTAAGGTTTTTTTTACGAGCCCGCAGGATCTTTTAGCCGTATTAATGATGTTTAAAATTGTTTTCATTTTCACAAACTGACACGCACGTTCTAGCCTTAATTACAAGTTAATTAATACCCGTAAACAACTTAGAATATGTCGCCTTATACAAATAATTAACATATTCATAAGAGGGAAGGAAAAAAAGGTCGCAATATTTAAAACTGATTTGAAATAAGCAGGTTAAAAAAAGAAGTGAACTTCAAACAGCTATATCTCAAAATATAGATACTGTTTCTTGTAAGTTGGGAGTCAGGTCGTGGTGTCGGCGACGCATTAACAAAAATGGTTGAACAGGGCTGAAAACTGCAAGCCACACTTTTACTAGTCAGCAGGGCTACCCTGACACGCCAAAAAATTCCCTTTCATTTAAGATAATTGAGCAGAATTTCGTTATAACAAACAGAGCCTGATATATTGTCTTTTATAGCAGTCGTTACATATAGCTATTTTAATAACCAACGATGTTCGGTATGTTTTGTACATAAAAATTGGTACAAAAATTGGGAGCCATGGACGATGTTCGGAATAGCCAAATATTTTGTAAAGAGGTGTTTGTTATACAGTGGAATGCCACTTAAACAAAAAACTGCTTTACCGAACATTTGGCTATATACCAAACATCTTCCTTGGCTCAAATTTTGTGTACATTGTATATGCGTGCAGAACATTGTTCACTATAACC
This sequence comes from Astropecten irregularis, assembly GCA_963971285.1. Lineage (NCBI taxonomy): Eukaryota > Metazoa > Echinodermata > Asteroidea > Paxillosida > Astropectinidae > Astropecten > Astropecten irregularis. The sequence goes on along the minus strand of OZ020262.1, from coordinate 13,740,063 downwards.
AACGACCACTATAACAGACAATCTCTGTGCATCTCGGAGTGTTTGTTATAATGGCGTTCCACTGAAGCGGTTTCCCATGCAGCAAATAGCAAGCAAGCAACTGATGAGCTTGCTGAAGGTTTCCTGGCTACGCATTGGGGTAGTCTTTAAAAATCGTCCCTGTTGCTTACCTCCGGGGCCCGGTGGCCCATCTTCACCGGGCAGTCCTCGAGAGCCAGGGTCACCGTTCCGGCCAGTGAAGGCGGGGAATCCTGGGTTGCCCTTCTGGCCCTTCCCTCCAACGAGACCGTCTAATCCTTCCTCACCGAACTCACCTGATAGTCAAATGCAACAGACAAAGAAATTATCAACTTCTAGTGACTTTACTTGGCCAATACACCGATCCAGTAAGCCATGCCCCTTGACAAATTGACCAATTACAACGCGTGATTTAAGGTTCCACAAATTGCCGCCATTTTGTCTGACATAATGTTATAAATTGTGTATTCTTTGCTACACACTTTTCGTTGGGTTTACTTTTGTTCCGAATGTAGGAAATTCTTTTACAAACTCGAGTTTTATCCTTAACCATGGTCATTGTAATTCTGATTCTCGATACCCTAGCAAGAGAGGAAATGAACATTTGGCCTTTTCCAAAACCGAAGTCCAATGGAGAGATGCTTTCGGTGGCTGACAGCGTGCAACGTGTGTGGGCTATCGTAACACATTGCGCACGTGTGCACAGCTACTTGGCCGTTGCTACGATGAGCATGACCTAGTGGATCGGTGTATTACTAAACGGCGCTACTCATAAAAAGAATCAAGCCAATGCTTTATTAAACTACTTGTCTATCTCTCGCAAATGTTTTTCTTTTTAAAAGAGAAAATGGTGTAGAATTTTGACAAATTTCAATCCTTGATGCTTTAACTGCATGTTGATAGGCATCAATATGAGCTTAATCATGAACTTAATGAAACCATTCAGCTCTTTCTAATGAGCAATCTAAACAAATAGGGCTAATTTGATTATACACCACTCTAAAATGCCCCCTCAACAAACAACAACGTTTTTGGGTGGAAGACTCACCACGTGCGCCAGAGTTACCCGGTCTTCCGATCCGGCCGGAAAAGCCCGGCTCGCCAGGCTGACCTTGGTCACCTCGCTGACCAGAAATGCCATCGTCACCATTTTCACCGATGCCACCTGGTCCACCGGTCGACCCTCTTTCTCCGGGCGGGCCCTCTGGACCTTGCAGACCTGTGTTCAAGAACAACGGAAATGGAATCAATTGTCATTAAACAAACTACTCTTGATGTGTTTTGCTCCAATCTGGAGCAAGACAGGTTTCTTGACCGGATGCAATTTCAATGGAGTCTTCCAGCCTGTTTAGTCAAACTGTGCGCATTGACCATTTTGGAGGACGCCTTTTAATCAGGTGATCCACTAAAAGCTCTGTCAAGCCATCGTTTCGTAAAGGGCCAAGGAACCTTCTTCAATCTGCCAAAATACAACACTGCAAAGTAGTAGCCCTATATGTTCTTTACAAATACATAGCCAAGTCATACCAGGGAGCTACATTTGGAATGATAGTATCTGGCTAGCTACTTCTCTGAAGTCTTTCAGGACCTTGGCATTGCCTCAGAAAGACATTGCCAAATTGGGAGAGTTTATGCTAAGCTAAGAGGGGAAATGATCACAATCATGGCTGACCTTGCAGTCCAGGTAGTCCATTTCTGCCTGGTGGACCTTGGAGGCCACGGAAGCCAAGGACAGCTGCTCCTTTCACGCCCCTCTCTCCCGAGGGTCCCGTGGGGCCAGGATCTCCTCTGTCTCCATTGGGGCCGGTGAAACCCCGGAAGCCGATCTGGCCTGAAAAGATACAAACACAGAGTCAGGGCCGTAATGGCATTAACTTCCTTCGTTATTTCATTCCAACAAGTACATCAGCTTCAACAGATGGTCCTGATTTAGCCAGATACGGCCAATTTCACGGAGCTGATTAAGCAAAAAAAAAAAAATTGCTTAGCACAAAATTGCTTGCTAATACTGAAACTAACAATTATTGAACATTCCATTTGATATTAATGGTCAGCAAACAACAGCCAAAGAGTAATCACATTTGATACACAACACACGGACATTTTTGTTGTTAATCCTGTTTTTATTATTAAGACAGAAATTTCATGGTTAGCAAATTTTTGTGCTAAGCAGGGCCGTGAAATTGGCCAAGAATGGTATCATCCATCATCCGGCTCCAGAATTCCAGAAGCATCATGGGGTGATGGAAGCCTCAACGATGTGTTCCTGAGTCTGGATCTTTCCACAAGAGCAGTAGGGTGATAGTTCTGCTCCTGACCCTAACCCTAACTTCACACATTCCACCCTTCCTATTGCCTGGAGTTTACTACTCGGGATTGGAATATTGTATAAAAGATAATCTTCCCATCTACAACAAAATACAGACACATACTTTTCTCTCAAAATGTCACATGAAGGTTCTTCAAGTTTTCAATAATTAGAGTTTTATTCTTAAAAGATTCTACAGTTTTTCAGGTTGCAGCATTGTTAATGATGTGCATATCTTCAATGATCCTTAGGATGTAGTGGTATGTGAGTGGTTTCATGGCTTCTGACTGCCAAACGAACAAAGACAATTGACTATTAGGGAAACCGCCAACATATAGAGCTAGGTAGCTCCGTTAGTCGGAGCGCCGGTGCGGTATTCTGGAAGTCGCTGGTTCGAATCCCGCTCCAGTTAATTTGAGTTAAATTGATAAACATGATGACATACCTGGCAAACCATCCTGACCCATCTCGCCCTTGAGTCCCAGCGGTCCTTCGTCACCAGGGAATCCTATCGGCCCAACGGAGCCAGACTGGCCGTCCCTGCCTCGGTCACCACCCATACCTTTCCTACCGGGGGTTCCCGGATTGCCCGGGGGGCCATCCCTGCCCTGCCGTCCGATCAAACCCTGGAGCCCGGTGAAGCCCTTGTCACCTCGAGGGCCAGGGAAGCCTGTCGGGGGAGAAAGGATATGCAATTACACTGCCATTTCATCAGGGAGTCGGCCAAACATGCAATAGTTAACCATTGCAATGGTAGGATGTTCAATCCTACCATTGCAATCCTACCATTGCATTGCGATGTTTGAGACAACATGGCGACCAGTGTACATGCTCCACAAGTTGCTCTGGTTTTTCTGTTCATTTTACCTGCTTTCAGCTTTATATGTACTCTGAATTGTATACCATCTGAAAGAGCATTCCATACTGACAACTCTGGATCATTTCCACCAGGAAATTCAGCTAATAACCACCAATATAATGATGATTTTGAGCATGATCTCAAGCATTTTCGACAAGCAAGTCTTCAAGAATGCTACACACTTGAGCGATTTCACAAGCAGGATAATGCCAGCTATTGTGTTCCAAGCCAAGGCCTTTGTCCACACCATGCATCCATCACCAGCTTGTGGTACACATTGTGGTATACAATGCCGCAGTATACAACATGGTTGATGACTCTCCAAAGGAATCTTCAAGTAAAGATGGCTGGAAGGACCACAAGGTATGGGCATGTCCCAGTCAGGTACTACCCTAATTGTACTTCAACATTTAACTGCTTACTTTCTGCTTGTGGTGACATCGAACTGAACCCAGGTCCAGAATCACCTACAACACATTCATCCCATAATGTCAGTGGAACCTTACTAAACGCTCGAAGCATCAGAAATAAAGGCATCGACCTAGCTTCATCCATTGCCTTAGATACCAACAACAAACACATCGACATAGTAGCACTTACAGAAACGTGGCTCACTGATCAAGATCATGACTCCACCTTGAATCTACCCGGCGAATACATCATTTCCCGTAAAGACCGCCCTACACCAGGTGGTGGTATTCTCCTGGCCATAACTAACAGTCTACACCCTGTTCGTCTTTGTGAACATGAATCAACTGAGCTGGAATTGATGTGGGTGTCAGTATCCTGTCTTCACTCCAAATGGCTCATCGGACTGATATACCGACCGCCAAATGAGAATAGATCCTACTGGGACAAATTGAACAATGCATTGGGGAAAATAGAACATCTCATTCCCGACTTTGATGGTGTTATTCTCATGGGAGATTTCAATGTTGACTGCTCACCAGGTGTTGAATCTTCCAACCGGTCATCCCTTTTTGAACTTACCGACTACCTCCATCTCACTCAACTTGTTTCAGACGTTACCCGTCCCTCACCTTATAATCCCTCCATCGGTTCCATAATTGATCTTATATTTATCAGCAAGCCCGATTGTGTAACTCGAGTCTGCACCGCTCCAAACCCTGTTTCTAGTGATCACCATGGAGTAAATTTCGACTTTCGTGCTAACCGTGCTCCACCTACCCCGGCAATTGTGCGGCAGTTCCTGTCCTACAACAACCCTGAACATATCCAACACTTAAATAATCTCCTATACTATGCTCCATGGGACCTTTTCATTGACAAAGATGACATCGAGTCAACATGGGAAGGTTTTTTAGATGTCGTGGATGCTGCAGTCAAGGACGCCTTACCATCATCAACAAGACGTATGAAAAAGAAAAACTGTCCGTGGATTGATGGTGAATTGAAACATCTCATCCTTCAAAAACGCAAAATGTTTAAGAAAGCTAGACATTCTGCAAGTAATGATGACTGGAACATTTATAAGCAACTACGTAATCAAATTAAATACAAAACTCGTGTGGCCTATAAGGCGTTTGTTAATGGTCTTTTTGAATCAAATGACAACAAAAAACGTTTTTGGGCTTTTGTCCGTAGTAGGAAACAGTCGCCAGCCCCCCCTTCATTTAATCATAACCGACATGTCCTCAGTAAGCCTCTTGACATAGCCGATGCTTTCAATAATCACTTTGTTTCTGTTTTTTCTCCGTCCGTCACTGTTAGTGATGATCCCCCAAATTGTGATCTCCCTATTCCTGAGTTTTCCTCTGTTTCATTTACCGTCAATGATATTCGTAATATCATCAAGTCCCTTCCTGTAGGGAAAGCATCTGGCCCAGACGGTATTAGTGCTACTTTTTTGCGTAATACTATGTATCCCTTGTCTCCCATTCTTCATCAAATTTTTCAGATTTCCCTTGGTAAGGGTCAACTTCCTAAAAGCTGGAAACTTGCAAATATTTCTCCAATTTTCAAGTCTGGCGACCGTTCCCTTCTAACTAACTATAGGCCCATTGCCCTCACTTCACTGGTCAGCAAGCTGATGGAGAGAGTATTATCAAATGGTATAAAGATGCACATTTATGACTATGGTCTTTTGTCCCAAACCCAACACGGTTTTGTTGCCCATAGGTCATGTGTGACCCAGCTGTTAAATGTTCATCATGCTTGGGCTTCCATTTTAGACCGGCGTAATCCACCCAGGATTGATGCTGTCTTTTTGGACATTTCAAAAGCCTTTGATCGTATGCCTCACCATCAGCTGCTGACCAAACTTGCAACAATGTTCAACATTAGGGGGTCTCTTTGGAGATGGGTCAAAGATTTTCTGGTTGATCGTCAACAAAGGGTACGCTTCCTTGGGGAAACATCTGGATGGGCCCATGTTCGTTCAGGTGTTCCCCAGGGGAGTGTGCTTGGCCCCCTGATGTTTAACTTGTTTATTAATGATATAACTTTTGGTTTGAAATCACCATGTGTCTTATTCGCTGATGATGTCTTAATTTATCAGCCAATTAAATCTGCTTCCGATGTAGCTGTTCTTCAGCAAGACATAGACAAGCTGTGTGGCTGGTGTACCGACAATGGAATGAATTTTAATGCCTCTAAATCCAAGGTTATGCATGTCACAAGAAAAAGGAATTTAAGCCCGCCCGTTTACATGTTAGGTCAATCACAATTATCTATAACTAGTTCATTTAAGTACCTTGGCGTAACTTTAAACTCTCATTTAACCTGGAATGATCATATTAAGGATGTTGTTTCTCGTGCTAATAGAATGTTAGGATTGATTAGGACTGTTGCTTTTAATTCATCTGTCTGTGCTAAACTATGCTTATATAAGAGTCTTGTTCTTCCTGTGTTGGAGTATGGGATACCCTCTTGGTTACCCCATACCCTGATGCAGGAGGAGGCTCTTGAACGCATCCAGAGGCGTGCCACTCGTTTTGTCTTGGGTCAACGAATTGGAGAAATGCCATACACTGACAGACTTCGTGCCCTAAAATGGTCCTCCTTATCAAGTCGTCGTAATTGTTTAATGATCTCCTTTGTTGTTAAGTGTCTTTTTAATACAATCAAATGTGAAACAGTTAATAGAAACATCATTGTTAACCCAAGATATGATAGCGCATTAACATTCAAACATTTGTATGCCAGAACCCAGTCCTTACATATGAATGCCATCAACAGATTTCCTAGGCTCTGGTCAGCTTTGCCAGTTGAATTTCGCAACTCTTCAATTTTAACATCCTTGCCTTCCTTTTTAAGAACATTGAGACATGAAGAATGTGTACATAACGTTTAAAATTTCCTAACTGTTTTTTTTTTTAATACCGATTTTTAATTACTACGTGCAATGTTGAATATTGTAACTTATTATTATTAACTTCTTTTTTTAACTTCTTTATTTTTTTTTTTTTTTTTTTTTTTTTAACTCACTTATTTAATTTTTTACATTTCTTTGTCAATGTTTATGATTCTTCTTGTTTAATCTTTATGTATAGTCTTTTATAATTATGCATATATATATATATATTTTATTACAACCAGATGTGGGGCAACAGGTCCAAGGATCACAGTAATTAATTTGCTTTTGTTGCTCCAAGCCCATCTGGAAGTATTGTTTTGTATTGTTGTTCATGTTTGTGATGGCTGAATAAATAATAATAATAATAATAATAATAATAGTAGCTAGTAGCCAATAGAATGATACTGATCAGCTAATGCTGTGGATATGTGTGTACATTCTGTGCACGCAGAAGTGTAACTGATGTGAGCTGCAAAATAGGAACGCATATCTTGTGCCATTTGGAGACCGAGCACAATAGGTTGAATATGTCTCCACAGAGAAATCCTAAAGGTGTATAGGTCTCCACAAGGTCTTCACGAAACTGTTATTTGTAATTAACTCAAAAAGGAGGAATTTTCACAATCTTCTTTTCAGTCGCAAAGAGAGGAATTCTATGCAAGGGACATTTGCCTGATATTTCAACCCAGGAAAGTGATTCTGGTTCAAATGGAAGCGATTTCAATTCTGCTCTTCAGAGAATGTTCATTAGTACACAAGAACAAAGCCATGTCTCCACAAGGAAACAGATTTGAGTATGATTGTTATTATTTTGTCGCATGTAAGTCCAAAAGTGTATGACTCATGTATGAAGTATTTAGGCCTGAGTAAAAGCAACTGTGCAATAGATGCAATAATTGCATAACTCTATGGTAGTAAAGCCAGAAATACTGAATACCTTTTTCTCCAGGGAACGATGGAAAACCGACGAAGCCCGGCGAGCCCTTGATTCCTTTGTAGCCCTCGACGCCAAACTCGCCCGGGAACCCGTTCTGCCCCTGGAAACCGGCGATACCCTTCGGCCCTCTGTCGCCCTTAACTCCAGGCTCACCGCTGGGTCCTTTGATGGGCTGTTCCGGGTCTACAGGAAGAGCTGCAAAAAGGAACACGGAGGAAAACAGAAGTTTTTGAGTTGTTGGTTGTCTGTTGAGCTGTCTTCACTTCAAAACACTGAATTTCTCTTGCAATTTCTTTCTCGGTACAAATATTAAGACACAAAGTGGTCGACGCTAGTCCAAAAGGGGGGTGCACCTTTGTATAAGAAAGCAATGTACAGTACATGATTGGTAACATGCCCAAACAGAAATGTTCACAGATTTATGTATAACTTTCAGGGTATGAAGTTGGTGAATATTTCCGCCTGAAATGGTGTTTTTATCCAGAAATTAGTAAAACAAAGACCGAAAACAATTTTGATCTTGGGGTAAGATCAAAACCATTCTTTATACGTTTTATAAAAAAAAATTGAGTCGGTTTTTAACTATTTTCATGTGAATCAAATGTCCGATTGAGCTCAAATTTTCACAGGCTTATCATTTCATGTTCATGTACACTCTTGAAAAAGAGTGGTGGATATTTCACTCTTTTAGGCCAGAGTGAAAAATCACTCCAAACGATGCAAATTTCACTCTAAAAGAGTGGAAGACAGCTCGAAAAAAAGGTTGTCCTTCGTATGGCTCTTCAAAGAGTGGCTGTTCACTCTTTTGCTTACAGTAGAAAGCAGAGTTATGGACAGTGGGCCCTGGATGGCTTTATACCTGGCTCTCCTTTTGATCCCTTGTATCCAGTGTCACCCAAAGGCCCGGGTTCGCCGGTCACACCAGGAGGTCCTCGGACCCCGTTTCGTGTTTCTCCATCAGGGCCGTCCTCACCGGCCGGACCGGGGCTGCCATAGATACCACGTCTTCCTGACCGACCCCTCTCTCCCGGTTCACCCTTTGGTGAGAAAACAAAAATACTGTAGTCAAATCAATTCAAAAGCAATTACACTGTTTCAGGCAGTTTCTCTCGTTGAGAGAATCTACTGATTGGACTCCCCTGGCTTTATAATGAATATAATCATGATTATATAAATCAATAAGCCGGATCCTTTTTGAGTGATCCCCCATGTACCGTTCCCAGGTTGCAGCATTGCTGCGCGTATCGATGAAATGATCCCTGGGATATGGCGGTGTGTGCGTGGTTTCATGGCTTCTGACTGCCAAACGAACAAAGATAATTGACGATTGGGGTCACCACCAACGTAGGGCTGGATAGCTCAGTTGGTAGAGCGCCTGTACGCCAGTTCGAATCCCGTTCCAGTCAATTTTTTTTGGTTCACTTTTCAATGACTTTAATTTTTATTACTCAGTTTCCCTTGTGGTTATTTGATGATTATAATAATAATAATAATAAAACTATTTAACCTGTTACATTATATTTCCATCACAAAAATCCTATATCCGCCATGAAGTAGGGAAAAAAAATGAAATGATCATGTGTAGATTGGTTTTACCTTTTGGGACATATTCCGCAACAAGTTCCAGTCCATGAAATCTTGGCTACCCTGCGGTCCTGGTGGTCCAACATCTCCTTTCAGACCTTTGTCTCCAGACTCACCCTTAAAACCTTCACACAACAGAAACGAACGAACATTGATCTGTCAAGACCGTACTACAGGGCTTTTCAACTGGCAGCACGCAAGCCACCGACGGAGCTTAGAGGCGGACCAAGGGTCAATTTCACCAAACTCTTTGTAACTTACTATCAATCGTAAGACTTTTGATGCATTGAAACCCTACATGAGATAGGCCCCCTACGATGGGTTATCCTTCGTAACTCGAGTTACGATCGATTGCAGAGCTTCATGAAATCGACCCCAAGTGGCGTGCATGGTGAACTGCTGAAAAACAAATTTAAATGAAAAAAAAAAAAAATCCTGGCATTTCTAGTTTTCTGTACTTATTTTACACAAAAACATTTTGAGTTGTGAATACCGTACAGTAATAGGAGGTCGCCGGTTCGAATCCCGCTCCAGTCTATTTTTCTTTGTTCACCTTTCAATGACTTAAAAATTCAGTCAGCTTCCCTTGTGGTTATTTGATGATTGAAAACATTTTTAAAAAGGGCAAGAATTACACACTCTGAGCCTTTACAAAAAATCTCAAATCCAGGAACCCTAAGACGGGCCCTGCGGATCACAGGTCCGTTTGTTCTAGAAGACACAGCAACAACATCTTGAACCAAGACGTTATTTAATAGAATCCCTGACAAAGTACTTGTTTCGTATTTTGTAGTTGATAAGTTGTAGTTTAAGTTATGGTAGTTTACTTCAAGTATCTTTTTTGTAATGCTAGGAGTTGGGAGGGCCTGACGCGTTTTGATCCTAGCAGGATCTTTTGTCAAAGGCTAAAAGAAAGATCCAGCTAGGATCGAAAGGCATCAGGGCCTCCCAACTCCAAGCATTTGATATATTTCAGGTCATATTGGCTGATGAGCAGTTTGCAGCAGTTCATTACTTGTATCTTTCTTGTAAAGCACTCTTTTAGCTCTTGTGTCTGAGAGGTATTTAATGCCTTTTATAATATTAGTAGTATTATATTATAGAAATGTGCAATTAAACGAGAAAAACAGACAATCTTTTTCGATGGAACGGCCTGAGCAGTATTAATAAAGTTTCTATCCCTTACCTTCACTAGGAATGGTACGTCCGGGTAGCCCTCTGTCACCACTTTGTCCTTGATCACCCCGTGACCCGCGGAGTCCCTAAAAACACAAGAAACAAACCCAAAGAAATGTCATTACGCCGAAAATGAACATGCTTTGCCAAACATTCTTGTGAAATTCTGTGTTGCAGAATCTTGCACTGTTTATGTCAAGCTCCTCCCACACAGTTTTGAGTATGGTACATAATGTTGGAAAGTTTGCATGCATTAATCAATTCAATGAGAAAAGAAGCATGAAACATTAATGTCACATGCAGATTCATGGGCAAAAATATCAAGAAAGATACAGTAATAGTCTTCTGTGAAATCCCCAGTCCCATACGGTGCCCACGTTTTCAGAAAACCAATAAAAAATGCCCACGGTATTTTCAAATCTTTTCACCATTATTTTTGATCTTCCTGAGATCAATATTGTTTTTGGTCACTGGTTTTACTCTTTTCTGGATAAATACAGCATTTCAGGCAGAACAACTTTAATTGTATGTTTCTACCATCACCATCTTTATACCCTGTATTAGTTATAGATAAATCTGTGGAGATTTCTGTTTCGGTATGCTACCAAAGTATGGTACTACTTTGAACACAAAAAACAGCATCTTACCGGGAATCCAGATTGTCCCGTCCTGCCTGCAAAACCTCGGAGTCCCTTGGGGCCGTTCTCACCGGCGGGTCCCCTGGCTCCATCCTCACCAAACCTTCCAGGAGGACCAGGGAACCCTGTCTCTCCAGCTTCTCCTTTCAAACCTTCAGGACACAGTGGGCATGGCCTGGCCGGAGGCCCTGGAAATAGACAACAACAAACAGACAAGTTGTAGGGGGCACACCAGGGGCACAATGGGAGACTTTGGAGAACTGGTCTTCAAGTCAACAGCACACGCGCACGCAATTGTGAGCATGCGCGCGTTCTTTTGCACGTTCTTTTCTCCCATCTTCTAGAAAAGAATACATGTATCTCTTAATTATGGAGCAGTGCTGTAAGACTCGACTCCAGTCTAGGACTCGAGACAGGACTCAAGACCAATTTTTTTCTGGACTTGGACCCGGACTCGGAGGTTCATGACTCGGTCCAAATGTGCCTGTTGGTATAGATGTCTTGGAGCCAGGTGAAGAAGGGTCAGCCTGAGCTCAGCCCGGACTTCCCTCAGCCCGATCCCGTATGACTTACCTGGGAGACCCTTGCTACCGGTAGGTCCCTGCACACCGTCTCCTCCCCGGGTACCCTTGATTCCTGTTGGTCCTGGGTCGCCTATCGGACCGACGATTATCTCTCCACTCGGAGTTTTACCAGGCTCGCCTGTACACAACAAAACCAAAGCACACAGCCTATAAAATTTACATGAATACAGATATCCTGTAGGGAATATACAGGATGACCTTCACTGCTCTGATCTCGGTCAGAGTCAATTCATTGCACTTTTGATAATAGAGAGGTTTCGAAAGCGAACAGATACGGTTAGTGTGCCAGATACGTCACCAGTATTTGTGTACGCTATACGTCTATGAGGCACGGATATCTTGCTTGCTATGTGTAAGTATTAAACGCGTAGCGAATTTCAGCTTTTTCGTACTTTTGTTTATTTTTTGTCATGTGTATGATAAGATTTAAATGGAAAGGATTTGCAGAACATGAATATGTAATTTCTATGTATTTCAAAACTTAAGAATAAGACATTATGACATTATCCTCAAAGTCAGGTACAAAAGTTGTTCGTTGTCAGAAATAGTTGTGAAACATCGCATGCGAAACCTCTGTAATATCTCGTTTTCATGATACTGAAGGATACTACTGTATGTCTGTGATCTTATCATCACCCGAAAGACACACTTCATCATCCATCAAGCTGAGATCATCATCATCTTCAATCTTACAATTCATCGCAACACCACGACACCCTCTGCATTAAATGGGTGCATTTTTTTGATTTTCGTTTTATTAATATCGATTTGGATTATATGAGTGTATATCTGCCTGCATACGAACTTGGTCCATGACTTTATTTATACCGAAACTTAGCCAATTAGACTAATTAGGAACGGTACTTTTCAAGTTTTCACCGATATTTGGTTTCACGAACTGACACGGGAGTCATTTTCCCATAGTAAACTGCAAGGGCTTGAGCCCCCCAAAATTGTGTCTAGCCCCCGCCCCCCAAAAAAAAATTCTTAAGAAGGGCCTATAGTCTAGCCCCCCCTGTACACAACAAAACCAAAGCACACAGCCTATAAAATTTACATGAATACAGATATCCTGTAGGGAATATACAGGATGACCTTCACTGCTCTGATCTCGGTCAGAGTCAATTCATTGCACTTTTGATAATAGAGAGGTTTCGAAAGCGAACAGATACGGTTAGTGTGCCAGATACGTCACCAGTATTTGTGTAGGCTATACGTCTATGAGGCACGGATATCTTGCTTGCTATGTGTAAGTATTAAACGCGTAGCGAATTTCAGCTTTTTCGTACTTTTGTTTATTTTTTGTCATGTGTATGATAAGATTTAAATGGAAAGGATTTGCAGAACATGAATATGTAATTTCTATGTATTTCAAAACTTAAGAATAAGACATTATGACATTATCCTCAAAGTCAGGTACAAAAGTTGTTCGTTGTCAGAAATAGTTGTGAAACATCGCATGCGAAACCTCTGTAATATCTCGTTTTCATGATACTGAAGGATACTACTGTATGTCTGTGATCTTATCATCACCCGAAAGACACACTTCATCATCCATCAAGCTGAGATCATCATCATCTTCAATCTTACAATTCGTCGCAACACCACGACACCCTCTGCATTAAATGGGTGCATTTTTTTGATTTTCGTTTTATTAATATCGATTTGGATTATATGAGTGTATATCTGCCTGCATACGAACTTGGTCCATGACTTTATTCATACCGAAACTTAGCCAATTAGACTAATTAGGAACGGTACTTTTCAAGTTTTCACCGATATTTGGTTTCACGAACTGACACGGGAGTCATTTTCCCATAGTAAACTGCAAGGGCTTGAGCCCCCCAAAATTGTGTCTAGCCCCCCCCCCCCCCAAAAAAAATTCTTAAGAAGGGCCTATAGTCTTGCCCCCCCCCCCCCCCACCAAACAAAAATTTGCTCTAGAACCGCGCATGTGCACACCCCCTTTACTTCAAGCAAAACAAAAGGAAAAAAGCCTCAAAAAGAAAAGAAAAGAAAAGACAGGGGGGAGAGACAAAATTAGCTAGCTTTGATCACCCTGAAATGCATCCGTCACTATTGAATTGCCTTATTTTATTTCCATGTCAACCCTTGGAAAATCCTGGATTCGCTCCTGCCCGCTATATGTGTCTTTTTCCATTTGTAATAATTGTATTTGTAGACCAGGGATAATAGTAATACGCCCATATAGAGACATCATACGTTGATGATGATATGTGCTATATAAAAACGATTTAATATTATTGTTGTCATGTACCTGCTTCACCCTGATCTCCATCGTCGCCCTTCCCGCCATCAGGTCCTACATCGCCGGGCACACCGTCCATTCCTGGTTCTCCAGCCAACGGAGTACCAGGGACACCTTTACCACCAGGCTGTCCCTTACGGCCAGGGTCGCCACGGACGCCCACTCCTCCCTGCTTTCCCGGAGTGCCTGTCACAAAATGAAATGTACAGGCGTGAAGCGATTCAACGGTACACAACTGCTCAGATACATAACTCTACCATCATCATCTTTTTACCTTGTAAGTTATAGGTAAATCTGTGAAGATTTCTGTTTTTATATGCTAACAAAGTATAATGTAACCAGGTGTGAAATGTTTCATGTAAGTAATTATGGCACAGTACAGGATTGGTAATATACCCAAACAGAAATGTTCACAGATTTACATACAACTTTCAGGTTATGAAGGTGGTGGTGGTAGAAAAATTATGTGAAAATATTTCCACCTGAAATGGTGTATTTATTCAGAAATTAGTCAAACAAGGACTGAAAAAGTTTTGATTTCGGGGTATAAAGATCAAAACCATTCTTTATGTTTTATAAGAAAAAATAAGTAGGGTTTTCGCTATTTTCTTGAGACTCAGATATCCGATTGAGCTCAAATTTTCACAGGTTTATCATTATATGTACATAAAAAGTGCTGTTCTGTGACCTTTACCAATTATTTATTATACCTTTAAGGGACACCTTTGATGGGAGTCTCTCCTATCACTTGGAACAACAAAACTGTGAAACGTATGAGCCTTCTGCTACAAACTGAAAACGTGTTTGGTTGTTTCTTGTTCTTGACAAACCAAATCTTCCTGGAAGGAAAGGATCGAGATTTGAGTGGATCTAGTTTTAATACCTGTCACTCCTTGGTCTCCCGACTGACCATCCCTGCTGAAACCAGGCCGTCCCGGTGGGCCTCTGGGTCCAAATCCGCCCAGTATTCCCGGTAGCCCGTTCTCCCCAGGGTCTCCGGATGCACCAGAGACTCCTTGGAATCCTGTGGGACCAGGGTAGCCAGGTGGACCAGGTGGACCGCGTGGTCCATCACCAACTTCCTGAATTTGACAAGAAAAACAAAATCAAATGCCCTTCATCTTGACTCTTAGGTTCAGGTTATCAGGTTTACTTCCATACTATTATTTAATTTATCATTAAGTGTTCACATTGAGTACACATACTGGTATTATCAAACGGAAATAATAAAATGAGGCAGTCACACTAATTAAAGTCAACTACAATAGTGGCGTCAACTGGCGTCATCTCAACGATACCATTTATATATGGGTGTGCAAGTAATGCAATTGCCAAGCCATTTAGCTTCTATAATGCATAGGGAGTTATATGAATGTCAGAGAGTTCTTTGTTACTTTTTCAAAAGGAATCTCGGTAGAGTTATTTGGAATGTCGTCCATGGCTCAGCACTTGTTTCGAAGAATGTATAGTACTCTAAGACAACGTGCAAGATGTGTTGGATTTTGGGCATATTGGGCTTTGATAACGCACATGTATAGAACACAAATGCATATATGCAAATAGACGTACAAAAGACGTACAAATTTAACACTTTCCATAGGTTTGTTCGTAAACATGGATGCGCCCAGCAGGCATAATTCTGTACACAAGTCAGCGCTCTAGTAATTTAATATAGCTCTGTGGGAATGGCCTACACTGAAACATTTGACAAAAAAATAAGATGAACATTGACAACTCTTAATAATAGACTGCCTTACCCCTGGCCTTGCTGGCTCTCCTTTCCTTCCCGGTGAGCCATCCTCTCCTGTCATTCCACGTTCTCCCTTTGGACGGAAAAGAAGAAGGCAAGTACATATGAAAAGATGCCAGAGTTGTAATGACTCAAGTCAATGACTGCCCATCTCTGAGTGCCCTCTATGTCACAACTTTCTCTATCTATGGCTCTGCAAGTGAAGCAAGTGTCAAGATCCCGAAAGAGAAAACTTACCGGATATCCTTGAAAAGCATCGTGCCCACTAGGTCCTTGAAACCCTTTCAATCCAGGAAACCCTGGTACTCCCGGCAGGCCCTGCCGTCCTCCATTGCCCTGTATTATAATAGGGTTAAAGATCAAAGGTCACAATTAAGGTCAGGTAACTGTTACTATGAAATGGAGGCTCAGGCTCGGGCTCCAGCTCTGACATCCATGTGCTGAAAATATAGGTTGTGGTTTTTCATTGAGACTGAAACATAATTAACTATTAGGGACACTGGGGACCTAGGGCTGGATAGCTCAATTGGTAAGAGCACTGGTACGGTATTCGGAAGGTTGCTGGTTCAAATCCTGCTCCAGTCAATTTGTCTTTGTGCACTTTTCAATGACTTTGAATTAATCCAGCCAATTTCCCTTGTGGTTATTTGATGATTATATTTGTGCCTCTGACGGAAACGTACCCTCGGTCCTGCCATGCCGGGAATTCCTTTTTCTCCTTTCATGCCCAGGAATCCTTTGCTTCCCTTGGGAAAAAAATAAGAGTATACAACAAAGGTTATTATTTTCATGTTCTTTATTAATGGAAGTATCATACTTTGGTAAGAGATCAAAACAGAAATGTTCACAGATTTATGTATAACTTTCAGGGTGTGAAGATGATGCTAGTAGAAAGCTACCATTAAAATCTTTTCCCCTGAAATGGTGTGTTTATCCAGAAATTAGTCAAACAACGACCGAAAATCTTAAAATAAAAGAGAAAAGACTTAAAAAGTACTGTGGCTGTTTTTCACTTTCTCAAAAAGTGGGCACTGTATGGGACTGAAATTTTCACAGCTGTATCTGTCTTTATATTTTTGCCCATGAATCTGTATTTCTTTGACCAATACCAAAGTATGATATTACCTTTAAAAGTAACTTTATACTTTGGTTTTTGTCAAAGAAATGCATATTTATTTACAAAAATATCAGGAAAGATACAGTAACAGTCATCTGTGAACTTTCCAGTTCCATACGGTGCCCACATTTTGAGAAAACAGTGAAAAATCTCACTCTGAGATTTTTTTTTGTCTTTGGTTGTAATTTGTTCTGGAAAAACACAGCATTTCAGGCAGAAAAAAATGTAACGCCATGTTTCTACCATCACCATCTTTACAACCCTGTAAGTTATACAGGCTAATCTGTGAAGATTTCTGTTTTGGTTTGCTACCAAAGTATATGATACCACCTTTACAACATGACACAAAATCGGAAATGGGTAAAGACAAAAGAAAAGAAAAATGGATAAATGGCAATAATAATGAGAGTTTGATTCTAGCAACCAAACTAAAGACAGTTGAAAATATGCATATATCCCAATCGGAAGGAGACTGCTAAATTGTGGATCTAGGTCTTGGGGGTAATGGGAGGGAGGGGGAGGGGGAAGGGGACGATGACCTCTCACCTTTGACCCTGCATATCCTTTCTCGCCCTGCATTCCGTAGTCACCTTTGAAACCCTAGAGACAGGATAAAGACAGGTGGAGTACATTTTACTGTTAATAATTGATATCATTCTAATGGGAGACTTCGGAAAACCCGTCTTCAAGTCAACAGCGCGAGCACGCGCAAAACAACAAGAGTTCATTTACAAACCTTGGCAACAGCAATATTTTTGATTTGACACAAACTGAACATTTTACACAAAAGGGATCATTACTTTGATGTATCAACGAGGTACTTCTGAGGCAACAAAACTATGCAAGACAAATTTTAAGACGGACAAGGTGCTTCTGAGGCAACAAATCTATGCTAGACAAATTTAAGCTAGAAGGAAGAAAATATCTCCACCAGAGTGAAGAGTCTTCCCCCTTACCTGTTCTCCCATGTCCCCCTTCTCTCCTTGGGGACCTGGTCTACTGATCTCATCGGGGTTCCCCGTGCCGTCACCGATTGCCGACACTCCCTTGGGTCCTACTTCACCCTGTAATGGAATCAATCGCAAATTACATTTGAAAGCGAAATTCTCACACCTTATTAATGCAAACAACATCTTACCCATGGCTGCTAAGCACAAAAAATTGCTTTATAGCACAAAATTGTCTTGCCCAATAAAACAAACCACCGTTAAGAAATTCCATTTGATATTCATGGTCAGCGAACAACAGCCGAAGAACCATCAGAAGTGATACACAACACATAGAAATTTGGCTGTTAACCCTGTTTTTATTAAGACAGAAATGTCATGCAAATTTTTGTGCTAAGCAGCGCTCTGAAATTGGCCCCTGAGCTCATATTTCGTGACACTGCACGGAATGCACAAGATTTGTTTGGTATAGCGGTCATTCAGTATAGTGATTTTCAGCCGCCGACGATGTTTAGCTGCCATTTTTATAAAGCGTCCTCTTGTCCAATGAAGTACGCCCTCTTGTGATTGTTTTTCACATGCACGTTCTACATTTTTGCCGCTGTACATATGTACTTGTATTAAAATCTTTCATTATCTTTTCGTTAATTACAAATGATCAAGCAGCATTTGATTTACCAAATAAATATTTGCCATTTCTGTTTAAAAAAAAAGTTACCAGAAGTGCGACGAAATAAGAAGTGCGAAAGTACGAAGGAATATTACATGATGTTTTCGAAAACCGATCCACATACCAACTGTCACCATGCAAATCCTTAAATCTTTCTTAACAACAGTAGTAGTATGCAGTGCTCATCCACGTCGGTGAAAGGCAAGTCTAATTTGCATGACTGTAGTTATTAATTGAAACCTTTCTAGGGTGTGTGAAGCGTGTGGCCGGGGGGGTGTTTGGGAGAAGTACGGTTGATGATGGGGGCAATATAAGTTACTTACGGGTTCTCCTCTGTTGCCCTTATCACCTGGCGAGTCATCTCCTTGGGATCCTTCAGGACCTTGGTAACCCAGTCCACCCTTTGGAAGGAGAAACAGCAAATAACAAACAAATATTAGACATAGGATAGTGATGGACATGTAACTTACAGTGAACGATGATATCAGTTATGTGGGCAAATTGATGGGTCTGCTTACTACACAGCATAACAAAATGTGTTAGTATCCTATTTAAACAAAAATAATAATAATAATTTGGGAAGCTAATCATCCTTGCTGGCAGCTGAATTGCGAAGGATGCGGCTACCACATGATTGAGTTGCCAGTGGTGCCCTTGGTTGCCAGCAACAACAACTCATATGACAACAAAGCTCAGCCTGAGTGTTTGATTTTTGAGGAGGGTGGAAAAACCGGAGAACCCGGAGAAAAACCCTCGTAGCGTAGGAGAGAACCAACGCACAACTCTACTCACATATGACCCAAGCCAGAATCGAACCCAGGCCACATTGGTTATGAGGTGAGTGCCTAACGCACTTGCCACCTATGCCCCTTTTGTCCTTCGAAGTCCAACAAATACACCACATGACTTTCGAAGGGTAAGGGATGGTTTAACAGAGTTGTTGACTCGAGTCGGTGACTTGGACTCGAGTCCGACTCGAGTCACTGATTTTAGTGACTTGCGACTTGACTTGACTTGAGCCAAAATGACTTGCGACTTGACTTGACTTGAACCAAAATGACTTGAGACTTGACTTGACTTGAGCCAAAATGACTTGACTATTAAAAAAATGACTTGCAAGTCAACATTAGACCATCGTGTATTTTAAATGATTTGCCTCCCGAAAGAAGAAAAGTTAACTTTTTCTGACATAAAGCACCGAAACAATGTTCTGTAGCGTAAAACTTACACAGCACGTATACGGGCGACAGAGCTCACACAACGGTCGACATATCTCGATCGCACGGTGCCTATACAGCGACCACGCGGTATACGGTGTGCTGTGAAGAACGATGGGCCTGTTGTGCTCGGAATTATTAGATTTGCCTCAGCCTTCGGATTACTTTAACTACCGGGGTAATTTTTAAAGTACGTATGACGTCGTAATGATTTGCTCAATAGTTCAGCTCACGTGCGTGTGTAGCCTAGCGCCGGCCGTGAACACCGACACGAGAGTCGGGTATTGTTTACCGATGGACCAGGGAAAGCTTTTTGCGTAAAGGTTCCCATGATATCGACTGATACAAGTTTACTATGTCTGGTTCTTGACTACTCTTGAGTCTCGTCTCTAGTTTACTATTATGTGATTCCGTAACCAGACTTCCATTGCATCCACGGTATGTTTTGTGCCATGTGTGAAGGGAACACGAAGCAAGTGTTTCTGCTGGTCGTAGAGGACATTAATTTCCGACATTTGGACATATTTTTTTGTTTCGCTGGGTGAGGAAATCTTCCATAACCCACAGTGAATGTTCATTTTGCTTGTGCAGGATCATTATGATTTTGGATTATTAAAATGGAACGACAGGAACGCACTTCGTAACAAGTTTTTCACTAGTACTAGCATGGAGGAAGGAAAAGCTAACGTCAGCTATCGATTAACGTTAGTTTTAATATAATTTTTCGCTGAAGTTGAGGTGTTTCAATATATTATTCTTTATATAAAATTCAATTCGCGATCACTTTACAGTGTGATATTTTTGCTTTGATTTTTTTAATGTTTTATATTTATATATATGAATTTTTTGACGATCGAAAAACATGTTTTCAGCCGTGTTGTGTTTATGGGTTCTTTAACTACCGGTAGGCCTACCATGCCACTGAGAACCAGTAAAATGGAACAGACTCACCGTGTCAACTTCAACTGTCGTGGCATGGCGGCTGCCATTTTATTCACACGCTCCATGCCCAACTCTTGTAACATGAAAATGGTGTCTTTATAGTAAACACACAGTTATATACAACAGGCCGATCTTTAAAAGCTCTTTATTCTTGTTTCATATGCACCCTCTAATGTATTAGATGTCCCTTCTTTTATTCAACGGCCATCTATTAAATAAACGGTTTTCCCATCTGCAGCAAAGACTGTGCCGAGTAGTTTATTTTGGGGCAAAATATGTTATGGTTGACTTGTTTACTTGACTTGACTTGCGACGAAATGACTTGTGACTTGACTTGACTTGCGACGAAATGACTTGCGACTTGACTTGACTTGCGACGAAATGACTTGTGACTTGACTTGACTTGAGACAGAATGACTTGCGACTTGACTTGACTTGAGAAAAAATGACTTGGTTACAACTCTGTGGTTTAATAGGGCTAAAGAGAAAAGAAGACGCTTACCTTTGGACCCCTCGGTCCTCTGGGCCCCATTTCACCGGAATAACCTTTCTGTCCTCGTGAACCCTTCAACAAAACCACAACCATCAAGATATTCAATCAAACAGACAAACAAACGAACAAACAACTGATTCCTATCTTCCTCTTTGCAATGGACCTTTCCAGCTTTGCTCTTCAGCTCCGCCAACCTTAGCAACGTTAAATGTTTTCATACTGCATGTGACCAATTTTAACCAGGGAAATGGACAATTGGCAAACTTTGTTAAGCTTTTGCGTCTTCCAGTACACCAATCCTGTAGGCCACACCCCTTGACAAATTGACCAATCAGCAGTTGGTGTGGTTTACACCGGTTGCGTTTATGAGGAATATTCGTGCTCAAAAGCATCAACAACAAAATCGACACACTTTTCCCGAACGCGGTGAAGCGCGCCCTCTTGAGATTAACAACGGTTTAGTGGAAAGTCACCCATTGGAGCCAGGTGTGATCAGTGGCGTCGCCAAGGGGGGGCCAGGGGGGGCACGTGCCCCCCCTGGAAAACCTCGTGCCCCCCCGCGTGCCCCCCCATTTGAGATTTTGGTTGGTGAAAAAAAATATAATATACATTATTGTAGTGCCCCCCCCAACAATTGCTAGTGCCCCCCTTGTGCCCCCCCAGACTCAAAAGTCTGGTGACGCCACTGGGTGTGATAACTATAACTTACAGGTATGCCATCTTGACCTCTCTCACCCTTGTCACCTCTCATGCCAGGGATGGCTGGAGTATACGGTGCAGATTCTCCCTTGCTTCCTTTGGGTCCGTCGAAGCCCTGTAGTGGAACGGGGTAAAGGGAAACACGTCAGTCTGAATGTGTCCATTTTACCAAGCACCCAACCAAAAATAATATTTACAAGGAAAGGGTTATTTATCACGATGGATACAGATAAGGAAAAAAGGTGATCAAAGTCACGCGATGTCGTGTTGCTGGTAGCGATGTTTTGGTTGCTGGTACTGCTCAGCCTTCATCGGGCAACCGAAGAACTAGATGCTGCGGTGTCCGACCATCCGGCACCATGACCACCGCAACGCAATGGATGGAACCACCCAAGCTGACTGCAGAGTAAACTGTACGACGTCCGCTGGAGCGACCAGTCCACAGTCCACTGATTAATAACAGGTAACATACATTACCATGGAATTGCACCTGTGAGGTTTGTAAATATTTGTTGCCATGGTATTCCACGGTTACCATGGTTTCGACTTACATCTGGGCCTCTTGGTCCATAGCCACCTCTCCCTGGGCGACCGGCCTCACCCTGAATTGTAAAAAAAAAAATAAAGTGCCACGATAGTAAACGATACAACCTTTAATATATTGACTATTAGGGACACCACGGCACCAACATAGGGCTTGGTATAGCTCAGTTGGTAAGAGAGCCGGTGCGGTATTCCGGAAGTAGCTGGTTCGAATCCTGTTCCAGTCAATTTTGCCTGGTTCACTATTCAATGACACTACAATCTAACAGAAAATACCCAGTGAATTGGGTGAGTAAATTCAGGCACACAACTGACGTGGTGATAATTTTTGATCTTTGCTACAAAAGTGACAATCACTTTAGAATCTTGCAATAGAATGCCCTAACCATTTGCATGCAGGGCATAGAAATCATTGATGTCTCGATATTTCCCAATTATATGGACATAAAGAGCATGTGCAACATTGGTTTAGGTGACAGAGCAGCTGCAGGCTGCTCATTATTCGATTTGTCATTGAATAAAAACGAACCTGTGAAATTTTCAGCTCAATTGATTATTGGAAACAGTCGAAAACAGCAAAAAACCATTGCAACTGTTATATCAATTTGTGTGGGAATAGCTGTCATATTTTTTTTATCTTGCCAAGATCAAAAATGTTTTGGTGTTTGGTTTTACTCCTTTCTGGATAAATAAAGCATTTCAGGCTTAAAAAATTTCACAGTGTGTTTCTACCATTGCCGTCTTTTTACCCAGTAGGTTATACATAAATCTGTGAACATTTCAGTTTTGGTTTGTTACCAATGTTGAACATAGCCTTTAATTAACAAATTGTCAAAAGGTGTTCTGAATCTTAGCATTAGAGGCAATCTTGCACTTATCGGGAGTCCTGAAATTGCCAGAATAACAAACAAATTGTGACCATATTTGAAATATCAGGCCCATGAACGAACCTTTGAGCCATTGCAGCCGGGTACGCCTGCATTTCCATATGGACCCTTGGGTCCTGGTAGACCTGTGTAGCCATTTAGACCTGGGAATCCTGGGACACCCATCATTCCCTGGAAACAAAACAACAACAAAATTAGTAAACACAAACAACCGTGAAAATCAACCAAACAGTAGTGTCTTACTGTCCTAATCTGTCCATGATACGCACAACAAAAATAATTCTATCATTCAATTACAATAATTTTATTGTCATGCTGATGTGGTCACCCTTCTGACCTCAAGATTCATTTTCTCCTCTTAATCTTTGATCCTTAATCCTCAATCCTTAATCCTTGATTCTTAATCCTCAATCCTTAATCTTAGATCCTTAATCCTCATTCCTTGATCATTCATCCTTAATCCTCCCCTCTCCTGACCTCAAACTTCAGTTTCTCCTAATCTTAATCCAAATCCTAAAACCTCCATCACCTGAACCTCAAGATTCAATTTCCGTTCATCTTAACCCTCAATTCTTAGTCCCAAATTCTTAATCCTCAATCCTTAATTTTCTATCCTATCCTTAATCATCCCCCATCTGACCTTAAGGTTCTATTTCAATTAATCTTCTAACCTTAATCCTCAATCCTCCCATCTTCTTACCTCAACGTTAAATTTCTATTCATCTTAATCTTCAATCCTTAATCCTTAAACCTCAATCCCTAATTCTTAATCCTCAATCCTTAATCCTCCCCTCTTCTGACCTCAAGGTTCAATTTCCCTTCATCTTATAATAATCAATCCTCAATCCCTAATTCTTAATCCTCAATCCTTAATCCTCCCCTCTTCTGACCTCAAGGATCAATTTCCCTTCATCTGAATCTTCAATTCTTAATCCTAAATCCTTAATCCTCAATTTTTAGTTCTCAATCCGTAATCCTGCCCCATCTGGTACCATAAGTCCAATCACACTCATCTCACCACCATTTTGCCATCTTACGTTCTCAATGCCCTCACCACCCCTTTGACGCTTTCCATCCCTGATCCTGGTAATAATCACTACAACCACGCTGACCTGATCACCCTCTTGACGTATAGATCCTTACTATAGGGCTTTTCACACTATCCAAACCGGAACCGGATCGAACCCAACGATTTTTTTCCAACCCTTTTCACACTTGAAAAGTTTCAACCCAGAGCCAACCCGGGCAGGACAGCCTAACTGGATCAAAATCAACCCTGGTAGGTAGGGACTAGGGTTCAAATTTTTCGCTGTGATCTGTGTAAAAAATGTAGTGTGAACATTGCATCTCTTTGATCCAGTTCAAAAACTAGCCGGGATGAACCGTGGCAAATCCAGGTTGATTTCAACACGGATCGAAAAGGTGATAGTTTGAAAAGCCTTTATACGAGCCTTCCCTGTCTGATCCTTCCTAGCTAGCACACACTCACCTGATCACCCTTCTCACCCCTGGGTCCCACTGCTCCATTCTCTCCTAGGTCACCCTTAGGGCCCTGTATGCCCCGGTATCCTTGTAGACCTGTTGCACCTCTATCCCCTTCTGGTCCGATACGGCCGGGAGAACCCTGAAACGATACCAAGATTAGTATTCAGTAAGGATTATCATGGGTTGATTTGAATCTTTTTAACAAATATTGCCCAACACAAGGCCCAAGAGGGCCACTCAAAGGTGAGGGCTAAAGGAAAGGAGAGAGAAAAACAGAGCGGCAATTAGGAAGATCTATTTGCAAGAAAACATTTGAATTGAGAGAGATTATATCCCGTAGGAAAACAGGATGAGGGTAGGAAATGCTAGAGTGAGGCAGTGCGTGGGAAGAAATTACCATATTTGAGGCCAATTTGCAGGCTGCATACATCTCAAGTTTTGACAACAGTTCTTTTGTTTAGGGGTCTATTAATCAATTGTCCCACACCCATGACCTTAATCAATCCATTGTTTTGAGAAAATAAATGTTTACACCAGACTTTCTCAGAATTAATTTAATCAGAATCTTTTATTAAAAGGTACAGTGCAGGATTGGTAACATACCCATAACAGAAATGTTCACAGATTTATGTATATTTTCAGGATATGAAGATGGTGGTGGTAGAAACATACCGTTAAAATGTTTCCACCTGAAATGGTGTATTTATGCAGAAATTAGTCAAACAAAGACCGAAACCAGTTTTGATTGTGTGCAAGATCAAAACCATACTTTGTTTTAAAATAAGAAAAGTTGAGTTGGATTTTCTTCTTTTTTTCTTGTGACTCAGATGTCCGATTGAGCTCAACTTTTCACATGTTTATCATGCCATGTACATGCTGGATCAGACATAGTGTGAGTGCTGTTCTGTCAGATAGTCGATCTTCGTAACTTCTGAGGAGTTGTTTGATCTTTGTTTGTACAAGTCAAACTTGAAAGTGGGAAAATGTGGCTATCCGGCTCAGGAATATTACAACGGCCAGAGTGACTGAAATACCACTGCATTCAACAAACAGCTCATGGTGGGCACTTCACATGACCTTTCCTACCGGCGATATGACCTCATAAGTAAAAAAGGCCAATCAAATTATCAGCATGACTCTGCATGGTGGGCGGATGGTGAGCAGCGTTTCCAGACATGGTCCGTTAGCGCCGGGCTCACTGCTTCCATAAAGACCGACTGGGTCAATTTAACTTGCCAGAGAGTTGGACATTTTGAGACATGCGGTTTGGAACTGTTGATCGAGCGAAGGGATCTCCCTAAGTCAGTAGCCACTGTCATTTGTGTTTGACTTTGAGAAGTTTATCAATCTGTTTGTTGGAGGGGTGACAATATCCACCTCCCTGAAGAATATTTTGAGGGATCGTACACTTAAATAAAAAACCTACAATTTTTGAAATTGAAATTGTGAAGTTACTTGTACTGCAGATTAAATTGATTGATTCTGGGATGGGATAAGGTGTAAAGTGAAGACTAGGGTGGAAAGGTTAGCTGAATATGGAACATGAGTTTAATGGGAAACATTGGAGAACCAGTATTTAAGTCAACAGCGCACGCGCACGCAATTGTGAGCATGAGCGCGTGCGAGTATGCTGTTGACTTGAAGACCGTTTCTCCAAAGTCTCCCATTGCTTTTTTCTATGAAGGGTGCTCCCCCAGAACACAAAATTGAATTGAAACGCTTCGTTTATTGAGAGCTGGAATCCTATTTCATGGTCAATTAATTTGGAACAGGTCTGCTGCACAGAGCAGCCCTTCCTATCATTCAATTAGTGGTCACTTATAAAGGAGGGAATGGCAGGTTGTGACCCCAAAGTGACAGGCCAATAAGACCCTCTGGAGACCAAATGGTTGGAAATAGTTATTATCTTGCTAACTGGAGTGGTTTTTCCGGTATTTGGTCTTCTCTGACCCGTGTTAGAATAGAAAGTTGGGCAATCCCTCCAAAGGCCCAATTCATACATCACTGGTGCTGCAAATTGAATTATCTCGGGCTTGCTCCACAAGACTTTATTGCAGGGCACAATAAATGTTCCTCTTGCAGAGGGCAAATTTTCAGGAACAGTTGAAAAGGTTGAGGCAAGATTCAAGGGCACCTAGGCAAGATCAAAGCTAGGGCACCAAAACAAGATCAAAGGACACCAACACGGCAAAATCCAAAGTCACCATTGCAGCATTCAAGGGCACCATCAAAACATCCAAGGGCACCAAGGCATGCCCAAGGGCACCGAGGGAACCTGGGGCAACCAACCTTCTAGGGGCACCAAAGCAATGCCAATGATGACACCAAGGCAATTCCAATCGTATATCAAATTTGAAGAGTTGGTTATAAAACAACACCGTGTTTACACTTGATACCGCTAGGCCGATCATATCCCATGAGGGCGATCAACGCACGATCAAAGGGCAATCAACGATGAGTGTAAACGCTTGGGTGATCAGGATCTGATCCCGGGATGAAATGGAATCTGATCCACCTTTCTGGAAGATTTGGATTCCGGTTCCGATCTCGCGTGTGGGATCAACATTTGACTGTAAACACAACGCAAGATCTTAACCCCATGAGGCGAGGCTAGTTAATGAGCGGAAAGTTTTTAAGGGCCAACAGACAGGCTGAACAGTTACCCTGACAGTTTAACATCACTGGAAACTCACATGGGTCTTCCCAAGTAAAATAGCCAATGCTATCATCATGTGACTTCCACATAGATAACTGCACCTGCTCACAAACTGATGTCAGATGAAACGGATTTAAATAGCATGAGTTCCTAATGACATGAATCCAGTGCGAACGCAAGTGGGGTTATGGATACTTATGAACAAAACGTCCAGTGCGAACGTAAAAACTGGTAAACATTTCGTCAGCTGAGGATGAAACCACCCTGAACCCCCAATCACAGTACGGGTCACAAAAATCGAAGTGCGAAACGAAAAAAAACGAAAAACTAGGTCCGGAGGTGATGTTTATTATCACTCATCCCAACTTGTTCACACTTGCCTTGCTGTTGCACAGCAAGCGGAATATCTGGGACACCATCACCCCATGATCCTAATGCTAAGCTTAATCAGGTCAGAAAATGGCCGTGGGATGCCTGCAAATCTGGAAGCTGACCAGACATTCCTGAATGAAACTGTAGCTGGGGCCACGTGAAGGACAAATGGATAGACTTGCCAAAGCCTGCCTGGATGGTGGTGGTAGACTGTCGTTGTTTTCGAGTAATTGAGTAATCCCGCACCGAGAGCCAAAACTTTCGCTGTAGCCATGAGTCTCGCGTGAAAGTAGAGCTTTTTCAACAGTTCCATGAAAGAAGAGATAATCACTGCGTCTTACAACGACTAGCAAGTTAAGATGGTGGCCAGGGCCCAATTACATAGAATCTGTTACTGTAAAGAAGCAACAATTCTTCGCTTACGATAGCAGACTTTGTTTTTGCTTACGCTTAGCGTATTTCATGAGAGAGTTTTCTTTCAAGCAACGCTAAAAGCAAGGACTTTCTGCAGAATGCATATGACAGTACGTTGGCAGAAAAACATCAAGGTTAGTCTAGAAATTTTTCGCGAAACATTTAAGCGCCGAAAATCTTGCTTACGAATTCCATGAAATAGATTTCACGTGTAGCAGTGCACACAAGCACAAAAATAGCCCGTAAAGAATTCCATGAAATTGGGCTCCATTGGGATCATTTTGCTCAATAGGTAGGCCCTATCCAAACAACTCATGTTGTGGCTACATAGGACAAAATCTACCAATTTGAAACATTGCATTCCTAGCAAAAAGTTCCCACTTTCCACTGATGAGAAAATGATTTTGTCTCAAACAACTCAAGCCATGGCTACCAGGAAACACATACCAATTAAAAACAAATTTTCTTGATGATATTCATCTAATAACTTTCCACAGATCAATTTGCTCTTATAGTAACAACTCAATTTCTGGCTGCAAACGAACCTACCGAATTCAAACATAGTTTTCTTAAGTGCTAACTTTCCACTTTCTTTAAGCATTTTAAAAGCTCATCAAAACGGAAATGCCCAATACACTAAACAGGTTTCACAGATTTACATAATAATTAGCATCATATATGAATATATGATGCTAATTATTATATATATGCAGATGTTTCAAATGTAAAAGACCCACAGTTAACTACATTGTGTGACAAATTCCACAAAATTCAGAAACGTTGAGTGTATCTGACTCTGAGAAGAATGTGTCAAATGTCACACTCCTTTAGGTCAAATTTTACGATCGACAGCTGCAGATTTCACATGATCTAATACTCCCTCTAAAGGCTCTTAAATCAGACAATTTGACTCCAATACCCCAATTTGACCCAACACCTCCCAAATAATACAGTTGTGACTGAAATCAGAAATAGCATCCAGACAAACTCAGTGTGGTTTCTACAATACTCAGTTATAGCTGGTATTATGACATTTCAAAACTTGTGAAAAGTGTGCAAAACTTAACCCTAAAAATTATACCTTGTACTGTGGATACAACAACATCACTTCGTACAAATGCACTTAAAGGTACTATCATACTTTGGTGGCATACAGAAACAGAAATCTTCATAGATTTCCCTATAATTTACAGGGTAAAAAGATGGTGATGCAATAGAAAGATTTTAACCGTATGTTTCTACCATCATGATGAAATGCTGTATTTATCTAGAAAAGAGCAAAACCAATGACAAAATTTTTTATTGATCTTTAAAAGATCAAAAATAAAAGAGAAAAGACTTGAAAAATACTGTGGCCGTTTTTCACTGTTTTCTCAAAAAGTGGACACCGTATGGGACTGAAATTTTCACAGATGACTGTTACTGTATTTTCCTTGATATTTTTGCCCATGAATCTGTATTTCTTTGATATTACTTTTAAAACATCTCAATTTAAAAGAAAAATGTACTAGATCAAAAAGGAGAATTGACATGTATTATCAAAAAAAGAAAAGAATGAAAACAGATTTAATCTATTCTCAAAAATCCCCACTGTGTGCCCAATGACAAGTTCCTCACACTGAAGTAGAATGTCGCCCTCTGTTGACACCAAGTGTCCACCATTGCTAGTCAGTTAGAGACATTTTCATTAATCAGTTGATTTTGTTTTAATCTCCATGAATAAGCTGCGGATGGATTTCAGCAAATTTAATCAGATTTACAAAATACGAGACAATTAGTATTGTTAACAAAAACAAGTGTTTGGTTGTTTGTTTTTGCAAATGTTTGGAGGGTTAAATAACATTAGAAATTATATGCAGATTCCTTTAATTTGTGAGTCATGAAAATGTTCTTATTGTCACAAAGTTGTGTTGGCATGTGCTGTATGTACAGCATGCCATTCTACTCATATAATTTAACATCATGGTAATGCAATATGTTACAATTGGAGTACCATAGAATTTAACATAATGCGATATGTTGAGATTGGAGCAACATAGGCTTAAACATATTGTTGACGTTTTCACGAAGGGGCGAATTTGTCAAAAATCAAGATTTTTTCGAAATTCTTTTTTTGGCCAAAATCGATTAGGGGTATTGTAACGGACAAATATACGAAATATACAATTTAAAAAGGAACAAACTTCAAAGCCGATTTTCTCAAAACTATGTTTCAATGCCCAGGTGGGCAAAGTGGCTCTTCGTGAAAACGTCAGAGATATAGGCCTTATGCAATATGTTTAATTTTGGAGTAATTATGGACATAATGCAATATGTGAAGATTGGAGCAACATAGAATTTAAAACAACTTAACATGTAAAGTCTAGTGCAACATAGAATTCACATTTTAGTTGTTTCAATGTTAAGACTAGCATCGCGTAATCATTAGGCCTAAAAAAAAAATGGTTGTGTTGCCCTCAGCGACCGACCGTAAAATGCCAAAACTTTGGGTCGGGATTTGTTTTTTCTTTTTTTTTTTTTCTCCGAGTCTTTAAGTATAAAACTCACCATTTTTGACAGAAAATGTAAGATTTAGCAGTAAAAAAGTTTGTCTCCTCAAACCGACCCAAGACCATTGATTTATAAGCCCTGGTGACCATACATCATGTGTTTATTCTTAAATGTTTGAAAGTCGGCCCAAAAAAAGAAAAAAAAAATCGACCGACCGACCCAAAATTTTAATTTTTCCACTTGAGGGCAACGCAACAATTTTTTTTTTAGGCCTTATAATTATCAACAAAACCATCAATGGAAGGAAACCACGTGAAACAAACTACACCCGCCCATTTCACAAAAACCACTCCCCCCAGGGAGGAAAAAAAAAGTCTATGATGGGAAGCAGATATGACTTTCCATTATTTTGGGAACTAAAGCGTGGCACTGGTAGTCTTGGTGCGTTTGGCATGCCCACCCCAGATGCCCGGGTCAGCCACGCTAGGGATGATCCGCAGGGCAACTACCCAGGGGGCCTTTGCCAAACCCCAGGAGGGCATCAAGAAGACACCGGGATGTCTCGCAATCCGCAGGGCGAAATGATTAGCATTTTGTGCTGAATTGGCATTTATATAGCACAAAGTTAACTGGGTCACTACTCACTAACAGGGCAGTTTATAACACACGGGCACATTATTATATGTCTTACTTTATTAAAGGCCGTTAAATGAGAATAGAAACTTTAAAAAGACAATCCTGATTTCCCGGATCTAGTGGTGTCTTTTTGGTCTGTTCTATTCCTGACCAATTATCAAAAAGACCTGTTAATAAAAGCACCTGGAGCACACATGGAGAAGACCTGTTGTGAAGCTATTTGTGATTACCGTATGCCCATCTAATGGATCTCCTGCATCAAATAACGACTTCAACAATGCAGATATAGTTAAACAAAGCATAACTAAAAGTGGATCGGACTAGCTACATACTGTACTGAAGTATTACTCTGATGCAACAGGACTCCATAGGCCTTTTCACACTACAAAATTATCCTGTGTTGAGTGCATGGTATGTATGCAGAATGCAGAGCTTGACTGACCTGAGCTGAAATTTCATAGCGTTGGCACAGGGTGAAACAACTGTAAATTTGTGTGAAAAGGCATTATTACTTCTTAGCAGTTATTTGTTTAAGTGCCAAACACGAAACAGAAACATGAAAAGAAACACATGTACTAGTGCTAGGATAGAAACGTGTCAGGCCCTCCCAACTCCAAGTATTTGATATATTTCAGGTCATTTTGGCTGATGAACAGTTTGCAGCAGTTTATTACTAGTATTGATATTATTATTGCACATAAATTAATGCAATGAGGAGACTGGTGAATCATAGTGCTACATGCATCATTCGTAACAATAATAATGGAAAAAGGTGATCAAAGTCATGCAATGTCTTGTTGTTGGTAGCAACATTTCAGCTGCTGGAACTGCTAGCACTTATCAGGCAATATAATGACCAGACAATAAACATAAAATCTCTTTAATTAAAGTTTGCTTTATTTGCAGTGTACTTCTGTACTTTTCCACTAGCAACACATGTTTCTATATCACCATGCAGGTGCCCAAACCATGAGGGTAATGGTCAGCCTCTCTTGAAGCTGGTCTGGTCACTTGTGGTCAGACCCCAGGACAACTTCCTCCACTCCCCAGGGAGTGAGACCAATGTCCATAACACAGGACTGGGCACCTGTTGCCTACACAGGAAGTGTTTCATTATACAACTGTGTTATTTCATTTCATACAATGCCGACCTTCTGACCTTGAGACCAAAAATAAAACAGTTGCACTGGGTGGACAGGACTTAATTTATGCAACATTTTCATGAGTAATTAACAACACAGTAACAACTCACACAAGGTGGGGTTTATTTTTGGCAAATGTGAACAACAGGGCTCCACGCTCAAGCTATTTATAGAATACGCCCTTTATTATCGACAGCTATAGTTACCCGGATGTTCGGACAAACATCACAATGTTTATGTGTAAGTTAATGGGGCAATGTGGGACTTGTTTGTCCGAACTTCTGAATGTGACGGCATGAGCGCAAACAACACATTGATTAATTCTTAAATAGCTTATTCTGCTAAAAAATTATATTTTGACATTCAGCAAATTGCCTATAGATTGAAGAAATTTCTACAATATTTCAGTTTAAAAATATGATCCTAGTTACGACTTAAAATAGCCTTTCAAGTCGAGTGACGTCATTTTGTCTGGTCTGCTTAGTCTGGTATCCAGACCCAACAGATCAAGAGATCAAGAGTTGTCAAAATCAGAGCGGAAACCGGACTACATTCAGTTAAGCATCTTGTCTGCTCGTCTGTGAAATGTCCCATGTTCATTACCGTTTATCCCATAATTTCCCTAAAAAATCATTGAAGCCCTGACCTCTTTCCACACTAAATGTAACCTTGCTAATTAATATTCAAGAGGACACCACCACCAACGTATTTGGTTGAGTTACTTCACAAAAGTGGTTATCCCACAGAATCATAATTGCCCTTTTTCCCCTTCTTTTGCCTTTTTGGAATTTGTTCTCAAAAATAACTTTATTTCGGCATTTTGTAGTGTGGATGCATATATAATTATACATGTAGGCATATAGCAGACACACCATGTTAACTCTTGAAAGGTTCGTTGTAAACCAAGATTATATTGAAAGATTATATATGTCGGTAAGTCTTCAAATATTAGCAGCATAAAGACTTAAATGAAGACAGCCACTCGTGTGAACATGATACCCAACTTTTTGTGATTCACAACAGCACACTGTAGTAAGAAATGCTGCGAGTTAACATTTGAAAATGAACACTTTATTCATTTAGGAACAATTAAACACAGGCATGCAACTTGGTACTTGGACTTAACAAAAAACGAGGATATTCCAATCTTTACCATACTTTGCAGTGTTTTTCACTTTTCAATAGCATCAGAGTGAAATGAAGAAAGAGGAAATCAGCTGATCCGAGGAAAAGTTGCAAGCCTGTTAAACAGTACTAGTCCAAGCAATACAGGTATATAGTCTGCACAGGACTTAGATTGATGAGAATTTAATTCACATTGGACCCACTCACCACTAAAAATTTAAATTACTTACCCATTTTATAGCCCAGTGCAAAAAATCCTGGGAAAACAAATTCAAAGCACCAAAAATGGCTTCACCTTTGTAATTAACTTCTGACATATTTTGTAATCAACCAAAACATTCTTTAAAAACGTTTTGCCTTTCCTCTTAAATCAAACCAAATCTTGGGCAGTTAAACTGAAAGGGTGATTTACTTGAACTTGTGAACGCAGAGTTTTAAATCACATCACACTCTCTGTAAGGTGTCTCCAGCCTATCAACAAAGAGACATACCAACACATGACTCTTAGCTTCAAGGGTGGCCATAAGTCACATATCTCTCAAGATATCCCAGTCACCCTTCATGTTCACAGCAGTGTGATTGCCTTGTCACTCTAATGGGCCATTATATGGTGCTGGCCAGCTCCCAGCACCATGTTAAAATCCCATACAGGAGCAAGGAGGTTTGATGTTACAGTCTAGGAATTTTATCTTGAAATGAAGCCTGGGAGAAAAGAGCCACGTACTAGCCCTGCAAAGCTAGGCAATATCTTGTAATAATGACCTCAGGGAAAAACCCTTAACTGTGTCCGGGAACCATTATGTTAAGATTAAACTGTCTATCACTTCAAGATTCAGCTATATGATACAACCATGTCCTGGCTATCACCATGTAGAATTTAAGCAAAATCGGGCTGAAATTGGTGAAAATATGACTAATTGAAAGAGTATATACTCAAATTTGCAAGGATAACACACATAGTGTTCAATACACACATAATGTGTATGAAAGAAAGATGAAAATCAGGTTTTGAGGTTGAGTAATTCAGTCTTAGTTTTAAGTTCCCTCAATTTCAGTCCAAATTTGCTCAAATTCTACATGGTGATAGCCAAGGCATTACTGTATCATATATCTGAATCTTGAAGTGATAAACTGTTTAATTTTAATATAATTGTTCTCGACACAAAGTGTTGCATTTTATTGGGACACGCTGTAAATCTATGAGGGAAAGACTTCCTCCATGGCATATTGAAGACTGTACGAGGAAACCAATTAGGAATACCATGCAGTTCAATTCTTTATTGAATTAAAGACCAAGTTATCTATGTCCAATGCAATTAACATGGAATCTACGGTTGAAGCCTACCACATTGTGAGAAGGAAGTCGAAACAGAACTCCATGGTTTGTGTATATAGCATAAGATTTCCTATTTTGCGAAATCATTGACCGATTTTGTTCAAACCTTTGGTATAGACAGAAAGGGGAGGGTCTAAACATCTTTTTGCGAAACATGCCCCAATTAAAATTTGTATCCTTGTGGAGACATGGCCTTGTTCTCGTGTTCTAATGAACACTTTCCAAAGAGCAAAATTGAAATCGCTGCCATTTGAACTTGAATCACTTTCCTGAGTTGTAATTTCTTGCTAACATCCCTTACTACGATACTTCTTTTTGTGACAGATAAATAAACTTTGGAAATGCCTCCTATATAAGTTTTGAGTTATTTCCAAATATCAGTTTTGTGAAAACCTTCTGAAGTTGTAGAAACCTATAGGGCCTTAAGAATTTCTCTGTGGAAGACATATTCAACCTATTGTCCTCAGTCTCCACAAGGCACCAGATAATTTCGAACCAGCTGGTTCGAATCCAGTCATGGAGTTGAGATTGTTTCAGGAAAGTTAATGGGGCCCAATGACCAGGGATATTAATAATAATAAGTAGCAAGCACTGTGATTTAGTTTAAAAGAGAACAGCGCTTCAAATGCTGGTTGATATCTTCCCCAAATGGAGGACTGACAAGCCGGATCAGCCACAGATCAGATCCTATCACTCACCACTAATCCCCTCTCAATTCCCCTCCCAGATTGGGTGTAAACAGCGCATAGGTGCTAAATAAGCAGTTATCACCTCATGGAACGCCACGGGCTACACCCCCTTCCTGCACTGCAGATTACCACCACGCTGGAGAGGCCTGATACACACTATTATTATGGCATATCAAGTATAATCAGTGGGCTAGAGGTGCATGTTATTCTATCATTAGTTCCTACTTGCAGGTGATTCACAATCCCCCATAGACAGTGTACAAATAAACATCCCACACCCCAAGCAAATTCATAAATACTTCCAATTTTTGCACAAAGACTCCAATGGGACTAGCACTTATTCTTTGTGACAAAACACAGGAATGTTTAGGATTTTGAGGAAACAGTTGAGTCAGGTAGAAAAAAAACAGAATCCTCCATGGTCTATCAAAATGCAATTAATGTAAATGTTTTTCTTTTATTGTGTAATTCCTAAATGATATCGTACACTTGGGGCCTGTTTGTTTCAGGCACGAGATCAGTGATCCTGATTAATTAATCCTATTTAATTCTGTGAAGATTTCTGTTTAGTGTTACCAATCCTGTACTGTACCTTTAAGATCGGCATAAAGTTTCAGTACAAATGCTATTGCCAGCCTTACAAATTTTGGAACAAACATAATTATCATAATCTTCATATCCTGAAAGTTATAGGTAAATCCGTGAAGATTTCTGTTTAGGTATGTTACCAATCCTGCACTGTACCTTTAAGATCGGCACAAAATTTCAGTACAAATGCTACTGACAGCCTCACAAATTTTGGAACAAACATATTGCAGAGTGCAATTATTGCCACTGAGTTAGCCAAGGGCAACTGCCGACCATATGGACGACCCTGGTGTGTGGTACTGGACCTCACTTGGTCATGAAATAAAACCTGGCCAACTTTTGACCCATCTAATTTGGAGGTCAGCTTGTCCTCCCCCAGCAAGTTCTTTCAAAGGTCAGGGTGGTGAAAGCTGTTTTCTTGAGCGGCAAACAAGTATGAAAGTTGCCAGTAAAACTAAACCAGCTTCCAACTTTTTGCTGCATTCCTTTTAACATTTTCCCCATTTAATATGTTTCCCCCTCTGACACAAGCCATCTGTTCCACACTTTTGTATTGGCCTATAATACACTCTCTCACACACTTCAGGAATGGAGCTAGGAAGATCTGCTCCATGCTTCAGGCACTGAAGTTTAACAGCTTTACACACTATCCAAAATGTCGGGGTTGGGACAGGATCGAACCCCCAAGATTTTCAACATTGTTCACACTTCAACCCTGAGCCAACCTGGGTAGGACGGCCTAACCGGAGCGAAATCAACCCTGGTAGGGAGCAGGGTTGAAAATCCCGTTCCAAACTGCATTTTAGCCATGATCCATATTATGGAGCCGGTTCACCAAAAACGTAGTGTGAACATTGCTTCTCTTTGATCCTGTTCAAAAATTTACCGGGCTGAACCAGGGTCAATCTGGATTGGTATCAACACGGATCGAAAAGGAGATAGTGTGAAAAGGCCTTATAGTCAAAATATTCAACTAAGGACACAGAACATGGTGAACTGTTGCATACATTTCTTCAGAGAGAGGTAAATGTTTGCACACAATCCAGACACATACCATCACAACTAACTTTGAAGAAATGTTGATAAACACATTTCTCTAGAGTAGTTTAAAACCAACCCTAAAAACCCACAAATGGACTCATATTTCCAAGAAAATTTGAACATTCACAAAAACAAGTCGAGTGAAATTCAAGCCCTGTCTGTTGCGGTTGCCCAACAGCCAAAGTGAAAACACTAAAAACATAACACAGGCAGGTAATGTGTTTGTAGCTCTATGGTTCCAGCTACACTATCTGGACTGAACAATAAAAACTACGACTATACTGGTAGATGCTAAATGGACTATTTTGCAGGATAACTGGTAATGTGGAAGTTTTTCTTTTTGATGTTTCACATCAAAATGTTTTGGGTCATGTTATGCACCAGTAACAAGTAGGCACCTGTTTTATTTTTCCCAAAGGCAACATCAGGACTTAAAGTCAATTGTAACAGGTCTGTGTTTTATCCAGTGAAGGTGCATTTTGGGCTCACTGATGCCCTTGGTTTGGATGTCAACTTTCTGGACTTGTGAGGTTAAAGGTATAGGCCTAATACATGATTCATGATTGGTAAGATCAAAGGACAGCACCCACACTTTGTCTATAATCTAACTTGTGCATGAAATAATAAACTTGTGAAAATTTGAACTCAATCGGACATCTGAGTCACAAGAAAATAACGAAAAACCGACTCAGTTTTTCTTATAAAACATAAAGAATGGTTTTGATCTTACCCCAAGATTAAAACTGTTTTCATTCTTTGTTTTACTCATTACTGGATAAATTCAGCTTTTTAGGCGGAAATATTTTAATGGTATGTTTCTACCAGCACCATCTTCATACCCTAAAAGTTATACGTAAATCTGTGAACATTTATGTTTGGGTAATACGGTAATACCAGGTATGTTACCAATCCTGTACTGTACCTATCAAGAAAATGTCATTCATCAGTCCCACCACTACTCAAGGAAAAATATTTGATCTCTAAAATAAAATTCAGAACAGCATCCTTGATAGTCTGATATATGTCACTCATAGGCGTCAATGCTATTTCTGCATAAGTCATCATAAAATGACATTTAAAAGCAATGGGAGCAGTTGCAACTTGCATACCATACAAATCAAAATCCAACATTAAAAGCAAGGATTCCTGACTGAACAAGGTTCTCAAAACTTTCCCATGGCTTACTCTTCTATAATTCAAGGACGTCCGTGTTGTAGATCAAAAACATCAAATTTTTCGGAATTACTGTGAGCTCTGTAAAGCATACTCTCCAAATCTAAGAATTTTTTTTTTGCGGGAACCTCTGTCAACAGTGTTTTTGAGTGCCAGCTAAATTTACTTATTGTGAAGCATAGCAGGCGGAGCTCTCACCTCTCACGGTTTTGTAATCGGGAAACTGGTAAATCTATTTTTGCAAATTTGTCTCCAAATCAAAATCTTACTGTTCTAACATTTATGTTGTAACTTGTGCATTTTTCTGTGATTTTCTGTGTCGGTCAGCAACATGATTTTTCATCTTGAGTGCCGGTCGGAAAGGCCGAGTGCCGGCTATCCCCGACCGACCGGTGCCGACCGGGTGTGGCTAGAACACTGTCTGTGAACAGCAATTAATTTCACAGAATAATATCAAACGTTCTTCGTTCTGACAAACCAATAATAACCCCCAGGTAAAAAGCACTTGGAAGTCTGAGGCCAATTGTAGGTGTCATGTGGACATCCCAGCTTCCTGCAGTGGCTGTCTCTGTCTGTGGTGTGTTTACTTTTCTGCTACAAGTAGTTGACAGTCAACAACTGGCAATGTCAAACTGACAAAACTGACAACTTGTCAAAAGGAGAGATACACGGTTAACTGACTGGCAAAATATGGCCTTTATATGCAAAGGTCCCTGACTGCTAAAACTCACAATTGTGGGACTTGCTGTTTCACATCATGTTTGTAAAAGTAATGTGTGGTATATTAACTTAAGGGCTGGTGAGAAAGATAACTGAGTGTACAGATATCTGGGATTGAATAATGTAGCTTGTGAGTCATGCATGTGGTAGATAAGTTAACCAATGTATACACGATGTATAAAATTATAATATCAGCAAACAACTTGCAAGTAGCTAATACTTAAATTAGTCTCCTGATGAGGACTAAAGCAAGCTAGTCGAAACGTTGAGACCTAATTGCGAGTAATGCGAATGATATAGATGTGCGAACAATATAGAAGTGCGAAAGTACGAACGATTATTACATGGTGTTTCCGCAAACCGATCCATATAATTAAATTAATCTAGACAACTTGTTTCTAATTCAAAGGCACACCTAACAAAGGCAAAAGTTCCAGGAAAATGCATTACCAAAGTATCACCATATAATTAGCTCAACGAACTCTAACCCACCTGCATACCACAGTTTACCACACACGATTCTTCCTGTGGTAAGTGTTGCATCCTGAATAATACAATACACCAGAGTGGTTTGTGTGGCAATAAAAGGTTTATGATCTAGTTCCCCTGTGGAGACTGTGGTAATGTGTGGTAAGCAGCTCTTGTCTTGTGCAGAGGGTTAGGTCTCATCATATAGGCCTACTATTTGACTTTGATCAGTTGACTAAGCCCTAACCCACCTCAATCCTCCAAAATCCTTCTGGTAGTTTTGGAGGATTTCGGAGGATTCAGGATATAGTGTCATTTTCGAGTGAGGACCACTGGAGGAGTGGTAAGGATTCAGGATAAATGCATTTTTTGAGGTAGAGCCACTGAAGGATTCTGAAGGATTCTGAAGGATTCAGGATTCAGGTACCTCTCATTTTCAGTATAAGTGAGATCACTGGAGGACTGTGGAGGATTCAGGATGAACGTAGTTTTTAAAGTGTGACCATTGGAGGATTGTGGAGTATTCAGGATGGTACACAGTAAAATGCCTCCAGGGGTTTTACCTGTGGACAACTAGCAATACCTATGGACAACTTGCAATATTTAGACATTTTATCTAGACCAGCGAATGACCCCCGCTGCTGATAAATTGAACCATTCACAGAATGCAGTGCCATCCAGTGCCAGGCTATCCACTGATTTATGAATCTCAGCTCCAAAAATAAAACAAGAAAGGAGTCGGTGTACGTGACATAACAACATTCGCATATCACATGATTGTCTGCTTTTGGCCGAAACCCAAAATTAGAACACTTGTGACAGGGTGGTACAAATTCTGCTCCGAGAACAATCCTTGCTTTGTAACATCAGGCTTCTCTGAGCAGTGACTACATTTGCTGTGGGCTGAACAATGTTGCCAATGCCAAGATACAAGAAGAGCCACCACCCCTCCCACCTCCCTCCCCCTTACAGGGCTCGAAATATCCACTAGACCCTGGTGGACCGTGACTAGTGATTTCAGTGTCGGGTATAGTAAAGTGTGTACTGCACTAGTCTGGCTGTCTAGTGATTTTGTTTTCCTTGAACAAATAAAATTGTTCCTAAATTGATGATTGTTGACACAATATTGCATACAATTACGGTTTTCCTATGTACATGAATGCCACAGGTATAGTAAAAGAAACTTCAGGTCTAGTGAAATGCTTCAGTTACTAGACCTACTGTCCACTGCTTTTTTCACAAAATCTGAGCCCTGCCTTACAAATTATCCAAGGAGAGGGTCTATTATTATTGTACTAACCCCTGGGCCAGGTACATGCAAGGTGAATCACATCCACTTATGACTGATGCCAAGTTCTCCAGAAGTTCACTCCTGGGTGAACCGAGGACAAATTGAGAGTGGGGCCTGTCCTCACTGAGCCAGAGGGCCGAGCAGCTGGGGTCTTGGCCACCCTCCAATATTTACAACCTCAACTCCTACTCAGGATGGGATTTGCACTTTCATTCATTGCTTATCCCACTTAAAGCCCAGCAGGGCGGGGTTTTTCCATTCTGAAAGTTGGAGCTTCAAGGTTAAATCCGACGCCCTAATTCATGTTTTAACCCTTGCCATGTAAGAACATTCTATTCAATGTTACATTTCTCCATTTAAGTTTAACAATGTGCTTTAAAGGGAGCATATATATAGGACTTGTAAAGATGTGCATATTTGGCTGAATTTGGTACTTAAACTATTTAAAGCTCTTTACCTCCTTACAGACGTTGTTTCATGTACCCTTTTATTAGTATTGTGACATCACACACATTGCTTAGTAATTGAAATTGGTTCACTGTTTAGATTAATCTTTGTGAAATTGACTTCAGACGTGGAGATCAAGTCAACTTTCTTTCCACAGGGATCACTCCAAGATGACAGCCAGTATGGGATGAACATGAATCAGGAATTATTCACATCTTCTCTAAATTTGTAAGAGTACTGATTTTAGCAACACTTCTATTTTTTCTTTGCTCAAATAGTTAGTGATCACTTCAGCAACAGATCCTTAAATGTACAATTGTGCACATTACTCCAACAAGACTGCCAAACACAATTTTATTACTGTAAGTGTAACAATCTGGCAAAACAATTTATTCTAATAGGGTGTGTGTTAAATTCAACTGTATTTGCTAATATTTGTCTGTTTCTTCCATCTACCATAATCATTCTCTGAATGCTGTCTAGACAATTTGCACTCCTGACATTTGATGACCTGTATCTGTTATCTATTACCGTAATCTCTTTTTATTGTGGCCTCCTTATCCCATGGCTTTTCCTGATATCATCCCATGAAACTGTCAAAGTGTGGTCCTGTGAGTGATCGGATCTTCCTGGCAGCAGCGAGCCAGGCCAGGCAAGGCAACCAACTCCAGGGGCATAGAGAGAGAGGAAGTTGTTACCGGGATCCAGCGAGTACGTTTCTGATTGTCTTTTTCCTGTCCAGACGACTGAGCCTTTTGGGCCCTCCAAATCATCAATGCCAAGGCAGTCTTGCCTGGCAAATGCTAGACAATGGCAGGCGCTTGATCGAATAAACAGGGTCTGGTTTGAACTTAGTTTATCAATATCATTCTCCGGACTTGTCCTTTTTTTTCCCCCTTCTCTTTTATCTTTTCTCTCAACTGTCTGGGACCCAGCTACTCAGATGGCTGGAAAGATAAACATCCCCTAATTATTGCAACAACTTTGCTCCAGGTTGAATAGTTCATGTCATGCATCCCTTTGTCATTTTTGGTTCCATGTTTTTTTTTACTTATGATGAATTAACTGAAGGTTAGTTTGCATGACATGCACAGCTTCTGTAACCCTTGGGGAACATCAATACTCATATACAAATCTCATAATGAATTATTTCATCTGACTGAGAAAAAAAAAAAACGTCTCAAAAAATACGCAGACACCTATGACTCACTTTCAACTGCTGGAACAAAAATATCATCAATTTCTTGTTAATACCTGGCAGACCATCTCTATACCTTTCTCAAGTCTAGACACAAAAAAAGGGAGACATTATTGTCCCAGCAGGTTGAGGATTTTTTTTTCTTTTTTGGAAAAAGGGGATGAGGGAACGAAATCTTGATGTCATGTAACAGTCTGTTGCATTTCCTGTTCTTTTGTCTAGACTTTGAAATCTTAGGTGGGTTAATAAATAAACAGGTCTAGCAAGGGTTGATAATTGCAAAGAAATCCACTCAGGTGGGCAGGTCAGTATTTGGAGTGAGGGTACCTGAGGTACCTTTTAGGAGGAAAGGGTGTGAGTGAGAGAGACTGGGTTAAAAACAAAATGACGTTACTTACCCTCTTTCCAGGCCTCCCTTTACAATTGCAAGTTCTACATGTTCTGGTACAGTCTTTCTGCAAGGGGATAAACAAATCAAAACAAGTAAGTTTGTGCAAATGTACTGATCAAAACCAAGGAAGAATGCAGTACTAAGTTTCTTGATCATGGTAAATTTGCTAAACCCAGTTTTTCAGCTTTCAGCATGCATTTTCCTTAAGCTTCAGAAAACAACAACATGAAAGTCAAATGTACTTAGTACTGTCAACCAAGATTAGTCTTTTGATTATGTTATAAAATAATTTTAAATTATAATCCTGCATGCATGCTAGAATCAAAATATCAGGCCCTTCTTACTCATAAAATAATTTTGGTAGTTCCGAGTCATAACACGTCAAATTGTTACAGGCTTCATTAATTTTACTTAACTTGCATGAACTTGCATGTTCTTGTCCTCTTGTCATTTAGACTTTGAGAAAGATCTTGCATATCGAAATATCAGGCCCTCCTTACTCCAAACATTTTATACATTTCAGGTCATTATTCTTGTTGATGACTAGTTTGCAGCAGTTTACTACAAGTATGGTCTTCACTTTACGTTAGTATATTCCACCCGCAAACTGTGAAGCACATTTCAGGCAAAATATAATGTTCCATACATGGACATTTATAGAAACTCCTTGCAAAGCATACAGCAATATGCAAACTTGAGCAAGTTGTTTGAATAAAATGCAAAATGTAAATGAAGGTTTACAAAAACTATGGACCCATTTCAACTTGTGCAAACTGGTCACTGCAAATTTATGACATCTTCTGTTTTGAATTGGACTGGCCTTTAGACTTGGGGCAAGAATCCGATGTGCTGCTCTTGTGGAATTCAAACCCATGACCTACATGTAGGCTAGACCTACTACACATTTCAGGCATGCAAATACTGGTAACTTGAAGTTGAAATAGCTAAGTCAGATGCCACATGTTTAGAAGCTGAAACAATCAATTAAACATTTGTGACTAAATTAGCAATGATTATTATTGAAACATTTAGACTTTACCAGTCCTGTACGATTGACGTACATCTCAAACCCTGACCATTCCAAATCCTCCAAAATTCATATTTAGTCTTGATACGATTTGAGATGAGCCAAGACCCTTGGGCCCAGATGCTAACTTTAACATGGTGCTATACTGGTAAAACTTGGCTATACATAAAAATGAAGAGACAAAATTGACCTACAGAAATGGTTTGGTAAAAAAATTACACCACCAGATGAGTGAAAGGAACATATTTGGCAAAATAAAACCCATTGAGGAGGAAAAGGTCTGTCAGAAAACCTATAAAACAACCACAACTTTTTGTGCACAAATCAATTGGGTTACTGCTCTCAGTTCCCCAGATGACATCACAGTTTTGCTCATGAATATGGAAATGCGAATTAGCATACAAACAAAAAACACCCTGTTTTTAACCCTGAATCAGTGTGAGGAAATGGGTAAAATCAGTCCCCATGTACAGTTTTTTATTGGCACATGTTCAAGCCATAATATTCCCATTGCAGAGACCCTTTAAGGTCCACAGGATTGAAAAAAGAATAATCAAAGCTGACACAAGCCACGTGTTACATGAAAACGCAAAGCCCCGATTCCTTCCTAAAAACAAAACTTACATGCACCAGTAATTACTTAACATGTAGGCCTATATTGTCACTGCAGCAGTAAAACTGCACAAGTGCTGCACAACTCTGCATGCAAGCTTATGCCAGAGTAAAACTAAAAGAACATTCATTAACATACACATAATTTATCAGCTAAATATACCGTACTATAAAGTTTAATGTTGTCTTTTTCCCCTACCATTGTCAGTGACTGATCTCAGCCTTGAGAGTATAACACTCCCATGTTTGGGAAATGAATTTAGCCTGAATACCAAGAGTCTCCTCAAGCCATCGACATCAGAGATAGCTGGAAGGCCTGGCATTCATATCAAACATGTGGTTATGATATTTTATATCAGGCATGAATTTAAGGGCTGACTATATTGTAATGTACAGTTGGTATTCCCGAACTGGGACCTTTATCAATGGGACAATTAGTTGGGAATGGCAGTTTGAGACATGTGCTGACTGACTCAATGG
Source organism: Astropecten irregularis (assembly GCA_963971285.1). Classification (NCBI taxonomy): domain Eukaryota; kingdom Metazoa; phylum Echinodermata; class Asteroidea; order Paxillosida; family Astropectinidae; genus Astropecten; species Astropecten irregularis. The sequence continues at coordinate 13,695,328 of OZ020262.1, read as the reverse complement.
AAGAGTCAACTGGACTCGGTGTTTGATCAATTGAATTAGTTTCATGTTACATGTAGTTCTGGTTCTGTCCACCTTAACCCCGCCCCTTCCACCCTCCAAACTGTGGTCCTGGTTCGAATCCCAACAGGAACAATCTAGAGATACAAGGCTTAATAATGTCTAGCTAGGGATGCTTTAATAACCTTACACTGCATCTGGAAATAATAAAAGTTACTGAAAGGAACAGAGCTAGATTCTATTTTCTACCTTCAGTTTATGGGATATAATTGGCCTTCTGCACATGCTGGCATCTTTTATCAAACAACATAAAATTAAAAACGACTTAATATTATTGTCATTTAAAAGGTGAACAAAGAAAAATTGACTGAGCGGGATTCAAACTTGCGACCTCCTGAAGGAGGTTGCTGGATCAAATCCCACTCCAGTAAATCTGTCTTTGTTCACCTTTCAATGATTTTAAATCTAATAAGTTTCCCTTGTGGTTATTCAATGATTAATTTTATAGTGTTGGGAAGTTTAGATTTGAGCGCCTTTGCTTTAAATTAAAAGACTTTCTTCCAAAATTGGCGGATCCAAAGGATAGGTCTGCCTTTTAATTTTATTCAGTTTATGATTTTTGATTGACTGCTTTTTTCATATCAGTATCACATGAAAATGAACAATTCAACATTTAGATTTCCATTAGATCAAAGTATACAGTAATCCAAATGCAAATTTTGAGTGGCGCCCTCTTTTGATTTAAAGAAGAAACTGCGGTGGTGTTTATCGATCTAAGTGCACTTCAACTCCGGCTTGGTACGTGGTGCGTGATTTATTCCTGAAAGAAACATGGAGTTAGAAGAATATTCGGCATGGACAACCTCTCCCAGATTTCCACACCGGTCTTTTGCTCATGATTAACTTTCCAGCTTCCCAGATTTCAATAAAAGATGATTGGCAGTGTACAAAATAATAAACTGACACCACCGCAGTTTTCTTTTTAATAAAAAGAGAGCGCCCTTCAAAAACTTAGTGTTCGGATTACTGTATAATCAGGGAAGGGATCTATAATCTTGTGTAAAATTAAAAAACCAATTCTCAAGTAGACTAGTGTAGAACAAGTGAAAATGTTTCACATTTTTGACTATCATATCAGCATTAAGTGTTATGGGTCATGATGTTCACTGAATGGTGTCAGCCCCTATGGACATGTGTACAGTATAGGCCTACACAATACCCTCAAGGCCAGTGCAGAACAACTGCATGGGATATGGCGCCATCCAGTCAAGAATCCTTGTGGGTTTTGTTCATTGCTCCCGCCTTGACCGTTTGGCCTTGAGGTTCCCTGGGAATAAACTTCAATCTGACACCCCATTCCTATCAGATGGCTTCAATAAATCAAAGTACGATCTTTTCTTAAAGACAAAATATTTCAGTAAGTTGTCCTGGTGTGGTTCCCAAGGATTAGACTAGTGTCGGGCGACGTTGGGTCATGGGTGATAGTAAGGACTCACGGAGAAGATCAATCAAAACTACCTGAATAAAAAAATTAACGCCCCTTTAATTTATCACCTTGAGGGATATACCCACGCACTGCAATTCAATGCACAACAACAGTGCTGTGCAGCCATCTCACCAATACTGAATCAGATATGCTTATCAAAGAACCAATTTGAAGTGGGAAGTTCAAACAGTAGAATGCTATTTACAGTATTCATTTCCATATTTTGCCAGGCTAACTTTGTCTTAAACTTAGTTTTAACTCCCGGATCATGTTATCAAAGTTAGTAGCTGATAATAAAGCACAGTTTCATATGTGCTGTGCACATATTATTATGCAACCCATGGCGAGATATCAGATTATGAGTATTTAGTATTAATACAAATTCAGGATTAAATCAGTGCATGTAGGCCTACATTCCAAATGATACTTGAAAACGGTCTGCCATTAAATGTTGACTGTCGTTAAATGTTGTCTTAATAATCGCAGATATCTAGGTACTCTTATCTCTGGCAGTGCAGTGACTTATGTTTACAATCTAATGTTTGCCGAGTTCCACAGCTATGCCATGTAGTGAGCTGTGGGACCAATTATGTTACACACCTTATCAATCCACAGTTTAGCTTGGAGCAGAAATGTTTTGAATTGCATTCATCAGTACCAGTGCAGTAGGCCTTCGGTCAAGTTTTGCGACCGATCACATCCCTTTAATTAACAACCAACATCAGTACCCACTATTTTCTTTACTTTCCTGATAAAATATCGATGTAAAGTTTTCATAAGACTTAAAGGGATTGCATACGTTTGGTAATTTGAGCCTACTGTTTGTTTCAAACCATTATAATTGTATATATATACCATAAAACTAACTTGTGAAAGTTTCAATTCAAAAGGTGGTAGCGTTTTTGAGATTTTGGCGACAAACTAGAGTGGTTATTTCACGCCAGAGAACAGTAAGTCAATAGCTGAGAAGCGTTACGGCCATAACGCTTCTCAGATTCATAATTTTTGGAGATAAAAAGTGACATATTTTTCCATAACCGCGGTTCTTCGAATTGAACGTTTCTCAATATGCATTATACTATCCAAAGCAGCTGTACTTCTCACCAAGTAAGTTTTTATTGCCATAAATTTTCAGAGTCATTACCAAACGTATGCAATGCCTTTAAAGGGAAGGAAATAATTTCATTCTAGTTTAGGCCTATAACGTGTAGGCCGACACAAAAGGATGTAACACATTAATTCTAAGTTACTGTGTAAGTCAGACACGTTTCTAAAGTGTTTCCCTATTAAACTTGGAGTTCTATGAAATGACCTAGGCCTTATTATTGCATGTGGATGGATAGTGGCCGTGTCTTGCTTAGCATTACCATTTATGTATTGTAAGCTTAAAGGAATGTTTTACTTGGGTTATAAGTCCAAAACTGGCTAAGGAGTCATTTCTTGCAAAGCAGTTATAATCCAAATCTGGGCGCTAGCTATTCCATGGGAGAGCGGTACATGGAAATCTGCAATTGGGTCATTCCACTGGGTTGGGGCACGATTTGTGATGAGGTCAAATGTTAAGTCAGATGTGGAATGTTCACACTTGCACATCTGCCATCCGGTAAATGAAAATTATAATCCTTTGAATAATAAACGCACATTTTCAGCCAATATTCAAATTCAAATGAAACCATGTCAGCAAATACAGTTGGGAAATGGAATGCTAAATTAAGAGCCACAGTAAGGGACAATGGATGTGCAAGTATGTAGATGCAATTTATTTGATACCATCATAAATCAAGCCCCTCCCCCGACCCCATACAAACTTGGAATGACCCAATTTTACATTTTCAGTACACAGGTTACGAACTTCAATCTAACCTTTAACAAAAATATTTATGATTCTGGGGAAACAGGTTGCTCACTGAGTATATACATCATAAAGTTGATTATAACTAACAGATCTGTTGTTTTCTTTTGTGTAAACAATGTTTAAGGGTCAACTAGTTTGTTTGAAAGTTAAAGGTACTATCATACTTTGGTAGACTACCGAAACAGAAACAGAAACTCCACAGATTTACCTATAACAGGGTATAAAGATGGTGATGGCATATACACGTTAAAACATTAAAATGTTTCTGCCCGAAATGCTGTAATTATCCAGAAAAGAGTAAAAGGGCATTTCCACGGTTTGGGATATTTTGTAATGTAAGTTACCCCTTTTTTGCATATTTGCTTGCATTTCAAGGAACCATAAATTGGTATACTTGCTGATGCCAATAAAACCTTTTTTAATTGGAGTCTTTCAAGAATGATTGATGATTGATGATTGAAGGAATAGGTCAAAGTCACTTTAGGTAACTTATGTTACCGTGGAAATGCCCAAAACCAATTGACCAAAAACAATTTTGATTTTGGGAATCAAAACTCATGTGAATAGATTTTAAAGTACCTTGAGTCGTAAATGCACCGGAATGGAAATTTCACAGATGACTGTTGCTGTATCTTTCTTGATATCATATTTGTGCCCATGAATCTGCATTTCCTTTTAGTTTTACCAAACTTAAGACAAAGTATGAAACTACCTAAGAGCTCCAATCCCCAGCCACCTAGGCTATAGGCCTGCTATTCCATTCACAATCAGGTACTACCATAGCACACAACACAGACATTAAACTCTGCGGTGAAACATGGGGGAAATTTGATAATTTCCTGGGAGCACATTTTGGAAATGGGTTATTACACGGCCTGGAAACTTGACTGCGTTATAGTTTGTGGAGGGAAAAAAGTGCCACTGGTCGGATGTCAATTCATCCGTTCAACAAAGTACACACGGGAACAACCCCCCTGTCAAAATGAAATTTCCTCGCCCTGCATGAGTCCAACCACACACACCCAGTTGCAATGCAATTGCATATCGAAGATTTAGAGAAAGATTACCTCGTAGGCAATGGTATAAATGTATCGTTCCCCCAGGAAGCATGTAATCAGACACTTTTAGATGAGGCATACTTTTGCAGAACAAATCATCTGGGCTTAAACTTTAAAGCAAGCAAGTTTAAGACAATTTTCCAATAATTCCATCTGTTCTTAAAGAGTGTGTATTGTTTTTGCTCATCTTTTTGTTTCAGGGAGTTGTGCATGTATGTACATGTATGCCTAAAAGGTAAAATGCTGTTCAAGGTCAAAGAAAGAGATGGAAAATTCCTGCCATTTTTCATGTTTGGAGGCCTACAGATGTCCCTTTGCGGGCTCCGTACATGCATGATATGGACGGCAAGTCATGTTGAATGAGTAGTCTTCTGGGAAGGAAGTTGCCAAGTATCTCCTATGTCTTATCTCTACAACTAAGTGTCGGAGCTGACTGCTAGCTACTGCATGACCGGGCTAGAACCTGTGCCAAAATCTCAGACTGGCATTATTATGGGAGTCAGACATGACTCACTTCCAGTTCTTATTCATTAAATTGGGAGAATAATAATAAAGGCTTGAACTTGGACTTGATTAACTTCGCCTTTCAGCAAGAATTCTTGCATTTAGAGCCAAAATTGAGTGTTCACTAATAAAAGCAATCTGAGCTTTACTACAATTTCCAAAACGTCTTTGACGAAGGATTCAATCTAACCTAACAATTCAAACACAATTTAATAATAGCACTCGCAGCAAAGTAGAGAAAAATAAGCATGTTTTTACTCGACTCACAAAGATTTGAGTAAGAGAATTTGGTGGTTACGTCACATTTCGTCTCGTTGATAGCCAGTATAGCCAGTTTTTGTACTGGCTGTTTTGTGGTTGACGATATTCGAAATCAGATATTGGTTTAACTGTACAACGAGAACTGAAATAGAGCGTGAGTGACACAACCACCCCCCCCCCCCCCCTCCCCGTCCCCGGCCCCCACCCCAGCCCCTGCCTCTCCTCAGCGACAAATTGACAATGCATTCCTTTACTGTCTTTACTATTTTCTTTTCTATATTATGACACTGACAGGCAACATAACAATGTACTGAACAATATCAGATACTTGCCTGAGCTATACTTGAGTCTAGAAGAACCAACAAAACAGCGGTGACACCCCTGCATAGAGAGAAAAAGAACAGAAAGATGTCTGATGTAGTAATCGAAATCAAACCTCCAACCTACTATACAGTATAGCGGTGCTCTATACCATGGAGGAAGGCTCCTCCGTGTCTATACCAACAGAGCTATCCAACCCTATGAAGGCATGGTCCCACATGAACAATTACCATAGGTCACTAGTCGGTGGCCATGAAAATACCCACAGGCCATTTGCTATTTCAAAATTGTAAAAACAAACAAACAGAAATAAACAAAGCAAATAAAGGTTTTAGATTATAATATCTAACACAATTCCACAATAAAAGTGACTGTTGTTCAGAAAATTTGAGATAGTACTAGCTCCTACATCAAAAATAGGGGTTTCTAACGGAATCTTTCTTACGTATCATTTGATTTCACGATATCATAGTGATGTTGCTGTTAAATTATACAAAAAAAAACATATAAACAATGTAAACATCCACAAAGACATTAAGACAAGAAGGGGAATTTCTACGACATAATCTCTAATCAGAAGAAGGCTGCAGCTGCATTACCAAACTTTGAAATTAATTCTATACCTCAACTAATTTATATTTTCACAACCTACTATCAGAATTTGCAAGATAATCACTGGTCGTTACTACTCATTGAAAATAGAAAATGGTGAATTCCACATAAGGAACCATTTCTAACCTCATCACATTGTAAATCTCAAAATGTTCCCTCAAAAATTCCCCCAGACTTTGCATAACAACTGTAAAATTTGGAGGTAATGCAGCATTCTGTTGCAAAAAAAAGATTACACACCCACTACAAAATGCAACTAGTGCATGGCCCAACTCCCATATTACCCAAAAGATTCAGTATTACAATGTTAACACAACACCTAACTAAGATACTTGTTTCATTTGAGGGCTTTTCAACTTTTAAAAGTAACTTGATGCTTCAACATAACTGCATGCGAGACATTTTTTACTCGTTATAAATAACCCTCCACACACATGCACTTTCACGACGATCCCTGAAAGCAATGGGAATCACAACGTTATAGGTCTCCAGGCGTCTCCACTGCACACTGACTACTGAACTACAGTTATTTTTCACAAAATACTCTCAGTGAAAACTACAGTTTAACGGGAATTACAATGCTCTAGAAGGAAAGAAACATCTTACCATATCCACATTGTTCTTGAAAAGTTCCTCGGTGAAGTTTTATGGCCGCCGAAAATGCGGCCATCTCTGGCAAAAGTCCCAAACTTCATACCTCACATTTGCCGTTTTTTACCGCAAGTAACAAATTTTTACCCCCGTACGGCGACCCGTGGTGAATTCGTGAATTTGGCCTGCATGTACCCGACGTCGAGAAACACTTCAAACCATGGAGAAAAAAACAACCAAAACCTCCACCAACTGCTTGAGTCTTGAACAGAAGTTTCTTCGCCCTTCGGAGCAAAGAAGGGGAAAAAACTGCTCCAGAAATGGACCAAATTTGAAGGAATTATTTGGCCAGGCGAGCGGTTAGGTTCTGGTGGAACCAAGCTTGCAGGTCCAGTTGCGACGACTTGGGCTAGCAGACGATGGTGGAGCAGCATGGGAAAAAGTGGGCGGAGCCAACGCGCGGTCAGGTTGGGAGAATTTGCTTTTTTCAAAAAGTTCACTTTTATCGTCTGGTTTTTGTTTTTTTGTCCATGACGATGACGCCCCAAGCGAATCTAGTCAAGTTTCGGTTTTACATTTTTTTAACGTGTGTTTCGGGGAGCACTGTGGGAATATTGACATTCTTGAAGAATGAACCAATTTCACCAGCCTAAAGTGCGTAACCTTCGGGTTTTTTTTTATGGGAGCAAAGTTTTGCTCTTGTACCCGAGGGATTTCTGGGCGAAGAAAGATTCGTTAATTGGTCGATACAAACAAAAAGTTTGAAAAAGTCATCGATATGCTATAGCTCTCACAGAAGATACATTTGACCCAACGTTATTCACTTCAAATTGGCTCCAATGTCGTTTTGTTTCAAATCGTCATCAATCTTTGATTGCATTGTATGCCGTGGTTTCATTTGTTTAAAATACAAAACAAAAACGCAATGAACGAGGCTATAAAGGATTTCTTTAATTTTGTCACCGGAGTCAATTTCATAGAGCTGCTTAGCACAAAAAAAATTGCTTAGCACAGAAATGCCTTGCCGGCAATGAAACAAACCACCATTGAAAATTCGATTTGATATTCTTGGTCAGCGAACAACAACCAAAGAACAATCACAAGTGATGTATACACAACACATGGAAATTTGTTTGTTAATCCTGTTTTTACTAAGACAGAAATGTCATGCTTAGCGAATTTTTGTGCTAAGCAGCTTTTTGTGCTAAACTGGGGCCAATTTCACGGCGCTGCTTAGCACAAAAATTTGCTAAGCATGACATTTCCGTCTTAATAAAAATAGGGTTAACAACCAAATATCCATGTGTTGTGTATCACTTGTGATTGTTCTTTGGCTGTTGTTTACTGACCATGAATATCAAATGGAATTTTTAACTGTGGCTTGTTTTATTGGGCAAGACATTTTTGTGCTAAGCAAATTTTTGTGCTTAGCAGCGCCGTGAAATTGGCCCCTGGCCCCTGTTGAAGTCACGTGTGTAGTTCGTGCATACCTTCGCTTTATTACTTTGTTGGAGTAGATTCTTGTACGTCATTAATAAATGAAATTTATGTAACAAAACTCATTTCAAAATTGAATATTATTGGAAAAGGAAGAATGGATCGCAGAAACAAGATGTCTGCCTTTTTAAAATCATAGGAATCTAATTTGTTCCGTTTCTTTTCTTTTTTTCAACTCTAAATGCCGGCTTAAACGGCACATTAATTAACTCAATTCGTGTTTTCTCGTGTCACAGTTCATTACCACTCTTTTTTTTACTATGTATATGATCTATTTGTATGTGTTCCATCTTTCAGTGGAAAATACAGTTTTCCTTTGAAAAGTTAAAAACGTCTTCTTCTTCCTAATTTTGAACAATTATTATTTTCTGCGACGCTGTTGTTTGCTCAGGCGGAAGATGGCATTTTCCGGTTGAGATCGAGAGTACACAGCAGGGGTCCAAAATGACTAATTCGCTGCAAAAACCAACAGAGAAAACGACAGTGACCTATAAATATACCAATTATTATTAACCCAACATCAATGGATATGTATCAGACCGCTGACGTAGATATAGTAAACACACCAAGTACCCAATTTTGGCGACTTATTGGTGAAGTTAAGTCACCCTAATTTATTTTTAGCCTAGTGGTGTTTGAGAAGTCGGTTGCATTGGCTAGACTCAGTATTGTCTGTCGCCATATTGGATTGTTATGGGTAATCAATTTCTACATCTGGTAAATATTTACGGTCTGATTTTCAGATATTTTTGGATATATAAATAAATTGAAGTTGCGAGTTTCAAAACTTTCCCCGTCAAGTTTACTGGGTACCCAAATCAAAATATTTCCGACACTGAATAACTCGATCAGACTTTAAAAATTGTCTTTGTGCTCGTTCAGTCAAATGTCATTTTTGCGAGAAAATCCTGAATTCGATATACGGATCATGGGGTTAATAGAACATTATGTATAAATTGACATAATAGCGTAACTGTTCGTTATTGAACACAAGCAGGGGCTTAGTTTTATGACGACATTTTGGATTACATCTTATTAAATCATAAATAATGTTCAGACATTCACTGGGGATAAATTCGACTAAACGTCTGAAGAATTAATTAGAAATGTAACATGAAGGCATTGGCTGCATGCCCTGTAAAAAGAAAATGGGGAAAACGTCTTCCGCGGTGACTTTTGGAACTGGAAGCCCATCAGGGGTCGATTTCACCCAGTTAACTCATCGTAACTATATCAATCGCAGGACTTATGATACACTGTAGCCGTACGTAGAATGCGATGGGTTATCCTTCGTACCTCGAGTTACGATCGATCGTAGGGCTTCGCGAAATCGACCACTGGACCAAACCAGGGGCCAATTTCATAGAGATGCTTAGCACAAAAAATTGCTTAGCACAAAAATGGCTTGCCAATAAAACAAACCATGCGCACCATTGAAAATTCGATTTGATATTCATGGTCAGTGAACAACAGCCAAAGAACAATTGCAAGTGATACACAACACATGGAAATTTGGTTGTTAATAAAAAATGTCATGCTTAGCGATAATTTTTTGTGCTAAGCAGCGCTATGGAATTGGCCCAGTCTATCGCCATGATCCAAGCAGTTCAGCATGGACCAAGAACTGCTGTCCAAATAAAATAAGCTGCATAAACTTTGACGGTGGGCCGCATAAAAGACCAATGATATACAACTGCATGGATATGGTTCTGTTTAAAAAGTGTTTATACCTGGCCATTCGTTGATACATAAACATCACTGCTACACCCAATTCGACACCTCAGAATTTTCGAGTCCATTAGTACCCAGAACGGTATCATAAAGAATCGGACTTTTTGTCAAAATAAAACTTGGTCCTTTGCACAAATAAACACTGGCACAGTTCGATGCTGTATACGGATTTGGACTTGATTCTGGGTCAGAAGGTGATCGACAACATGAGGTTTATAACGACCTGTGACTTGTAAACACATTCTTGTTGCGTTTATGGCAATGTAAAGGCATGTTCTCGATTGACCATTGAATAAGTTTTATTTTTTATAAAGAGAAACAATACAAGTAATTAACTGCTACAAACTGCTCATCAGCCGAAATAATGACCTGACTATGTATTAAATGTTTAGAGTTAGGAGGGCCAGACGCGTTTCGATCTTAGCAGGATCGATAAAGATCCTGCTATGATCGAAACGCGTCAGGTCCTCCTTTTTAAAAAAATGTGTAAATAAATTTTCCGGAGAAAAAAGGCGAAAAGGGGTGTTTGGGGTGTTTGTTTTGTTTGTTGTTGATTGTTTGTTTGTTTGTTTGTTTGTTTGTTTATATTTGCGTTGTTTTGATTTATTTGTTTGTTTGTTCTCTTTTAAACTCATCTAAGACGGCACTACAAATTTCATCTTCATTTTATGTATGGAGAAAATGTCCAAAGAAATTCTAAGTATCAATTACGGTGCAGAAATAGGTTTGGTTATTAATATTATACATAATTATAGCTTGTTTCATTACTACATGTATATTCAAGGATTTCAAGCAGACCTTTAAAATATCCAAATATTAAAACATCAATGAGATGATTTTACCACCATGGATAAAAACAACACAATGAAACCACACGTTAACCTGACCAGGTTTCTAACTCCATGATATCCCCAATTCCAACCACAGACCGCCGACGTACCCTTTGGGTCCTTTCTGCCCCCCTGCCGAGCACCCTAATCACGTTGACCGTTCGCAAGAGTTCATAGCTATAGCATAGATATCTGCATAATAACTCTATATGGAGGTACATTGTATATCGCAGGTGGAACCTCGGTTGCGCTATACATGCATGGTTAATACCACGGAGGTATAGAAATATAACCCATTTCTACTTCTGTTGTATTGCCATGGTACTTTATATCTTTTTTTTTTTTTTTTACAAACAGCCAATCGTGAATATGGAATGGGCATCACAATGTTTCATCCCATCCCAAAATATTCAATCTTGACAGACCAAATTCAACATTTCAGTAAACTTCCCGGCCACAACTTATATATTATAAAAAATCTAATTATTGCTTGATTTGTATTCATTATACGAACAACAATGTTTAAACATTGTGGATATAGTGCACTTTGCACTGAATCATCCCCTATTTGTTCCCTTGGCCAAGTTGTTGGCAAAAACTTGGGCTGTGATGTGGTGTTGCAAAGGAAAGGTCTCATGTTATATTTGTTGGACAATATTGATGTAATATGCAAATGAGGCTTGCCCTTCACCGACGTGGATTAGCACTGTATACTCGGTGCTTATGAGAGCACCGTAATCACATGCTGGCTCAGGTGGGATTCGAAAGGCATCTACACTAGTAAGCAGGAGGTCGTGGGTTCGAATCCCACCTGAGCAAGCATGTGATTTTTTTCTCACGTGCTCTCACAAGCACTGAGTACTAGTGCTCATCCACGTCGGTGAAGAGCAAGCCTCATTATTTTTCTCTTAACATGCTCAACCCGCAAGCTAGATAGTTTCAATTTTGCGGTAGCTTGCGGGTTGAGCATGTTGAGAGGAAAATCATCCAAAAATACTCTCTTTTTGTGTTCAGTGTGAGAGGAGCTAGGAAGCTTTCTATAGCTCCATGGTTGGAGTATAAACCTGCGCACAAACTCTCAAGCTCTGCTTCAACCCCTCCAAATAAAACTGTCCTACGACGGATAGGTCCCCTGGCTTAAACTGTTAAAGCCCACACGTTGAAAAACAACCCACGGCCATTGCGATAAAACAACTCAGCCATTATTCTCGTATAGGCCGTGTGCGCCTTTTACAGCCCATGGGAAACATTCCCATTTTGTTTAAATGTTTTTTTCAATCGAAAATCCTAACATGAATGTGCATGCGCCGACTGGGCGGCACCAGACAGCTTCGGTTCTGACCACAAAATCGGGATGAATTCTACCATAAAACTGTTCCTATATAGCTGTATGGTTATACCAGTGTGATTATGAATTGCCATACCTCCTGCTATACAATGCCGATGCCACAAAAGCCTTGCTAAATAACATCAGATCGCCAGCCCAAACTTCGTGTGAATGTAATGCTAAGCAATTATAACAACAGCAGAATACAGGTTAATAGCAATATAAATCACATGGCCATTAACTTGGTATAACCATGAAGAAAGTCTTATTTCTCCATGTGCCTTATTTCTCCATAACACTGTTTTTATCAAGCAGGAATTTTCACGCTAAGTAAATGTTTTGTGCTTAAAGCAGCTCAATGAAAACGGCCCCGTTGTATTATAATAATACTAACTCTTTCAATTACTTGGCAGCTCATTTGGTACACTTTCCTGCTATAAGCTTTTGTATTCACCTTTCATGAAATCTGTGATTTTCCGTGTATATTATCATTGAGTTAAAATACTATCATGCTTTTGTAGCTTACCAAATCAGAAATCTTCACAGATTTACCTTTAGCTTACAGGGCCGAATGGTGATGGTAGACTGACATACTGTTCAAATTTGTCTGCCTGAAATGCTGTATTTATCCAGAAAAGAGATAAACCAATGACTGAAAAACAGTTAATTGTGATTTTAAAGATATAAAAAACAACGATGAAAAGATTTGAAAATTACTGTGGCTGATTTTCACTGTTTTCTCAAAACGTGGGCGCCGTATATGGGACTGAAAATTTACCTTTATAACAATTATGGTCCCACCTGTAGTTTCTTCGTTTTTTCCAATATCTTGTTTGTCACCACAGGGGACCGCCAGTGGCTATCAAATACCAACCCGTGTATACCTGAAATTGCGCGCTTTATACGGCGTTCGTCTGCGGTATGCAATTCCCAAATTATGTTATTTCATGCTGATTTAAATATCAAAACAAAAAAATAGAACATCGCCGTTGGCCAAACACATGTCCGGCGATAATGTTTCTCCATTTTTTTGCAGCGGCTAGACTTCCGAGTTGGTCTATTACCATAAGCTCAGGAGATTCCTGTCGCACTACTGGGACTAACTCGATTCTTCTTTCCTCAAGACTAAGAAATTAAATCGGCCTACATTTTATGATTGTGAGTTCAGGTTTACACGAATGGTATCTTTGACATCATTTGGGAAAAATCATATATCTTGCAAAAATTTCTTCATTTTCAACAGTGGCAAAGGTGAGTGGGCGATATTTCATTGTATATGCAACAACAGAATGCAAGTGCCGAGTTTAATGTACATTTAATTCAACCTCATCTCAAATTTTAAACTCAAAAACACCCCTAAACTACTTGGAGGTATGGGTATAGTGCCCTCCGGATCAAGCTAACCCAGAATCACGCATTAACACATATGCATTTCGAGTTTAAAGGTAAAGTACATCAGGATTGCACACACCCAAACAGAAATGTTCGCAGATTTACGATAACTTTGAAGGTATGAAGATGTTGCTGGTAGATTTCAGGCTGAAATGCTGTATTTATCCAGGAATTAGTAAAAACGACCGGAAAACAGTTTTGATCTCGGGGTGAGATCAAAACTCCTGTATATAGATTCGAAAAAAATTTAAAAAGTGTTTTTCACAGTGTTTTCCACAGTTTCCGATGTCAATTTCACAGGTTTGGTTTTATTCCATGACAAATCAAATTATGAACAATCTGTACCTGTTCTGCCACATTTACCAAATTGCCTTTAAATAATATTTCATGAATCCATCAAACACTGGCGTGGAGCAATATCCATAATATTGCGCCTAGATTTTAGCGTGCTAGGCTCGCTAGCTCCTGCCGTGTCCCTATAGCTGACCGCCCGGCGTCTATAGACCCATTGCCAGCGGTTCGTAGTTGACCTCCCCACGGCGTGGCCCGAACATCTGGACCCGTCCTCGGTATTTTGTTCTCATTATCGTGCGTAGAAACACACACACACCCTCTTGACCCAACTCCGTATACTTTCGACCAAATATTATACACATATCAATATTCCTCGGGAAATATGTCATGTCCGAATCGGTTTCTATAGTTCTAGGGTCGTATAAGGTGACAGCCTGACAGCGCAGTGTAACGAGTTAAGTGGTCGGACCTTAAGATGGCTCCAGCCCCCCTGGCCAATATTTTGTACCATGTCACCCCGGATTACAATTCTCGTAATATGCCTCATCCATGCCCACCCAACAGCCATTTCTACAGCCGCGTCAAAATTGTGATTTACTATAGTAGGTCATTTTGCTCATATCAAATTGAACCGGTGGTACTGTTCATTATTCTTAAAACCGTACCGAAACAATAAAGGTAATAGTATACTTTGGTTTTTGTCAATAAAATACAGATTCATGAGCAAAACTGTCAAGAAAGAAACAGCAACAATCATCTGTGAAAGCTTCAGTCCCGGCATACGGTGCCAACCTTTTGAGAAAACAGTGAAAACGTCCAGAGTATTTCTCAAATCTTTTCACCGTTATTTTTGACGGCTTTAAAAGATCAACTTGTTTTTAGTTATTGGCTTTCCTTTTCTGGATAAATACAGCATCTCAGGCAGAAATATGTTAAACGATATGTTTCTAACATCACCATCTTTATAAATGCCCTGTATGTTATATAGGTAAATCTGTGAAGATTTCTGTTTCGGTATGTTACCAAAGTATGATAGTACCTTTAATGCTGAATGCAACATTTTCCATAGATTTATGCCAGTGAAAACACTTAATTGGTTGATCCAACACTTTTTGAAGTGTTACAAAGTCCAACACTTTAAAAAATATGAAGAAAAAGTATTAGCGACACTTTAAAAAGCCTCTGGTAGATTTCCTAAAACACGAAGAGTTAAAACATTTCAAATCAATCTTATTTCCTGAGCAATCGTGATGATTACGTGTGCAAATCTACATAGGCCTAATAACCGAGGACAAAACAAAACTTAACTTACCTATTTCTAAAGATATTCAATACAATTAATATTGACATATTTATGATGTTTTCATAATTGAGAACAGGCTATTCAAATATGTATGCATGCAGTAAAAATATGTCTTTAAAAGGTAGCTGGTGTACTTTAGGAAGAAATCGAAATGTCTCCCTAATTCCCAATGTCTCCCAAAGCTTCGCCTGTAGACGCTAACATGTCTACCTAATACCACGGTGAACTATGCCGCAGCACTCACACTTTGTCTGATCCAGCTTGTACATGAAATAAAACATAAAGAATGGTTTTGATCTTACCCAGAGATCAAAACTGTTTCCGATCTTTGATTTACTATATAATTTCTGGATAAATGCATCATTTCAGGCGGAAATTCTTTTAAACGTTATGTTTCTACCAGGCACCATATACCCAGATTACCGTAAGTTATACGTAAATCTGTGAACAGGCTGTTTTGGTGTATGTTACCGATCGTGTACTGTACCTGTAAACAAACCAGGCGCGGTTCTAGAGTCAAACTTTTGGGGGGGCTAGAAGACCCAATATTTTGGGTTCTCCTAACACTCGCTTCTGCTATGTCTTATTACGGGTCGAAAAACATGCACATTATAGCCCACACAACGCGTTTTTAATGTAATTGGCGCTTAATAACTGAAAAAAATCCAGTATTTTCAAAAAAAAAAATTTTTCACTTGCATTTTTTGGGGGGGCTAGACAAAATTTTGGGGGGGCTACAGCCCCCCCTTGCCCCCCCCCGTAGAACCGCGCCTGAAACAAACATGATGGTATAGGTACAGGTGTACCGATTTGAATACACATATAGCGATGGCTATTGGGGAAGTAATCAAAAGGCGTATACTTTCCCGACCAGACTTTTACCCTACTTGGCCTATATGGACGAGACGGTGTTTTTAAAAGATCGACTCGAAAACACATTAATGGCCATATGGGTTCAGCCACATCAACAACAAAAATGTTTTGCCCGACTCTAGTAGTTTTATAGCGTGACTGTAATAATGAACCAATCATGTTGCATTTGTAGGGTTATTATACCCGCCTAATGGCACATTTATTACATTTTGGCGGATGTTTTCAACTTTTCAGACATTCTCTTCGGCTCCTTTCTGTTTGTCGGAGTGTTTTTTGGTATGTTTCTACCAGCACCATGTTCATACCCTGAAAGTTATACGTAAATCTGTGAACATTTCTGTGAGTATATGTTACCAATCCTGTACTTTACCTTTAAACGTCTGGTTAAGCATAAACTGCCTCGATATCTAATAAACTTTTCCGTCTTTCTGAAAGTATAAAAGTTGTTTGTGATTCAGTTTGGATCCTGACATCATGCCATCCTGGCCTGTTAATTTATTCATTTATTCATATATTCACCTAGGATTGCCCTCCCCTATCCAAACCCTTTATAGTAATTATGATGTCGGACGAAAAGGGTGTGGTACCCAGACCGCCCAGTCAAGTGTAGTCTGCCGGGTCAAGTCGTACCACCCTACCGACTAGCACTGGCACCAGACAACGGTGGAAATGTCATATCCGTACGGCGGGGGGCACTACCTGGCTCGGGACTGACTGACCTGGCTCCTTTGTAGAAACAAAGACTGGATTCAGACAATCCGACCTGGGGCCAATTTCATAAAACTGTTAAGCATAAAAATTTACTTAGCACAAAACTGTCTCGCCCAATAAAACAAACCACCATTGAAAATTCCATTTGATATTCATGGTCAGCGAACAACAGCCAAAGAACAATCACAAGTGTTACACAACACGTGGACATTTGGTTGTTCACCCTGTTTTTATTAAGACAGAAATGTCATGCTTAACCAGTTTTTGTGCTTAACAGTTTTATGAAATTGGCTCCGGGGGCCAATCTCATAGAGCTGCTTATAGCGCAAAAATTACTTAAGCATGAAAAATCTTCCTAATTGATTAAACAACTGCAAACCAAAATTTTCATGTGTGATATTCAATGCCATTGTTTGCTGAGCATAACATTTACCAGGAGTTTTGGCTGGCATACTGATTTTATTTACCAAGGTTTTTGTTGCTTAAGCACAAAATGTTAAAGGTAGTGTTATACTTTGTTTTTTTTGTCAAATAAGTACAGATTCATGGGCAAAAATATCAAGAAAGATACAGTAACAGTCATCTGTGAAAATTTCAATTCCATACGGTGCCCGCTTTTTGAGAAAATCGTGAAAAACGGCTACAGTATTTCTTAAGTCTTTTCTCTTTTGTTTTGATCTTTTAACGATTTTCGGTCGTTGTTTTACTCATTTCTGGATAAACACACCATTTCAGGCGGAAAATTTTAACGGTAGGTTTCTACTAGCATCATACTCATACCCAGAAAGTTATACGTAAATCTGTGAACATGTTTTGGTGTCTTATACCAAAGTATGATACTACCTTTAAACAGAATAAGGATTTGGACATGAATGACTTTCAGAAATGTAGCTTTGCTCTTTTAATGAAACGGCCTCCTGACTTCTGCCAGACCTACTTCTTCTGACTCAAAATTTTCTAGGAAACAAGACCTAAGAGACGGCACGCACGCGAATTCAACTAAGACGTCATTATTGGTTTTTACACAGTCGTTGATGCCAAACTAGGCGTCGTTTCAATCCAATACGGATGTCTTGGGAATTAGCCTTTCTTGGAGCGTCTTTTCCGTTGCCACTACGTAGTCTGATCTGACGCTTTGAGGTCTAATGTCAGTGGAAACGGCGCTTAGTGAATCATTCACAGTATAACATCACCATTATTACCGTGACGGTAAATATAGCTGCACTAGAAGGAGACTAGTTGGTGCGGATAAATGAGTGCCTGAGGTTCGAGTCCAAGCAACTACCCCCGATGTCAGTAGCAGTGATTGAAGGGGCTGAGTTTCAAGACTAGACCTGACCTATAACCCTTACTCATCCCACTCCGAAACAAACAAATAAATATTAATTTTCAATTCTTGTTCAAATTGAACACAAATCGACAATGGAGAAAGCTTGAGAAAAGAAGACAATTTAGTTTAAAGGTAATATCATACTTTGGTTTTTGTCAAAGAAATACAGATTCATGGGCAGAAATATCATGGAGGATATAGTAGCAGTCATCTGTGAAAATTTCAGTCCCATACGGTACCCGCTTTGTTTTAGAAAACAGTGAAAACTGCCACAGTAAGTCTTTTCTCTTTTTTTTTATCTTTATAAGATCAAAAATAATTTTCAGGCAGAACAAATTTCAACAGCATGTACATGAAATAACTTAAACCTATGACAATTTGAGCTCAATCGGACATTATTTTGAGTCACCAGAAAACCTGCGAAAACCTGACTCAACTTTTTCTTATGAAACATAGAGAATGGTTTCGATCTTACCCCGAGAAACTGTTTTTGGTCGTTGTTTGACTGATTTCTGGATATAAATGCATCATTTCAGGCGAAAAGATTTGAACGGTATAGGTTTCTACCAGCACCACATTCATACTCTGTTATACCCGACAATCTGTGAAAATCTTCTGTTGGGGTATGTTACCAATCCTGTCCCTGATATACCTTTAAAAGTGGTGGTTGTTGTTGTAGTGTTACCATGGAGGTAGAAAAGACCTTCCTTCACGGTATTACACATAATTATATAGCCTACAACCTTTTTATGTTCGTTCACTCAAAAGAAATAATTCCTTTTGACAATTTCTCCATGTTTTGACTGACACGTTTCGGTCAGACACGGCAAGTCCATCTTTAATGTATGGTAAAACTGAGACGTCTCTTCGTCATGTCTAGCATTCTTGGGGACAAAATGAAGTGATTCAATATTCCATCACCGCAGTTTGACAATGATTTCAAGTTGTTTACAAACGCATCGGGCCAGGGTTCATGGTGGATGTCATCCACCTCTTTGGCCGTCATCGATAAAATTGTCTCTCACCTGCCGGGGAAAAAAACTGTCTTGGGAAAATAAAACTGCAAAATCCCACGCACTGAAAACACAGACTTTAGACTATGATGAAAACTACACCATAGAAACTGAAACGTGGTGCGGTGGCCTCCTTCAGTAACGGGCCTTCATTATAATAGCCTTTCAGAAGGATGGAAAGTAATCGCCACATTCTTCTGGGATTTGTGAACTTGGATCTTGTGGGATGATGACTAGCAAGTTGCTGCTATGCTGCTGTTAGTGTTACCACAATAAAAACCTAGACATTCGGTAATGTTTATTGCGCGGTTCGTCGAGCCTGGAGTTCCCCGGTCAGACACGCACATGACCCGGTATAGACTGTTTACCTTTGGTTAGTTTCGGATGTTGGCCCGTCTGGTCAGTTTTTAGTGCCCACGCAGTATGATTTTTTCACTTCTGTTGTGAAATCTTTCTTCGTGTGTTTTTTTTTTTACTAGTAATAAGTGTTTTATGCAGACCTATTAGCAAACAATTATATTATTAATTGCTCTATATGTCATGCTGTTCACATTTACTCGATAAAGTCGTCTGAAGTATCATAAGCCACTATCTGAGTCAGACACCGTTTTTTTTCAAAGGTCAATTTATTCACACATAATGCCTTGTCTGATTCAGGTCACCCATGATACAATACAGGAAATGTTTGGTCTGTTTGTTTGTCTGCTCGCTTACTTGCATGTGTGTTTATTTCTTCAATATCCATCTGAAACACATCAGTATTATAATTGTGGAAAACAAAAACAAATAGATACCCAGCAATATAGAAATCATGATACGCCCTTGTCGGCATCAATAAAGTTAACCATGGTGAAAAAGAACAACTTCTTGTCAAAGAAATACAGATTCATGGGCAAAAATATCAAGAAAGATACTTTCACAGTCAACTTTGAAATTCCCAGTCCCATATAAGTCCACTTTTTGAGAACTTAAAGTGAAAAACGCCAACGATATTTTTGAAAATCTTTTCACAGGATTTTTGACTTTGGTCAATTGATTTTACTGTTTTCTGGATAAATGCATCATTTCAAGTAGAAATGTTTTAATGTTTCTACCATCACCATCTTTATACCCTGTAAATTATAGGTAAATCTGTCAAGATTTCTGTTTCGTTATGTTTACCAAAGTATGATAGTAACTTTAAACACGTTTATCTACTTTCAACAAGCCATGAGAATGTTACATCACCCTACGTGTTTTTATCACTGTGTATAATCAGTTTGAATAATTAGCGAATAGTGCGAGAGATTATCAAGTTCCACGTCCAGTGTTTGACCCATCGCGTTTCCTGTCCGGTCTCTGGAGGGAGTCTTTTCCTTGACCGGCGACCATGCTGAGAAAATGACCTTTCCCTCCAACCATAAGTGCCACGACGCAGGGCCAGCTGCGGACAGTGGTCCTCATTATACAATATTGAACACTAATCGATAAGACTTATTTGGAACAAAAAGTTCATTTTAAATTACGAATGTTTTGCATCTATTGTAAAGGCCGATTGTTAAAGGTAATATCATACTTCGGTTTTTGTCGAAGAAATGCAGATTCATGAGCAAAAATATCAAGAACGATACAGCAATAGTCATCTGTGAAATTCCAAGTCCCACACGGTGCCCACTTTGTAAGAAAACATTGAAAAACGCCCACGGTATTTTAAGAAATGTTACACCGTTATTTTTGATCTCTTAAAGATTGTTTTTGGTCATTGGTTTGACTGTGTCTTGATCAATACGTAGACAGAGAAACTTGAACGATATGCTTTCACCATGTGAGTTATACAAGGTAAATCTGTGACGATTTCTGTTTCCGTATGCTACCAAACTATATGAAGAACCTTTAAGCAAGAAACAAAGAATAATAGGGAGAGAAATCCAGAAGATGAACTTCATTGGGCTTCATAATTTTATACAGGCTGCACAGCCACCGTCGAAGTTGTACTCTCAGCCCAACACCGAAACGGCTTTGAAATAAACAGAATTAGTGACACCCTATAGAACGTCTGGAGAAACTGTTATTTAGTTTGATCTCAACTTCTTAAGTAATAACACCACTTGATACTAGTACTGCAAACCACTTTGGTCTCTTTCTGGTCAAGGTGCGTGTAACTATAGTCTTTCCCTAAAAGAAAATCTCGAACACCTGTGCCCTCAAGGGGAAAATCAATCTGATACCCGGCCATAATATTCGAGTAACCGTCGGCCCACGTTCTACGCTCCAATACATAAACACAAACAATTTAAGTCATAAATATTCTTCTTTCTTATTTTTAAAGGTAGTATATCATACTTTGGTAGCGTACCGAAACAGAAATCTTCACAGATTTACCTATAACTTACAGGATGTAAAGATGGTGATGGTAGACACATACCGTTAAAATTGTTCTGCCTGAAATGCAGCTGTATTTATCAAGAAAAGAGTAAAACCCGTAACAAAAATAATTTTTGATCTTTCAAAGATCAAAAATAAAAGAGAAAAGAGAAAAAGTGTGCACCGTATGGGACTGAAATTTTCACAGATGCCCGTTACTGTATCTGTCTTGGTATTTTTGCCCATGAATCTGTATTTCTTTGACAAAAACCAAAGTATGATATTACCTTTAAAAGAAGGTTTATGATTCACGATTGAAACCTCTAGGCGCTCACAAACACCTAGTCATCTTTATATTAGGTCAATTTCGAGTATCTTCTTTGGTTTGGAATTGCATATAATACAGGTCATGGAAGATACCAAGGATGAATAGAGGGAGAAAGAAAACATAAACAATAGTTCAAATGATTTAGCAAAAATAAATATATCTTTCTGTAATTTTCCTTACACATAATCATGGGGGTAGATATAGGGCGTTTATGTGTAATCCTGGGTTTTAGGTGCCTAAATTATGTACATACAACATCAGCCAACTCAACCCATGCGTAGCACACTGTCATGGAGGGCCAAAAATGTCAAAAATAATTTAGGCACCTAAAACCCAGGATTACCCGTTTATGAAACGGAGGCTTTGGCATGAGCCTAAGCCTCCGTGGCTCCGCGGCTCCTTTTCTTACATCCATTTTAAAATATAAAAAGGTACAAAAAATAGAGGTTTAATGTACGTTTTCGAAGAGCATACTCTGTTTCGAATAAGAAAACGGAGCTTCAACCTCAGGGAAAATTCACAACCTGTATTTTCAGCTTTTAGATGACGGAGCCTAAGCCCAAGCCCAAGCCTAATCCATTATTTTGTTAAGGGCCATAGATTCATACCTTTCCATACACTCATGTTAATAAAGCGAGTTACGCATGCATATATTTATTCATAAATGAAACTGTTAACGTTTTTGACTATTTTTCATTCGGTATTGCAAAATAATACAATACGCAAATTTTAAGCAGATGGTTGATATCATGAGCACAAGAAGGAGACATATTGCAACCACCAGAAAGCTATATTTAACTTCTGCATAAATTAGCTACTGCATGGGTCACCATCGGTCGTTTTGTCTCATGTTGTGCATCACGTTTCAAATTCTCCCAACCTGCCACATCGAAACTTTTCTCAAATCGTCAAACAGGTTTCGATGCAGCCCATTCATTACATATGCAAATCTACCTGAGCACGTACACATATTAGCGGCAAATTTTCTAACCATCCGCTGAGACAATGTAGTGCTAGACAATTAATATAATATAATAGCGATTTGTTAATATTTAAATATCATTTGTGCTTTGAATGACTACAGACAAACGATTTTTGTGATATTTTAGTAATAACTCCGTGGTGAGTACATGCCGTGGGAAATTTATTTTCGACGAATGTAGTTCGGGTGCAAATTACTACGCGTAGCTGGTGAGTTCGCTGTGATTCGGCCCAAGTGCCGATTTTCTAGAATTGTGCCTGGTGCTTTGCAGGTTCGTTTCTACGGCAGAATGGCTCATACTAGCTAAGATTTCCCCCTGAAATCTGGGCGAAATCTCCCCTCCTTGCTGTCGAGCTTGGGCCAAGAAAATCTGCAGAAGACGGGAGTGGGAAATCATTCTCCGTGTCAGTGGAACGAACTCTATTAATTGTGTGTAATTTATTTGTTAAAACAGACATTGTAAAGACATGAAGTATCGGGAAGTTATAGAAAGACACGTCTTGGTGTGTTGCCTAGTCGCCCTGCTAACATGGGCACAATGGACGGACGCGGTGAGTAAAAATTGATTCATTTCTTTCTGATTTTAACACATTTTTGCTGGAATACCCAACCAGCTGTTAACTCTTATTCTAACCATTGATACATTCTGTACCAGAAAATCCACTTTGTTATGGTTGAGCTCGCACGGTCCTCAAAACAGAGCATGAAATTCCATGCAAAGAAACTGTAGTTGTTGTCGAGTTGGGGTGGCGGTTTTTTTTACAGGGTGATTTTTGCGAATTTCCGAGGCTGTCCCTGAATCGGTCGTCTGCTCGTTCAGTGTTTGCTTGGGACCAGGGGATGTGTGAATCGCGGTGAACTTCAAGTCAACCTGTACTACTATACAGTACTGATGTCTATTCACACAAAAAGATAGGCCTTTTGTTCGTGGATAAAAGGGCAATGTTTTCGTTGGGTGCACTTCAAAGTGGAGGGGGTAACTTGTCCATTTAAGTGGTTGACAATGGGAAGGTAAACAGTGATTGTGTGGCAATTACTTAAAGGCAAACTTGTCCACTTCAATTCAGGGAGATTATGATCTGCCCTCATCTTGAGAAAATTCAAAGGCCCTCTGAAATTGATACAGGGAATTTTGTTCATAATAACTTTGTGGATCTAAATTCATGATGTAGCTTTTTCTTTTAGAAGATGAATGTTTTCAGGTGTTTGATTGCTTGTGTTGTTGTTGTGTTCTTCTTTTAAACTAGCTGTTAAGAAATAAACTTTGACAATATATTGCTTTAATCCCTCTAAAGCCTTTATGTACTTGGAGCAAATATCTACTGATCAGTGCCTACTCCAAACTTGGCATACCCCATACACATATTTTGCTGAAGCCAATGAAGAGGCTACGTGTACTCCGAACTCAGCCTACCCCATTCTTATACATGTGTTCCAAATTCGTTTCTGTAAAATAAAGAGAATGTAGAGTAAGGGTACGTGGGTATACCTGATCAGGGGGAGAAACCGATCAGCTGCAATTTACACTGTATAAAAAACGCAAAAAAGCTACTTTTACTAAAACAAAAACTTAGATGGTAGCTTACCCTATTGGATATATCCACTTAACCGGTATACCTTAGCTATGCGTTTTTATACAGTGTATATCGCGGCTGATCGGGTCCGATCGGGTATACAGGTACCCACCCTTACTCTAGGTGTTCAATGTTATCATGAATGGGTCTGTGCAGTACGTGTATTCTATAAACGGAATGTGTTGGGAGAAGGATAGAAATAAGCTGCAGATTATGGAAGAGATTGTGCAAAATATAAGATCCCGAAGTTGAGTTACATGAGACCTTATGCAAATGAGGTCAATCTTTTGGGCTGCTAGAGCACAGGTGGGGAAAAGGTGGCATGAGCATTGGACCATCATGATACAAGTCAGGAATTAAGGGCTTTCTTCTGAACCTCAAGGTAGGCAAGTAAGGCCATGTTATTCTTGGGCTGAACGAAGCGTCCATCATTTTAAAGCTGGAAGACAGGTTGTGGTTTTTGGTGGGTAATGATGAAGGTCTGTTTTCTAGTTAAAGATGCCTACGTCTAACATGATCAATTGCTTTGCCCTCTATGTTTGTCATTTTATCTAGTACCATTTACCGGGTACCAGAAATTGCCATTGGTTGCGATACTTAAACTGATTCTGTGCGTAAATTCTAATAAGATGTCCTTATTTGGATTGAATATTAACTAGTACCGTATACAGCTGAATGTTCTAAATCAATTCTTGCCGAAGCAAGTTTTAGTGTGCTGAAAATCAAATCCACAAGAAAAACCAAATTGTGTTATCAATGAGTAAAAAAATCAAAGAAAAAACATAAATAATGCTCAATGCCCTCCCCCATACTATTTTCAAATAAATCTTTGCTTCTGGGGGGGGATTTTGATGTTTACATGGACTTAACAGTGCGATTACATTCCTAGTGCAACTTTCACGATCATGTTACTACGTTAATTGTTACATACTTACATTACACTAGAAGTTACATTGCAACCCCCCCCGACATTAAGCATGGCAAGAGTTTAAAAGTTGAACTACAAGGTCCCGCCATAAATTAAGTCACCTTCCGAATTAAGAATTTTTTTTATCATACCCCCTGGGGGCAGAGAAGGGTCATATGGGTGACATATGGGAATGTTGGGTCTCTGGGCTCCTGCAAGGCTGATGTGAATGACTGTAGTTCTCCTATAGTTTGCTCATTTATAATAGTCAGTGTAATTTTTTTTGGGGGGAGTGTTAACCACCAAGTTCCCACCCAAGGTTGATAAATCGGTGGCCCCAATTCCCCCTGGCCCAAGAACAATAAACAGAACCATATGGCAATGCAATTGACCATGACTGTGCTTGTTCACTGTCTCTCTCTGCTACAGTTTCATGAGTCTCAAAGGATTAAAATTTAATTACTAAATTGAGTAAAAGTACTCAAACTCGAGGAAAACTGATATGTTTTGTCAGGTATTGTTTTAATAGACTCATTAAAATTGGTTGAATTTTGACATTTCATATTATTGCTTCTTTGAAATATTTATTTGTTTAATGTGCTTGTTGAGCGGGAATAAAATGTTAGCATTGGTGGAGCGGGTGCAGTTGGAATTTCGCTAGGAAATTTATCCGGTCCGGCTGATATTTTCTCACACACTGTGGCTTCACGCCCGGGCTCCACAGGCTTTGAAAGCAGCCTGGAGCTTGCCAGTTCAGGTTTCTGCTGTGCGTGAAATTACCCCAAAATTGATCTCAATTACTGTGGAAAGTGGCATCTGACACGGGCAACAGGGTTGGCTGGTAGTAGTTTCACTGGCTAGGCAGGTTGCAAGTTGAAGAGGTCTTGACTTATCGACAACCAGGGGTGCGAATTAAAACAAGAATGCACTGTTGTCTGAAGAGAGACACTTTCAGAATTCAGGTTGCTTTAAAGATGCACTGTCATATCTTTGATTTTACTTACATTCTGATGGAATAAGTCCCGCCTGTCCCGGGCAAAGACAATGACCGGATTATCTGGTGATTTCAGTTTACAGATGCCTGGTATCACACAGGTTTGTAAGGATTGTGTTTTAATTTTGAAAAGCAGGTGGGGTGAATTGTTCAACAGGGTTCAGGACAAGTAAACTCAATGGGAGACTTTTAAGAACCGGTCTTCAAGTCAACAGTACATGATGTTTCCTCAAACCGATCCACATACCAATTGTCAGCATGCAAAGCCTCAAATCTTTCTTGGGTTCTACTCCTTTGTCGGTTCGCAAGTTCGCAACCTCATTCCATGTCAACTTGGTCGTTCGTTGACATGATCTGAAGTCAACTCAGTACAAAGTATTTGGACTGTTTTGGACTTTTTGTTTGTCAATGTATTGATGAAAAATCAAGACACCCAATCTTGCTCTTATCCTGGCTGATACATTCGAATTATGACTCATGTGAAGTGTGATGAAAAGATGGGAAGATGATTAATTCTGCTATTTTTGAGGGGTGAAAAAAAAAAATCACATGTCGATAAAAAACAGAGCTGTAAGTAACATGCCTGTCATTTGGGCTGTTGCACAGTCTAAAAAATGTTAGCCCAGTCTGCACAGGATATTCCTGTCTTTTTGTTTTCCCAATTTTTTTTTTTCTGGGGGTCGTCTAGACCGGTATTATCATTGGCCCGTATGCTCCCTTCTTGCGTTAATTTTTTTTTTTTTGGAAATGGTCTGGAACTAAAAGTAGGACAGACTTGCCAGACTACATTTCCTGGAGCTGATATGCATTACTTAGTCTGTAGTCAAGGGATGGTTTGCCATTGGCAATATCTCTGATGTCTGTCACATGTTCCTCTGATGTTCCACCCTGTGATACTCCTTGCTTTTCCCGCTCCACCATCAGTGATACGGCTAAGAATAGTTTGAATGTCTCATCATTTTTCAATTTACACAGGGTGGTATAGGCCAGGTGCATGCTGCATGCCAAGCTTTATTTATCTGGCGGCACAGGGGCTTGAATTTTAAAGAGGCCATAGGGATTCTGCTGCCCTGGTAATGAGTCTCGCACTCCTTTCCTATGTTCACATTGACATTGTGATCATCTATTGGGAGGGCCTCTGCAGAAAAGTACCTGTGACTAAGAAGAATCAAATTATGAACTCGGCAAATGCCATCATTATGTGTTATGTGACTTACCCGGTATGTCATTTCGTCACCGTTTTCACAAAGGGACAAAGTATGCCAAAATCAATGTTTTTTTCGAAATTCTTTTTTTTGGCCAAAATCTATTGAGGGTAATGCAAGGGACATCTTGGCTAACTCATTTTTGTTAAAATCAAATCAAATCATAGAGATCATGGATATCAATAAAGGGCAAATTGCACCCAATGGCATTTCAAGTTTTCAGGAAGAGACAAAGTATGAAAAATTCATGTTGTTCTATGGGGACAACATACAGCGCGTATGCCATTTATCGTTTTCACAAAGAGACAAATTCGAGCGTGCGTGCTGGCCAAACTACATGTATGAATGCGCAATTTTTTTCTTTTTATGAAGTGGCACTTTGTGCGTGTTTCTATTGGGAGATTTTGCATTTTCACGAAGAGACAAAATGCAATTGGCCCTTTAAAATAAATTGCTTTTGGAGTTATAGGGTCTATTCACTTTTAATTAGCACCTCGTATCAGTGTGAGTTTCGAGCTTCAAATTGGTATAAAAATGTTCTAAACATGCCCTCTAAAAAAGTAGGGGAAATCATCAATTTAAGAAGAGTTAAAATTTAAAGTCGATTTTCTCAAAACTATAGTTTCACTGTGTGAAAGAGTATTATATTAATAAGTGCGCATTTATTCACATCTTGCCGAATTTCAAAAAGAAGTCATTGGAATCAATCAGGTTTGGTGAACAGGGTGGTTTGGTCTCAGTCACTGCACGATTTCAGATTTAAAATTGTGACACACTTGTATGAAACAGCACATTCATGTCATTCTTGAATCTTCCATGGTTTTGTTGCGAAGAGGATGACATGCTTGTTGACATTTAGGACTACTATAGGTCATGTGACTAATAGGATGCAATCAGTCATATTTAACCTAGAATGATATTCATGCTGTAAAAAAAGTGTAATTGAGTGGATAATTCTATTTTGAACATTGCATGCGCAACTGCATGCACATCATTCTTTGGACCATACTTCCGATATCGAATGACATCATATATTTACACAGATGATTGTCATGTCCTAGGGCATTTGGTCTCATCTCAAAGGGCTGTGGCTACGGCTACGGCTATAAAGGCCAACGGTGCATTGAGGCCTTTTCAAAGGCATGCATGGATCTTGCTCACTATTTTTTTATTTAAAAGTGAACAAAGAAAATTTAACTGAAGTTGGATTCGAACTGGCGACCTCCTGAATAGCGGCAACAGGAGGTCGCTGCTTCAAATCCCGCTCCAGTCTATTTTTCTTTGTTCACTTTTCAATTAATTCAAATTCAGTCAGTTTCCCTTGTGGTTATTTGATGATTATTCTCTAATTTGTTAAAATTGAGCTGGAACTTCAACTTGATGTCATATTAATGTTGGATCATACAGAATACGAATGCTTGAACTTTTCCCAAATGACATGAAAAAGCCTTTAAATGCTATCGTGCCAGTGCAAACTTCTTTTTTAAAGGCCAAGGTTTTTCATTTTTAAGGGGGGCAGCCTTATGAGAGAAACTGAGTTAGTTTTCTAACCTAGAGGCAGCAAGACAATGACAGGTGCATGGATCGAGGCCATTGCCACTGTGAAGTTCATTTCTGAATTTCCACTGGCAGCGGCCAGTACCATGTGGATGCTGTCTTTCAGCAGCTTGGCATTTTCTCCTTGAGGAAGCCTTGGTGTTTTTTTTTTCAAGTTCAGCTTTGGCAGCGTTCCTGCCTAATACCACAAGCAAAGGTCAAAATAAAGATTCTGGATACTTCACTATCGACTGATATGTAACTTGGTCTTTCAGTCAGTAACAAGCCATATTTTTATTATGTTGCAGTGGGGATAGAAACTTACTTTTAGATTTAAGGTTTCAACAGCTGATTGGATGTTAGATTTAAAACCCAAAAGTACATCAAACCTGTAGGTTGACATGCCCAGCGCCCATACATTGCTTCCATGGTAGGGATCTATACTGTTAATTATTGTCATTGGGAAGTCAACAAAGGAAAATTGACTGGAGCGGGATTCGAACCAATGACCCCCGGAATACCGTATCGGGTGTTCTACCAACTGAGCTATCCAGCTCTATAGATGTTGGTGGTGTCCCAAAATGTCAATTATCTTTGTTTCTTGTAGGGCTTGGACTTTAGTATTTTGGTAATTTGGTCATAAAGTCATGCTTGCCCCTTGTAACTTGTAAGGGGCATTTGAGTAGCTCCCATTTTAAAAGCAGGGAACAAGTGATTATTGAAAAAGGCGCTGGAATCACAACCAAGGCAGCAGATGCCCCAGTAGCTCTAAAATTCCAGGGCGGTTAGTAACGGCCCACCCTGGCAGTATATCCTCCCTTGGGTAGTACTTAAGACAGTATTTCAGATTTATTGTTATAATCTTCAAGCCTCCAGTATGGAACACATGCTTGTAGCTGTTTGTTTATTTTTTTATTTTGGCTTAAATAGGCCCCATACCTCCCTTCTCCTCTTGTGGCCCCTGCCCAATTTTTTTCCATCACTCACCAATGACTCATTGCTCCTTGTCTGAAATTTCAGGGAGTAGTCTGTTGAAGAACAAAGTTGTTTGATGAATTAAAAGATACTAAATAATAGTTGTTATTTACTCGTGGTTAGAATCATGAAGTACAACTGTTGGTTACTACTGTTTTAACCATTATGTATTGTAGATTTCAGGGCTTGCATTTGCAGTTGCACACAGCAAAGGCAATTTTTCTTAAGTTTTGAAAAGTAACTTCTTGGATTGAAGTTGGAGAGAAAATGTTATTTTGACTGAAGTATTTGAATGCGGTACGGTCATGAAGGCTTTCGATCGATCGTAACGTTGATTTCACGAAGCCCTACGATTGATAGTGTATAACTCGAGTTACGAAGGATAACCCATAGGGCTGCAATGCATCACAAGTCCTACGATTGATAGTAAGTTACAATGAGTTTGGTGAAATATCAACTCTGAGGTCGATTTCACCAAACTCATCGTTACGTTACTTACTACATGTATCAATCATAGGACTATGTGGGATACGATGGGTTATCCTTCGTAACTCAAGTTACGATCGATAGTACGGCTTTGTGAAATCGACCCTTGGGCTCATAGACACTGATACTGATTTGCCTCCATTGCTCCTGTGCTCTGGCCACCAAGGAAATTACCTCTGTTACTACCTCCATAAAGTTCACACCCTCGCTGTTGCTATGGTGCTAAGTATAGTGGCAGGATGTGCACATGTGTAGTTGAATTAAACAAGTATTGTAAATAACACAGTGAAACTCAAGGGGCTTGCTTGATGCGTCCCATATGTTGAGGATTTGTAATACTGCCCTTAAGTTGTATCCACTTCTGATTCAACTTCCTTCAATCCTATAGCTAATGGAGGCCATCCAATGTAGATATCTTAAGGACGTTTCACACAACAGTAACTTTTACTTATGTGTCATTTGTACCAGTCTACCCTCTGCCAATGATTCAAAATTTCAACACGGGTCAATCATATGCTATGTTCTGCAAACATTCTAGCATTTACCAATTGTGCTTCAATATGTTCTAACCATCAACTTGAGGGCGCTGCACTTCGACCAGTGGTTTTGGTCAGATGAAAATTATTTTCCCTATTATTGAACATTTTCATATTTGATAAGTAGCTTATAATCATTGATAGTGAATTTCTTCCAGTTGTAAGAGTTGTTTAGTGTATTTTTTCTTTGGCTTTCAATTGTGTGCTTTGTTTTTGTTGTAAATAAGCTATTTACCTTTCTTATGTTTTTCTCGTTTTGTTTTCTACAGGCCTGCGTAGGATGTGTCAAAGACAGATGTATATGCAATGGAACAAAAGGAGACAAGGTTTGTGGAATCAATTTCGTCAAACATTGTCACGCCGAGCGGCTTTAAATCTTTTTACCTTGAGTTTGTTGCCAGTGGGGCAAAGTATAGCGATTCAATTGACATTGTAACAATTACTATGGTGATCCAGAGGGATTTTGACTGTTCATTGATAAAGCACAGGGAATTGGGATTAAATTTATGCTCTGCACCCAACTGATATACAACGTAGTGCTTTTACACCAGGGGCCAATTTCATAGAGCTGCTTAAGCACCAAAACTTGCAATGGCCGAAATCAAGTCAAAAGCAGTAAACATCCCTGACACGAAATCAAGTTTGATCAAGGAAGACTTTTCATGCTTAAGAAGCAAATTTTGTGATTTTAAGCAGCTCTATGACTTTGGCCCCTGGTCTATCTGATTTATGGCTTTGGCAGAAGTGGGGAAAAAGTGCAGAATGAACCCACAATGAGCTGAGGACTTGGTCCCAATTCACAGATGAGGTTGTTCGTGTACAGAATGGATCTCTGGGTTCCCATAATATTATCATCCTTACTCAAATAGTTTTAAAGGATTTTGGAGGCCAATGGCCAAGCAAAACATTTTTTTGTGGAGTTGTTATCTTTATAGTCTGTCCAGAGGACTTTGGTTGTTTGGACCAGATTACGTCCCAATCATAACTTGATTGTGGCAGATTTGTTCATATACCAGCTAGATATGGGTTTGTGTTGGGATGATTGACTGGGAAATGCTGATAACAGTAAATATCAGGGTGCTATATCCTAGCTCTATGGTTATACCAAGCATTAAAGATAATTCCAATGAGTATACTTGTACTGTTCAAATAATGGTGTTTGTTCAGTGAGTAATGCTGGACCCTTGTCTAGATTTATCATTATGAATAGGCCTAAATAAACGTTTCAATTTGGGTTTCATTGGAAACTGTTCAATCTCCAAAATGGCAGCCTGCAATATTTCATGCCAAAGTATTTCTAATTGCCTCACAGAAAAAAAAAAACATCTCTGGAGACCTTTTTTTGTCAAAGGCAAACAAATCGGAAATCGCTGACACAAATTATGCATGCCTTAATGAAATTTGACAAAGGAAGAGATTTATATAAAATGTTGCTGCTCAGACAAAACGGTGTGTATAGACCACCTCACCCTCACTTTCAAAGAAGATAACTTTTTCCCAGGCATTTAGTTCAGTTCAGTTATCATGATAAATACCCCTCTGTTATGTGTGTATTCCCAGTATAAGCAAAAACCAAGGCCAACTTTCACAGTATGAAAGGCAATTATTGAAAAGACTGTTATGATATTCGATACTTGTTTTTGCTTTGACCAGCAAAATGACGTCCTACGGAATAAATGTATGATTCCATACTGTACTGATGCAAATACATTTCCCTTTATATGTTGCAGGTCTAAAACTTTAATCTGATAAAATGATAATCTAATTCAGACAGTCATTGAAAAGTGAACAAAGAAAAATTGACTGGAGCAGGATTCGAACCGGCGACCTTCTGAATTATATTGATTGATCAAATTGAGTTGCTTGCCTGCAACTAGCGATGATGTGGATTCTTCAATTTTATCTCATTATAAAAATGAACTCAAGTCACTGGTAAACATCTGTTGAACTTGTCCTGCATTTCTGATATAGTGCTTGACAGGTTTCAAGTCCTAAGGCATCCTAAGTGTGATCCAAGTTCAGTTTCTAACTTCGGAGGAGCTATTGAATAGGTCCATTGTTCTATCTAGGGTGGCTTCAGAAGTTCAGACATGCTTAGAGCTAGGTAGGAGCTGTCCCATGCCTGTGTCAAGCAGCTTGGACCTCTAGGGTTAAGCTCCTTAATCCCTCCCTGCCAAAAATGTCAGATTGTCCACCATTTGGAGGGCTCACAGGCTGAAATTTGTCAGTGGACGACCAAGACCCCCATGTCAGAACCACGCCAGGCACATGTTGTAAAACATGATGTGAAAATGTTTCATGTTTGTTTTGAGAGGTTAATCCTGGCTTGATGTAGGCCAACAAGACCCTCCCAAATCACACCATGATTAATACGTGGGTGGGTTAATCTGGGAAGGTGAAGTTACTGGCATGCAGTAGATTCTTGGACCTGACCTGAACAGTGAACACATTCATGGAAATAATCGTGGACTTCCATGGTTTGATGTAGAAGAACTCTGAGAAGTTAAGGGTTGGGTCCCTGTAGTGTTTTCATAAAAAAAATATCTGGTGCCCCCAGATTGCCCTCCCATTCTCCCTTTACTATGGGGGAGAATTCAGGTAACTTGAAATAATTCCAACCTCCACATGTGCCTTTTCTGACTACAGAGGGCAGTAGATAGACTGGTCATTCCCTTCATGGCTTCAGTGAAATTTTAAGCTTGAATGAAAGAAACACTGAACTTCAACAAATTGTTCCCCATTTTTAATGGGGGATCTTTCCTAAATCTGGATTTTGGAGAAATCTTTATTCATTTAGGTATATTGGAGTTTGTGTGTTTTTTTGGACTTCATATAGAGCTCGGAAGTCCTACCGGAGTCCTAAGAAAAGGCCTTAGTCTGACCATGGAGCTAGGAAGCTTCCATGGTCTGACTGGGAAAAATCTGGAAGGTTGCCCCAGGGCAATGGAAGGGGTTGCCCTAGGCCAATGGGAGGGCAAGAATATGTAACATTATACATTTGTAAGACATTTACACGTTTTTCAACCAGTTGCAGGATTGTTCTTTGTGGTGACTTTAAGTACAGTATAAACAATTGGAATTTTGTGTAATATCAAGAACTATAAGTCTTAATGCATATTATGGTATGTTTATTTTGATTGAGAATGTATTTGAATGAGGGAAAGTCTCATTAGATTCAAATGTTGTATATAATGGAGTTTTTGTTTTATTATAAATGTTCACAGGGTGACAGAGGATACATCGGTCTCCCAGGCCATGTAGGCCAGCCGGGTTACCCTGGCCCCGAAGGTCCCATTGGATACAAAGGAAGCAAAGTAAGTTCAATTTCTCTAACACTTTACGTCTCAGTTTACCTCCATGTCCCCAAACTACCTCAGTTATTTTTACTCTGTGTCAAATGTTGACCCCATTTTCAAATTGCAATCATGCCCCGTGACATTGTTCGCTTGGGGTTATCAATATATTCCTCTATGGTTCACCTAATGGTGGACATATTTCTGTTCTCTTGCAAAACGCTCTAGTTAGCAAGCATACTATACTGGACCCTGGCATTGGAGAAAGACAAGCTCTGGGGAATTTGTTAAGAAAATAAATACAGGACTGGGCTGGGTGGAAAACTTTAAACAAAGTGATTACACCCTTCAGTAGCCATCAGGCATTACATGTACCTCCTTGGAATTCAACACTTGAAACTATTTACAAGAGGCCAACTGGGGATTGACCTGCATGAAAGTGACCCCAAGTAGGGGTGGAGATAGATTTGGGCAAAGGGGTTATTGGGTCAGCAAAGGGAGGCAGAATCAAACAAAAACCCTGAAGATGTTATACCTGATGACCTTGAATCTTCTTTGTCTCACTGTTGACGCTTTCATGGACATATTTTTCTCTCCTTTTTCTACTCCTCTGACAGGGAAGCACTGGAACCGCAGGCTCCATCGGTCCCAAGGGCTACAGAGTAAGTAATGTCACTTCCAATTCAAGGTGTAATACATGATTGATACAGGTACAGAACAGCACTCACACTATGTCTGATCAAACATGTACATGAAATAATAAACCTGTGAAAATTTGAGCTCAATCTGACATCTGAGTCACCAAAAAATAGCGAAAACCTGAATCAATTTTTCTTTAAAACATAAAAAATGGTTTTGATCTTATCCCGAGATCAAAACTGTTTTCGGTCTAATTTCTGGATAAATACACAATTTCAGGCGGAAATATTTTAACAGTATTTTTCTACCAGCATCATCTTCATACCCTGAAAATTATATGTAGGGGGCCTAAATTGTGCACATTTCTGTTTGGGTATGTTACCAATCCTGTACTGTACCTTTAAAGTGGGAAATCTGAAGGAAACCAAGGTTTCTGAAAGACAGTTTTTGAAACATATTTCAATCATATTCCCTTTTAGTAAAAATTCAAGTCAATTTCAAATAGTATCAATCATCAAATAGCCACAAGGGATACTGACTGGATGAATTTCAAGTCATTGAAAAGTAAACAAAGAGAAAATGAGTGGAGCGGGATTCAAACCAGCAACCTCCAAAATACCGTACCGGCGCTCTTACCAAGTGGGCTTTAGGGCTGGATAGCTCAGTTGGTATTAGAGCGTTGGTACTGCAGTATTCCAGAGGTCGCTAGTTCGAATCCTGCTTCAGTCAATTTTTGTTTGTTCACTTTTCAATGACTCAATTAGTACATTATGTACATACATTAGTAACCCCAACAAACATATGAGTGGACAACAATATAACCGTTTATGATTCCCTCCCTTGACTTGTCTCTTTAAAAACTCCCATTTTGCCTTTTGTTTCGGAAGCTTCCACTTGTACTTCATTGCCTTAGTACATTGAGGCCGTGTCCCGAATCTCTGGCTGGGACTGCAAATAACACACAAGTCTATGGAAACAGCTGCAGTCACTGGCTAGTAGCTGACCCATAGATCTGTGTGTGATTTGCAGCCGCAGCCAGAGATTTGGGACATGGCCTAAGTTTCCAGTTTCTTGAATGATTTCCAATAACCGTTAACGATATATCTGCGTTTTCATCACAGGGTAGTCAAGGAACACCCGGCTTCCCAGGGAGCCCCGGCTTGCCTGGGCTGCCCGGACCTGAAGGACCCTTCGGAGAGCCCGGTATGCCCGGATGTAACGGAACAAAGGTGTGTTTGTGTGTGACTTTCTTTTAGACATTCCCAAGAAAATATGGAGCATGGTGGACACAAAATTAGGCATGGGTGATTCTGTGCAAAAATTAATTGATTCTTACATGTACTCAGAAACATGTACTGTTTCTCAGGTAGCAGCATTGCTGCAAGTATCGATAAAATGATCCTTGGGATATAGCGGTGTGTGCGTGGTTTTGTGGCTTCTGACTGCCAAACGGACAAAGATAATTGACTATTCGGGACACCACCATCGGGGCCATGGAACCACTCACATGCCCTGTTGCATTATCCAAAAAAACATTTAAGATACAAATAATATTACCAATGCTGCAAACCTGAGAAATGGCAGTTTGGCATTTTTATAATATCACAATTATTGTTAGTTTACTTTGTTTTATACACATAAAAACAAGCGTAAAAGCTATCTAGGGGATATTCCAATAACCAATGAGATAACCCTGGAGTGTATACATGTATTCTGAATCACATGGGAATGCTTAACAAATAAACCCATCAGGAGCAGATCCAGGAATTTCCAAAAAGGGGGGGGGGGCGTGGAAATAAAATGCACCAATTCAATAGTGACAGATGCATTTCGGGGCGATCAAAGCTAACTAATTTTGTCTCCCCCCTCTTTTTCTTCTCTTTTTGAGTCTTTCTCCCTCCCTATGTATTGTTTTTTCCTTTTTCTTTCTTTTTTTCTTTTCTTTTTCAATCTGTGCTTTTTTTTTTTGCTGGAAGAAAAGGGGGTGGGGCGTGCACCCCCACTCCCCCCTGGATCCGCCCCTGCCCATCGTGTATTATTATCTAATGCTGCTACCACAAAGACAGTAATCGTCTTTATAGGAAGGCCAAATTAATAAGATCTCATAAATAAATGTGTTGGCTGGCTCTAGTGAGACCACCATTACCTACCCTCATGTCCCTGACATATCAAAGAGGGTATTTGATGCTTTATGGCCGGCAGCTGTGGCATTTGAGCCTTGTACAGTCCGTTCCCATGCCATCACCTTCCACTAATTGGTGATCTCCTCTGTAGGGGTGACGTGTTAGTACCTCACTCCATACGATAACCTGTGGAGTGGGTACTTGAACCACTTCACCAGTCCAAAAACATCAAGAGGGTACACTCATGGAGATAGAAATACACTGTTCTGATCTCTATAAAAAATATTTGCTAGCTTGGACAAAAATAGTCCAGGAAAAGAAGTGCAGCCTGTTAATTACATTCATTTTGTCTCGTCATAAAATATCTGTATGGCCATCAAATTATTATATTTTTTACAAATATTGCCCAACACAAGGCCCTAGAGGGCCACTCAAAGGTGAGGGCTAAAGGAAAGGAGAGAGAAAAACAGAGCAATTAGGAAGATCTGTTTGCAAGAAAGCTATTAACATCACCTATGTTTAATATCCACAAGGGAAACTTACTTGGTTAATTTTAAGTTCGGTAATTGAAAAGTGAACAAAGACAAAATTTACTAAAGTGAGATTTGAACCAGTGACCCCTGGAATACCATACCGGCGCTCTACCAACTGAGTTTATCCAGCCCTATGTTGGTGATGTCCCTAATGGTCAATAATCTTTGTTCGTTTGGCAGTCAGAAGCCCTGAAACCACTTGCATAATGACATATATCCCAACGACTATAAAATATCTCGTTATTTGATACAGATGGCGCATCCAAATTCTGTACAGTGTTTTACACGTGACAAAGACATAACAACAAAACTTTACAAAGTTTGAGAGCCGAAATGTTGGAACTGGCTCAATCACCTAATGAAAATTCCAGTATTGACAGAGAGAACAGCAGCACTTCCTACTACATAATTCCTCTGCGATTGCTGATGTTTACATACCAACAGACTATTTCTCAACGATAATTCTCGCAGCATTTCTCAACGATACTTTCCTCCCAGGTTTTAATTAGATCGATGAAGTTTTAAAAGACGTTCAACAGCAGTTTACGTCTGACTGTGGCCTTGTTGACATTTAGGTGCCGGCTAGACGGACATTGATTTCAATCTTCTATGACTAATTGAAGGGATTTTAGACACAGACCAGACAGAATTTCTCCCCAGCCTTCTTCACGTCCTCAAAATTGCCAAAATCTAATCCCCTTTAAGCATTTTGACATATGTCTGAGGATTAACGAAGCTTGAATGTTTTCTTTGCTTTCTCGTTTGAAATTCTCAGGGAGATTCAGGAAACCCAGGCCTGCCAGGCACTGGACCTGCTGGACCCCAGGGACCGTCTGGATCACGAGGACCAAAGGTAAAGAGACTCCCCCACCCTGTCCCCTTCCTCAATACCCTCGCCCCCTTCCCCTGAATGGAAATAAATGCAGCAGTTCAACACGAAAGGGCTTTTCACACTATACAAAATCTCCGGGTTGGAATCGGATCGAACCCCAAGATTTTTTCAAACTTTTCAGTTTTCACACTTGAAAATGTCCAACCCCGAGCCAACCAGGGTAGGACGGCCCGTATAACCAGATCAAAATCAACCCAGGTCCCTACTAATCTCAACCCCACAAATCTATAAAAAATCTCAACCAGGTTCCAAACTGCATTTTTCACTGTGATCTGTGTCATATGAACCGGTTCACCAAAAACGGTAGTGTGAACGTTGTGTTGCGTCTCTTCGATCTTGCTGAAATGGGGCGGAACCCGGTTGGATTCAACATGGTTCCAACACGGATCGAAAAGGAGATAGTGTGAAAAGATGATGACGATGAGAAGAAGATACGGTTTTAGAGGTGGGAGGAAAACCCCAGAGTAATATTCTGGGTAAAACCCACAGAATCAGGTAGGGACTGAAAACCCAATCCACTTGTGGACTGAGCCGGACTTGAACCCAGTCAACAGAGGTGAAA
Source organism: Astropecten irregularis (assembly GCA_963971285.1). Classification (NCBI taxonomy): domain Eukaryota; kingdom Metazoa; phylum Echinodermata; class Asteroidea; order Paxillosida; family Astropectinidae; genus Astropecten; species Astropecten irregularis. The sequence goes on along the minus strand of OZ020262.1, from coordinate 13,656,434 downwards.
GGCAAGGAAAGAACCGCTACGCCAACCTGACTCCCCTTATGAATCCCCGACACTCCCTCTCTATCCTCTACCCTCCCCGTGTGAAACCATAGGGTTTGTGGTACTGAAAGACAGACAGACCGGATCCGGCAAGGTATTTAGACAAGGTGGGTCAGACTCGGGATAAGAAAGGAAACGGACTCAGACAGGAGTCATCCAGGACGGTTATCAGAGTGCCCGCTGATAGACAGATAGCCCCTGAGCTTGAGCAGTCTTTAGTATCGCCTCCACTACAGAGAAGGGTAGTGAACTCTATACCCTTTGCCTATCACAACAAAGCACTCCGCTACACAGGTTTTTCTTGTCCCTTTAGAGAGACCCTCGATATCATGACGATTCCTTCTTTTTCAATACAAGTAATAAACTGTTGCAAACTGCTCATCAACCAAAAGAATGACCTGACATTTCAGGCTCTCCCAAGTCCAAACTCCACTCATATAATATATTTCAGTTCATTATTTTGGCCGATGAGCAATTTGCAGCAGTTTATTACTTGTATTAGATGATTTTTAATAGCATCTTATTAAAGGCTTGGAGTTAGGAGGGCCTGGCGCATTTCGATCCTAGCGGGATCTTTATTGAAGGCTACCATGTTATCAACATGGCACCTAACATGCATTTGAGGCCGTGTCCCAATTCTCTGGCTGCGACCGTAAATGACATACAAGTCTATGGAAATGGCTGCAGTCACTGGCTAGTGGCTGCCATAGGTACATGCGTAATTTGCAGCCGCAGCCAGAGAATTGGGACACTGCCTTTATACTCAGGGATGACTGAAGATTCCAGAGGTCATTTGCATGACTGGTCTGTTGGTTGAAAGGAAAGGGGACACAAACAAATCTTAAAAGCAAAGCCATAGGATCATTTTCATTTGCCATAAGCTGTTATCAGAAGGTGATAAGATCAAAAGGGCATCTTCCTGTGTGAAAAGTGCACTCACTGACCGCATGACCTAATGGTGTGTCTGGGACATTGGCAATGGCCCCACTCTCTTCCCATGAGTCTGGAGTGAGTCCCACGCTGCTCAGGGTTCCTCAGGCTTGGCACTTTAGGCTACAAAGTCTTTACTTCCTGCCTGGGCAGATTAGAAGTCTGTGAGTAATGTTCCTTGGTTTAAAAATGGCCATGAAAGTTTGTCAGGGTGGTTGTTGTTGTTTGGTGGAGAGGGGTTTTAGGGAGGTCTGCTACCCATTGCTAGTCAGAAACTGAAAGGGTACATACTATAAACACATTGGGTAGACATTATATATCAGTAATTCACCTGTGTATTGTATAATTTGCCTGGTTTTTCTCCCTCCAAGTTTCGAAGAAGGTTTTTGAATCATTATAAATTTAGTCATATAATACTGGTGCCTGTTTTTCATAGATTTGCTAGTGTTGAAATTGTTGTTGAATTTAATATATCAAAGCAGGATTTGGAACAATAGGGGAACAACTGGGATTGTTAGTGGATGGGACATTCCAGACTTTAACCTGCCATCATAAATCAAACTCATAAAATAATGATCTCAGTTTATATAAATCCTCAAGATCCTAACCTAGAGTTGATCTGGAGTTAATAAGGTCTCACACCGAGTCATCTTATGCCCTCCTTGTGGGCTTTGACCTGACCTTGGTGACCCAGTCTTGGGTAATTTTGCCTGAACTACTGGGATGGAGATCTGTCCTGTAGGAGGTAGCCACCTACCTGTTTCTGGTACTAGTCTCCCCAGATTGGGTATCCTTCATATCTAGTGATCCATGTACAGCAGGTGGGAACAACAGGTGGGAACGTTGTGAGCAGAATGATAAGTGCCTGCCATCAGTTTATATACGGTAGTACACAGTTACTCATGACCATCCATCCTTGATCAATTTAAAGCCCTCCTCAACCAATTCATGAACTTCCGTTCATTATGTGTATTAACACACGCCTTTACAAGGACAATGTATTAAAGGGATGGTACAGAACTGGTTTTTGCGACAAAACCATTGCTGACAGTGAAACTAAGCACATTATGTAATCCATCATATACCTTAACTGACAAACCTGTAGAAGTTTGAGGTCAATCAGCCATCTGGGTCACGAAAAAATAGTGAAAACCCGTTAACACATTTCATTGATATTATGTGTTCATAATAAAATGCTTCGAAGCGATTTGTTCCAATCGGGAAAATAGTTTCATTTATTTCTCAACGAATATGGCATTTCAGACAAAAACATTTCATGGGATGTTTTCTCCTATCATCACCATTATATACTGTTTAAATTTTATGTGAATCTGTGATCTTGAAGTGTATTTTGTCTTACCAATTCTGTACCATCCCTTTAAAGAGATTGTTATTAAAGAAAAGGAAAGGGGAATGTCTTTTTAATAAATCAATAAATGATTAATTAAGAGACAAAAACATACAGACGTGTTAATGCTTTTTTGTTTTTGTTCCTTGTTATCTCTGTACAGGGCGAACCAGGTGAACCAGCAGTAAATCTACCAGGGAACAAAGGAGATCGTGGATACTCAGGAGATCCCGGAAATTCCGTCAGTATAAAGCTTTTTATTGTATCACTTTTTGGGTTGAGACAATAGGGTAAGGTGACCATATTTTGTTGAGATGATCTGGGGACAGTGATCCGTGTCCTGGGGGAGGGGTATCATTTCGAAAGACTTTTGAATCAAGAAAGTGCCTACATGCAAAATAGTGGCATCTATGGACATCTTGTCCAGTTGACATGAGTGGGTTACATACATGCATGTCTTAGACGGTTAGAATGGATCTTCTTCAGCGCAGCATTTGTGTTCCGAGTTTTGGTGTTTTTTTTAGGACAATTGGCATTTTCGGTTGCATTTCGTCGAATTGGGGACATTTTCGGGGACAATTCAAACTGTGGCGTTTATGGCCAATGAAAGAAGTCTGTGTACCAGATACTATTCAGATTAAACTCGCAATATTAGGATACTTTGCTGTTGACTTTTGACCTGTTACTGGAGAAGTGGAGGAGGATTGAGGTGAACTAGGCTCGTTAGTCCAAATCCACAAGATTCTGAGGTACATTTCTGTGCCACGCCCTCTCTATTGGCAACCACCTTTGGCCAATTGGCCCCAACTCTCCTAACGCCCTCCGATCTTCTCCCTTCTTCCATATTATGGGTCAGCTCAGTGGTTTCTGTTTAGATTCACACTCAATAATGTAAACCCCCCTTTGAACCCAACCCCTGTCTTTTTCCAGAGTTAAACACCATCAATCATTCTGACATCCAACAAAAGTTGTGTGCTTCGTAGAAAAAAATATAATTGCAGTTCTTTCCTGTTTGGGAGGGGCATTCCTGCAAGTACAAGTTCATCCTGGGTTCAAGAGGAGTTAGAATAAGACCAGGATTATTACAAACCAAGGCCAACATGTCTGGAGCTTTAACTAGACTCAGCAGCAGGATTTGTTTCTCTGAGGGTTGGGGACTCATAGAAAAGGGAAATACAAGTAATAAACTGCCGCAAACTGCTCATCAACCAAAATAATGACCTGAAATGTATAAATTGCTTGGGAGGGCATGACAATTCGTCGGCGTTTTTACGACCCGGCAAAATAAGGGCCCTTTTTTCAACATGGACATTCACCATAATTGCGCATAACAATGTGGGCGTTTAAACGGTAAATTTATTGGTGTAACATCCAAAATTGGTGTAGAAGTTCTGAATTATTCAGGGTCCACAATTATTGGGAAAAGGGTCCACGATTGGAAAGCATGTACAAAACCAATGGAGCTGCTGCCAAAAAGTTGAAGTCCAAGCAAAAAAAAAGAACACATGTGGGTGGGGAGATCAGACTGCCCATCTTAACTACCTTGCATAAATAACCTTCCTTTGGCAAATAGGCCTACCCAGTGTGGTTACATACCTCCCCAATTTCTCTTGATCTAGCTCCAGCATTCTATATAAAGCCAAGGGACCAATTAATTATCCACACAACTTTCAAGACCAGTTGTTGGCGGCTGGACTTCATAAATAACAAGTCAAGATTGGGGGATTTATTTGTTTGTGTGTTTTGGTTGTATGCTTTTTCGCCTTCGCTACTGTTGGGATTTATTTGACATGTTGAGGTCACAAAACAATATTTCATAATTGCATCCCGTCACGTTTCCTCCTTCAATTATTTTTGTTTTCTCTGAGGGGTTACGTATTTAAGTGGTGGCTCTGGTGTTGATTTCCATTTCAGAAAAGGAAATAAAATAAATTTTGCAATTTCTTAAATTTCATTTCCCATTCATGTACAGTATAAAAGCCCTGTCCACACTGGACTTTTTTCCCCAGGGGTTTCACCGAGCTGATGGGTAAATGAAAAATGGGCAAATATTACAGGTGTCTGCACTTGGACTTTCGACATCACTTTTCCTGAAATGTATTTTTTATGAATGATTGACTTGACGGCATTTTCTAAGCCATACATACGAGGCTTGTTTGTCCGAACATCCGGGTACTCAAGGCAAGTAGTTGCTATTAATGTGACATGAGCACGGAGCCCTATTGGGAATAATCAGTACCAAGTATGAAACCTAATTATGCACTTGTTATCTTTTCAGGGTGTGGATGGACCGATTGGCTACAATGGAGCAACAGGGCCACAAGGACCCCAAGGATATCCTGTAAGTTCTTCAAGGTGTAAAGTCATGCTAATCCTTGCTTCCCCAAATCCCATATCTTCCCTGTAAACTGCCTAGCACTATATTAGCATCTGCTGTAGGAAGTCAAATCCATGGGCTAGAACGTGACAAGATGGTGATCCACTGATAATATTCAGATAACTCAATATCATATATACACCAAAAAGACTAAGGGAAGCCATTTTTGATTCTATATTTCGTTCTATTCAGTCAGTTTCCCTTGCAGTTATTTGATGATTTGATGATTTTTAGTGATTAAAAAGGCGCATCCTCTTTGAGTGATCCCCTGTGTACTGTTTCTCAGGTTGCAGCATTGCTATTGCTGCATGTATCTTCAATGATCCTTGGGATATAGCGATATGTGAGTGGTTTCATGCATGGCTTCTGACTGCCAAACAAACAAAGATAATGATACCACCAACTTAGGGCTGGATAGCTCGGTTGGTAAGAGCACCATGCCGGTACAATATTCTGGAGGTCGCAGGTTCGAATCCGCTCCAGTCAATTTTTCTTTGTTCACTTTTCAATGAGTTGTTTTTTTTCCTAGGAATTCAATTTAGATCTGCACTTGTTGCTTAAAAGTGATGGAAATTTTTCGCTCCTTGAGGATTCAATTAGAATTTCTCCTCATATACAGTAATTTGGAGAAAACTTTAGGTGGTGCCACACAGATTACATCACTGTGGTGGCATTTGTATGTTATTTTGCACACTGCCAAACCATCTTTTATTGAAATCTAGGAAGTCAGAAAGCTTATCATGAGACCGGCTTATCATGAGACTTTTGTAAAAGACCAACATACAACTCAGGTTGTCCATGCCGAATATTTTTCTATAGTTCTTGTTTTCTTTCAGGAATAATTTGTGCACTTTGTGTAGATCGAAAAACAGTACCATAGTTATATCATTTCAATCAAAAGAGGGCGCCATTCAAAAACTTGAGTTTGGATTGCAATGTAAAATCAACTGTGTATTGTAATTTTTGTTTGACAGGGTGAATTAGGACCTGTTGGACCTAAAGGAGAGAAAGGACCAACCGGCCTTGGTTTCCTTGGACAAAAAGGAGATAAAGTAAGTACCTGTATAGACCGATCTGACGGCACGATATACTGTCCGCCATTACTGCAGTGTCCCCGCCTGCCATTTGCCTGGCAACAAAATAATTTATGCTCCGTTGCACTCCATAATTGCAGGGTGTGCGCAGGTGTGGTTCTAGAGCCAATATTTTTGGGGGGCTAGAAGAGCCATTATTTTTTTTGGGGGGGGGGGGGGGGGGGCTAGAAGACGCAATATTTTGGGGGGATAAACCCTTCTTCTAACACTCGTTTCTGATATGTCTTTATTAGGAATATAAAAACAATATTGTTTTTTTCAATTGCACTTTTTTGGGGGCTAGAGAAAATTTTTGGGGGGCTCAAGCCCCCGGAAAGCAGGGACACTGGAACTCGGTGTGGACGGTCAGTCATAAAAAAGATAAGGTATCTTTGAACTGCCCCCCGATGATCAGAACCTAGTCTGAATGCTGTGCCAGTTTCCATTTTGTTGTGAGAGTTCCTAGATTGGGAAGTGCATGGGTGCTAGGCCTATTTTGTCCAGAAAGTCGCAGGATGTCGATGATACTGACCGACCTTTTTGTATTGTACCTTCAGGGATTACAAGGCAATCGAGGCCCTCGTGGTGAGCCGTGTGGCCCTCGACCCCCATTTGGAGGATCTAATACCACTTATTCCGTACCAGGTCCGAGAGGAGACAAAGGCGATCGGGTAAGGTGCTCTTAAAACCTGGGGCCAATTTCACGGCCCTGCTTAGCACAAAAATTATGCTAACCACAACATTTCTGTCTTTAATAATAAAAAACAGGATTCACAACCAAATTTCCATGGGGTGTGCATCACTTAGTGAGTGTTCTTCGGATGTTGTTCGGTGACCATGAATATCAGATGGAAATTTTAATGGTGTTTCATTTTATTAAGCAAGACATTTTGTGCTAAGCAATTTTTTTGTGCTCAACAGCTCCATGAAATCGACCCCTGCTCTCAAATTAGGAGTGTATATTGTTAAACATGTTCTCATTCTTGTACGCTTTGTTGTTGCATTTTCTTTTTTTTTCATTTCCCGTCATAAATTTCTGTGGAAACGTATGACCCTGTAGCATTATTTGAATAAGTAAAGATTTGACTTCTAGTTTCCAAATCATCTGAAGATTTGATTGGATGATGATGCTATTTATAGAATAGGCCCTTAAGCGAAAGCTATAGCTACCCGTATGTTTGGACAACATTGTACAATGTTTACGTGTATGGTGTAAGGCCTCATGAGAATGTACTCTGAGTATTTGGTGCAAATTTTGTATGTAAAACGTCGCAAAAATGGGAAGTGTCTGCATTTGCTGCAGGAAATTCAGATTTCGTGAAATGTATTATTTATGAATTTGTGAGTTGATGGCATTTTCTAAGCCATACGTATGAGGCTTGTCTGTAAGGAGTTCTGGGTACTAGCGCGGAGCGCTTATAGGTTCAGTAGCAGACGTCCAAAGAGATTTGAAACCTCTTGCAATTGTACCTTGAATTATGAGGTAATTTGCTATGTTTGTGTCACTTTAACAGGGCTTCCGTGGAATGAAAGGCAACAAAGGAGACCGAGGTTACTCTGGCAATCCTGTAAGTAAACAATAACAATAATAATAATAGTAATTACCGAAAATGCTACATTTGGGCAACAATCCCATAGACTTGTGCACTAATATAAACACTTCTTTTTTTTCCCTTGTTAGGAAATCTTGCCAAACCAAACTTTACAAACAAAGATTTTAGACTAGGAGGATTCCCAAAAACATGTCCCCGACAGTAACATTCTTTCTAGTTTTCAAGAAAAAATATTAGGTTGACACCAAATTGTCGCCCTAATTGTGGTCTGTCACCATAACATAGTTTTTTTTTGTGAAAAAAATGACTCTATTAAACAGTGTCGTTAGGGTGAAATTTCCATAGGGTTGTGCACAAACTTTACTTCCTATTTTTAAATAACCTCCCAACTTTAAATACAAATTTGAAATTGATAATTTGGATAGATTTTCCTCAAATCTGAAGTTTGATTGCTTTTCATTGCAGGGACTTTATGGTGAACGAGGCATGAAGGGACCTAAGGGAGAGACCGGTCCCGTGGGACGCATCGTAAGTTCCCAAAGACATCTACCAGACTGACTTGGACGTTCCTTTGTAAATACTGCAGGAAGGATGGATGAAAATAATTCTCCAGACTATTCGACCCCATGGCCTTAATATCCAGGAAGGAAATGACTAGCATTATTGTATTGTCTCTACTCGTCTCATCTCCCCATCCTGCAACACTGTTGACCTTATTCTCCATCTTCGTTAATCTTCCTTTCTATACCCCTTTCATCCCTGTTCTTTACACTCTGCATGTATCTTAAAGGGAGGGTACAGAATTGGTAAGACAAAAAACACTTCATAATCACAGATTCACATAAAACATACACAGTATAATGGTGATGATAGGAGAAAACATTCCATGAAATGTTTTTTGTCTGAAATGCCATATTCGTTGAGAAATAAATGAAACTATTTTCCGATTGGAATAAATCGCTTCGAAGCGTTTTATTCATTCGTAGAAATGCGAACAGTTCTCTGTACACGGGTTTTCACTATTTTCTCGTGACCCAGATGACTGATTGACCTCAAACTTCTACAGGTTTGTCAGTTAAGGTATATGATGGATTGCATAATGTGCTTTCACTGTCAGCAACTGTCGCAAAAACCAGTTCTGTACCATCCCTTTAACCCTTTCATTAGTGTCCACCTTTTAATACTGATCTTGCCTACCCTCTACACCCCTTTGATCCCTTCTCTCTGACCACGCTTGCCTACCTCTATCTTCCCTGAGGGATTTCATCCTCATTCTACAAACAATGACAGGATTTCATTACCAGAAATTTGTAAAGTCCGCGTCTGCGCAGGCGTGAACTCGCAACAGCACGGTTCCATTGAGTTTGTATACAGTCTTCCATTCATAAGGTCGTATTAACGTAGATGGTTTAATAAAGGAAGTAAATTGCAAATAGCTTAGATGAAAGACCAACTCATGAAGTTTTATTTGCCAAAGTTTTGCAGAAAATGATGAGAAAAACTAATTGTACATAATGCTTCCGAAAATCTCCCAAAAAGACCCACGATACGCTTTATAGCTCAAGACACTGAAACTGAACAACTCACTGAGTTTTAAGTCCAGTTTTCCTGAGAAAAGCCTACGAGTTGTAAATTAATGCAAATAGTGTCGATTGAGGGCGGTGTTTCAAAGTTTACATAGAGCCTAAAGATGTTCAGCTAGTAACAAATTTTACAGTGTATGCCCATGGGTCAAAGTTGATTGGCTGCGGGTGTTGGCAATGCGCATTATAGTTGACTGTGTTGACGGAGCGCGGCCAATGCGTCCCATTCACGCCTAGCTACCAACAATAATACATACTGAGCATGCGCGTTACGAACATACGAACACAGCGCCACCTTTCAGAAAGGGCAGTTTACGAATTTCTGGTAATGTTCTTCATGTTTTTTTTTTCTTTTCTAATTTTTGGTCATCTTCCTTATTTTGGCAGGGAAAACCTGGCAAAGATGGACCTCCTGGGGTGTCCGGTGATCCTGGTCAAAGGGGAATCCCCGGTGTACCTGGAGCAAACGGACGAGATGGACCTAAGGTAAATGCCACCGTTATTTCCCCAGTTGTTTGACGTTGACGGGGATTTTGATTTGCACATAAGATTGTGGCCAATGTTTAATGCTGTAGGCAAACCCTCACATACAGGCCTTCCAAAGGGCACTTCCATTGGAAAATCATAACGTCTGTTGAAGGGGGCACGAAGGCCAAGTTCCAGGGCAATGAAGGCCATGGCCTCCGTGGTCTCCGTTAAATTCAAGGCTTGCACATGACATCTTGCCTTTGACCTTAGTACATTTGTGGTCGTTTTTCACCAAGCATTAAGATCAATCTTAAATCATTAACCAATTATCCTAATTGCTAAGTAAAGTTTGATGTCACAATGCAAATCACCATGGTGATATTGAAAACTTATCTTAACGTTTCGTGAAATCCCGCCCGGACATGCTCAAAATGCCATCGGTATGTGGACTCGTTGATGGCATATATCATTCCTTCTCTTATGAGCATATGAACAGGGGCCAATCTCATGGAGCTGTTAAGCACAAACAAATTGCTTAGCACAAAATGTCTTGCTCAATAACACAAAGCACCATTGAAAATTCCATTTGATATTCATGGTCAGCAAACAACAGCCCAAGAACAATTGCAAGTGATACACAACACATGGACATTTGGTTGTTAATCCTGTTTTTTTGAAGACAGACATTATGGTTAGCAAATTTGTGTGCTAAGCAGGGCCATGAAATTGACCCCAGGTTTACTAGTGAGTGCAAGTACTTACACACTTAACGTTTTCCTATTGCTTTCATTCTCTTTTTAGGGATCCGCAGGAACCAAAGGTGAAAGGGGTCAAGAAGGTATTCAAGGACCTCCAGTAAGTATCAACATAAGAGCCTTTTGAAAATACAGTGGAACCCCACTATAACAAACACCGCTATACCAAACATTTTGGCTATACCGAACATCATCCTAGGCTCCTAATTTTTGTGTACAATGCATACCCAATATGGTTCTTTAAATCATTTTAATGAATGACCACTATAACGGACATTATCTGTGCATCCCATCATGTTCATTATAGTAGCGTTCCAATGTACCCGAGCTGCTAACGAGTCATTGCTGTTAGCTTCATTGTCCATAAATACGTCAGATCGAGAGAGTTGCTGGAAGACACAGGATTCTTCTTTAGTAACATATTAATATCAATTTATCTTACAATTTAGGGATCACCCGCTAATACTACAGGCATAGGGAAACCAGGGCCGCCAGGACCTCGAGGACGTGACGGACCCAGAGGGTCTGTAGGTGACCCAGGACCGAAAGGATCAAGAGGTAATTAAGAAGGTGCTTTGGCCTAATGGTCTAGCGTGTCATACTCAAGATCTTGTAGTCGATCCTCGTCCCCTTGCATCAGATTTTTCCTTCCATGGAGATTATTATTACCACTTTCTGTTTGATTTTGAATTGTGTTTCTAGGGCTTCCAGGTTATGCCGGGCGACAGGGAGACACCGGTCCGCCCGGACCTTCGGGCCCAGCGGGCAATCCTGGAATTGGTGAAAAGGGTGATCAAGGAATTGCAGGTATGTATATGCCTGTCTGTGTACAGTGGAATGCGCTGCTGCTATTAAAGTTCACGAAATGATGGCTCAGGCTCAGGTTCAGTCTCGGGCTCAGTCTCGGGCTGTGGCTCGGGCTGGGGCTCGGACTGGGGCTCGGACTGGGACTCAAGCTTTGTCTCTGTCATCCATAATGCTGAAAATATAGGTTGTGGTTTTTCATTGAGGCTGAAGCTCTGTTTTACTTTTTCAAACCAGAGAATCTACTCCCGAACTACAACCCAAGGTATTTTGATACCAGTTATTCTTTTAAAAGATCAAAAATAAAAGAGAAAAGACTTAAGAAATACTGTGGCTGTTTTTCACTGCTTTCTCAAAAAGTGGGCACCGTATGGGATTGAAATTTTCACAGATGACTGTTACTGTATCTGTCTTGATATTTTTGCCCATGAATCTGTTTTTTTTTTATATAAAAACCAAAGTATGATATTATCTTTAATATACTGCATTATCCACCCTCTAATGGCACCCCAGTCTTCTAGCACTGCTGTGAATGGCATATTATCTAAATTTGTTCTTTTGCCGCCTTGTGCAATTTGTCTTAAAACAGGTCTTCCTGGTACTACTGGGCCCCTTGGTAATCCCGGTGCACCAGGCCGTGAAGGTAGCAAGGGAGATCGTGGCATGCCAGGACTCTCCATGAAGGGAATGAGTGGAATGGACGGCATACCCGGAAGACAAGGATACCCAGGACCCCGTGGACCCCCAGGCAATAGCGGACGCAAAGGTTTGCAGAACTCTTATTATTCTATTTCAACATTTAGTTACTGGCTTTGTGAGCATTAATTTGGTCAGTATTTGGAATAGAATATTTCAATGTCCGCCAGATGCGTACACGCAGCAGAGACTTGAAAGATGGTTGAGTATGGACATCGAATACGACATTCTCATTGTGCTATGCAAATTAGGCTTGCCCTTCACCGATGTGGATGAGCACTGTATACTCAGTGCTTGTGAGTGCATGTGAAAAAATCACATGCTGGCTCAGGTGGGATTCGAACCCACGACCTCCTGTTTACTAGTGCAGATGCAATACCGCTAGGCCACCGAGCTAGCTGGGGATAGGGGGTGAATCAAATTTCATTGTGCGTTTGCCCGTGCGTAAATGCAGCGGCTATGATCCGACCTTAAGAAGTTCCTTGTTTGTGTTCTATAACTTTTCCTGTGGTCTTTTCATACAATAGGAGAACCTGGTCAGCCAGGCACCAATGAGGGTACGCAAGGGCCTAAAGGATCCCGCGGTCCACCCGGACTTTCCGGAGATGAAGGTGACTCAGGTAGTCCAGGACCAAGAGGCTTCACTGGACGAAATGGTGAGTCATAGTCAATCAAAGCAAAGACGATGCCAGGCATGGCTATAAATGCACTCTTTAAAAGGGCATGTACAACGTTGGTAAAGATGACAGAACTGCACTCATACTTTGTCTTATCCAGCATATACATGAAAAAATAAGCCTGTGAAAATTTGAGCTCAATCAAAACATGAAGAAGGATTTTTGATCTCGCCAAGATCAAAAATGTTTTTGGTGTTTTACTCTTTCTGGATAAGTGCAGCATTTCAGGCAGAAATATTTAAACAATATTTTCTACCGGCACCATCTTCATACCCTTAAAGTTATTTGTAAATCTGTGAACATTTCTGATTTAATTTGTTGTCAATATTGTACATGCCCTTTAAAGTTATCAAAACTCTGGTTTTAAAAAAGATCAAAATTGTTTTGGGTCATTGGTTTGACTCTTTTCTGGACAAATACAGCATTTCAGGCAGAAATATTTTAACGGTATGTTTCTGCCATCACCATCTTTATACCCTGTAAGTTATACGTAAATCTGTGAACATTTCTATTTTGGTATGCTACCAAAGTATGATAGTACCTTTAATTTGTGAAGATCCAATACAGCAGTATTGCAGCAATGATACGTCAATCAGTATTAAGCTTTTTTTTCTGTAACATGCAGCATTCAGATAGGTCCCTACTGGTATTATTACAGCTGGTCGTGTGATTTCTGACAATCCACAGGTGATCCAGGAACGCCGTGCGGAAATTGTCCACCTGGGCCCCGGGGAGCAAAGGGAGAACCAGGACCAGACGGCCAGCAGGGCCAGCCTGGCCTGCAGGGCTTTGATGGAGCCCCTGGCCCTCGAGGCCAGCAGGGAGGCAGGGGCGATCCTGGCCTGGACGGACAGCCGGGACAGGATGTAAGCATTCCAGGCTGGGGCCAATTTCACGGTGCTGCTAAGCACAAAAATTTGCTTAGCACAAAAATGTCTTGCCCAATAAAACAAACCACAGTTAAAAATTTAATTTGATGTTCATGGTCAGTCAACAACAGCCAAAAAACAATCACAACCGATGCACAACACATGGATATTTGGTTGTTTAATAAGCCTGTTTTTATTAAGACTGAAATGTCATGCTTAGCAAATTTTTGTGCTAAGCAGCGCCGTGAAATTAGACTCTCTACTGGGGCCCATTTCATAAAACAAAAATTTGTTTGACCATGAAAAAAATTCAGAAAGAATTGAGGCTTTGCATGGTGACAATTGGTATGTGGATCAGTTTGCGGAAACACCATATAAGAATCATTTGTACTTTCATACTTCTGATTTCGTTCGCACTTCTCGTAAGGTCACAACGTTTCGACTAGCCTGCTCTAGTCATCATCAGGAGACTCTTCAAACAAGATTTCCGGCCAAATTTGGAGTACTGCTTTTGACTTGTATTCGGCCATTGTTTGCTGAGCATAACATTCACAAGGAGTTTTGGCTGGCATACTGATTTTATTCACCATGATTTTCGGTGCTTAAAAAGCTAATTTTGGTGCTTAAGCAGCTCTATGAAATTGGCCCCTGGGTAGACAAGGTGGCAGGGCTAGTCAGTAATAAGTGACATAGAAATGTGTTAGTAATTTTAAATGAGTGTATGAAAATGGTTGGGCTACTGATAGTTGTCGAGGATGGACCAAGAAGTCTGGTTAAGAAATTGCAATCCTGAAAAGAATAACCGAAGATGGGACCTTGCGGGGGAACTTTCCCATAGGGCCGTGCACAAACTTTACTTACCTATTTCTAAACATCCTCAAAAAACCGATGATTTTGAAATAGACATATGTTCATATTGAGAGCATTCTCTGTCTTCTATTAAAATATGGATTTAAAAGAAAGCTGGTACCTAAGGGAGACATCGAAAAGTCTCCCTAAGTCACGATGTCTCCCTAATGTCCACTTTTAGACGCTTATCTTTCTCCCAAATACCCGATTTGTGATTATAATAGTTATTATTAATCTTACCCCCATACGCGTCAATTAGGGTCCAGTTGGTGATGAGGGACCCCGTGGTGAGAAAGGTAATAAGGGTGAACAGGGACCTACCCTTCAAAGCCCACCAGGACCCAAAGGACAGAAGGGAGAGCGTGGAATCCGTGGAGACTATGGTGAGAGCGGACCCAAGGGTCTACGAGGACCTCCGTGCACCGCCCCTAGCAACATCTCAGCACAGCTGAAGGTAATGACCTTATGTTCATTATCATCATTCATATCCATTGTTTCCTTTGATTGCAACACCTGTGTTTAACTGATAATGGGGACATAGGTGGCAAGTGCGTTAGGCACTCACGTCTCACCAATGTGGCCCGGGTTCGATCCCGGCCTGGGTCATATGTGAGTAGAGTTGTGCGTTGGTTCTCTCCTATGCTATGAGAGTTTTTTCTCCGGATTTCCTCCCTCCACAAAAATGAAACACTTTCGATCTCAGGCTGTGCTCTGTGATCATTATGGGTTGAAGTGTCCTGGCAGCCAAGGGCACCGCAGTTAACTCGATCAAATTGTAGCCACATCTTTCGCAATTCAGTATCCCAGCTGCGAGTAAGGATGATTAGCCTCCCAAATTGTTATTATTATTATAATGTAGTAACCAACGGATAATATATCACCAACCAATAATATATCAGAAATCAATTGATTGCCTTAAGCAGGCAACAATGCGTACAGAAGCGAAGAAGCAAAAAAAAAAAAAACCAAAACCTCCATTCCGGTATTTTTTGTTGTCCAATATTTGCGTTTCACTTCTTTGCTATCATTTTCTTCCACAAATGAGTCCCCAACATCCTGACTTCTACAGCGCCACTAGATTTGTACATGGATCTGAAAAAATCTTCCGAATCTGATAGTTTTAAGGTTTTTAAATCTTAATCATCGATGCTTAGGTTTGTTTTCCCAATGTTATTAACACGTTTGTAGTATTTTCCCTGGTCATTGGGCTACATTAATATTTCTGAATTCATCTCAACTCTCTGGGGAGTATGTACAGCCCTGGCTGTTTTAAGCACACGAAGGCTAAGGACAAAGCCATCTCAACTCACAGAGGTACCCCCTGTTTGAAGAGGAGCAATATTGTGACAAAGCATCTTGCCCAAGGATGCAAGCATCACTGTTAATAAACCACTGGTTTGACTTGAACCCACAATCTGTAAATTGACCACAAGACCTCGAGTACGACACTCCAAACCACTAAGCCATGGCACCCCACCTTTTTCCGTTTTTCTTTTTGGTCACCAGGGTGCAAAGGGTGAACCAGGAATCCAAGGTGATGCAGGACCGGCAGGTCTACCCGGTCGAAAGGGAGTACCCGGAGAGAGAGGAGCATCTATCATTGGTAACCCTGGACCCCCAGGACCTAAAGGTGCCCAGGGTTCCAAGGGAACAAGAGGTTACTATGGAGATAAGGGTAAGTGCTGTTAACAAACAAACAAAATATTCTTTGCTGAGTTACTACGTATCACAGCACTTGAACTTCTTTAAGCCGAGAAGGCTTTATAGCAGAAATCTAGTCTAAGAAATTGGCTACTCGCTCCAAAAAATCAAGTCTCAATTTTAGAATAGGCGTAGAATAAAACTTTAGTGCTCTTTGTAGCTCTTTGTGATTTAGATCTTGTTTCTTAATGGGTGCATTCGTTTAGCTCCCCCAGGTCCACACCAGTCAACCTCGTCCCCATTCTCTCGCTTGTATAGCACAACCATTCCCCGTAAGGGCCGACCCGTGTTAGCTAAACAAATGCACCCAATTTCTGGAAGACAATGATCTTTGTAATGTATGTGCATTATACTTTATGCAACTAATACATCTTTTATAAAGAGCGCCCTCATGTGTTTATGATAATATAATCACCTTCCAAGATGGCAGATTAAACCAGGTGAGCTTGATAGATTATTTCTGTCTATAACCCACTCAATACATTACAAAGTGGCGACGAGAATGGGATTTTTGTTACATAGAATTGTTAACAACATAGTTACTCACCTGTCTGGTTAAATATTTGCCATATAGCAGTTATAGTTACGCTGTTTTTTGAGTGATTTACGGACCGTTTTTGCAACGTACGTGTCACTATATATATTCTCGTCACACATTTGCTCGTGCTTACACATAGGCCTAATCCGTGTGTATAGTCGGCGAACAATATGGCTTCGGGACTTATTGGGCGAATTGATCCCTTCAACAGCGATGAGGAGGACTGGCCTACATATGTAGAGCGGCTTGAGCAATATTTTCAAGCCAATAACATTGAAGTCGACAGACAAGTTCCAGCACTTCTGAGTTTGATTGGAAGTAAAACATACCGACTCCTCAAAGATCTAACTGCTCCTGATGTGCCATCATCAAAGTCGTATGCTGAACTCGTACAAATCTTGACCTCACACTTGGCCCCCAAGCCGCTGGTCATCGCGGAACGATTTCGTTTCCATAAACGCGATCAGAAAGACGGAGAGCGTGTCAGCACATACCTTGCTGAACTGAGGAAACTTGCTGAACATTGCCAATTTGGTGATTACTTGAACGACGCACTTCGTGACAGATTTGTGTGTGGATTACGTGCAGGCAGCATCCAGAAACGACTTCTTGCAGAGGACAAGTTGACTCTGAAAAAGGCAACTGAAATGGCCGTAGCAATGGAAACGGCTGCAAAGGATGCAATTGAACTGCAACAACAAACGCATCCAAGTACTACTGTACATACGGTAGTTAAGCGTAAGCAGGCATGTTACAGGTGTGGCAGGAATGGTCACGCTGCTGACAATTGCCGCTTCAAGGATGCGACATGTCATTCCTGTGGAAAACAAGGACACATAGCTCCTGCCTGCCGCTCCAAGCCTCGTTCACCGAAAAAGCCGAATCAGAAAAAGCCCCAAACCAAACATAAGGGGAAAGTTAAAGCCATGGACACTCAGATTCAGGAGACAGATTCTGATGAAGATGTGCTGATCGCTAGAATTGACGTACACAATGTGGCCCGCAACCAATGCGACATGAGCACTGTAATCTGGGTGACACTTCAGGTCAACAATTGCCCAGTTAAGATGGAAGTTGACACAGGCTCAGCTATCACCATATTATCCATGGCCGATTATAAAAGGCTCTTTCCTAATGAGCAGTTGCAGTCAACAAATACCAGGCTACAGACATACACAGGTGAGAAGATTGTGCCCGAAGGTCTGCTGAATGTGAATGTCCAGTACAGAGATCAGCAGCATACTGGCAAGATGTATGTCATCAAGGGCACAAGTACACCACTTCTGGGCCGAGATTGGCTATCCCACATCAAATTGGACTGGCCAAACCTTTTTGCCATGACGACTGCCCTATCATCTAAAGTGGGCGATACCGACGAGAAGCTGAAAATGATGCTGGATGAGTATCCTGAGCTCTTTGTTGAGGAGATTGGCGAGCTCAAAGGCATTAAGGGGAAACTTAACCTCCATGACAAGGCCCAGCCCGTATTCCAGAAAGCCAGACAAGTTCCTTACGCCCTACGACCAAAGGTGGAAGCGGAACTGACCAAGCTAGAGAGCCAGGGCATTATTTCGCCTGTAGACACCAGTGATTGGGCGACTCCAATTGTTCCTGTGGCTAAACCCAATGGAGGAGTACGCATCTGTGGAGATTTCAAGGTGACGGTTAACCCCAACTTGAACATTGATCACTATCCACTTCCCAGAGTGGAAGATGTCTTCGCAAATCTCTCTGGTGGCCAACAATACAGTAAGCTTGACTTGCGTCAGGCATACTTACACATGGCCATGGATGATGAATCAAAAAGGTTGCTGACAATCAACACACACAAAGGTCTGTTTGCATTCAACAGACTACCCTTTGGAATTGCGTCAGCACCGGCCATTTGGCAAAGAACAATGGAGCAGATTCTTCAAGGAATTCCTGGTGTCCAGTGTATCCTGGACGACATGATCATCACAGGCCGCAATGACGAAGAACACCTCAGCAACCTGAGGAGGGTACTTGATGTGCTGAAGGCCCGTGGCCTGCGCTTGAACAAAGCAAAATGTGAGTTCTTCAAGCGTAGAGTGATCTTCTGTGGACATGAGATAACGTCCGCAGGACTGAAGAAAACCCAAGACAAGATCGATGCAGTCAAGAATGCTCCACGACCAACTGGTGTGAGCCAACTACGCTCATTCCTTGGCCTAGTGAACTACTACCATCGGTTCCTACCCAATCTGGCGACCGAACTGCACCCACTGAATGAACTACTGCAGAAGAATCATAAGTGGGTGTGGACTCCTACTTGTGAGAAGGCGTTCGAGAAGGCAAAAACCTTGATCACAGCAGACGAAGTCCTGACACACTATGATCCAGAGCTTCCAGTGAAAGTAGCATGCGATGCGTCACCCTATGGGCTAGGCGCTGTAATGTCGCATGTCATGCCTGATGGTTCTGAACGCCCTGTTGCCTATGCATCACGCACCCTGACGACTGCAGAACAGAAGTACTCCCAAATTGACAAGGAGGCACTTGCTTTGGTGTGGGGAGTGAAGAAGTTCAATCTGTACCTCTGTGGGCGGAACTTCACTCTAGTGACAGATCATCAACCACTTACCTCTATCTTCAATCCCACCAAGAGCACTCCTTCAACCGCTGCTGCAAGACTTGCAAGGTATGCAATTTTCCTTGGCAGTCATGATTACAGTATCGAGTATAAAAATACTGCGAAACACTGCAATGCAGATGGTCTATCCAGACTACCCTTGAGCCAGAAAGAGTCTGAGACAAAGGATCCAGTTGATGTACTCCAGGTGTCTCAGCTGGAAACCTTACCGGTGTCTAACAGTGATGTCCGTAAGGAAACTGCCAAAGATGCAACGCTTGCCCAGGTGTTTGAGTATACCATGAAAGGATGGCCGTCAAACATTGATCCAGACCTGGCAGCTTACCACAGTCGCAGACACGAAATCACAGTGCAAGACAACTGCCTGATGTGGGGACTCCGTGTGATAGTTCCCAACAAATTGCGTGCACAAATTCTAAAGGAGCTGCACGAAGGTCATCTTGGCGTTGTGAAGATGAAATCTCTTTCTCGAGGTTTTGCTTGGTGGCCAGGAATTGACCATGACATAGAAGAATTGGCCAAAGAATGCTCTGGTTGCCAGAAGACACAACGTAACCCTGCCAGAGCCCCACTTCATACCTGGGAATGGCCTGCAAAACCTTGGCAGAGAATACACGTGGACTATGCTGGACCATTTATGGGACAGATGTTCTTGGTAGCTGTGGATGCCCATTCAAAATGGCCTGAAGTTATTCCGACAACTACTGCAACATCAGCCCAGACCATTGATATCCTGAGGAGCCTATTTACACAACACGGCATTCCTGAACAACTTGTTAGTGATAATGGTCCACAGTTCAAGTCAGACGAATTTGAAACATTCCTGAAGCGCAACGGAGTGAAGCACATAACTTCAGCTCCTTACCATCCAGCAACAAATGGACTTGCAGAGCGCTTTGTCCAAACCTTCAAGAATGGACTGAAATCAATGGAGAGGGAGAAAGGGTCAGTAAAGCAGAAGTTGTGCCGCTTTCTCTTGGCGTACCGAAATGCGCCACATTCTACAACTGGACACTCTCCAGCGTTCCTTCTCATGGGACGAAACCTCAGATCAAGACTTGACATCATCAAACCAGACATCCGCCAACGAGTTTCTCATAAACAACTGGAACAGTCACTCCATCACAGATCAGGAAAGACAAGCCGGAACCTGCATACAGGACAGCATGTGTCAGTGCGTACCTACCGTGGCAGTGAAAAGTGGATTCCAGGCGTTATCCACTCTCAAACTGGACCATTGTCTTATGAAGTCCGAGTTGGTCCTGATTCCATCTGGCGCAGACACATCGACCAGCTTTGTGACATCGACACTGGAAAACCCATAGTCTTCAATCAGCAGCCAGATCCAGTACCGCAGTTTGTTCCTGACACGAGTGAGCAGAGGACACCAAGCACCACAGTTCCAGAGCCTACTTCACCAACACCAACCGCAACCAACACCCAGTCCGGAGAACACCAGCTACCTGTTGACCCAAAGCCTGCAACAGAACCACCCAGCAAACAGCGACGCAATCCTCCGAGACAACGTAGACCGCCTGATAGACTTGATCTTTAAACTAAACCCCATTCTTATAAGATCCCAGAATAGGCTTGGGTAGCCTTCACTCTAAACAAAGTTATCCCCAATTAACCACTTTACATGTTCTTATGCCAGAAGTGTTAAGTTTTCAGTTTTCCTAAACTTGTTAAGATTTTTAGTGTTCTTGTGTTCAGAAGAAAAAAAAAAAAAAAAAGGAAACAAAACAAGCAAAATTCCACCAAATAATTCCTATTTGGATGAAACATTAAGGAAGCCTTTAAGACAAACCCATTACAAAACTTCAATTGTTTCATCATATGTTTAAACTGGATGAATCAACATGGACTCTTGGACGCTTGATTCATGGACATTTTTTTGGATTTATTGGAACTCTTTATATAGTGGGGAGGAAGTGTAATGTATGTGCATTATACTTTATGCAACTAATACATCTTTTATAAAGAGCGCCCTCATGTGTTTATGATAATATAATCACCTTCCAAGATGGCAGATTAAACCAGGTGAGCTTGATAGATTATTTCTGTCTATAACCCACTCAATACATTACAATCTTCTCTTCTGGTAATGATTTGATTCACCTTTGTTCACTTCAAATTCTGATTTCCTTTTGCCATTCTTAAAATTGAAGACCTATTCGAACCTGTTAACCCATAAACTAAAACACATTTCGCAGCCAAAGAGGATTTCTTGTCTGTAGGCCAAAACTCCCCAGGGTTGCAGACAGACCTGCAGTCGATTTCACCAAGCACTAAGATCAATCTTCAATCATAAACCGATCTAAATTGCTAAGCAAAGTGTGACATCACAATGCAAATCACCATGGTGATATTTACAACCCATATTAAGATTAGTCTTAAAGTTTCGTGAAATCCAGGCCAAGGTCCAATTTAAATGAGCACTGTTACGTGCTAAATCTAAATCTATTTCATGGAATCCGTAAGCAAGACTTTCGGTGCTTAATCGGTTTATAGCGAAGAATTTCTAGGTTAACCTTGATTTTTTTCCTGCTAACACACTATCAAGTGTCATGTGTATTCTGCAGAAAGTCCTTGCGGAAGTGAGAAAGAAAACTCTCATGTGAAATACGCTTACCGTGAGCAAAAAAAGGTCTTCCGTCGTTAGCAAAGAATTCTTTGCTTACGGTAAACAGATTCCATGAAATTGGGCCCTGGCTGCTTTTTTAGCCCTCACAGGCAAATCAGACCCATGGCCGTTCTGTACCCTCACATATACTTATCAACCCTTCAATGGGGAGAAGTTATAAGAGACTTGAAGCCTCCCCACCAGGATGCGAAGCACCTCAGCCTCATGTCTGGGCTTGGAAACCCCAACCTGGGCCGACTGAGCCACATGCACTGACAGTCACTTACACAGTAGGCCTTCCTCGGTCAACAACTCTTTCCTTGTATCCCGGAGTTTTCCCACGGGGCCATTGTTGACATCTCTTGTCCTGTTTCTGTCCAGGTGAAAGGGGAGAAGCCATTTTCGTATCTGAACCGGGAGCAGTTGGACCCATAGGAGACCCAGGACCGCGAGGTCCCAGAGGTGATTCTGGTGAACGAGGACCACCAGGTAGGATATGATGATCACGTTTAACTCCAAAAAACTCTCAGTTTGCTAATTTTTTCAGCGACTATATTATGATGATGATGATGATGGGTTCTTATATAGCGCCGGTATCCGCCTCTGCTGGGCGCTCATGGCGCTTGCTCAAAAATAGGAAATATCTCACAAATTTCAATGTCTTCAAGCAGTGCTTAGAATCATCATTCAGTTCAGTTATCCTTTATTTAATTTTATATTAACGTTCCACTCACATCGCTGATTAATGTTTTATGCAATTCAAGTAGACAGGCACATAACCAGAGGTAATCAAGCTATTTGTTTAATGGATTCTTTTATCTGAAGGATTCATGGTCCAAGGGCAATCTTTGTGAAGACGTTAAGAGCTTGCTCTGCCAAAATACTGTGCACCAGTAATAAGATGTCTAAGATTAGTTCGAGCTTCAAATAAAGCATTAACTACAGTGGATCGCCACTATAATGAACACGCCGGGATGCACACAAGAGGATGATAAATTGGGAGCCATGGATAATGTTTGGTATAGCCAAATGTTCATCATAGCGGCGATCCACTGTATTATGATACTTTATGTGATAAATCAGTTGCCATTTCAAATGAATTGGTATTGATGTTCCTGTGTTCTGACCGATTTGCCATTATCCAGGCCCTGCTGGACAACCGGGCATCAAGGGAAATCGTGGATTTGATGGCCTGAAGGGCGACAGAGGAGAGCAGGGACCAAGAGGCATAAGCCTTCCAGGAGAGAGTGGAGAGAAAGGATATCGAGGCATTCCCGGAGACCAAGGAGGTCAGGGCTTGCCTGGCACAACTGGCCAGCCAGGAGTACCAGGTGTCCAGGGCACCCAGGGAGCTAAGGTAAATGACTTACGATTACCAAGTTCTTCTTCTTCTTCTTTTGTGTAAAGTAGAGTCTAAAGGACCAAAGTCTAGGGAAGACAACCAGACAAGGGTATCATCGGTTGTTCCTTCCAGCCCACTGGAATCTCAGTTGTAGTGCCATGATTTATAGTGCCCTGTCCATGATGATAAAACTTTTTTTTAGATGTTGCCCAGCTCTACCAATTTGTTGTGAAATTGATCTTGCGTCAAGTGCGTATAGCTACTATGTAAAATTGGCGTACAAGTTGAATGCACTGCATGCATTTGGCACTGTTTGATGAAATTAGCTGTTGGCGTGATTGAAAGTCGTGCCCTCATAAATGGGAAACAGTGATTCCACCAAACTGAAAGCAGCAGCACTGGAAAGGCGGGCTGTGGTAGGAGCGCCACCAGTGATTCCATCAGTGTATAAATTGAGGAGGAGACCACAGGCAAATATATACCTTTGTCTGTTGATTGATTGAGAGCCCTCAATCTTCAAGGCCATACACAACCAGGGGCCAATTTCACGGCGCTGCTAAGGACAAAAATTTGCTTAGCACAAAAATGTCTCGCCCAATAAAACAAACCACAGTTAAAAATTTCATTTGATGTTCATGGTCAGTGAACAACAGCCAAAGAACAATCACAAGTGATACACAGCAAATAGATATTTCGTTGTTAACCCTGTTTTTATTAAGACTGAAATGTCATGCTTAGCAAATTTTTGTGCTAAGCAGCGCCGTGAAATTGGCCCCTGGTTCCAAAGTACATTACATCTCTCATTGATGAACACCATCAACTGCCTGGCTTACGCACTCCAGGAATTGTCCTCAAGGTTCCTTTTACAAGACCGAGGACATACGGGGACTGTGCCTTCTCATCAGTAGCTCCAAGGCTTTGGAATACACTCCCTCCTACTCTCTGTAATATTACAGGACTTGAAAGCTTCAAATCCGACCTCAAAACCTACATTTTTCAGCAATTTTAGTGATTAATAACTGTTGGTGAAGCCGGCGCCTTTGAATGTGTTTTGTAATGCTGTGCATCATCATAATCATTATCATGTGTCTGAATCTTCACTGTTTGTCAAACCCACAGGGTGATCCTGGCACTGAAGGTGTACCGGGAGTTCAAGGCCCACGTGGCCAGGAAGGCACGACTGGTCCCCCTGGAGCACCAGGGAATAGAGGCTCTTCAGGACTTCCGGGAGAACCTGGCCAACCTGGAGTAGATGGACCCAAAGGAGACAAGGGTATGTATGATGATCCCTCCCAAAAAAACTTTAGTGCCCCCAAAGTTTGCCTCATTCTCAAATCGGTACTATTCCGACCAATTATGTCTCACTTCTCATCGTCCAATATCGTTCTTGAAACTGTTACAAAATAAAAATTCTGCACTGTTGAGGTCTAATTGGTGATTGAGCACCGTGTGATGAAATAGAGGAAGCTAGACCACACACCCTGAGAGAATGACT
This sequence comes from Astropecten irregularis, assembly GCA_963971285.1. Taxonomy (NCBI): domain Eukaryota; kingdom Metazoa; phylum Echinodermata; class Asteroidea; order Paxillosida; family Astropectinidae; genus Astropecten; species Astropecten irregularis. The sequence goes on along the minus strand of OZ020262.1, from coordinate 13,632,103 downwards.
TTCTTTTGAGACAGGTGCTTGTATACCGTCTTTCAACAACTGGCCCTTTGTTGCTGCATCATCAATTGGCTGAATTTCATTGATGAATACATTTGTCTGTTTTTTGGTCTTGTGCTGTAGGTGAGCGTGGACTTCTTGGACCTGTCGGCCGTCCCGGAGAACCTGGTGCACCTGGTGCTTCCATCCCTGGAGAGGACGGACTACCTGGTGATAATGGTGAACCTGGAGAACTTGGTGAGTCTTCCTTTCCTTGAGAGCGTATTATTACTGAGGTAAAGTGAAGAAACCATCTCCGGTTTGAGAGTCTCATGGATGATGTCCCTGCGACGTCTGATGAGCTGCAATACTAGGTTGCACATAGATCAAACTTCATTCATGTCACCTCTCTTGACAAGAGATCACACCACCGGTTCTCCTCAGAACCACACACTCTCACAGAAGAGATTACATGGTGTCACTACAAACCTTATAACACTTCCACTATGTAGTCTTATCTATGTCTTAAATATCGCTTAATAACTCTGAAACTGCTGTACCTATGGAAACCAACTCCATGGAGGGATGTCATTCAGAGAGATCTCTCACTCCTAGACACTGGGTGGTCAGTTGAAGAAGCAGAAGTGGCAGCTCAAGACCAAGCCATTTGGAAGCTTTTTTCAAGTCATCAGGCAGCAAGTGCATATAATGCATAAAGCTTTCCAGTTAGTTAGTTAATAACTTCTCCTCCTCTGCAGGTCCAATTGGTGAGAGGGGCCTTCCAGGTCCAAGGGGTCCGCCAGGTTTCTCTGCCATCAAGGGGCAGAAGGGTGAGGCTGGGCGCCCCGGTCGCCCCGGTGACATTGGCCTTCCTGGCCTGTCTGGTGAACCTGGAGAAGATGGAGCCCCTGGCCAAGACGGCAGATCTGGTAAGAGTGCAATTCTGAGCATGTCGATTTGCAAAGTTAAGGAAGTTTAACGCAATCGACAGAAGATCTCAGTCGGAATCTCACTGAATTTACAGAAGTTTTTATCCTTTCTTTGCATGAAATATTGTAAAAGTATTACAGTGGAACACCGCTATTACGAACGTGGCGGGATGCACAGATATTGTCCGTTATAGTGGTCATTTGATATAGTGAATTAAAGATTCTGCAATATTCAGTATGTATTGTACACACAAACTGGGAGCCAAGGATGATGTCCCGAAGTATAGTGGTGTTTGATGATGGTGATGATGGGTTTGGTGAAATCAACCCCTGCTAGATTAAGTGAGTTGGAATTGGTTAGATTTGGATGATAGCCAAATTTCTGATATTTGTTGAATCTCACTCCCTGCAGGAGACAAAGGAGAAAGAGGTCAGTCTGGAAACCCAGGACCTCTAGGTCCTCCTGGTGATAACGGCGAACCTGGTAGACCAGGATCTAAGGGTAAGTTGACATCCGATGCAGTGGCGCACCCAGGGGGGGGGGGGGGCTCGGGGGGCTTGAGCCCCCCCCAAGAGGGTCCCTGAAAAAAAAAAAACGCAAAAAAAGAAGAAAAAAACACGGGAAAAAAGGGGGGATGGAGGGAAAGGGAGAGGAGGAAGGGGGGGGGAGTCACAAAATGTTTTGTGGGAGAAAAATTTTCTTTGAGCCCCCCCCAAGACAAAATCCTGGGTGCACCGGTGATCCGATGCAGTCAGGGTGGTCAAACACCCTTGAACAGGTTAAGAAAAGTTAGCAGGTCTGTAGATTTTGATTTTGAAGGCAATTTTTTTTCAAAGGTTTTGTTCGGCCAGACTCATTTGTGTCGAGAGTTGCTGGTTCGAATCCCGCTCCAGTCAATTTTTCTTTGTTCACTTTTCACTGACTATAGTTGAATTCAGTTAGGTGTAGGGTGGAAGGAATGCAGAAAGCAAAGCACTGCCTTTTTTTGATCAACCTTTTTAAGCAATGACAATTCTTCCCTTTCAGTTTCAAAGTAAAGCTGCTTGAAACTGGTATTTATCTCATTGCGCATCTTTGAGAAGTTACATTAGCCAGATCATTGAGTTAGTGCATCACTGCTATTATCGTTTCTTTGAAGAATCACAATTCGTTCAAGAAGAGTTGAGTCATATGGTACTTTGCCTACAGTTATTTTTATAGCTGTCTCCGCAGTGAAAGTTTTGTGCTCGAGAGGCAAACATTTAGGATGGATTGAATTGAGGTTTTTTCATGGTCAAGATTGATCTGTTTTGTTGTCATGAAGGTGATCAGGGCAACATAGGACTCCCAGGCTTAATCGGCAACCCTGGTCCTGCTGGACGGAAGGGCGACCGTGGAGAAGACGGAGGTGAAGGCCCCAAGGGTGACAAGGGCTTCGCCGGCCAGCCGGGCCAACCTGGCCTGCGGGGCCAGAACGGCCAGCCAGGACCGCCAGGACCCGCGGGTAAAGATGGACCCACAGGACAGCCGGGACTGAATGGTAATAGTGGCCTGCCCGGTGTGGACGGCCTGAAAGGGGACATCGGACTGCAAGGATTGCGGGGACCATCAGGACTACCAGGCCGGGAAGGACCAAGAGGCAGTAAGGGTCAAATCGGTGACATGGGAGAACCAGGTAAATATTTTCCTTGGATCAGCTGATTTCCTCTTTTTTCACTTCACTCTTATGCCATTGAAACGTGAAAAACTCTGTACAAAATATGGTAAACATTGGAATTTCCTCTTTTTTGGAAAGTCCAAGTTGCATGCCTGAAATATGACGCCTGAAATGGTGGCCGCAATGGGTGTTTTTGCTTATAATATTGATGGAATAAAGTCTTTAAAATGCAGTTGTGTGGCTGTTGTAGTTTTAGCCTCCCTTGTGTTGGTGTTAAAATCATTTTATTAACTGGATGGGTGGAACGTCGTGACGTCATCTCGGGAACCCGGTAGCTGGTTCACAAGCCATCTAGTAATGCTAAGCTGGTTCCCGCGTCACTGACGTCATTCAAAATCCCGTACTAAGGGGTGGGGAATGGACACAAAATGCTAATGGGGTGCGGATTATTTGGAGAAAACTTAATACCAGATACGGGGGAAAACAAACTTTAATTAAATTTAATATATATATTTTTTTAAAGATAATTAAATTATTTCGGTAGATTTAATTAAATATCATTGCAGCCACCCTTTAAAGTTTTCTGTAGAGACTGATCTTATAGCCTACATTCAACCCGATCCTTCATTGTGTTTGTAGGATGTAGGTGTTTTTAGGCTGCTTGCTGGCCATATTGGCCGACTAAATTTGAAAGATGAAGCTTTTTTCTTATTTAGAGGTATGCGGCCCTTATATTTGGCAGTCAGTATAATGAATTGATTTGTGCCAACAGGTGAGCGTGGTCCAAAGGGTGACATAGGCCGTGAAGGTCTGACAGGTGCCCCCGGCCAAGATGGTCTCCCTGGCCAGCCTGGTGGAAAGGGTAATGAAGGATTGCCTGGGCTTCAAGGAGCACGAGGACCTAAGGTGGGTCTTCATTAGCATTTTTTTGGCCAACAAATTCCCTGTTTTTGTTCCTGAGATTTTCTCAATCTTTTTAATCTTCAGGCAAGTGCTTCCTTTTTCCGAATCATTGTGTCCCTAATTGCTGCCATCCTAAAATAACAAATGCATTTCCCTTTCATCCTGTGATAAACGTTTGGAATTTCCTTGGGCTACATATCTCATGTTATCCTCACACCATCAACAAATACCTGGTTTCAGTACCAGAATCGCATAACAATGAGAACTCAGTCAATATTTTGGGGACTTTATTTGAGGTTTTGTTAGATATCTCTGAAGGTATTAACGGGAGAGGGACTATAGGATATAAACTCAGTCTTGATTCTTCGAAGAGGTTGGTTTACCTTGCCAAGAGAATGTGCAATTCACGAGCACAGGAACCAAAACACGGCAATTTCTGTTCATCAATTGCAGGGTATAAGAGGCCCCCTTGGACCCGATGGACCTTTGGGTGAGAAGGGTCATGTATTGGTGGTACCCTGCAACCTAGAGATGAAGGGAGCTCAAGGAGCCCCTGGCGCTAAGGGAGACAATGGTAAGTCCATCTCTAGGAGAACAGTCCAAAGGCATGCTTGTTCAAGGCCTTGAATTTGGTTCTGAATGGGGCAAGGCAACTTTTCCATTGCGAGAGGCACTTCTATCGAAAAATCATAATGTCTATGGAAACATTTGAAGGGGGTACTAAAGCCAAGAACCAGGGCAACGAAGGCCATGGCCTCCGTGGCCTCCGTTAAATTGAAGGCTTGTGAGAATTAATCACAGTGGTTGTGTGTTCTTGCCTTGACCTTGACTGTTGATTGTCAACTTTGTTTTCCCCATGGTTGAAACCATGCACAATCTTATCAATTTGCACTGTTCTTATTATATGCCTCCATTACACTAAGTATATATCCATTTTTAAACGATGGTTGCTTGAAAAATGATCATAAATTTGCTAACCATGAAATTTCTGTCTTAATAAAAAACAGGATTAACAACCAAATTTCCATGTGTTGTGTATCACTTGCGATTGTTTTTTGGCTGTTGTTCGCTGACCATGAATGTTTAACAGACTTTTTAATGATGGTTTGTTATTATTAAGCAAGACGTTTTGTGCTGAGCAATTTTTTTTTTTTTTGGTGCTTAACAGCTCTATGAAATTGGCTCCAGGTATAGAAAACATCTACGTGATTTTTCAGAGAATAGGAATGGACATGTTGCTTTCTAAATGTTGTCACCAGGTGAGCCCGGTGCCAATGGCCTGGAGGGACTGAAGGGAGATCGAGGCCAGCGGGGCTTCCCTGGTCCCCAGGGTCCTTCTGGAGAGAACGGAGCACAGGGAGAAGAAGGACCTAAGGGTGATCGCGGGATACCGGGAGAGTCTGGACAGGCAGGACCTGTTGGACCCAAAGGAGATTCAGGTACGTAGACCGCCCAATTGCCACTGCAACTGTTAATGCTTACAATGAGGCAATGTTAAAACACTGCATGCTTAAAATTTTAGGCCTGTTTGTTTCGGCACGTGATCAGCGATCCAGGATCTTGCAGATCCACTTCCAATGCTGGATACGCTATTGGGATCTGGATCAGCAGGATCCGTGATCTCGTGCGTGAAACAATCAGGCCCTTTATAACTCGAAAACCAGTGAAAAAGGAATAAAGAAACAGGCACACCATATATGCTGTCATACTGCTTTAAAGGGTACTATCATACGTAGGTAGCATACCAAACCAAATATCTTCACAGATTTACCTATAGCTTACAGGGTATAAATATGATGATGGTAAAAACATTCCATTAAAAACATTTCTGCCTGGAATGCTGTATTTATCCAGAAAAGAGTTAGACCAAAGACCAAAAAAAAACAGTTTTGATCTCAGGGACATAAAAGCTTAAAAAAAAAAAAAACATGAGCGGTTTTTCACTGTATTCTCAAAAGGTGAGCACTGTATGGAACTAGAAATTTCACTATAAATATTGTATCCTTCTTGATATTTTTGCCCATGAATCTGCATTTCTTTAATAGCAAAGACAGCAAATAACAAAGTATGAAGTTACACCTTTGAACAAATCAGGTAAAAAAGGCTTTCAACACATGATGAAGTTTAATAGTACACTTCTAGTAGGCTTTGCCAAGCCCATGCCAACATTGTGTTGACTATTGTCATTGATCTTTCTTCGTCTCGCAGGAAGAAATGGCATTCCAGGATCACCCGGTTTGATTGGCCTACCAGGCAACCCAGGTAAGAGGGACTTCATCAAAACATCATCATTTTATCAATTATGCAAACAAAATTTAAGAGCAGGGGCAATTTTGAGCCTGCATTGTAGAAAAAATTAATCTGTTTAAGTTTAAGTTGCATGCCTGGCTATACTGAACGAACGCTTTTAATAAACAAATCTTGTGCCTCCCACGGTGTCCGTTATCTTGGCATCAATGCCTTCAACGTGAATTTGAATTCCTCTTCACTCTGGAGAGTAAAGGTTCCTCTTTCATCTTCTTCCTTCCTTCCTCCCACCACTCTAGGAGCTAAGGGAGAACTTGGTCCGATGGGATTACCAGGTAATGACGGCAATCCTGGTGCGGACGGTTTACCTGGAGAGAGAGGCTTCACAGGTGTCCGCGGAGACAAGGGTGCGTCTGGCCGGCCAGGTCAGTCCCTGGTCGGAGACAAAGGAAACCCTGGTGAGCGTGGTCCACAAGGACGACCAGGTGAGATAATAATAATAATTTTTATTTATAAAGCACAGACAATTCCAATTTCAAAATGCTCAAACTATTGTTCCAAAATAGCCCCACTAACACTTAATGGTGAAAAAACCTGAGTGTTGTGTTTCCTTCCCAGTAAGTTTACGTCTTGTGTGTGTCAGCTCTATTTATTCATTTTTTGGGGGGTCTGGGTATCCTCAGGTCTTCGTGGTAATGATGGATTACCCGGAGCGGAGGGCCGACAAGGTTCGGCAGGCTTGAAGGGAGATAGAGGAGTATCAGGACCGCCAGGACCCCGACCCATACTCATACCAGGACCTGCTGGACCTCCGGTAATTATGAATACAATTTTTTCAAACAAACGTAGGCCTGCCTGCGTCCTTGTTGGAGACGTGCAAACCTTTAATTTAATAACGGAGGCCATGGAGGCCATGGCCTTTGTTGCCCCAGTTTTTGGCCTTCATGCCCCCTCAAATGTTTCCAAAGACATTTTGATTTTCCAATGGAAGTGCCCCTTGCAATGGAAAAGTGACCTTGCCCTTTTCAGAACCAAATTCAAGGCCTGGACATGGCTTTGTTCTCGTGTACTAAATGAACAATCTCCGAAGAGCAGAATTGAAATCGCTCCCATTTGAACCAGAATCATTTTATAGCATTAGCAATATGCCGCATCCTGAGAAACACTACATGGGGGTTCACTCAAAGAGGATGCTGCTTTTCAATCAATAAAATCATCAAAGAACCACAAGGGAAAGTGACTGGATTGATTTCAAGCCAAATTTTATGCTGGAGCGGGATTCGAACCAGTGACCACCAGAATACCGTACCAGCACTCTACCAACCCTATATATGCAGGCGGTGGCTGTAACAGTCAATTATCTTTGTTTGTTTTTCATGAAACCGCTCACATATCGCTATGTCTCAAGAATCATTTAACCTTAGAAACAAACAGTACATGGGAAGTATATCAATTGTGAATAAGCTTCCGACCATTTCCATTTTGTAGGAATCATTCCTCTTTTGGGGTAAAATGTTTCTCTTTTTACAAGCTCTTTTTGGCTAGGAAATACACATGTATTCCAATGTAGTTTGCTTGATGATTCTCATTTATAACAGAAGTATTCCTAATTTCCTTTAAGATAGGTCGCCAGCTATACCTTTGTTTTCATATTCTGATGAAGTATGAAGCGTTGATCATTCTCTTTCTTTCTCATGCACCCAACAGGGAGAACCAGGAGTAGATGGCAGAGTAGGCGCTAAGGGAGATACAGGACCATCTGGTGCCCCTGGTCTACCAGGACGTCAAGGCATGAGGGGAACGCCTGGAACCAACGGTGATGACGGAGAGGCGGGAGAGAAGGGACGGGATGGACTTCCAGGACCTAAGGGTGAACCTGGTGAGTCCAAATCATTGTCCATCCTCTTATTAGAACCAAATCAAGATGTTTGAGGTTGGACAAGTTCCTTCTGAACAATCAAACGGAAAGTACGACCCAGCTAGAGGATTATCGCCCCTCAAGGTCTGAGGACCTGTACACTCCACTGCTTGCTGGGCTGTGCTATGCACATGCTAGATTCAGAATTACACAATTCACATCTTCTGGTTCTGGATCTGGATAATTACTCTTACAAAGCAGGTTCCCGTATCACGTCAGAGGGTCCTAAGTGTTGATTTTGTTGAGGGGTGAAAACCGGAGAACCCGGAGAAAAACCCTTGAAGCATAGGAGAGAACCAAATGCACAACTCTGCTCACATATGACCCAAGCCTGGATCGAACCTGGGCCACATTGGTGAGAGGCGAGTGCGGCGTGCCTAACGCACTTGCCACCTATGCCCCCCATTCTTTCAGAAGAAGCGCAGTAAATGGGTGGAAGAAACCAAAGTCTTAAACAGCTTTGTGTCTGTTTAAAGGGACAAGCTTTTTAGAATAAGGCTCTCAAAGTTCTTACTTTTTTATTTGATGTTACTCCTCAGCACCTCCCATCGACTTCAACCTTATGAAGGGTGCCAAGGGAGACATCGGCCCACAAGGTTCCAGAGGCCTGGATGGAGAACCGGGACAAAACGGCGACCGTGGACAGGTCGGTCCCCGTGGCCCTAAGGGAGATAAGGGCAACGAGGGCCCCAAGGGCAACGAGGGATTCCAAGGCCGGCCAGGACCCGAGGGAGACAAAGGAAACAAAGGTAGGTGGGAGGAAGACCTGTTCCCTTCACGAGGAGGATATTACTCCTAGGGTCATATTCCTGGAGACACGATGCACCAACACACTTGGTTACACTATCATCCAGTCGTTGGGATCTCCTTCCGTCTGGGAAGACGATGGATGCATGCTGTGAGGGTCACTGTCAGGTGCTGCATCTCCCACTGTAGCTGTGCAGGCCGATGCAAGAATGACAGTCCCTGTAGCAGGATGGGCAGATGTAGGCTGTGGCTGCTGGGTCTGTGGATCTTGCCTTGTATACTCAGCTCGACGCTGCTTCGGACAGCGCACTTCCAGGCTCCGCGGTCCAATCACTTGGTGTTACTACCATCCAGTACTATGATCTATATTGATGCCTTGTTTATGGTCTGAGCATTTTTTGCACCTCCTAAAACGTGGCGCCCAGGGTATGTACCCCTTGCCCCCCTGCCCTAGATGTGCCACTGATTATTTGGGAGTTGTTTATTATATTATTGTATGATGAGATAATTTTTGATGATCATTGTTTGATATGTTGCTGTTTGATCCCAATCAGGTTTCCCTGGGGCTATTGGCCCACAGGGCTTCCCAGGTGATCCAGGACAGGACGGTCTGCCAGGAGCTGAGGTCCGGTCTGGCTACTTCATCACCAGGCATAGCCAGACATCACAGGTGCCTGCTTGTCCCTTCGGAACGGACCGCATGTGGGATGGCTACAGTCTGCTGTATGTACAGGGCAATGAGCGAGCTCATGGACAAGATTTAGGTAAGGAGCTATACTTGCTGATATTAAACAGTCTGGGCCCAATTTCATGGAATCCATTACCGTATAAAGCAAACATTCCTCGCTTACTGTAGCAGACTTTTTTGCTTTAAATACGATAAGCATATTTCACTGGAGAGTTTTCTTTCTGGTAACAGTATTAAAGCAAGGACATTCTGCAGAATGCATATGACAGCGCGTTAGCAGAAACAAAAATCAAGGTTATCCTAGAAATTCTTTGTTAACCGAAAGCACGAAATAGGCCGTAACGGATTCCGGATCCCATCAAAGAGAGAAAGGGCTGACAGCATATTGGAGACAAAGATGACGTTGCATGTCAAGCAAAATGTTGTTTTTAAACAGCTCTTTATGATCTTGATTCTTTGTATCAGTGCCAGGCAGAGATGCTTACTGTCACCGTTCTGATCTTGAGAATGTTGGTCAAGGAATCCTGTGCTAATGGGGCCTGTTTGTTTCAGGCTCAAGATCAGTGATCCTGCTGCTCCGGATCCCATTTTAGCGCATCCTGCATGGGACGTGGATCTGCAAGATCACTGATCGCGTGCAAAAACAAACAGGCCCTTGGTGTGTGAAAAGCCACAATAGGGCTCCGCACTCGAGCTATTTATAAAATACGTCCTTTATATCGGACAGCTATAGTTACCTGGATGCTCAGACAAACATAACAACGTTTACGTGTAAGTTAATGGGGCAACGTTCGACTTGTTTGTTCAAACTTCTGAATGTGACATCACGAGTGCGGAGCCCTATTCCTTAAGTCGGTCTCAATATGCAGACATTAAATGGTAATCTGGATGGGTTCTTTTGTACAGGAAGTGCCGGTAGCTGCCTGCGCCGTTTCAGCACGATGCCCTTCATGTTCTGCAACATCAACAACATCTGCCACGTGGCCTCGCGCAACGACTACTCCTACTGGCTGTCCACTCCCGAGCCCATGCCCATGAACATGGCGCCGTTCGGTGGCGACGTGTTAGAGCCGTTCATCAGTCGCTGCGCAGTCTGCGAGGCCCCGTCTCACGTCATCGCAGTCCACAGCCAATCTCTGGACATACCACCCTGCCCGCAGGGATGGCGAGGCATGTGGATAGGATACAGCTTCATGATGGTGAGTACATCAAGACCAAGACCAATCAGATTTGAGGCTTTGCATGGTGGAAGTGCATCTAGTAAGAGGTTTGCAGTAACACCATGTAACATACAAATGGCTCATCCACATCGGTGAAGGGCAAGCCTACTTTGCATATTATCTATTTCCCGACCAAAAATCATTTAATATTCATGATTTACTGCGGTACCCGCCGCGATATTGGATTCGATTCACCCTGCTGACCCAAGCTTGCTCGGTGGCCTAGCGGGTAAGGCATCTGCACTAGTAAGCAGGAGGTCGTGGGTTCGAATCCCACCTGAGCCAGCATGTGATTTGTTCACGTGCTCGCACAAGCACTGTGTGCATACAGTGCTCATCCACGTCGGTGAAGGGCAAGCCTAATTTTCATATTATCTATTTCCCGACCAAAAAGCATTTAATATTAAATTGTCTCTTTTGTGAATATGGGGTGGCTCTGGAAAGAGCCGGTTGACGCCACATTCCAGCCAGTATGCTCTGGCCGACTTCAGGAGAATGCTTCAGCAGAGCATACTGGCCAGAATGTCGAGTCAACCGGCCCTTTCCTAGTTCATTGAAACTATTACTATTATTATTTATTTCTGGTAATGACACCAAGGATTCCTCAAAAGTGCCCTAGGCACTGTAGCTTGAAAGCCTGATAAAACCTTTTTTTATGGAACGATGATGAGAAGAAGATACAGTTTTATAGAGGTGGGAGGAAAACCCCAGAGTAATATTCTGGGTAAAACCCACAGAATCAGGTAGGGACTGAAAACCCAATCCACTTGTGGACCGAGTTGGACTTGAACCCGGTCCGCAGAGGTGAAATTCGAGGAAAGAACCGCTACGCCAACCTGACTCCCCAAATGATTTTTGTTCTCGCTTTTTTGTGTTACAGCATACTGGTGCTGGTGCCGAGGGTTCCGGCCAGCCTCTATCTTCCCCCGGTTCCTGCCTGGAGGACTTCCGTTCCTCCCCCTTCATCGAGTGCCACGGTGACGGCCGCTGCAACTACTACGCCACCACCTACAGCTTCTGGCTGACCACGGTGGACTCCGATGAGCAGTTCAGCTCTCCAGTCTCCGAAACCCTCAAAGCCGGCGCCCTGCGCACCCGCATCAGTCGTTGCCAAGTCTGCATGCGCAACGGCAGATAAGCACCTCGGTTACCAGTCGCCAGGTAGATATATAGATGCCTGTCCAAATGTGACCATTTGGAATTAGCACCTTAAATACCGTTTCTTTTTTTTTTTTGGTTGTGCTGTTGGAGCGATAGCAACAAGCATTAAAGACCAGCCACCTACTGCCGAGTGATTTTCTTTACCCCTTAGCAATTGATAAACGATATGACTTTTTATCCACTCTTAAAGGTTTTTAAAAACCCGAAATGTTTTAACCGTGTTTTTACACACCAAGTTGTAACCTAACCTCAAACACCTTGTACAACAATGATATCACTTTTTTTGTGGGGAAGTCTTTTATACAATTTTAATTTCCAATGACACACATACTATCCTTACAAACTATTTTTTAAACAAATACTGTGTACATAAGGCCTATTTGCTTAACACATTTGTGATAAAAAAAAGGACATTTGTAACAAGAACTAGTGCATGAACATCATTATTTAGATATTAGCTCAGTTTGCTGTTTTAAATGACCATTTAAAATTTAAAAAAAAATTATTTAATAAAAAAAAAAATATTACAGCGGTTATTTTGAGAAATCATCCTGATTAGAAGTTTTTGTTGTTTTCAATTCTCGTCAAATTTTCTCTCATTTTGTCGAGGAACAGAACTTATGGACAAATGTAGTTATTTTGTGTTGTATTTAAAGGAAAATAATAAACTATGTAAAGTTGCTTTTTTATTGATGTTGTAGCCAATTGGAGGTTATTTTTTCCTTTTTTTTTTTGGTATATGCCTTTCATTGAAGAATCTGGTGCTGATAGGGTTATTCTTTATAACATTTTAACAATTTATTTTAGCTGTAGATTTGTGAAATTAACTATAATATATATACTTTTTTTTTTAAAGTAGAGTTAAGTCCCAAATGCTGCAACAACGTTAATTAAGGGTGGATCATTGCTTCATAACTAATTAGTTAGAATTTTGGATTGTATACAAAAGCTCCTTGATAGAACCCTGAGTGCTTGAAGAGACTCGAGATTTGGCTAGACCGACAGCTCGACAGCTAGACAGCCTGGCGGTTTTGTTGTCAGAATGTTGGCCATTGCTATACCTGCCATCTGTTTCGACATGAAGTCTTGCCTAAAAAAGGGGAGTGGTCGGATGGGGGTGGGTGGGGCATGTGCCTCTCCCATCCCATTCAATGCTATGCGCTAGCCAGTAGTGTAGACAAGGCCTCGGACCTGGGGGGTATGATCCTGTAGCTGGGTCGTACTTCCATTTGCGTTTGTGCACAAATATACGTTTGTGACATACGTCCGTGGTGCTAGCCTAGGGGAAAAAGAATGACTGCTTTTCCACCAAACAAATAGTTTTGAAGAGAAATACTGTAAATTTAGTTTCTTCTAATTCCAGGAGCGAGGGCCTTATAGATGGGTGTTCTTTAATAGCTTCTGGTTAAGGTTTGCCTCTTCAACACCAAAATTATGATGTTGACTGTCTCATACCAACTGGTCGCACTGGATATTAGTAGAATTGCCTTCCCTTTAAAATGTGAAGAAAAGACAAGTAGTGTATCGTTGGCACATCTACCTCTTGAGATATACAAGATTCATTCAGTTATAAGGAGATATTTGAGCAGGCGAGGGGCAGTATCAAGTCTTAATCAACTAGGAACTATCTAGTAAACCCTTCTTGAACTTGCTGAATAAAGAATGCCTCTATTTCTGCTTGCTCTTCTTAGACTTGCTCTACAATGTAACTGCTCTCAACTGTTCATTGCAGATATATATTGTAGAAACAAACAGATATATCACATTGTCAGTTTTCACACTGAAATGAGCGCCAATAATTGAAACTTAAAACAGTATTTCTGAGTTATGTATAGTCATATTTGCACTCCAATCTTTAGACGCTAGTTGTGTTACTCAGTTATTTTAGTCGATCAGTCTTTTTTTTCACTCAGGTGCTATTAAAAGAAAAAAACACACAATTTATGCCCTTTCAATATATTGGTGCTAATATCTATTCATACTTCGAGAAAATCTTCAGAAACTCCAGAAACCAAAGTGATGTGTATTTCTCCCTTGGGACGAACAAGAAAGATCTCAAAATTGCTTTAAAAATGTACTTAAATGGAATATTGATAACCAGTAAATAAGGATGAGTATAACCAAAATGTGCCCGAACGTGACAAAACTTCTTAAGTGTAAGCCCCATACCATAGCATGTGTTAAAAACTTGGTGCACGATTTTTTCTTTTTTATTGATGCATAGAATGTTTACCCCTCGAATCTTAATTTCCATTACCAATTTTAATTATGATAAGTAACTTAATATTGAAATATCAAGTAGGTATTTTCTGTTTAATAACCGTAAAATGCATTATAAAAGTTTGAGTGAGTCATTTTTGGAAAGGAAAATCAAATAGTCTTTTGTTGTACCAAACTTTGGCTTTTTTTTCTCTGCAAACCTGTTTTTAAGGGGTAGGAACTTCAATTTTGGTCGAAGAAGATTTTTGAAACTTAACCATATTTCGTTGGTCATAAATCAAGTATTCGGTTTTCGCTGTTGCCTATAAATCATGTTTCTTTCCACATCATGATTAATCAGGGGATTGGAATAAAATAAAGTGCATAATTATGAATAAATCAATCAGCCTGTTAGCTGTATGTGTGTTTGATTTTTTTGAATGGCCCCTGTCATATTTAAACCAGCCTAGGTCCATAGAATGTAGAATTTTGGGATTGTAGAGATATCAGGACAGTAGGACCAGTAGGTTTGCTGGATCCAACCTTTGGCCTTTTTCAAAATTCTGCTCTGGCTCAGGCTCAGACTCTGGCTCCTGTTTCATTTCGTGAATCCATTTTAAAAATACGGGTATCAAAAAGAGACTTGGCTGCGTATGGAATCTTTGGTTTGAAAAGGAAAACAGAGCTTCAGTTTCAATGAAAAATCACAATCTATATTTTCAGCATATGGATTGGAGAAAGGCCATTAAGTCTGCCAGAAGAATAATACAGGGCCCAATTCATAGTTCCGCTTAATTACCACCAAAAAATCAGGGTTAGCTCAAATTTCAAACTAGCCGAGTAAGTAAGGAATCCTTAGTTTATAGTTATACACGACGATTATGAACTTCATGGCACTTATTCATATGAAATAAAACCAATAAAGCAAATTACCTAAATACGTTGGTGGCAATGAATATAAGCTAGATTAAATTTGTGGAAAGAGGGTAGGGTTTTGATTCTCGAGGGAAATTATTGGGTAAAACGGTTTGACGAAGATCAGACTAATTAACACACCATGGAAGAGTACCGTATAAAAGCGTCCTCTAGCGTCCGGTAGCCTGAGTTCGAATCAAAATGGCGGGACGTGACTGACAGGCTGTTTTCGAGTTCGCAACAAGCCGGTAAGAAAATGATATTTTTGCACTGAAACTTTGTCTAAATTTCTTAAATCTAGGTTTTTAAGGATTCGGGAACATTAGCTCGAAGTAACAAATCTTATTTTGGGACAGTAGAAGCTATCGAAGGCCTTAAATCGTATTTAATGATGTTTTTAGGCGGTGAGTTTAACTATGAAACTAAAGCCTATACGCAGGCGCCATTTACGTTTTAAGTGGGCACCGTATGGGACTGAAATTTTCACAGATGACTGTTACTGTATCGTCCTTTATATTTTTGCCCATGAATCTGTATTTCTTTGACAAAAACCAATGTATATGATATTATATTAAATTAGAAGTAACCATTTTTGTATAAAGTAATGTCGAGAAAAAAAAAGAGAAATATTAAAGGGAGCAGGCATTTAGGCATATTTGCAAAGATGTGCGTTTTGGATGAATTTGGTACTTAAACAGAAGTGAAGGTCTTAAACTTCCTTACGGGACGGACGTTGTTTCATGTACCTTTTTACGCTTTGTTCATGATCTGGATAGCAGAAATATGGCCGAAATAATCTTGCCCCACTCCGACTCCTTCATAAATGCCACTAAATCATTCGGACGAACGATCTTTTTAAAAGACACAAAACCTTGATTTCATGAAAAACCCAGCATCTGATGAACCAAGATTTCCCATGGTGACTGTTTGCATGCACTGTTTACAAACTGTTCAATCCATTTTCTGTCTCAAGCTCAATATTTTTTTTGGAGGCCTTGCAAATCCTTTAACTGAATTACTGAAATAAACTTGACAAGATTGCCAAACAATTCGAGGCTTCTAAGGCTTCAAATAAAACGTGCACATACAGTGTATCACAAACGACTTGTTTTAATGTAAACGTTAGATGAATTTTTAAAAAGATAATGTTGAACTCTTTATCTAGTTTGAATTCGCCCTCCGCTCGGCGTCAAAAGATAGCTCCAATGATGATTATGTACACAAGGTCCTACACAAGGTCACACAGATAAGCCTATACTGTTGGGTCAAAGTGATAAAGTTTGCCCACACAAACAACAATGACCTTACAAACGTAGTTCATGTGATATCTTCACCAAACATGACCACGAACCTTTCAACTGCCTTTGTCATACATGTGTCCTACCTATAGTCACTTCTCATCAATATGGCGACCACTTCGTTGCGTTTCATCAATTCGCGCCTAGACCTAATCTATCCGTGCGAAAGACTCCTTAAAAGCATCTGGCCGCACTGCAGAGCCGATAGACTGCGCCAACTCGCTGTGGAGGAGTCAACAGGCGGAACACCGTGCTCTCTGATTCTCGTCAGACACGTACAGAATGTCCCAGATAAAATCATCGCTCACGTCCGTTTGGTACCCATAACCAAACCTGACACGCCCAAGAGTGTGTATCTTGAGTCGCTGTGCGTGGAGAAATCCTGGCAAGGTATGGGCTACGGTAAGACATCCATGTACTTGGCAGAGAGATATGCTATGACGCTGGGCATCCGACAAGTCTACATCAGATGTATCGAAGCGCTTGGAGGCTACTACAAGGGTCTGTCTTACAAGGAGAACCCGGGACTTCTTAGCTACGACACAGTCGGTGCCAATCTGCTCAGGTCTTACGACACGGCGTACAGCTGGTATGGAAATCGACCCAAACCTGGTTGGGAGACGGCATATGACGGAGTCTTTGCGTCAAATGAAGCGATACGAGAGCTGGGTCTCATTACTTTGGTGAAGGATCTACGGCCGTATGTCAAGTCGGAGAGACGCATTCAACAACCCATTTCCAAAAACTGATCTGAGAACCTTCACAACACAAGATTTGAATTCTAAAGTAAATTTGTAATGATGGAGTTGCTTCAATAAAAACTCTAGTAAAAACAGTAGAGTTAAACAGTAGAGATTCTTGTTACACTCATACAAGTTGTAATTTGATGACCTTTGATACAACCTGGGAGGAGTTACCACTTTTTTGCATAATTTGCTTGCATTTCAAGGAACCATAAATTGGTATACTTGCTGATGCCAATAAAACCATTTTAAATTGGAGCCTATCAAGAATGATTGATCAAGGAATATGTCAAAATCACTTAAAAGGTAACTAATTACGTTTACCGAAACTTATTGAATTTTAAGTCATTGAAAAGTGAACAGAGAAACATTGACTGGAGCGGGATACGAATCAGTCAATTTTTTTGGTCCACTTATCAAATCTTTGTTTTTTGTAAATTACAATTTTCTAGAAGGCAAGATTAATGGTTTTTAATAATGAATACTACTGCTGATACTGTCTAATGAATTGAAATGGTGTGAAATGTTTGATAATACGTGGGTCCATGTAACTAGGAATAATCTTATTGTTAGAAAGGCAGTGAGTTTTGAAAAGCTCGTTCTAACTAATTGCAATACCCTTTTTCTGATTCCGACAAACAAATATTTCGCGCTTTCCGTATAGCCAGCCGGTTCTGTATTGGAAGTCACTGTGTGGAAGTTCAGTGCGCATGGTTAATTCAACAGAGTAAACTCTACTGCGCATTACAACTTTATTATTATACTTGGTCATCGGGCCATAATTAACACGCCTGAAACCATCTCAACTCCCTGGGGAGTATATACAGCCCCGGCTACCGTATTCAGCGCACAGAGGCTAATCAAACCACAAAGCCATCTCTACCCTCGCAGGTACCCTTTTACACCTGGGTGAAGAGGAGCGCTATGTGACAAAGCGTCTTGCCCAAGGACGCAAGCACCACTAGCCCATGGCTGGATTCGAACTCACAATCTGTATATCAGTGTTGTAGTAGAGTACTTTTTGACGAGTACGAGTATGGGTACTTTTCCATGAGTACGAGTATGAGTACGAGTATTTTGTCATGAGTATGAGCACGAGTACGAGTACAGTGCATTTTGTTCTTGTGAGTACGAGTACGAGTATGAGTACATTTCCACGAGTACGAGTATGAGTACAATTCCAGGAGTACGAGTATGAGTATGAGTACTTTTCCATGAGTACGAGTACTTTTCCGTAAGTACGAAAATGAGCGTTAAAAACAAAGTTATTTTTTTAACGCAGGAAGAAATAGACATGGTTCTATTGACTTTTCTTACAATGATTTCATCCCGTATTCAACCCTGTGAAATTAATAAAAAAGAATCATAAAATGAAATTAAATGATTGTTTTTGTGTGATCGTCCTTAGACCGTACTTAACAAACTCCGACAGAGGGCGGTAGACACGCCCCTGGATTTTAGACTGGTCACCGACGATGCGTTGGTGCAGCAACCAAACAGTATTGAATATGAAATTCGGTTCACGCAGCGTCTAGGTTTCAGACCAAATGTCACTATTTGCAATCATGGCGTCTTCCTTGATACCGAAAGACGGCGTCCTACTCGACGTTAGCAACCAAGCTCCTACTCCTTCCAAAGATTTCAACCAGTTCATAATCAACACCAAAGAGGTGAGTGCGACTAAGTCTTAGTATTTTTAACTATTCGAGCTGGCCCTGAATGTTACTAGCGTAGGGCTTGTTTGTTTTGAAAACAACTGTCAAACTCGAGTTGTCACCCAACCCTCCAATTTACACAGCGGTCAGCGCGTTGCAATTGGTTTATATTCCTAAATTTTAGCCTACGTGTAGGGGCCTAGGCCTACCTCGCTTCTGATCTTTAAAAAATAAAGAAAAGAAAAATTACACGTTGCAGTCTGTTACATTATTACTATATTAGCAAACTTGGGAAGAATTCCACTGACGGCCATGCATCACTTGTGCAAAAACCTATGGGACCGACAGAGGGTGTTATGAGAAAAATGGCTACCACTGCATAAAGTGTATCATTGACATTGTACTTTGTAATTGTAGGTAAAAAACACTGAAAATCTCACTTTTTAGATATGCTATCCCAGTTTACACACCTGAGATTGAAGTTCATTATGACTTCCATCAAATAAGTTAGGCCTAACTCTTGGAAGTTGGTTGTCCGTGTAACTTGGACCCTAAACATCGCCTTTTTTAACATTTGGACATGATCTGGCGATAGTAGGGTCCAAGTACCTTGTTTGCATTTGAGTGGCAAGAGCTCCATTTTGCCTCTACCCTGAGTCAAAATCCTGTGATTTCACCTTCAAAACGATCCTAAAATGTCTCATGCGGCCAGCTATGGACCAAGGGAGAATTGGAGATTCCAATAATGACAAGGTTTACTCACATTTTTTGAAGAAAAGATAATTTTTCCCCTAAAAATGGGCACAGAGACCTTTTAATTCACAAGTATTTCATAGCTGCCGTCTTGTTCTTTAAATTGAATGCACATAGATGATAGTGCATAGCACTGCTTGGTTACCAATGATGCTTTAGATGCCCTGCATGCACTGAATGGTAGCAGAGTACCAGTGTACAATTTGAAAAACAAGATGGCAGCAGTGAAATGCTTGTGAATAGGAGGTCTCTAGACTCGCATGTGTTATCTAATATATTGCAGGTGATATGGAGATCATGGAAGATCACACTACGTAATGACTATCGGCGTTTAGCCCCAGGAGAGGTCAAGGAATCTCATGAGGATTTCATATACGATGACCGTATGCAGTGTGAGTTATAATATTAATAAGTCCACTCCACAGTGCACAGATCAAATGCACTTACTCAAATACGGTACACGGAAGAACCAAAAACCTTGGTAAATAAAATCAGTATGCCAGCCAAGACTCCTTGTGATTTATGTTATGCTCAGTAAACAATGGTCGAATACAAGTCGAATACAAGTCAAAAAGTGTAAACATCACATGAAAATTTGGTTGGAAATCCTGTTTCCCAAATCTTTAGCTATAATGGCTGCAAATAACACATATGCCAATGGTAGTCATGAGCCATGTAGCCCTTTTATTAGACTTAAAGTGTATTATGATGTGTATTTGGCAGCTGCAAGATTTGGCATAGTCATATGGCTGTGTGAATCTAGGGCCTGTTTGTTTTGCCGCGGCCGGATCTTGGTCGCCACATTTGATCTGACAAATCCACATCACAGGCAGAATGATATGCTAAAATGCGATCCAGAGCAGCTTTTATGTGCCGGATCACAGATCACATTCCTGAAACAAACAGGTTCACAGTGCTATAGCTGGTTGTTTTTTTTGTATCTACCCTTTCTCAACGTGTAGTTGATGTCGGGCGGGTCTTTGATAAAGCCACATTGGAGTATGCTAAGGAGCTGTGCAAGGGCAACCTGGACTACCTGATGAGAATGCCTCAGCCTCTTCTCATCTATATCGTGTCCTTTCTGGAGCTAGAGGACGTCGCTGCTCTGTCGCAGACTTGCAAGCTGATGTATGATGTAAGAAACACAATGGGATTTTGTTTTCCTGGTATTAGCTTCAATGTTCCCTGGGGTCAATTTCACAAAGCTCTACGATCATTTGTAACTCAAGTAATATGAAGGATAACCTATCGTACCTATAGGGGGCATAGGTGGCAAGTGCGTTAGGCACTCGCCTCTCACCAATGTGGCCCGGGTTCGATCCCGGCTTGGGTCATATGTGAGTTGTGCGTTGGTTCTTTCCTATGCTACAACGGTTTTTCTCCGGGTTCTCTCTCCATTGGACTTAAGTTTTGGAAAAGGTCAAAAATTTTAATTTCCTCTCAGCCAGGGCACCGAGAGTCAAAATTACGATGAAAATAAAAAACACTGCTTGACCAAAAGAATACAACTTGGGGTTTAAAAAGAATGCCTCATTATATATGAAACGTGTGTAGTAAAGAATACAAAAGTTAAAACATTATGTCGGACAAAATGACGGCAATTTGTCGGACCTTAAATAATGCATTGTGATTGGTCAATTTGTCAAGGGGCGTGGCCTATTGGATCGGTGTATTGAGCCCAGGTCTCGTAGATGGTTGACAGAAGTCCCTAATCCTCTCACTAACAAGAAGAGCGCTCCGCACTAATGACGTCACAAAATCCCCGGATGTCAGACAAACATTGACTCACACACGTAGTGTACATGCACGCGCACACCCACGCACGTGTGCATGGTTGCAATGTTTGTCTGAGGTCCGGTGCTATTTTTAGTGCAAGTGCGGAGCGCTATTGGCCTTGCCTCTTCAAAGATCAAAGTTAAGTATCGAAAAAATAATATGAAAAAAAATTGGAATTTTCTTTCGAGTACTTGCAACTGGGATCGAGTTCACAGAGTACAATTTGTCGAGCGTGCAGGGCTAATCAAACAAGCAAAGCCATCTCTACCCTCACAGGTACCCATTTACGCCTGGGTGAAGAGAAGCAATATTTGACAAAGCGTCTTGCCCAAGGACGCAAGCACCATTAACCCATGGCTGGATTCGAACCCACAATCTGTAGATTGACCACAAGATCTTGAGTACGAAACACCAGACCACTAGGCCACAGCACTCCACACTGAAGAATTTTCTTTTCTCCATTCCGAAATTGCTTCGTGGTTGCAGATTATCTTACAAATTCCAGCATCCCCTGACAAAAAAAATGTGTTTCAGCGGGCCTGGCAGCATCTGATTTTGGTTTTGTAATTTGTTTTTGTTCGGCACAGATTTGCAACATGGGCATATTATGGGAGAAGATTTACGAGACCCACTGCGATACAGTGACCGATGAAATGAGATCATTGGCCGTTGATATGGGATGGAAACAGATGTTCTTCACCAACAAACTTCAACTTCAGGTGAGAATCCCATCATGGTTGAGACCTGCTTCAAACATCACACTTCTGCCATGTCAAATTCAAATAGGGGCCCATATTTTGAACTAGACACGGCAGCAATTTGACGTTTGAAGCAACTGCCGGCTTTCTGTCAAACGTTAGGTCTTGCCACTCTTAAAGGTAGTATCATTCTTTGGTTTTTATCAAAGAAATACAGATTCATGGGCAAGACAGATACAGTAACAGTCATCTGTGAAAATTTCAGTCCCATGCAGTGCCCACTTTTTGAGAAAATCGTGAAAAACGGCCACAGTATTTCTTAAGTTTTTTCTCTTCTATTTTTGATCTTTTAAAAGATCAAAAAGGTTTTCGGTCGTTGTTGTACTAATTTCTGGATAAATACACCATTTCAGGCGGAAAAATTTTAACGGTAGGTTTCTACCACCACCATCTTCACACCCTGTAAGTTATAGGTAAATCTGTGAACATTTCTGTTTTGGTCTCTCACCAAAGTATGATACTAACTTTAATGGCAGAAGTTCTCAGCTGTTCCTCTGAGAGCCCTTGCGGTCACCCTGTTCAAGCTTGTATCATACTTTGGTAAGAAACCGAAACAGAAATCGTCACAGATAGTCGTATAACTTACAGGGTATCAAGATGGTGGTGGTAGAAACATACTGTTCAAATTGTTCCGCCTGTACAAGCTGTATTTATTCAGAAAAGAGTAAAACCAATTGACCAAAAACAATTTTGATCTTCGGAAGATTAAAAATCCTATGAAAAGATTTTTCACTGCTTTCTCAAAAAGTCTGCACCATATGGGACTGGGAATTTCACAGATGACTTTAATACTGTATCTGTCTTGATATTTTTGCCCATGAATCTGCATTTCTTTGACAAAACCAAAGTATGAAATTACCTTTAAGTCAGTGTTTCGATATGACAGTGAAAGTCGCAGAAAAAAACCCAAACACATTGTGGATGTTCTGCAAATGTAACGTCAGTAGTGAGTATGGAAAATTTGATAAGAAATTTGGCTGTAAGTGGTTAATAAATATCAGTGAATGATTTTGGCGACAGGTCAAGTTGAGGCGTCACCAGCAGAAGCGGGAGTCGCCTGAGAGCGGCGTGACCTTCATGACAGACTCGTAACCTGTCATCAGAATCTGCCTCCAGTCCAAGCCACGACCCAGCAGACCACACTCCACTCCAACCACATCGACGTCGCCACAAGTTTCATGGACAGCAATCAGGGAGGGATGCAGCTTGTGGTCTAGGTCTGCTGTGACCGAGGTAAAAATACAAACATTTACTGTAAATACACTTATCCCTCACAGAAGGTAAAACTCCATTCAACATGCCACAGTTGGTATCTGACAAGGTACGCAGGATTGTAAATCTTCACTCCGGCCAGACACATCATTTTGTTTTACGTATTTTGTGTGTAAAATACTGCATGAGGAAAATGGTGAAAAGGGAAAGAAGAAAATGATATTGCTGGGGATCCCCACAATTTGTACGCTTTCAAATGAGATTAATGGACCATTCAAGCTTTGCCTCTTAAGCCCCGCCCATCTTAGCAACGCCACATGTTTAACATTATACTGCATGTGACCAAGTTTGATCGAGATAATTGACAGCAATGACTACAATGGGAGACTTTTGAGACGTTGGCGGCAGCAGACTGAAGTCTCTTTTTGCTAACTCTGACCATGCGCGTGCAATTGTGAGCATGCATGCGTTGTTGTGCACGTGGCGCTAACAAGTTGAAGACCCAGCTCCAAAGTCTCCCATTGGTCAATTGGTCAATTTATTTGACAGGCTGGAAGGGTCCATATTTCAAGAAGGGTTCCGCTTCTCCGATATCTTTTGAGGGCACATGAAGAGAGATTTATAGGCTAGCTAAGATGGGATTTGAAATCACAATCTCCTGTTTACTAGTTCGGACGTCTTTTTCAGCACCGAATATACTATGCTGTTACATTCTGGAGAAGGACAACTAAGTGACTAATGCAAAATGATAACAACAAATTCAAAATGAGATTGAGACAAAAATTCAAACAAAAACCGTTTTGAAGAGAAATCAGAAAATTTTTGTTAAGTTGCTCTGTACGTTAACCTTACATTATCTCTCTGTGACAAAGGTTGGGAATCTATGAAAAGAAGAATAGGGCTCCATGCTCGAGCTATTTATAGAATACGCCCTTTATATCGACAGCTATGGATGTTCGGACAAATATCACAATGTCTACGTGTAAGTTAATGGGGCAATGTGCGACTTGTTTGTCCGAACATCTGAATGTAACGTCACGAGCACGGTTGCCCTTTTGGGATTGATTTGATTATTTTGTTTAAATACAAACATATTAAGTTGTTTGCTATCTATTGTCCGTCCAGTTTTAGTGATTTTTGTATTTGAAAAAAAAAGAGAACATTTCTGTTACTTAGGCCAAAAAGGAAAAACAATAAGATGTCAAATCAAAACTATGGCAAAAAATGTAAATCATTCCAAGAAAAGGAAAAGCCGAATCCAAATTGGACCAAATCGTCATCATTATTGATACTAGTAAACAGTTTGTCAGCTTAGGCCTAGATGAACAGTGCTTTTGTTTTTAATGCTTTTTATTGAGTAGGTTTATGAATCATAGGGTGTTTACGAAACGGAGGCTCAGGCTCCGTTTCAGGCTCCGGCTCCATTTCGTGAATCCATTCTAAAGTAACTGGTATCAAAATATAGACTTTCGGCTGCGGTTCTGAAGTAGATTCTCTGCTTTGAAAAGAGAAAACAGACTGGAGTCAAACTTCAGTTTCAATTGAAAACCACAACCTATATATTCCCAGCATATGGATGTCCGAGCTGGAGCCTGAGCCTGAGCCTCCTTTTCGTAAACGCCCTAAAATTCCAAAATATTTGTTCGATGTAGAAGATGTTTTTGGTGTTGATAAAATTAATCCACAATTTTGTTTTGGAATTATCAACAGTTATATTGAAAATTTTAGAACAAAGTACTTTTATAATTCTGCTTTTAAAGGAGAATTTTGCATGAAATGTGTATATTATGCAAATATTGACTGATTGACGTCTCAAAAGATAGAGGGCGCTATTTTCCCTTGGCAAAGCCAAACCATGGAAGCTCCTCAGAGGTGACTCAACTGTCCTTAAAAAAATGCATGACTCTTCAAATCAGAAATTTGACCCTACTCACTGCACATGTAAGAAAGTGATTTTCCCCAGTTGTGACGAACACAGCTCTGTATGGTCCAGCATGCCTGATCGTCAAACTCTATGGGTGGTATAGAGGGTGTGCAGTCACGTGATCAGGACGCCATTTTGGACGGCAATGCTGTACACATGTATAATCATTGATCTCCATAATAATAATGTTTTATGGAGATCAATGTGTATAATGCACGTACGTACAGTGTATGTAACAATTGATCTAGTTATATCTGTTTTATGGAGATCAATGTAACCCACATGTGTTCGTGTAGCTTGCAAATCAACCGGACGCGTACGCAGACGCAGAAGTGCGTGCATATAATGATGCTGTCTGGTACGTACGCGTGCGCGCATACGCGACGTGCGTGCGTACGCGTGCCGTCCAAAATGGCCGATAAGCTGTCAAGTGACGTCACATGCACGCTCTCTATTGAGCAGTTATCAGATTGTGTATTTCTTGCTTTCAGTTTTTAATAGAGAATCTTCACATCATTCATAATCAATAGTGTAGACGTTCATACGTTTGTGCACAAATAAATATACATAAACATGAACATGTATACAAAATAAAATTTTAGGGGTGGGTGTACTGCTCAGTACTGCTTTTGACTATTGTATTCGGCCATTGTTTGCTGAGCATAACATTCACAAGGAGTTCTGGCCGGGCAAAGTAATTTTATTTACCACCTGTTTTTGGTGCTCTAAAGCAAATTTTGGTGCTTAAACAGCTTTATGAAACTGTCCCCAGGTCTATATTTTATAGCAAGAAGTGTCCACCCAGCTCCCCCATGCCATATTCACGTCTCTGCTAGGGGCCAATCCAGCTAATATTATCATCTTCCTGTTAATAACATCCGTCCAAATTATAGTGACTGTTTATAAACCAAAAATGATTGGTTGTTTTGTTGTTATGCATGATGTATGTGAACATGTAATTGTATAGATGAATTACATGTAGCATACAGAGTACGCAGAATGTTTTTATTAGTGCTTGTATCGACTGTACATACTTGTAAACAAAGAACTGTTGAAATTGTTTTCAAATTTGACATTGAGATATTCAGGATATTCTGTTAGTTTTCAGAAGGTTGGAGTTTATCTGTACATCTTATTCATGTTTACTGTATATAAGGGGCCACTCAAAATTTTCAATGTTTTTGAATTTCGATTTTTTTTTTCCAAATTGTTTTATATTCATAAAACGAGCATTTGGTACAGAATGCTAGACTTACAAACTTCAAGGTAATGCTTTGTGGTTTTGTGGTTGAGTACCTATTCAATTGCCAGTGGAATACAGATTGGTTTGATGTTAATGGGATTACATGAACAATTTGAGAGAAGAAACCATTGTCAGAGGATAGCAATTACTGTTTGGCTCCGTGCAGGCCTTCAGAAAACAGGGGGGTTTGGAAAGCAAAAAGTGTCATTTCGATGAAATCAAGTCTTAAACTGAGTCGCAATCTGAAAAACTTCTTGAGGGACGTGTCATGGCTAGAGCACATCAAATTCTTCGTTTACAGAACAGAATATTTTTTGTCGAGATTTTTCTCCAATTATAGGGCATAAAACATGAAAACATTCATCAGATCTTGGCATGTCAATTGTACATAAATATTGTGATTGTTTTTTTTTTTCTCCAATAAAGAAATAATATTGGAATGAATTCATTTGTAACTGAGTTCTTATTTCAGTGCCTTGTTTCTTTGGAAAGAACAATATAATTGTCTGTTCTTTTTTGGAGTCGTCAAATATTAAGTTATACTAACTCAAGTTTTGGATTCTTGCGTTTAACCAAGCTTTTGGACTATTTTGGACTAAGTTCATCTGGGTTTTAATTGGACTCATCGTTTTCATCATCGGCGGTCTGGTACCCGTCCTTCTCGGCACTGCTCTCAATGATCTTCTGTAGTCTTTCCCTGGCTACGTCGGCCATGATCTGCCTCATGTCCGGATGCTCTGCCAACACTAGGAGACAGAAAACAAGAGAACAGCCGATCAGAATTAGGCCTACCATATTACAATGACAAACATACTGGGGGTACTACTCCATACTGGGGGAACTACTCCATACTGGGGGAAATACTCCCATACTGGGGGAACTACCATACTGGGGGAACTACTCCCATACTGGGGGAACTACTCCATACTGGGGGAACTACCACATTGGGGGAACTACTAGGGGCACTACTCCATACTGGGGGAACTACCGGGGGGGCACTACTTCATACTGGGGGAACTACTAGGGGGCACTACTCCATACTGGGGGAACTACCGGGGGCACTACTTCATACTGGGGGCACTACTAGGGGAACTACCGGGGGGCACTACTTCATACTGGGGGAACTACTGGGGGAACTACCCGGGGGCACTACTTCATACTGGGGGAACTACTGGGGGAACTACCGGGGCACTACTTCATACTGGGGGAACTACTAGGGGGCACTACTCCATACTGGGGGAACTACTAGGGGGCACTACTTCATACTGGGGGCACTACTAGGGGAACTACCGGGGGGCACTACTTCATACTGGGGGAACTACTGGGGGAACTACCCGGGGGCACTACTTCATACTGGGGGAACTACTAGGGGGCACTACTCCATACTGGGGGAACTACTAGGGGGCACTACTCCATACTGGGGGAACTACTAGGGGGCACTACTCCATACTGGGGGAACTACTAGGGGGCACTACTCCATACTGGGGGAACTACTGGGGGAACTACCGGGGGCACTACTTCATACTGGGGGCACTACTAGGGGAACTACCGGGGGCACTACTTCATACTGGGGGAACTACCTGGGGGAACTACCGGGGGCACTACTTCATACTGGGGGAACTACTGGGGGAACTACCGGGGGCACTACTCCATACTGGGGGAACTACTGGGGGAACTACTAGGGGGAACTACCGGGGGCACTACTCCATACTGGGGGAACTACTGGGGGAACTACCGGGGGCACTACTTCATACTGGGGGAACTACTGGGGGCACTACTTCATACTGGGGGAACTACTGGGGGAACTACCGGGGGCACTACTTCATACTGGGGGAACTACCGGGGGGCACTACTCCATACTGGGGGAACTACTGGGGGAACTACCTGGGGCACTACTCCATACTGGGGGAACTACTAGGGGGCACTACTCCATACTGGGGGAACTACTAGGGGGCACTACTCCATACTGGGGGAACTACTGGGGAAGTCCACATTGATACTGTACTTCATATGGGTCTTTGTCTGTCCATTGGTAATTTATGCCATGCTATTGATTGTAGTACTGTACATGTACTAGTATTGGTACTTGTTTAGAATATTTTATTGTACACTGTATATATTGTGATTGCATGCTTTCTGTGTAGCTACAAGTATGTTGTGGATTGCTTTATAAGTAGCACACTTTGCTGCAAGTAATAGCAATATTATTCTATAGTATTGTCTATTACCCTATGATACAACCACATATGTTGCTGCAATGTGAGTTACCCTATACAACCACATATGTTGCTGCAATGTGAGTTACCCTATGGTACAACCATAAATATGATATTGCTGTATTTTCTGGTACATGCCATAGTTGTAATGTATGTTACTTGTTTTTACACGACAATTGCAGTCCCATATAATTTTTATGGTCATAAAGTTTTGCTATATTATTGTCATAATTGTATGGAACATGGAAAATATAACTACATGTACATGTCGTGTACATGCAAGTACCCTTGTAATTTAGTGTGTACCATACCCTTTCTACTTATTCTTGATTTAATGAGCTTGCAGTTATCAAATGTGCCTTGTTAAATAAATAATTGTGTAAATGTATCTTTTTATAGTTCCTGAAATAAATTGACTAGTTTTGTTGTGATTGAATACAATGACAGCATTGAAGAGAATTTTCGTTGTCTTTGTTGAGTCGGCTTCAGTGGCTTCCCATATGCCATAGACTTGTATGCAGTTCAGCCGTAGCCAGTTTTATATTTGGATACGGCTTTTATATTGAGGCTTTGTTTGAATGAGACAAATACAAATATCACATGGTTTGAGGGTGACAGTCGACCATGTGATATTTGTTTCACTATACCTCATAATATTCACTATTTCGTCAAGATTGGTATCAATAAGTGCAGCAAAATGTTCGTGTTCGTGAGTCGCCATTAACTACATGTAGGTCAAAGCTCACGCACACGCGCTGCAAACTTTTCCTAGGATGCGCAGTGAGATTCACCGGCCTACTCGCTGGTGATCAGCACGCTATGGCGAATTAACCACTTGGGATTCGGCTCTAGGTCATGAATATTTATGAGGTATAGTAATATGATATGACACACAGAATGCACTCAAAGACAAAGACAGAAAAAATACAATTCGACACACTGATTGTGAATTGTCTGCTTTTGCAATAAATATGTATTTCATAAATAAAGTGACAATGTACACTTTTACCAATTGAGAGAGAAGAAAAAAGTAAGAAACTACCGTCATTATATCCAATCTGGAAAAATGAAATGTGCAAACCTCATTAAGAAATCAATCAATGTCTATGATAAAAAAACAACAACAACACGAGGTCAAACAAAGATGGACACTTAACAATTTCATCTGTGTCGACCTACTACCATCTTGCATTTTACAGAATCTTTACCAGATTCCAAAATTCTAAGTGACTACGCACACCATGGAATGATTGGTTTTCGTCTTGTCATTTTTATTTCGTAACAGAGGTCAGTACCACAGAGCTGCCGTGCATAAATTAGAATCAATATTGCAAAGTGTTTATCAGTCACTTATTCTGTGATGATAATCTCGCCAGTTAGGGAAAAGAAACCAGGCCTTTTTTTCCATAAAACACCAAACATTTAAAACATACAAACAGCACGGTTACGGGTTCGAATCTCACCCAAAGTAACCCTCATAATTTGTGTTGGGTGGTAGGTTTAATCAGCGACCGCTTGTCAACCATTGATAGATTTTGGTGAACTCTACAAAATATATTCCCCGGATATCCGGGCACAATCGACCACTGGTTGACAAGAAGTTGCTGATGGAACTTGGCCTATGGTGGCTGCAGAACCTGAACAGAGTACCAGCAGCCCAAGAGAATACATGTAACACATTCTTGGCTGGTAACTGAGATTCTACCAGACAGAGAACAATACTGGCAAAATGAGTTATAAACACGTCTTTGGCAAGGCTGAATTTCAGCAGTGTAAAAAAATTCATTTGTAAATTGCAAATCACAGGAATGGGAGACTTTGGAGAACCGGTCTTCAAGTCAACAGCGCACGCGCAAAACAACGCGCACATGCTCACAATTGCGTGCGCGTGCGCTATTGACTTGAAGACCGGTTCTCCAAAGTCTCCCATTGTTGATATTTTCATGCCAAAGCCGAGACTTAATATGCCACAACAAACCACCAAATGCATTTGGTTGTTTGTTTGTTACTTTTTCCCAAAATAGATCGAAAAAGTTGACAGTAAAGTTATTTTGTAACATCTAGTCACATTTTGAGAGCCGGGCAGCTCTTTGTTACTGGCCTCTGACAACTCATGCCAACGCCTCCCTCCCTCCCAAAAAAAAACAAAACAAAAAAAGGCAAAAATGTAACAATTTATGCACAAAAATTCCGAACTTCCATCATCATAGTCAATATTGCCCAAAGCATCTGCATCTACGTTTTGTTGATCAACACAGAAAGGAAAAAAATATTACATCTTTATTACAATATCTGACTTTAGATACACAATCATTCTACCGTTCATAATGTTAAACCTACATGTAGAACATCAGAAAAAAAGGTTTTCTTTATACAATATACAAATTCTTTCCCGGAGTTTTTTTCTTTCCGAGAAAGTCAGAAAAAAAAAAAGAAAATTGAAAAAAAAAAAAAAATCTCATTTAAATACATTTTTAGTACAAAACATTTTATCATTCAGTCTTTCAATTTTGTTTTAGTAAATTGATGTCCAACTCTCCTTTTTCCCCTCTGATTGTTTATGTTTGCTGTGAAATATTGGTCATGAATGAATCTTAAAACAGTATAAACAGATATTTATAAACTGATGTCAGCTCACACAAACGTCTGCCCCAAAAATGCTATATCGTACAGAGGGAGGAGAAACAGTTAACGGCACAGCATCAACGACTCTTCTAGAAAAAAAAAAACCCATAGGAATCGAGAAAAAAAAAGTGAACATACTTTTTGACAAAACATGCAAACATTTACAAA
Organism: Astropecten irregularis; assembly: GCA_963971285.1. Classification (NCBI taxonomy): domain Eukaryota; kingdom Metazoa; phylum Echinodermata; class Asteroidea; order Paxillosida; family Astropectinidae; genus Astropecten; species Astropecten irregularis. Next base: position 13,601,192 of record OZ020262.1, on the reverse strand, counting down.
TGCAACTTAAGACACGACACGACTAATGTGATGACCATTAAGAATTGAAAATGTGGCACCAATTTATCACACACTCCAAACAAAATGGGAAAACACAAACTGATGTATTGTTTTTCATTAACACCTTTTCCCACTGAAAATCTAGAAAAAAAAGAGGAACTTTTCTTCCTTTTTTTTCAAGTGAAGAGAAAAAACCATAAGATTTAAATCTGTAATTCATCACCGACTGTTTCCAAAGAATTTCTGAAATGACTGATTTTGAGATTTTAAAGTAAAAGTGACTGTGACCTTTATTTTGTTTAATAGCTACCAAGGATTCTATGCAATTTCACACAATAAGCTTTTTGTACAAAGAAGTCTCGCAAGATCTTAAAAAAAGCAGATGAAAAAGCTAACTGACGTAAAGTATCCAAGAAGAAATTTCTCTAAAAATAAGTACATTCCTCCAAACACTTATGTCCTGTACAATCCAGTGAAAAAAAAAACTTTACAAGTTGGCATTCTTATCTTTGATGTCCAAAAATTTTAGAAACACAATTTTGCTGAGTTTTCTTACATCTCTTAATTTTATTATTATTTTTTTTTTAATAGTTTTTTTTTGTCTTTTCAGTATTAAGTTTGAAAACATATCTTTGAGGTACGTGGGAAAAAAATGGTACCACTGGTATGAAACAATAGGTCAAAATATCAGGCACTATAGTGAGATGCACGGAAACTGAAAGGAACACTGTGGACAACAGCTATGAACACTTTATGAGCTTACCAACAACTGAGAGCATGAAATTAAGTCTCTTTTTTGTTTCTGTTTCGGGGTGCAAAAGTGCCCAGATTTAAGGCTTGTTTGTTTAATAACGCACAGGATCCCAGCTTTGTGGATCCACGTCCTATGCAGGGTACCTTAAAATGGGATCCGGATCAGTAGAATCCGTGATCCCATGCCTTAAACAAACAGGCCCAGAATCAACGAATGCGGGAAACATGTTCCGTGTCATTTCATTGCAATCCGGGTATAACGCACCAGAAAATCAATAAAAAATTAGTGGGTAAATCGCCCATCAAAGATCATGAATGTGTGACGTCACATTCAGATGTTCGGACAAACAAGTCGCACGTTGCCCAATAAACGTACATGTAAACGTTGTGCAATTTGTCAGAATATCTGGGTAACTATAGCTGTCGATATAAAGGGCGTATTATCGAGCGGAGCCCTATTGATACTCATCACGATAAAGCTCACACTGGCCCTTCAAGGGATACTCAGGATACTTCTGTAAACTTATCGAAGGTTTTCTTATTCCAAGTTTTGTAGGAATTCAAACTCATTAAATCAAGAAATCACATTCTTTTCTTTCTTTTTTGACTGATGTTGGGGGTAAATTCTTAAATGAGATTGGTTGCTAAGGCAACAAGAAACTGTTCATATGAATACAAAGGTCTTATGCAAATTCCATGAATGAAAACTGAATGTGAATAAACGTCATCCCCCCACGATAAAAAAAAAAACATAAACAAAAACAACGACAAAACCAAAGTAAACAAAACAAAACAAACCACCAAAGAAATTATACAATTTAAAAAAAAAAAAAAAACACTCCACAAAAAAACCCAAATTCTGAGATTTAAAGGAGAAATATTTTTTGATAAAATCACTGATTTTCTGGGCACTGAATGGAACAAATACTACTTTTTTTTTTAGAACGAATCAAGATATTCTTCAGCCAAATAACTGAAGTTGGCTGGCACTACCAGTGTCAAATACAGGGTACCAACGTGCACAGAACCATTGGGAAGTATTTGTGCACCATCTCATTTTCCCCGGGTGCAACGAACACCAAGATGATTGTCAGAAAACAAAATCATGTTTCAAGTTATAGGAGTTTGAACATTATTATCCTTAAGATTTTCAAAACTTTGTATACCAGGACTGGCCAAATGCATTACTTTTCTAGCAATCACAAAAGTTGAAAGGTTTCCTAGAAAAGTACCCTGGATAACGAAAAACAATCCCCATATTGGAACTGTACATCAGACGCGGTTCTAGAGCCAATATTTTTTTGGGAGGTAGAAGAGCCATTTTTTTTTTTTTTGGGGGGGGGGGGGCTAGAAGACCCAATATTTTGGGGGTTCTTCTAACACTTGTTTCTGCTATGTCTTTATTAGGGGTCGAAAAACGTGCACCTATAGCCCACACAACGTGTTTTTTTTTATGTAATTGGCGCTTAATAACTGAAAAGATCCAGTATTTTCAAGAATTTTTTTTTCAATTGCATTTTTTTTTGGGGGGGGGCTAGACAAAGTTTTGGGGGGCTTAAGCCCCCTCCCCCTCCCCGTTTAGAATCACGCCTGCTGTACATGGAAAACAACCTGTAATTACCATGCATTTTAATAGCCAATGCTAGCTTGCTTGCTGGGTTCTTTGGGCTGCGATATTCTTGACAAATGCTTCAAGCACCCTTATTTTGTTCATAAGCTCAACTTTGAAAATCCTAGCAAATTCATCTGATTCTTGCAACATGTTTGGCACTAAGATGTTGTCATTGTGTGGAAAGGCACCCTGAATTTGTACACACATAAAAAAAACGTGTGGACTTTAATTTCAAGTTGGCGAAAATAAGTTTAAATCCAAGAAAAAAAGTCAATGTTATTGATTCTTTTTCATATTTGTCCTCTTAAGATATATTTTTTTTCAGCAGCTCCCAAAATACCGAAAATTCAACCAGTGATTCAACAATAACTGAATGAGGCATAGATGATTTAGCATTGATGCGTGGAATTATGTACGTACCTAATCTATGCATAGAACTGAACAAAAGGCATTGTCATTATTTGCATTCAATTTCCAAACTCTTTCAATTCAGCTTCTTGCTTTTTTTTTTCTCCCCCGGAAAAAAACAATCGAACATTGGTTTATATAAAACCCCAAACCAAATCTAAGGGTTAAGTAAAATCACAAATTATAGCAATCCCTGAGATTAAAATGTGAACTTTAAAAAAAAAAAAACACCAGCGCTACTTTCTACCAACTACTTATTCGTATTTAATCCTAATTTGTGTAATTTGTGTTCCACTTACAAAATATTTCATACAGAACTTGCTGCTTTTGATATGAGAGTGAAAAACCATTTGACATTCCTTTTTTTTTCTCCTTCTTCTGCAAATGATAACTGGAATTTCATGCCAGTCATTCATTGTATGTTTCTATGTCAGTCAAAAATAGCAATTTATTTTACTTTTCAGGCTAACGGAGAATTTCTGCGATAAGATTGTTTACTTTGTCCCGCCTTGGGGGAAAAATGAAAATATCGCATGGCCTCTAATTTTTGCCATTGTGCACTCAGAAAAGATGTATTTACATATTGACAACACTGATGTGGGAGGGCCCAGAGCAAGACATGTGATAGTATTGTTGTGATTGGTGGATCGTGCAGCCAGTCTCATGATTGGTGCATGTTGGTTTTTTTGGTGTTTTTTTTTTACATTGTAGTGTGATTGGTCAAGACATGTGACTGCTTGCCTGTGATTGGCTAATGATTTTAGCACTTTGCATGATCGGTGCACAAAAGCAGTGCATCTGTGAAGAAGATTGGATTTGTCCGGCATTGACCAATCAAACACCAAGTGCATGATAGTTACCAAAATAATGAGGGTACATTTTGACATAGGTGCATCACATGATATAAACAGAAATATGCACTTGTATTCTCTTGATTTTAAGACGCCTTCTGAAGGAGAGTAAAGATTGTAAAAATGGATCGAAATTTTTTTCCCCCCATCTAAATTTAACTTTTCAACTTCTTGCAGTCTCATTGATGAGACTTCATCTTCTAGATGACAACAAAAAGATTGCTTTTCTTTCCGAAAACTTGGTCCTGTCATTTAAAGGGAGCTCAATAATGAAGAGTACATCAATCAGAATGCACTTCCATCCATTCCTTTGTCTGGGTTTTTGTGATTTACAAAACCTGCAGAGATTGTATGGGGTGGGATCTTAAAGACCTCTTTTGATATTCCAAGATCTCTTAAACAGTGGGCGAAAAAAAAAACCCTAAATGATGGTCACTGATCTGCGACCATTCCAAATGCATCAAAATGCATCAAAATTGACTTAACTTTTCAGTATTTAAGAGTTTTGAAGGACACAGTAACAACTCAGAGAGCATATTAAACTTGGTCTGCATTTTGCTAGCCTGTCGTAGCCAAAGCCTTAAGGCCTTGGCAACAGGGATATAGCATTTTGTTGGATTCTGGTTAAGTTTCAGGAAAAGCCCTAGCCCAAAAGCACAAGGTGGTACAGAGTCACTGAAGACCGTATATTGGTTAATATCCATCATGTAAACATGAACATCCAACATATGTAAAACACATAAAAACACATGACAACCAACTTAAAAATTTGCATAGTTGAAAGTTCAAATTGGATCGGTACCTTAAGAAATTCATCAAATAACGAGGGGCTTTACTCATTCTCCCACCCTCACAAATCAAATAAATTATGTAAAATTTAGGAAAAACACGGGATAATCAACATAACAGATGTATTGGTTTTCTCTTTAATATGATGCTGTGAGCTCAAGGGTCGATTTCAGTTTCACCAAACTCATTGTAACTTACAATCAATCATATGACTTGTGATGCATTGCAGCCCTATGAAGGATACGATGGGTTATCCTTCGTAACTAGAGTTACAATCGATAAAAGGCCTTAGTGAAATCAACCCCTGGAGTTATAACCTCATCTTTACATTCAAATGTTGATAACGCAGCTTCTTATCTCTAATTAATTGTACTTCTTTTGCATTTTTTGCTCGCATTTGCCTGGGGTTTTCTTCCTTATTTGAAATTAAAAGCAAATATTTCGATCCAATATCATATCTCGGTGTGGACAAGGAAGGACGTGGACACGCCATCCAACGAAAAACGAGGAGACAAGATACAGACTGAGATATACAACAAAGAGTGGTTCCGTTTGGTGTTTGAATGAGGTTGAGTGGTTGTTAAAGCACAAGATTCTGATATGGGCTTCTCTCCTATCCTAAAACCCTTCATTTTCCCTTTTGTTTACTGCACTAGACGACTCCGACATTCCAGTTTTTACACTAAGTTCTGGTTTCAAAAATAACTTCCTTATGTCTGTTTGTTTGTCTGGTATTAACCAGACTGAACAGATGAAGATTCGTATTTTAGGCGAGTTACTTTACTGTAGAAGCTGGGTACCAGGCTTAACAGAATGCTGAAGTATGAGGACAAATTTCTTCCGAGATTCCTTCTCTGTCTATCAGCACGAATCAACCGAATCTCAAAATTGTTTTTTTTTTTTTTAGAAAGTCACAGATTCATTCAAGCTGCAACAAAGCAACATGAGCTTTGGCAAACTTCTTCCTGTACTGGCTTGTACGACAGTTTCTTACTTTCGATATCTCAGAAAGTTTTTTTGTTTTTTTGGGGGGCGAATTAAAGTTTGTAAACGCTATACCTTTTCAATCAAGCTACATATACAAATAGAAACAAACAAAAATGCACAGATGATTTAGAGCAAGTTTTTTGGGGGGAAAGCTGTAAAAAGACACTCGCAGAACCAGGGTTAAATGAAGACAATGAAGACTCCTCACGATGTCACAGGTTCCGGCCATCGCGGTTCAGCATTGTTATCTAACATGAAAAATGCAGCATTTCATGAACAAGTTTTTTAGTTGTAGTCTTTTTTTTAATATATTAAGTCTCGTTGAAACGTGGGTGAAACGGGGAGGCCTGTAAATAGGCCCAATATATATGTAGGCAGTCCCGTGGGGCTGGTTGGTTGGATGAGCAGGGGACCAGTTGGCTCGCTTTGCATGACGTCAGTTCCATTCAGAGGCTCGGTTCCCGATGTCTTAAAGTTACGGTTCCAACGTGCATAATTTCTAAGATGGTTCTTCCATCTTCCACACAGTGTGCTGCTATACAAACGCAATCCCACAACTGACATCATGGTGCTGTACATTCGTGTCAAGTGTCATGGCGGTGACGGTGGAGGTGCCGACCCGTTGCACGAGGGCGCTGTTGTGCCCCAACAGAGTGAGGTCAGGGTTGTGGTCATGGCAACGGTCGACGGTACTGTCTTTGAAATTGCTGGACATTGCATGTGGACACTGATTCAAACCGGTTCCCATCGTCCACGACACGCTTTGTAAGACTGAGATGAGGGGGAACCAGTCAATCTTTGATGGCGAGCCTCATGTGAAACATTGTGTGCATCTTGACGATGCTCTCTTCCGACGTAGTGGTATCTCAGGTGAAAATCCAAACAAAAATATAATCATTTACAAGAGGAAACGTTCGCAGAGTGGCACTCACTCGGATGCCGGGGAAGGATTCTGAGTTCAGGGTAAAAAAAAAAACCCTCAGCGAATGTCTCCATGTCAAAAACTAGAGGTGCGTCGTTTGTTTTTTCTTGTCTCTCTCTTTTCTATAGCTTAAAAACAGAAATGTACAAGCAGGATGAAGTATCATTTTGCAAGGGAGCAGGAACCTGATTGCATGGCTAGCTTCTGAGCTTCATCCACCGTGGACCTTCCTCCAAACAGGACCACTTGGAGGTGACCCTCAAGCTCCTTCCGATGGTTCCTTGCCCGCAATCCACACGGCCACGTTGTATATTGCATCCATCCACCTGAGGGACTGAATTCCTTGGCCCTCTTGAGGCTCGTCTCTGCTGTCACCCCTCCCGATACGTGATTCCTGGCGCCAGCTTGAGGGTTTTAGAAGGTTGGTGGTGAGTTTAGGCGATCGACCAGAGCTGGTTATCTGCAGCAGCTGATTGGCTGCCAAACCTCCGTCATGTGGAGCCTCGGTTCTCTTCCTTCTACGACAACAAGAAAAAACCAAAGAGATCAAATTGATTATTTCAGAATTCAGTCAAGTTGGAACAGTGCTCCAGATACGACTAATAAAGGGCACGCACAATATTGGTAACAAACCAAAACAGAAAATGTTCACAGATTTATGTATAACTTTCAGGGTATGAAGATGGTGCTGGTAGAAACATATCGTTAAAATATTTCCACCTGAAATGGTGTATTTATCCAGAAAGAGTAAAAGCAAACACCAAAAATATGTTTTATTTTGGCAAGATGAAAAGTCCTTCTTTATGTTTCATACGATAAATTGAGTCAGGTTTTCGCTATTTTCTCGGGACTTATTATTTCATGTACATGCTGGATTAGACAAAGTGTGAGTGCTGTTCTGTGACCTTTACCAACATTGTACACACCCTTTAAGGTAAAAGAGCCTTCTGTTCACATGCTTCTTGCTCACCTACCCTCTACATCACCTAGACTTCTTAGCAGCGTAATCAGAGCTATCAGGTTTTAAGTTCTTAGGGTCTTTCTATGAACATTCTGGATCAGAGGTGGTGATCGGTGAGATTTGCTTCACGGCAGGGTCTACAAAATGAAACCTTCTGCTCAAGAATACCACTACTCATTGACCAATCATCATTTCCAGAGAGTTTTAAACAGAGACAGTAGAAACAAGCTCTCTAAAAACTCTATAAAGTCTATTGGTGGTCATGGTATTTCCTGCTTTCCGATCGGTGTATAGGATCAGCACAGCCAATAAGACAATGCAATTTCTATGACCCATACCTACTTTCAGTGGCTTTTGGGGTGATAATTCTTTGTTCCATTCCCTGACATTTCCAAGACTTTCCATGCCTCAGTTACTTTCCTGGCTTTTCCAGGATTTTCCATGATCAGCAATTGTTTGTTTCAATCCCTGACATTTCCAAGACCATTTCCAAGCCTAAGTTATTTTCCTGGCTTTTCCAGGAGCTGCAAAGATAATTCTTTGTTTCAATCCCTTACATTTCCAAGCCTTTCCATGCCTCAGTAACTTTCCTGGCTTTTCCAGGCTTTTCCATGACCAGCAATGATAATTCTTTGTTACAATCACTGACATTTGTAAGACTTTCCAAGCCTAAGCTATTTTCCTGGCTTTTCCATGACCTGCAATGATAATTCTTTGTTTCAATCTCTTGACATTTGTAAGACTTTCCAAGCCTAAGCTATTTTCCTGGCATTTCCAGGGCCTGCAATGATAATTCATTGTTACAATCCCTGACATTTCCAAGACTTTCAAAGCCTCAGTTAGTTTTCCTGGCTTTTCCAGGATTTTCCATTACCAGCAATGAGGACACAGTGCCTACTCACCTCTGGTACATGAAGGGTGAAGAGGTCGTAGGCCTCCATCAGGTCCTCCAGCTTGTACTGCTCCAGGACCACAAAGCCCTCCAGGTTGTGGCTGGCCTTGCGGGCGCAGTCCTGGCAGTGCACTTCGTACTTGCGGTCCTTCTCCGTGGTGAACAGGATGTTGAACACCTCCACCTGGACGGGGATATGAACCGAGGACATTTTGAGATGAATCCAAACTGGACTCGAACCTAAGACATGTGCAGTGCAACGCCACTACGACAAACTCCATGGAATCTACGTACGTCTGCACGCTACAATGATCATTCTTCATATTTTGTACTTTACAAAGATGCCAGTTCTAAGAGTTCTAGCCAAACTGTGGGTATCCCAATATTGAATTTAGAGGCATTGTAATGAAATTAACATTGCTACCTCAAGAATACCTTGCCAGCACTCTTTCAACTGAGCTACCCAGCCCTATGTTGCAGGTGTCCCTAATTATCTTTGTTCGTTTGGCAGTCAGAAGCCGTTAAACCACTCACATACTGCTACATCCCAAGGATCATTTAAGATACGCACAGCATAAGCAATGCTGCAACCTGAGAAACGGTACATGAGGAATCACTGAAATGTCAAAGCTGTCTAGATGAGAGGATGCAAGTGACAGACAGATGCGGAGGACTCACCTCACAGTTGACGCAGTAATGCGCCGTCTCATTCTTGGCCCTGCCGTGCCAGTGCACCTCCACCTTCATCTCCCTCAGGAAGTCCAATGTGATCTGCGTCTGTTTCAACGTTCTCAGCAAGCAGTACCTGAGACAGGGCAGGGCGGGGGAAAAGGTAGAAGAAGATGGGGATGGATAAAGGTAATGTTAAGTATGGGCCTCAAGAGCAGTGATAGCAGAATTCAAACATCAAACTTCCTAGAGCTTCCCTGAACATCTAACCTTCCTTTCTTGTAGTTAGAGTACAAGAAATGTTTGTCTGGGTTCTAGAAAGCAACCCCTAACCTCAAGATGGTAGACAACATCCAATGTTCATTTTGAACGTCCACTGGCATTCTCAGTGCCAAATCTCAAAGAGTGTGCGTTCTGTTTGAATCTCAGGGATGGCATCACTTGATCCCGTCATGTGACCGATATCAGGTGACCAATGTCGTGTGACCTTAATGTCATATACACAGGTTAACACTTCGAAAAGTGCGCATGGGTGATAGTGCCTCGTTTTGAAGTTGCGATCAAAATCTAAGATGGCCGCCAAGGTGTAAACCCGTGTACTCTATTTGAATCTTAGAAACGGCATCACGTGATCCAGTCAAGTGACCAATATCATGTGACCAATGTCTTGTGACCTTACTGACAGTTCACATTTTGTTTGATCTCAGTGATGGTAAAACGTGACCCCGTCATGTGACTGTTATCATATGATTTATGTCATGTGACCCTTACTTGATCATCTCGAAGAGCTTGGGTTCGGTGATCTTGATGTGCCTGGCCATGTTCCATGAGAGGTGGATCATGGGCACGATGGACTTGTATCCCTGCAGCTTGTTCCACTCGTACCGTTCCACAGACAGCTTGTACTGGTGGCTGATCAGCGGACCCACATTCCACGCTATGTTATTGCACCAACCCTGCAAGAAAAACGATTCGCAAAAAATTAACCACCTCTGTTTACAAAAACCTCCCCAAAAATGGCACTGAAGTGGAGAAAGGCCGAATATGTTCACGAATCAATTTTGAATGATGATTCATTCCATTATTAAGTGACAGAAACTTCTGTGGGTGGGTGCATGTATGGCTTCTGGGTTTGAATTGACAAAAAACATTCTGGATCAGAGGTGGTGATCGGTGAGATTTGCTTCACGGCAGGGTCTACAAAATGAAACCTTCTGCTCAAGAATACCACTACTCATTGACCAATCATCATTTCCAGAGAGTTTTTATATTGTTTGGAAGGTGTTACAGTTAGCTTGGTGCAAGTACACCAAAAAGAGAAATGGGCAGCCATCTTTGATCATCTTGTACATCCAATAATACATACATATATTTTTAATGGGCTGCTTCAGATCTGGAAACCCTACTGCTGTTTTATGGCAGCTTCAGATCTGGAAACCCTACTGTTGTTTAATGGACACTTCAGATCTGGAAACCTGACTGCTGTTTAATTGGCTGCTTCACATCTGGAAACCCTACTGCTGTTTAATGGCCTGCTTCCAATCTGGAAACCCTACTACTGTTAATGGGCAACCTCCAATCTGGAAAACCCTACTTCCGTTTAATGAGCTGTTTCAGATCTCGAAACCCTACTGCTGTTTAATGGGCTGCTTCAGATCTGGAAACCCTACTGTTGTTTAATGGGCTGTTTCAAATCTAGAAACCCTACTGCTGTAGCATGTACAAAAAGTCAATCCACAAGTAGTCTAAATGCAAATTAAGACACATTGCACTGCCATTGAAAAGACCCTGCTGCTGTTGGAAGAACCATACAACCGTTTCATGAAACTCACCACAGCCTGCACCCAATGCACAGCTCCGGCATTGACCCACACCAGGTCACCTGGTCTCTGGATAAACCTGTACACCGGCACGTTCTCCTCGTACAAATCCTCAAGCACGGGCCACCACGAACCCTTCAGGAAGTTGATGTTGTACCTGCAAAAGCATTTTCATGAATATGCATACATTTTACTCATCTCATGAATATGCATGATTATACATATGAGTAGTATACGACGCAGCTTACGTTCTTCTCGTCTGAAATTACGTTCCTTCAATCAATTTGGGGAATCTGGAAAAATTCCCTGATGTTAATTATTTTAAAAATTAATTCGAGGAATATACTTTGTCCACCGGAAATGGGACAACGTATGCTTTGTCCATCTTCAGGACTTTGTGAATCCTCAATAAGTCCTCGGAAATCAGAACTTTTTTCTCAGGACAATAAAACGTTCATTGAACCTCTTGTTCCAGAGAGTACCCCCATTCAATGTATTTCAATGGAAATAACAAAGCAATCATGAATAGTCTCATGCCATGAGGTGAACTGCTATAGATGCTTCCAGTCCGGAAGGGGTTTGACCACATATCCATCCCTGTCCCTCCCCTAGAGTGAAAGCACCGAGCAATGCTTGGAAGCCTCCTAGAGGGAAACCGTAAGATCTTCCGTTCCTACCTCTCAGTGAGGTTCATGATGCTCCCCCAGTAGGAGTTTGGCACTGCAAACCACTCGCAATCCCCTGGCCCGATGTTGACGTTCACCGAGCACATGTTGTTGTTCTCCTGGTGTCCTGCAAATACACCAGGTCAAAACAGAAAATGATTAAAAATTAACCACCTCTGTTTACAAAAACCTCCCCAAAAATGGCACTGAAGTGGAGAAAGGCCGAATATGTTCACGAATCAATTTTGAATGATGATTTATTCCACTATTAAGTGACAGAACCTTCTGTGGGTGGATGCATGTATGGCTTCTGGGTTTGAATTGACAAAAAACATTCTGGATCAGAGGTGGTGATCGGTGAGATTTGCTTCACAGCAGGGTCTGCTCAAGAATACCACTACTCATTGACCAATCATCATTTCCAGACTGTTTTTTTCCTGTATGGAAGGGGTTACATTTAGCTTGCACATGTACACTAACAAGAGAATTGGGCAGCCATCTTTGGTCCAAACCATGGCTGATTAAGCATCTCAAGTGCACTCAAGAGAATTGAGCAGCCATCTTTGGTCCAAACCATGGCTGATTAAGCATCACAAGTGCACTCAAGAGAATTGAGCAGCCATCTTTGGTCCATACCATGGCAGATTGGGCATGCCAAGAGAATTGAGCAGCCATCTTAGGTCCAAACCATGCTGCATTTGTGACTTACCTGGCGTCCTGCTCCCAGGGACCTTCATGTACAGCTGGACTGTGTTCATGCCCAGGATGGAGTGTCCAACGTGGCTCAGCATGTTGCCCGGCGACACGATGCGCGTGAACGACGGCAGCTTGGTCAGCTCATGCAGCTGCTTCTTCCACCTGTGGAACCAATTGAGAATCAGCCAATCAGAATCCGAGAAAGCTCGCCTTGCAACCAATCAGATTCCATCATCTAACATAATTTTTCTTCCAATGAAAGGTGAACAAAGAAAAATTGACTGGAGAGGGATTCGAACCGGCGACCTCATGAATATCGTACAGGCGCTCTTACCAACTGAGCAATCTAGCCCTACGTTGGTGGTGTCAATATTAGTCAATTATCTTTGTTCGTTTGGCAGTCAATCGCGCATGTGCTGTTTCTCAGGTTGCAGCACTGCAGCGAGAATCTATAAAATGATCCTTGGGATATAGCGGTATGTGCGTGGTTTCATGGCTTCCAGGCAAAGCCCAGGCCTGGCCTGGTCTGGCTTTTTAGTGGCTTAGCCCAACCAGTATTACAGTTTTTCTCCCTTAGATGAAATGAAAACTGAGGGAAAATTTAACTTACTTTTTCTCGTCGGAGAGATCGACGTTCGTCCCAAATTTCAGCATTTTGAATTCCCGTCCGCCCTCCTTGTTACCGGGTCCAACCCCTCCATTGGATTTCTTTTTCCTGAAAGATATCGAGCGATGAAAACAAAATATTACAATGTTCATGATAATTATGCTATACCAGGATTTCATGATTGTAACATTTTTTCAAGATATTAAAATGCATCAGTTGACTTACCTTTTGGCTGAGAAGGGGTCGTCTGCATTCAATTTCTTCTCTGCTTCTTCCTGTAAACAACAAAATAATACTGAATCAGTCGCTGTGATACAACACACTCCAAATGTATCAGCTTCAGCTAACATGGGCCTTTACGAAATGAGGGTATTGAAGGGATATCATTATCAGTGTAAGTAAGAGAAATTGGTCGGGCCTGACCTCTTAAAAGCCTGGCCAGGCCCAGGCTTTGCTCAGGCTCTGCAGCTTCTACAATCCAACTCTGGTCATGGGTTAGAACACCGTATCCATTTGAAGCTGACTATAATAACAACATGTCGGACTTGATGTGGGCAGGAGTTCGGTCTGGCTAGGCCATCCAGCGGCCTGGCTGTATTGATTATAAGCAGTTCTATTTTCATGAAGGTCAGGGCTGCAACTTGGAGGATTTAAGGATTTCAGGCCTAAAGGCTTGGTCAGGCTTTTCAGTGGCTTGGTGCTACCAGGAGAAAGTTCGATCAGTCTGTCAATCACTGGTCGATTGTGCCTGGTACCCGTGGAATATTCAGTGTAGAGGTTACCAGACACAATCAACCAGTAAATTGACAGATAGTCCCTGATCGAACTTGCTTCAGTATTTTTTTCTCTCCCTGAGTCTCCCGATGTTCCTCACTGCTAGGCGGCTTACCCTTAGGCTCTCTGTGAAGGAAGAGGCTTGATACTGGGCATATTTGGCGATGGTGGTGAAGGACCGACTGCTCTCGCATTTCCAGACTTTCTTCAGGCCTGCCGCATCCCAGTTCTCGTCAGGAGGTTGTTGCCGCTGAAACAACAGCAAGCGAAATGAAATCAACAACATGAAGCATTTCAATAACCATGTTGAATTCGAGCAGATCAGTTTCTTAGAGCCAAATCAAGTTCCGCCATACTAGAAAATGGTGGGAGATGAAAACATTGGAAAATGGACGATATCAACAGGGCCCAGTTTCAAGGAATCCATTACAGCCTATTTTTGTGCTTACATGCAGTACACTGCTTTGTGTGAAATCTAATTCATGGAATCCGTAAGAAAGACTTTCTGCGCTTAATCGGTTTTGAAAAGGGGCCCTGGCACTGCATGGAGGAAACCTTGTCAACCCGACTCACCTGCGTCCTGACTTCCACCGGATTCTCACTATGCGTCTCTACCAGCGTCTTGGTGGAGAACAAGCCCAGGTCCAACTTGAGGGCAGCAGCAAGGCCTCGGATGACAGTGATAGGCTGGTCGGGTGATATGCAGTACTCCGCCAAGGCCGGCGAGTAGGCATCTGCCTTGGTTTCCACCTGTTCACGAAAGAGGTCCAAATTACAAAGTTCAGGTTGTTTCAGACCAGCGTTAGAGGGCAAGGGTGTTTAAGGGCCTGTTTGTTTGTTTTAGCCCACGAGATCCGTGATCTGCAGATCCACGTCCCATGCAGGATACGCTAAAATGGAATCCGGATCAGCAAGATCACGGACAAACAAGCATGCCCTTAGTTGATCATGGGTTTTTTATGTCTGGATCAGAGGTGGTGATCGGTGAGATTTGCTTCACGGCAGGGTCTACAAAATGAAACCTTCTGCTCAAGAATACCACTACTCATTGACCAATCATCATTTCCAGGAATACTTTTTGTAAATGTCGGTTGCAATCCTACATTCAACAGTTGTTGGATGGCGAACATGGCGTGGGGTCATACATGGAGCTTTGTACACAAGATGGGACGTAGGTCAACCCGAGGCGCGTTAGTAAAATGTCAGCCGAAATAGCATGCAGCAGATTAGTCAAACCCGTCTCCAAGAGGTCCCCCTGATCGTTCAAAACTCTTCTGCCAAAATATTATCTACATGAAATCTAAGTCTGAATCCGTTAATGGCAGGGCTAGAATATTAACCAAAGTGCCTTAGAACTGTAATTCAAGTCAATAAACGACAGAAGATGCTCGACAAAACATAAGATGAAAAAGTGAAACAGGTGAAAGACTTGATCAGAAATTAGACATACAGGGGTCAATTTCAAGAAGCCCTACTAGCGATCGCAACTGGAGTTATGAGGGATGACCCATCGTATCCTACGTAGGGCTGCAATGCATCAGAAGTCCTACAATTGATAGTAAGCTACGATGAGTTTGGTGAAATCGACCCCTGGACCTAACAGTAAAGTAATTAGGGAAACCCTGTACAGTATGGATTAAGGTGATCCGAAGACCCTCCGAATCAAACGGATGGATCAATACTCACATAGACACTTGGCGTTGGAGGGTTGAGCTGGTCTTTAGGGAGGGTTGGGTAAGGAGGCGCAGGGGGTGCAGGCGGGGGCATCTTCTCCAACAGGATGCTGTTGTTCCGCAGCCCGTTCTTGCCCAGCTTACGGCAGGCCTCCAGGACCTTGGCCGAACTGGAGTAGATGGACAGGCCCGAGGGGGAGAGGCAGGGGGACGTTGAATGGCTGCCCCGACCTGACACACTGGAAGTGTTGATGGACAGGCTCTGTAAGTAGAAGGATAGATGTCGGTGGTGCGGCTATTAACAGTTGCAGTGGCATCTCTCAAGGCTATGTTTCATTTAGTATACCGGTAGTTGTGATGTATATGCAGTTTTTGATATGTGCCAGAAAGGCACCCATGAGGAAACCACTTTTAAAGGTTGTATCATACTTTGGTAAGAGACCAAAACAGAAATGTTCACAGATTTACGTATTACCTACAAGGTATGAAGATGGTGGTGATAGAAACATACTGTTAAAAGTTTTCCGCCTGAAATGGTGTAATTATCCAGAAATTAGTAAAACAACGACCGAAAATCTTTTAAAAGATCAAAAATAAAAGAGAAAACACTTAAGAAATACTGTGGCCGTTTTTCGCTGTTTTCTCAAAAAGTGGGCAATGTATGGGACTGAAATTTTCACATATTACTTTTACCGTATCTTCCTTGATATTTTTGCCCACAAATCTGTATTTCTTTGACAAAAACCAAAGTATGATACTACCTTTCAGATATTGGCAGCTCTTGTTTTCAAATTTCAAAAAGCTTTTTATGTCTGCCTGCTAAGGTTGATTCACAGTTCACCTGAAAACAGTTATAAAGGACACCCTAACCTCAACAGAATTGAAGCCCATCTTATAATGTCAGAAGGGTCTAACGTTTTGATCCTAGCAGCATCTTCCTCAAAGACTCAATGACACGAGGACAAGAACATGCAAAGTAGAGATGACTTCTTCTCGGAATGTCAGACTGGCATTTGACTGTGACGGGATTCTCACATACCTGGTCATATTTGCTGGTTCCCATGCCATTCACGTGATTCTGAATGCAGGCATCTCCAACCTTTTCTCGTCTCGTTTTTCCAGGCCCCATGCCCGACACAGCGTTCACGGTGTGCTCCATCTCCATTTGCGACAACTGACTGGACACGCTAGGCGGCGTACTGACCGACTGGGATGGAGAGGCAGAGTTCGAGAGGACATTGTTCAACCCCGTCGTGGCACTGTTTAATCCGTCCAGGGTCGGGTGCGAGCCGTGGAGAGAGGACGCGGTGTGCAAGGGCGAACCCAGCCCCGCAGTTCTGTGCTCTGGCGTTTTCGGCTTGCTGTCGGCGCCAGAATGGAATGTCTGTGAGAAGATGCTGTCTAAGGAGTTGATGCTGGAGGTGACCACCGGCGGGGGCGTCTTGAAGACCCCGCTCTCGTGCCGCGAGCTGGCGGAGTCTTGCGGCGTCCCTGATCCCATGCCTGGAGGCATAGTACTGAAGAATGCATTGCCTGCACTGCTGCTGTGTCTG
This sequence comes from Astropecten irregularis, assembly GCA_963971285.1. Lineage (NCBI taxonomy): Eukaryota > Metazoa > Echinodermata > Asteroidea > Paxillosida > Astropectinidae > Astropecten > Astropecten irregularis. The sequence goes on along the minus strand of OZ020262.1, from coordinate 13,584,560 downwards.
ACGCTGGTGGGGTTCTCCCCTGATGCAGCGTTGACGTTTGGGGAGCTGCCACCCAGGAAGTTCCCGCTGCCTTGGTTGGCAGCGGTGTCTGAGTGGGACAGCTGGGCTAGCATGGAGTCCGCAATTTCCTGAGGGGACATGAGGCTAGGGGGCTCCACGCCCCCGGTTCTGGATTTGAACTCGGCCAGTTTCTGGTTCATGTCCACGTTCTGGGGGGCCACCACGTTGGGAGCGGGGAAGTCCATGGACTTCTGGAGGGGAGTCTGGGTGTGCCCGGGGCTGCCAGCAGGCCCAGGCGGTGTCAGGATCCTCTTGGGCACATGCAGCGGAGAGGCCGTGCCCGATCGGCTCTGCATGGTGCCCGGCAGGGTCTGATTATTGAATAATTCCTGGGTCTTGGGAGTGCCGGCTGGGGAAGGGTGCCGCACGAAACTTAGCCCTGCTGACGGTGCACTGGAAACATTGAGTCCAACATTCCCAAATCCTGCGACACTGGTGACTGTATTTCCTGAGGGTACAAAGGCTCCTCCTGTGCACACTGTCTGTCCTCCGTTGGCTGTCACAGCTGTGCCAGATCCCACTGCTGCCACCACATTCCTACCAGATGTCCGACTTGGCAAATCAAAGTTCGAGTTTCCGGTCGAGGCTGGCAGCAAGTCTGTGGCCTGAGCTGGAGCTGCCCGCTTCAGGCCGTGGGGCTGCACATTGGTGAGGCTTTGATCCGGTAATTGGGACAAACTGGGAAGGCCTCCGAGACTTTGCAGGACTGGTTGCTGAGTGCCGTTTCCATCATTTGTCAGGAGCTGCAGGCGCCCAGCTGATGATTGCTGCTGCTGTTGTTGTTGCTGCTGCTGCTCTTGCTGCTGTTGCATCTGTTGGTGCACTTTTAACATCTGAGAAATGAAATACAAAATGGAAATTACAAACTACAAAGAAAAGTGCACACAATAGCTTAACGTGTCAACGTGGCTTGGAAATCCTCGTCTTGGCATCAAGAATGTCATTGCCAAGAATCTTGGGCACAGAGTAATTTTGGACAAGCATATTGGCGTCTAGAACCTAAGAATCAAGTTTCTTGAGTAAAAATACATTTGTATTAAGCAACTTTGTATCATATATCTTGGCATCAAGATTCTATATATTTTGCATCTTGTCATAAAGGAATCTTTGAGCTAGGTATTTTGGCATCAAACAGCTTTGTATCAAGTCTCTTGCTATTAATTATCTAGTCCGAGTATCACCCATTCTACTCCGTGCCACACAACATACGAACGTCTGATACATACGTGCATGCAAATTTTATGCAATGTGTGCAGCACATCAGCCAATCACATCTGTTTTGAGAACATTTCCGTCAGGATCGTGACAGAGGCCCAGAGGATGTTGATTGGTCAAAACCTAGAGGTTTGGCTGGGTTGGCTTACATAATTAATCAGGAAATCTGCACACATATGATAGACGCTTGCTCGATGTACGGCGAATGCGTCTTTCACATGAACTATTAACTACCATGGTCTCAAGTGCATTGGTATCAAGGAATTTCTGTCCCATGTATCTCAGTATTAACTATCTTGGAATGAATTATCTAGACTAGTTTCAAGCATATTGATATGAAACAAGTATCTTGGCATTAAGAATCTTGGCATCAAGCTTGACAGAGGGAGTACAACAAATGCTGACCTGTTGATAGTGTTGCTGCATGAGCCAATAGTTGTGCTGCAGGTGCTGCAGGACCACTGTCTGCTCTGGGTTAAGGCTTGCCTGGTTCTGCTGCAGCTGCTGCAGCAATGCCACCTGCTGCGCTGTCAGGTAGAAGGAGGGCGGCGACGGTGATTGCTGCTGCGGCGGCGGAGGCTGCTGTGGCAGCTGCGGTTGCTGCTGCTGCTGTTGTTGCGGCGGCTGCCCGGCCTGCTTCGGTTGGCTCCCTTTTAAGGTGGACTGCTGCTGTTGCTGCTGCGACTGGGCCTGCTGTTGCTGCTGTTGCAGCAGTTGCTGTTGTTGCTGCTGTTGCTGCTGCTGTATGCTCAGGAGTTCAGCAACAGAGGTGGAAGACTGTGACAAATACAAAAGTAATGAAATAATTTGAATCTGTGCTTCACAATCAAGTTTCAGAAAACCTTTCTTCAAAATGTAGCTCAGAAGGTTTTTACCTTTCCTCATGTCAACATTGTCCCTAAAACAACATCAGTATTCACAGGTCCTCTAACCCTTTCTCCCTTTGAAGGTCAAAACAGAAACACCAAATCTAAAAAATTATAGAATACTGGAAAAGGACATCCACTATCGATGTCTTAAGATAAATACTCGTCAAAGAAAACAAACGGAGGGATTAAGGGGAAGAGAACTAAAGCAGCAAATATTAGATTACGTCATTCATAAGATCACTGCACTATGTCAATGTGCTTCAGAATGAACCTCAACTAGTTACTGATTTTCATACTCTGTGCGGGTTAGGAGTTGACACGGGTAAGCACACTACACATGCTCAACAACGGCTACACAACTGGATGTCATTTGGGGGAATGCTTTCTGGCACGTTGGCCTGATATTGGGCTATAAAAGGTTTTTTTCAATTTGCTTCTTTGTCTTTGTATTAAAAAAGCTTTTCAAATGTAAGACTGTCCCTTTAAAGTACCATTAATTACTATCTAATCTCTGCTAATCTTTCATTCATGTTTTCGTTTTCTACAACTGGACTTCTCTTGTGGTCTCCTGATGATGACAAGAGTGGCTAGTTGAAACGTTGAGACCCTAGTGGGAAGGGCGACGTAATAAGAAGTGCAAAAAGGTACGCACCGAATATAACATGGTGTAACCACAAACCAATCCACATTCTCTTGTGTTTGTTAAAGCTTTGGCCTAGATGCTCAGGCAAAACGACGAGAAGCAGAACTTTGTGATTAGTCAAGTCAAGTAGTAGGAGCGGAGTCACTACAATGAGCCGGGTGGGGTGGGACACTAACCTTCTTCTTTTGTGCAGCAGAGTTTTTTCGGCGCTTGGGTGCATTGCCGGGTTGGGGGGCTGTCGCTGAGGCGTTGGCACTGCTCTGGGCACCCACAGAGACGGGTGTCTGTAGGCAGTTGGGTGCTGCAGCGGTGTTGGGCACAGTGAGTTGGTTGGTTAGTTGGTTGGGGTAGGGCGGGGGAGGCATGGCTTTGGTGACTGCCACCGAGGGCGGTATCATGCGCGCCTGCAAAAACGGTTAACACATAACAATGAGGTTAGTTTGGTTGGATTTGTTGTTGTTGTTGTTTATCATAACAATATTATGATTGCATCAGGGAAACTACATGTATAGGCCTAATCAAATAAAGGTTAAGCCTTCTTGATGTGTTCAAGCGCTGTTCACTCGCTGTCCTGGGGCCTATTTCATAGAGCTAGGCCAATTTCAAGGAGCTACTTAAGCACCAAAATTTGCTTAAGCACCAACAAACTTGGTAAATAAAATCAGTATGCTAGCCAAAACTCCTTGTGAATGTTATGCTCAGCAAACAATGGCCAATACAACTCAAAAGCAGAAAACATGAAATGAAAGTTTGGTTGGCAAAGCAGTTTCATCAAGGAAGACTTTTCGTGCTTAAGCACATTTTGTGCTTTAACAACTCAATGAAATTTGCCCCTGGAGTGCCTAATCAGGGTGGCTTAGGAGAGATTCGAACCAGTTACTTCAACTCTCTGAATAAGAGGTCTTACAAGACATCCAGTAACTTTCAATCCCCCTTGAAACCGTAACAGGCACCCGGGAAAGTACCGAGTATACAAGGCTTCAACATCACATAAGGATAAACAATACATTTTTTAGATGACAAAGGAAACTTCTACAGAAAAGCATAGCCTACTACGGGCAGTCAACTCCCTTGCTGGATGTGAGCATGCAAAATGTATGAACTCTTTATCTCCTAAATCATACAACTTCACTCCGGGGAAAAACCCTTAAAATTCTTGTTAATGGGAGACTTTTGGAGAGTCGGTCTTGAGTCAACAGCGCACGCGCAAACCATGCTTGTGCAATTGTGAGCATGCAAGCATTGTATTGCGCGTGCGCTGTTGACTCAAGACCGACTCTCCAAAAGTCTCCCATTGGGCCCCACTGACTGATGAAGTTTAAGCTGTGCCTGTAGTCTCTGCCTATGAATTTGACAAACAGCACAAACTCTACATCTACATTGTAGTGTACAATTTCTGTAAGGCAGTTTTGATGTTCAAACTCTCTGCTATGAGTGTCTCGTATGCTGGAGACAGGTCTCGCCTACAATCCTGGAAATGCAGTACAACTCCTGGCTTTGGCCAATCAGACAGTGATTACCGTAACTTGTAACGATGGCATTTAGAACTGGGGCCAATTTCATCAAGCTGCTTAACCACCAACATTTGTTAAGCACAAAAAACTTTGGTAAATAAATTCAGTCAAAAGCAGTATAAACATCACATGGAAATTTGGTTGGCAATCCTGTTTAATCAATTAGGAAGATTTTTTCATGCTTAAGCAAATTTCGTGCTTAAGTGCTCAGCCCCATGAGATTGGCCCCTTGTGTCCTAAATGTACTTAAGCAAAGGGCCTTTTCCAAACCTCGGCTCCGGCTCAGGCTCCAGCTTCGTCTCCGTCATCCATATGCATCCATATAGCTTGTGGCTTTTCATTGAAGTTGAAACACTGTTTTCTTCATCAAACCAGTCAATCTACTTCCGAACTGCGACCAAAGCCTCAGCCTCAGAATGGATTCACGAAATGAAGCCAAAGCCGAAGCCTGAGATGGAGCCTGAGCCGAGGTTTGGAAAAGGCTCTTAGTGTCGGATCTGTCTAACTTAGGGATGAATTTGAGCATGACGGATGCAATGATACTGCATGGTACTGGAGAATACAATGTGAGAGAGAGAGACAGACGGATACTTACCTGTTGGATAGTAGTCATGTTGCTCTGTCGTGACGTCAGCTCAGCTGGAATGGGAAGACTCCATGCTTCCTCGATACTTGGCAGTGTTTTGCTTCTGAACGTAACAAGACAGGAAGGTCAGGGTTAGGGCAATGTGATTCTGCTATTTTCAGTACTGCAAACCGTTCCTTATGTGGGTCGAGTCTACTAGTAGTTCATACCTACCCCAGACAGAAGGATAAATGCAGTAGACCTACATGTAGTAGGACCCACGTTGAAACCATGCCCAAAAGTCTCACCAAAATATGCAACAAAAATGTGCAAGAACTTGCAGATTTATCATTCATATTTTCTAATGTCTCTGACTATTTTCTAGAGCTTATTCAAACTTGCAAAAGACTATGGCTAGATGAATGACTATGGCTGGTTTGTCTGTCTGCTATGTAGACAAGAAGCCCCAGCCCCAGCCTTTCAAATAAACATTACGGCCATGTCCAAAACGGGCTTCACGAGCTACGGCTAGGTCCACTGCCTTGGTGTCTCTGCGTGTTTTCAATGGAGCGAAGACCTAGACCTAGCTCTGGACAACAGACTCGGATGCAGCCTTAGACTCACTTTGTTTGCATATGTAGTTGAGGCAGAGCGTTGACTTGAGCCTGTAGAAGTTTGATCCGCGGTGCTAGTGACGTGGAGCCACTGCTCTTGGAACACTTAGAGGCATTCATGTAGCATGTCAGTGCATCCCTGCAAGCAGAACAAGAACAGAAGAGTGGATTGACCAATCTATTGTCTGGTGCCAAAGGGATTGATGATAACCACTGTGATCGGGCTTGTTGGCACTGGGAGCAAGACATGCCTAACGAAGGAACGAAGGAACGAAGAAACGAAGAAAGGAAGGAACAAAGGAACTAAGGAACTAAGAACGAAGTTTCGAAGGAACGAAGGAACGAAGGAACGTAGGAACGAAGTAACGAAGGAAGAAGGAACGAAGGAACGAAGAAACGAAGGAACGAAGGAACAAAAGAAAGAAGGAACGATGGAACGAAGGAACGATGGAACGAAGTAACGAAGGAACGAAGGAACGAAGGAACGAAGGAACAAAGTTACGAAGGAACGAGGGAGCGAAGGAACGAAGAAACGAAGGAACAAAGAAATGAAGCAACAAACAAACAAATGATGACTGAAGAAAAGAAGAGGATACCAAACAACAAGAACTCCAAAACTTTTTCTCCCTTAAATCTACATCAATGTAAGCTTTCTGCTACCTTGGCTCTGCTACTGCCGCCACAGAACCTGAAGGAATGTTCAAGATCGACCTGAATATATATTTTCTGCATCAATTGGATTCTTACCCGGGTTGACTGCAAGCTTCGTACAATATACCAAGGTCGGTCCAGGCAGCCACGTGAGTCTTGTCAAGTTGTACGGCACATATGTAGGCCTGGAGGGCATCCATAGGCTGATTCTGCTGCTGGTAGAGAACTCTGCGGGAAGAAAGGGGGAAGACGGTTTACGGATCTATCCGGGTGAAGCTGACAGGATATTCCTGATGGAAGGAAATATACAACTCGTAGACTCTTCAATATCAGATGTCTAGTTTTCTATCCTTCTAAGCACTGAATTCCAAATTTGGAGTGAAAGTTAGAGTACTGAGCAAATTGACACAAACTTGACACAAGTTTTGTTCAAAGAACCCTGCATCAGAGTCTAGTCGGTCTTGGTGGTTACCTCCAAGAGGTTCTACTGTCCAAATGGGCCTACTGATTGCCATGAGTTTCAACCTAACCACAGAGTGTCTGTTTGAGGTGCCACAAGCTAACACTCAACTGCGGAAGTTCCAGGACAGTTGCTCAGCTGTACCTCAAACGACTCGATCGGTACATGGAAATAGTTACGGCATGGCTCTTCAGGGAGGAAGAACTTCCAGACCTTCTAGAGAGAGTGACTAGCTCTGATCCTACATGTACAATTTTTTGTCAAGTTCAGGGTCAACCGCTGGGTGAGTCTGTCCTTCTATCTCCACCTACCCTATTGAGCACCAGGTGTCAGCATTAGCTTCCGACTTGTCGATGGAGTGCCGGTAGGAAGTGAACGCATCGTGGACCTTGCCACTGCTGGAGTAGCACCTGCCGAGGAAGTACCAGGACTGGCCGCTGTTGGGGTCCACCTCCAGCGACTTGATCAGTAACCCGATGGCTTTGGTCTCCCTGTTGTTGCTCTCGCCCAGCTCCTCACAACTGTGCTGGAGCCAGCCTAAGGACGGAGGGGAAGACGTACAGAAAAAGAATCCTTATAATCTTCTTGTTTTGCTTTTCCTTTATACTCACTACGATTTTGTAAGTGCTGTTTGTTAGAATAACCGACCATTAATCTAACAATTACTCAGTTACTCAAATACTTGAGCTGTGAGATTACGAGCCTGTCACCGCAAAATTATCATCAAACCCAACATGTTTGGCAGGGGCAACGGAACAAGTCCCGGCAAACATCCACACTATGGGCTTGCCAGGGAAAGTCCCGATAATCGGGACCTAGTCTGAATATGGTGTTTGTCTAAATTGACTGTTTTCACCACCACACCTTCCGCCCCAGTTGGAAAAGAAATCAAAATAAAGAACAAATTTCAAGACATCAATGGGCAAGGGTATATCATCTTGGATAAATTTCCATTTTGCTTTTGATGGGCCACGGCAAAAAAATTTGGAAAAAGTGAGGCAGCGAAGAAACTTACAATAAGCCGCGAACAAACACAACAACAAATTTACACTACTGCTTCTGAGAAAGATAAATCTTAGGGAAAGCACTTTTAAAGGACTACCTAATACGAAAAAAAGCAGGATGAGCTTTTGCAGCAACATCTACTTCATCGGAAGCGCTTTTAACATAGCCTTTATCAGTCCACCTGTTAAGAGTAAGATGGCTATTTTTATACATAATGGTATCTGCTTCGGAGAAGTGCAGGACATTCGCAAGAAACTGATTACAGCTTTGCTTCCCTGAATGAAAGCATCAATAGCAGAACAGAAACTCATTTCATCGAAGCTCTCCACCACGACTGGGGAAAAGATTCAGCCCATGAAACAGAAACTTTCCCTTCGGGGCGAAACGACCAATTATATAGACTTCCAAAAGAGAGAACTTCCGTTCAAGAGAGTATGGAGTATTGGGCACAGCTACTAATGATAATAATATTCCGGGCACGCTGGGGTTTTGCGGGGGTTGGTAATCTAGGGTGTTTTGCTTTTAGGCAAATTGTTGAACTAAGCAGCTCAATGGAGTAGTTAGTTCCCAAGACAGGTCTTCAACTTCCAAACGATAAATATGCTGAATCTCAGCAACCGTAAGCTATTTTAAACTGGCCAAGATCCATCTTATAGTGCTGCTCTTCTAGACTTTGAACGACCGTTGAATTGACTCGGGAAAGCTCCTAGCTCAACAACACATTGAGTCAGGGTTCAAACGCTTCTACCGTCCCTGCAGGGCCTAAAATGTCATATTTTTGATGGGGATGAAGGAAGAAAATGAAAAAGGGAGGGAGAAGGACAAAGTTTTTACCTAGCTGCCTGAGAGAGTTTGCCTTGACTGCATCTGGTAGAGGGATGAAGGTCAGTAGGTCCTGGTAAGCCTCCACTGACTCTTGGTGCTTGCCCTAGGAGAACAGAGGAAGAAACACAAACCTTGTTTTTAGTCAAGAGAACTACTATAAAGGAAAACAACACTAATGCTTGTGTCACATTAAGTCTAGGGGCCTTTCTCAAAGCTCGACTCTGGCTCAAGCTCTGGCTCAAGCTCTGGCTCAAGCTCCGGCTCAAGCTCCGGCTCAAGCTCAAGCTCCGGCTTCGTCTCTGTCATCCATATGCTGAAAATATAGGTTGTGGTTTTTCATTGACGCTGAAGCTCTGTTTTCCTTTTCAAACCAGAGAACCGCAGTCAAAAGCCTCTATTTTGATACCTGTTATTTAAGAATGGATTCACAAAATGGAGCCGGAGCCAGAACCGGAACCGAAGTTTGTAAAAGGCCCTACAGTGTAGGTGTGCCATATTTAACAAGACATTCGGTGGGCTTTGAGTGGAATGTGTACATGAGGTCAACAGAGTACTCAATAAAAATTGGCTTTCACAAACAAGTACATGTGGTGTAAACTGCAGCTTGCAGCTGTTATTTTTCTATGTGGGGGTCGTTGAACTGAGCTGGGGCTGGCCTGTCTGGTGCCTACATGTATGTGCCATCATCAAGATGGTGCTAGTCTACCAAGTGCACATTTGGAATGAATGAGATCATTTTAGTACCTTACAAATATGGAAAACAAGTTAAAGACTGCAGAGACTTGTGAAAAGGGCTTTTCACACGACGCTTACAAAAAAAATTGGCGTGGCTCACAAGTTTTTCTCATGCTTGAGACATTTTTCTAGGATTCACCAGGGACGTCGGTCACTCTCTTAAGCATTTGTTTCCTTTCACACGATGACACCTTTGTAAGATTCCTCAAGCATGAGAAAAACTTGCCACCCTTGCAAGTTTTTTTCTCAGAATTGTGTGAAAAGGCCTAAATAATGAAGCATTACAAGGTGGTTGGGTTGGTGACTGCCTACAATTAATAATTGTGTCCGAACATGGTGGAATGGCAACATTACTAAGCCAAATAATTTTGTTTTCTCCAAAATTCCTCAAAGAAAGTATGATATAACTTACCTGTATTTCGTGCAAATGTGCGATATGGAACTTGACTGAAAGAAAATGGGAAAGCGAGAAAAAAAGGCATTATTTTATGAAAAACTCATGACCAATACTTTTACAACAATTTAAAATAATTTGGAGGGATCAAAACTGCTGCTGTTATTTGCTTTTGTTCTTGTTTCATTATTGCTATTGCTGTTGTTTTGCTGCTACTGCTGTTGCGGTCATTGTCGCTGCTGTTGTTGTCGTCGCTGCTGCAACTGCTGCTGCTGCTGTTGATATTGCCATTGTGGTTGTTGTTGTTGTTGTTGTTCTTGTGGAGGCAAGGGATATTATTAATTAGGAGAAACTTACTTTCAGCTTTGGTGAGTGAGCAGGGATTAGAATCGATGAGTGCTAGCTGGTAGTGCTTCAGGCTGGATTCATAGTCAGAGTTGACTTTGAACATATGACCCAGGCGCAGGTGGACTTCGTTGGCCCGTTGGAATCCGGGATCAATGTAGAGGACTTGCTGAAATGCCCGGATTGCCCTGTACAAGAAAAGATACCAAAATATAAACCAAACTTAGTCATAAGATTCAGTATACCATAATGATAATCATCAAGATTCACAGGATCAAGATTCTAGAAGATAAATGTGACAAAGAATAATTGTCCATACTCGGTGGGATACAACATATTAGGCAGCTTGTGCCTACAAACATTGGCACACCCTGAAGTGATGCTGTAAGACTTCAGAGTTCCAGCAATCAGGTCAAAACAATTTGATAAGAAATGGGGATGCCAGGCCCAATCACTGGGATGGAAGGATCAGGTCGTAGAGCAATGACAGGCACCAAACCCTGTTGTAACTTGCTAACAATCGTAGGACTTGTGATGCATTGCAGCCCAACGTAGGACACGGTGGGTTATCCTTCGTAAAAAAATTGAGTGAGGGATCGATCGTAGGACTTCGTGAAATTGACCCCTTATGCCATAAGCTCCATCATTGAACTCATCTTTGCTTACACCCTAAAATATCAATATAAGACACTGACGCTCATCAAAAACTGATGCCATTCTGTTGATGCCTGAACAGACCGTCCTAAGGTATACACTTTTCAATAACTGTGGATATCATGCCAAAACCTGTTCAGTGTCATTGTCATAAAAAAAGCCCAAGTCACTCTAGTGCCAGACATTTCTTGAAAGATTTGAGGCTTTGCATGGTGACAATTGGAATGTGGATCGGTTTGCGGCAACACCATGTAATTATCGTTTGTACTTTCGCACTTCTATATCGTTCGCACTTCTATATCGTTCGCACTTCTCGCAATTAGATCTCAATGTTTCAATAAGAAATTTCTTTTTGGACAAAATGTACTTGAGAGATAATCTCACAGCGAACACAAAGACAAAGACTGTGGCAGTCTGATAGCCAACCATGCCAACAGTTCCTCCAACGGAAGCCACAAAGACCACCACGCCAAGGCTGAGGTTTACACACTGTCACTGTGATGAATGGCAAAGTTGAGGACCTTACAGAGAACAAATGAATCTGCCAGGAAAAATGTGTCCAGCTTTGGGCTGAAACACACCAATGTGAGTGGACATGATAAGAAGAAGAAGAGGAGGACTATGATGGATGATGACACCAATACATTCACAATATCATTTACCTCAAAGGAACTTGAGAGCTCTGGCATACAGAGTATGAAGAGGAACCTTCTGTACCACTCCAGATATGTCTGAATATTAACCACACAGCCAGCTGAGCTAGGAGTATGATTGACAACTGAAGGCTTCCAACATCTGTTCTCGAACTGAACCGCCGACAAACTACTGAATGTCACTGCCGTTGTTGAACTCAAATATAGACTACCAGATCATTTTCCACAATCTGTGAGATCACACAAACATTCACAGAAACCAGTCAGCCAGTGAGTGACTGGTGCCGGCCCCAGTGCTCGATTCCGGTCTGTAGTGAAACCACAGCTTTCCTCAAATCATCATGTATGTCACGGCCACCGCACACATGCACATCCAGCAGGAAAATCCCTCCCAAAAATAGCAATGAAGTCTACTCAATGAATGACGTAGAGTATTTAAGGTAGTGCTCCACCAATCATGTTGCATTCTCACTGAACACAACTAAGAGACGTCACTTCCTGCACATCATCAACATACTGGAGTAGTATTTGTCCGTTCATTCATTGGAAAGCACCATTCAGAGAGTTGTACATGTATGTAGATCATAGTTTGTTTTTTTACGGGAAATACCCTTATAAATATGTATGAAAATCAACTGGCTGCCTACGCAAAGGAAGAGAATGCTGAAAGAGGTTACAGGCTGGATAAGGCCCTACGGCACCTTTTAGAGGCACCTTTTAGAGATCTTCAGTGAGCACTACCACAAGGTCATCTGACGCCAGTCTGTGGCCTCCCAGTGGACTAGAGACTTGAAAATCTCTAACAGGAAGTGAAAAACCCTTCTTTTCCCCATCTTTTTTCGGTCAGTACCCTCAGCATCAAAAGCAGGAAGTTGTCACATTACCCCGAAGTCTAAAAATGTAACATCGGGAGGGAACGCAGGGAAGTTACCCTACCTTGTTTATTTTTCATCCCCTTATCTATTTTTCATGTTCTTTCTTGGCACAGAGCATCGGTTTTAATGGAACTATTTCAAAAAAGAAAGTGAGGCTTAGGCCTATAACCGCAAGAGGGAAATCAGAAAGCAAAGGCCCGTTCAGAATAAACGGCCGGGGAGTTCTATTTGATGGAAAAATCAGACTTCCAGACAAAGAATACTTGCTTTGACCAAATTTTTGTTTCATATTACTTCCGATTGAGAGGAACTCTTCACAAGCCGAGCCTTTGTTATCTCAACAATAGGCTGAATTGTTACTCAAATTACCAAAACTGAATTAAAAGGAAAAATAACAACAGTAGCAGAAGGTTGACAATGAAGGACCTGCTTGTGAGTGTAAAGACAGAGTACAAGAGAGAGAGAGAAGGCCCTGTTGGATTGTTTTGATTTATTGCAGGATCAGTAGACTTGGGCAATGTTCACCTATGCACAGTACATAAATCAGCCTAAATTACAAACACAATGCTTATTACACCTGTCACTCCAAACACAGTGCAGGCTCTATAGTATTAACATACATGTACTGTACAAATCCATTCCTTTGTGTAGGATTTTCCATGTTAAACACAGTACATTAAACTGATAGGCCTACATATTCATTTTTAATATAACTGAGTACTGTGTCGATATTAAGGAAAGAAGGTGGTCAAAGTCTTGCGATGTCATGTTGCTGGTAGCAACTTTGCAGCTGCGGAAACTGCTAGCCTTCGTATAAAGGAAACTGAAGAACTGGATGCTGCTGCGGTGTACATGTATATTATGAATGAGTACTGTGTTGCTGTACATTAAGGACACTTAAGGAAACTGCTGTGTGTACCGGTAACTATAATTTATTTACTGCTTGGAGAACTTTACGTGTAGGACAATAGGAGGGCCTAACGCATTTCGATCCTAGTAGAATCTTTATCAAAGTAAAATGAAAAGAGTAAAGATACACGTAAATGGATGAGAGGATCAGAACAAAAATGGGGGCTTCAGTGTGACCAGGGAGGGTGGGGGTAAGCAAGTGTGGTCAGGGAAAAAGGAAAGGGTCTGTTATTATAAATACAGAAGAAAGCTACAATGCTTTAAGCAAAAAGAAGTACCATCTCGTGGCAATGTGTAATAGGCCTATTTGATGGGTTGAGGTTTAGGCCTAAACCAAGAAGTAATGGGACCAACAACGGTCTGTGCGGTCGCTGTCTAACACTACAGGCGAAGTTGCTTCCGCTATCCAGGCCAAGATGAGATGAAGATTTCACTGTTTAACTTTCCAATGATATGGTAAAATAGAAGGTAGGCCAAACATGTGTACATTTGAGTAACAATAAAAACAGCACATTAATACACTGCCGGTGCGGGGCAGAGCAGGTTGCCAATATCTAGGTTGCCCTCTTGACCCTAAGACCAGCGGGTGACCCCGAGCCCACAGCCAGGGGGCAACGTCATGGCAAGCAACTTGCTTCACTGCACTGCTTCCAGGCCTCACTCCTAGCCTATTCATCATCTGGCTTCTAGCTGGCTGGGTGACCTCATTCCCTCCCCAGTCTGGCCTGGCCTGGCCTGGCCTACGTGCCAAAAACACCAGTCCCAATGGCCTTTGTACCCAGTGGAGGGAGGGCTGGCACTGGCAGAGATTGCATATTTACACATGCTCTCTGTGATGTCTTTTAGTAACACACAGTTCAGGGACACCACACCACACCACACCAGTTGTGGGTTTAGCGGTTATTAATTAAAGCCAGAGCATGAACTACATGTCTATTAAGCTATTTAGTGTATCAAACCACGATTTCTGGTCACTTGTAATAAATCCACATGCTGCTGATTTTTTTTCTGCAGAAAACAAGAATTATCATTGAAATTTCCTCTTTGAAACGGAATTCACAATTAGAATCAGAAGTATGATTGTGTACTAAAATTTTGTAAAATAATATAGGCCTAATAAATTATACTAAAAAAAGTCACCCGTTCCAAAAATATCAATTTTTTTATACAGTGTAGGCCTACTTCTCACATGGTTGAATTTGTGGTCAATCAATTGAATGATTCTGCTGGTACATGTCGATGGTATGTATTAAAACAATGACAAAACAAGGCGGTTTGGACAATTTCAACAATGGCCAAAATGAAATGAAGGAATAGTGTTCCTCACTAATGATGTCACACCATGCATGCACGCACACACATACCCCAACTCACCACACGTTTGCATGGCCACGTTGCAATGTTTGTCTGAGGTTCAGAGCTATTTTTAGCGCAAGTGCGCAGCGCTATTGGTGCCTATAAAATGGAAAATGTACATTGCTGAATATCAATTGTTCCCTGATACTGCAAGCACATTATGCCATTACGGATATGTTTGAAATCTGACAGCCTCACAGGCACATGCTGTACATGTAGGGGCCTACATGTGTCCAATGAACATAATTGTTTTAAGTGAAAGCTTAGTAAATAGTAAAATATCAGTAACATTATGTGAAATTCCCAAGAAAAACAATGAGTCATATTTAACAACCAAAGTGTAGGGTAGGGGTCATTTCTTTGGTTCATTGTACATGTATTATACATGTTGATGTATACTGTGACAATATTGCCCCTATTCTCTACTGCTCAATAGGTTTTATGGGTTAGGGTCATTCTGCTACACAATTAAGGTCATAAGTTCAGAATGAGCACAATTTGACCTTAACAGCTGTGAAGCCTATGATGCGTAGGCCTATACTGTTTGAGTGCAAAATAAAAAACAAATACCGGTATACAGTATACAAAATCATAATAAAACAAGACTTGAAAAAATCATTTAGAAATCATTATTTCTCTGAAACACAGCTGAGAAACTATTCTATCTTGAGATATTCTTCAGTTGAGCGTGACACGCTGCTAAGCAATATTTTCCCGTTAAATGGCTTGGTTTGAGTCTGTAACACCTTTTCAATTGGCCTTATGAGCACAAACGACAATATTCCCAAACCTACTGTTTAGAGCAATTACATCTTGAAGTAAAAGGAGCAACACAAAACCTAGATATGTAAATGTCCCACTGCAAAACAGCTTGAATAGCTTGCAAGAAGTACATTGTAATTAAATGTAATTTCCAGCCGTTCAGAGAGCCCAAAAAATGCTGACCGAAAATATCAGCTTTCAAAAAAGACAAAGGCAAACAGCATTCTGAGTATCGGGTGTTTTCTGCTGAAATTGAAAAGGATGGGTGTTCATTTTCAGTTCCATTTCGGTGGAAATAGTCCGTGTACGTTACACACACATGTATACAATTTGTATATACAGTAGGTATGGAAGCGCAGTTAATTTTTCAGCATTTTTGCAGTATCAATATTGCGGCAGTCAGCAGGGCTACTTATAGTTAAATTGAACTGTAGATTGGTTCAGGTTTAAGTGGACCAATATGTCAATTGATATTGTTGTTTTGTTTGGATCAAGTACCGTTGTATTTGTAGACAAAGGCATGGCAGGCTATCGTCTACATGTACATTAAAACATGTATCAATAGCGCTCCGCACAGCCACTAATGACGTCACACGATTTGGCCAGTGAGTGCAGTACAAAATCCCCAGATGTCAGACAAACTGTTCATGCATGCACATGTATGAATTCATGTACACACGTACAGTACGTCACACACACCCACCACACGTTTGCATGGTTGCAGTGTTTGTCTGAGATTTGGCGTGCTATTTTTAGCGCAAGTGCTATTGATTCTACATGTATGTGCACGTATGATTATAAAATACTAAGGATAATGTACAAGCATCCGTTTGGAGACTCACTATTGGCTCAATGCTGTGCTGCAAAGCAGTTGTGTAATAAAGATAACATACAGTGTATTTAATGAATATTTCACTAAACGGTACTGTATGCACATTGTACATGTACATTGCGAATAATATTAACATAATAACATACAACTTGAACATGTAATATACGGAAATAGGCCTACATGTACATGTAGCAATCTAACCACAACTGTACAGTGAATGGCTCCAGATCGGGCAGCTATGGTGCCAAGTTGAACCCCTGAACCAAAACACACTTTTGATGAATGTCTTCCCCAAAATAGAATGCCCCCAAAGACTCCTGGTGATCCACATAAATAAAGAAAAAACCCTTTGTAGGGAAAACAACAACAACAAACAGAGGGCAGGCTTAGTGCCAGAGCATTAAGGGCAGACCTTAGTGTGTGCGATCAATTGCTTGCTTGCAGTAGGGCCTATAGTATTAGTGGTGCTTTTTAAAAGCATTGTGCATTAGCTACACACTGTGTGTACAGTGTACATGTATCTAGGTATACACTGTACAGTCACTCAGAGGTCAAGGATATTTACTACCTCTGCCTTTACAATGGTATTACTAGTAGTAGTGGTGCACAGTCAATGGGGAAACCATTGTAATCAAAACAACCTTCTTATTCTAGCTATAATAATAATACACAATTTTAAATCCATTATATGCATGTTTTTTTTCTCTCTCCAAGAATCTTTCCTCTACTAAATGTGGGCCTACATGTAACATTATAATACGGCACTGTACACTGAGAGAGTAGACAGGCTACTCTTTAAGAACAAATTGCAATATTCCAGAAAAAGTGGCAGTGTTTGACATGCTTCATTCCTACAGGTATCTTTCTCATTCAGCCTTCCAAAAGAAAATGGAAGTCTTCACGTGGGGCATACAGATTTTACAAATTCAACAACATCACTTCAACCCCAAATAACAATCGAATACAATTTTTCTGTATTAATCCTGGGGTAGAACTTCTGTAAGAGGAGTAAAAGATGGTGTATGTTAAGTTTGATTGCTTTTTTTCATTTTTTCATATAAATCGATCATTATCCACAAAGCCATCTCACCAAATCCCCCCCCCCTTCCTGGCCCCTCCCATGTCCCGGGGTGAGTGATTCATTCATTTCATTGCAAACAAAACGGGCAAATTTGTGGCTAAATTTGGCAATAAGTGCATTATTTCTATAGGTATGTATGGACTAGAACAAACTTTCATTTTGGACTTCAGCAGTCCAACCACTCACTGCATTGGTATTGGTCTTTCTCATTTCAACCTGCACCACCCCTTCCGGCAACATTGGTGACTGCTAAGGTGGTATGCAAATTTATTGGCGATTTGACCACACAAAGGGATGAACCATTCTTCCACAGGGTGGGTACGGGCATCAGAATGAACCAGAAAACCACAGGAATTACAGTTATGCTGTGGCTGAATGCCTGCTGTTTGAAGCTCCTTTCGAAAAAAAAAAGGAGTGGAAAAATACTTAGCATAGATGCAAACACAATGCTTAATAGAAAGAAACCCAGCCCAGTTACCAATAGGTAACATACATTGTATAGCAGGGACATGAAGAAAACCTCATTTTAAAAGCCTTATTCGTAAAGTACATGAACCAGTTAATGTAAGACATGTCTTGGCATGTCTTAGACTTAGTAATGCATGCGCATGATGTACTACAGGGTTGTACTGTACTGTACTTGTTTGTGCATCACCCAAATATTTCAGAATTGCAGACATGTCTGTACTTTCTATTCCAAGCAAATAAACAACATCTGCATGTGTAATGTGCAATAACATGTATAATTTTCTAGTTTCATTGGCACCTCTGGAACATCTAGGCCTACATGTACATTTAGGCCAACAGTACATGTACATGTATGTGTGCAGTATGTACAGTATATGTACGCCTACAGTATAATATAAGACTTGAAAGTCCTGTAAAAGCAGAAAGAAAATCCAATTTAACAAAATTTCAATACAAGCAATAAACTGCTGCAAACTGCTCATCAGCCAAAATGACCTGAAATATATCAAATGCTTGGAGTTAGGAAGGCCTGACGCGTTTCAATCCTAGCAGGATCTTTCTCAAAGGCTAAAAGGCCTTCAGAAAATTTCAGAAGATTTTTTGCTAAGCAATGATGTTTTGAGCTTAACAGAGCTTTGCAAGTGGTCATGTGACAAGTTTGACCAATCAAACATCATACTCTTTTGGGATTTTATGAATGCCCTCTTGCATGAAACAAACTGGCACATGATGTACATTCTCACAATTTCCTCCTCAATGTGGCAGTGGAAACTCCAGGAAGGGAGTGCACACTAAACGTTCCTCCCCCACACATAGGCCTACATGTACATTAACACCACAAGACGACACGTCCACGTCGGCCATGTGATTTCATGCAAGCAGTGATTCCATGTCGGGACAAGTAGACCTCCATAATATCTAATATAATCCCCTGCATGCAGATTATTAAAAACCTTGCCGCTCCCAAACACACCTCATTATCTCCTCCCACATGCACTGCCAATTTTGTTTGTCTGAATTTCCATTTAATAAAAAACAAAATCATCAAATAACCACAAGGGAAACTGACTGAATTTTAAGTCATCAAATAACCACAAGGGGAACTGAGTGAATTTTTAAGTCATTGAAAAGTGAACAACGAAAAATTGACTGGAGCGGGATTCGAACAAGCAATCTCCGGAATACTGTACAGGTGCTCTACCAACTGAGCCATCCAGCCCTATCCTCTTTGAGTGATCCCCCATGTACTGTTTCTCAGGTTGCAGCATTGCTGCGCGTATCGATGAAATGATCCTTGGGATAATAGCGGTATGTGAGTGGTTTCATGGCTTTTGACTGCGAAACAAACAAATATAATTGACTATTACGGACACCGTCTGCATGGGGTTGGATAGCTCAGTTTTTAAAGCGTTGGTTCCAATCCCCTCCAGTAAATTTTTCTTTGTTCACTTTTCAATTAAAAAAGAGGAGGACAATCAATTTTTGGAGTCGCTCCTTACAAGAAGACAAATTGAGTTCCGGGGAGCACATCTAAGTCAAAAAAATTTGATCATCTTTGAGATTGCCTCGCCATGTAGCAAGACATCATAGGGGTCATTCTTAGTGTAATGAACATATACAATGATCCTTCCCCTTTAAATAATTTGACACGAGTCTTTCTCCACATCATTTTCCCTCCTCCGGTAGCTTGACGGGCCGTGCTACGGACCAGTGAAATACACATCAACACCACGCAATTGTATGTCACAACATCCCCAGCTGACTGAAAACTACAAGTACAGGGAAGCCTAAGTCCAATATTTACAGAATATTACAAGTCTCACCACTGCTGAACGACCCCCCAACTCCAATTTTCCTTGAATAACCATACACAGGCCTTGATTGAATTTGGTTCGGAAAGGGGCAATGCCACTTTTCCATTGCAAGGGGCACTTCCATTGGAAAATCATAATGTCTATGGAAATATTTGAAGGGGGCACGAAGCCCAAGAACCAGGGCCACGAAGGCCATGGCCTCCATGGCCTCCGTTAAATTCAAGGCTTGCATGCATATATCGGACTGCAGATGGTTTCTTGTGAAATCGGTTTTATAAAAATGCCAAGGCCCCTGAATTATACAATCTTGACATTTCTGAGGGGGCATTCTCACACCAGACTACCGGCAATTTACATTATCAATGCACTCTCCCCCAAATGCTATCCACAAATTATATTCAGCATTCTCAGCTCTTCCGAAATGTCAAAGAAGAAACAAAAACGCAGGACATGCAACGTACAAAAAAAGGCCTACAATAATCTGCAGAGGCGGTGAGTGATTTTCAAGTTTGTTCCCCAACCACCAAAAAAAAAAAAAAAAAAACTGAGAGAAAAGCAACAGAAAAATTCACTTCCTCCTCTGATGTCCGTGAGCATCAGACAAATCCGTGGGAGTAATTACGGACCCAGGCCACAAGATCTATTTATAGAATAATGAGGGACTTCCACAAACCTTGGCCAGAGCGCTGATGTGTCACCATCCCCACAAAACAAGAGTAGAGAGTCAGTCAGTATAGTAGGTGGGTAGAGGGATGGGGGTGTGTACGTGTACAATGTGTGATCCCGGGGTAACATTTGATGTCAGAAAAGAATTTGACAGGGGAGGGGGTGGGGGGAACAAGCCGACCTACGCGTGAAAACAACAACACATATACACCCACAATGATGATGGAGTAAGCTCAATCATTTCTGTACTGTATATAGAATGACAGGACAGAAACTAATGTACACGTACAATGTACTCCTACATGCACAGGGTACCTGTACCTGTATCACTATGCAGGGGAAACACCGTCAAGAGTCAAACATTAAGAAAGCCCACGTGTCTGATCATTTTCTGTCTGGCAAGTCTACAGCATTTCTGTTTTCCATCGAAAATTAGGAATCAGGAATGAACTGACCTGGGGCCAATTTCATAGAGCTGCTTAAGCACCAAAATTTGCTTAAGCACAAAAAACCTTTGTGAATAAAACCAATATGCCAGCCAAAACTCCTTGTGAATGTTATGCTCAGCAAACAATGGCTGAATACAAGTCAAAAGCAGTGAATATCACATGAAAATTTGGTTGCAATCCTGTTTAATCGAGGAAGACTTTTCATGCTTAAGCAAATTTTGTGCTTAAGCAGCTCTATGAAATTGGCCCCTGGGCCCAACTTTCGTGCATTATGATGGTCATTTTGTTTTTATGCTTACATGATTACTGAGCGCTGTATTTCTATGCTAACCAAGGTAAGCAAGAATTATTTAGAACATACCACGAGGCACATGCACAATCGGAAATTCCTTGCTGATACACAAAATAGTATGATTGTAAACACAGCATAAACTGCCCCTCTTAAGAACCTACAAGTACAAATTATTATGCTTTACAGTGAGCCGACCTGAGAAACTAAAGATTCTTTTGGGGTGTGCAGCCTTCTGTATTACAAAATCACATTCTGACAAAGTGTACCAAAATCTTGAAGTATACATGTAAATATGACTCTAAAGCGTGATCCAAAATTAGGTAACATTCAGGGGAAAAATTAAAATTCCTTCAACAAAAATTGCTTCTGTTTTATACTAAGAAAGGATAATATTTTTCTAATCTAAAAGAAATTTCTTACAATATCATCTTCAATTAATGAATATCATGCGTTGAAAATGAAACCAAATATTGTAAAATGTGAGGGACGGACAGAAACTTCATTTAAAAGAGTAAATTTTGAAATTAAGGAACGGCTGGAACACTGTAATTGTTCTGCATATTAAAAGATACCATTAATGAAAATGTGTAAAAACAACAAAAATGGTTGCTGTATAGAGAAGCCTTTGTGCTGGTACTAGTTGAAGTGGTAATAATATTGTGTACAATACAGTGTATGCATACAGATTGATCTGCAGCAGTGTTTGCCCATTTGAGAAGGGAGATGTCAACACAGCAGTGCACTTTTTCACAAAAGAATTAACAGGTGCAAGGTCCCTGACAAAAGAATCCATTTTCAAACCCACAGGTGTGCCTGATGACTTCAAAAGGGGTCAAGGGTTGAAAGTCGGCTCCCTGCCAATATGATGGTAAATACATTTACATACACTGGTACCCTGGCTTTATACACTGTAGTTGATAAAAAAAAACACCAGTGGTGTTGCATTAAGCAATTGGTATATCCTTGTATCATACTTTTGTAAGAAACCAAAACATAAACGTTCACAGATTTACGTATAACTTACAGGGTACGAAGATGGTGGTGGTAGAAACATACCGTTAAAATTGTTCTGCCTGAAATGGTGTATTTATACAGAAATTAGTAAAACAACGACCAAAAATCTTTTTGATCTTTTAAAAGATAAAAAATAAACGCGAAAAGACTTAAAGGGAGCATATAGGATTTGCAAGGCCTCAAAAAAAAAAAATATTGAGTTTGAGACAGAAAATGAACTCAACAGTTCGTAAACAGAACAAACAGTCACCATGGGAAATCTTGGTTCATCAGATGGTGGGTTTTTCAAGCAAATCAAGATTTAGTGTCTTTTCCAAAGATCATTCGTCCAAACGATTTTTGGAACAAACATATAAGTAAACTATTCTTCAGGTTTTATAAGAAAAACCGAGTCAGGTTTTTGCTATTTTCTTGTGACTCAGATACATGTCCAATTGAGCTCAAAATTTCACAGGTTTATTATTTCATGTACAGTGTACATATTTGATCAGACAAAGTATGAGTGCAGTCCTGTAACCTTTACCAATGTATTGTACATGAACCTTTAACCATGGGGATACATGTAGCTGCCTTGCTGGAAGATAACCAGACCCCTTCACAAAATGAAGATTAAATTTGTGGCTTTCTTACAACAACAAACATTCATGATCTCATTTGTGCTACATGTATGATAAATTGAAATCCTATTCAACAGCATGTTTTGAAGCCACATGCCCCTTTGTTGTTGGGAAAAACTGCATAGAATTTCTCCACAGGACGAAGATGACATCATGACTCTGGGGGCTTGACACGGACACGGAAAGAGGGGTCCAGACCTCATCAGAGTGAATTTTAATATGTTATCCCCCTGTGCCACATGGTAGCGAGCGGGGCTCCTAGCACAATAAGGGTTAGAGACAGGAGGCGATTAGCATAGCATATAGTCTGCCTGCTAGCTCCTTAACACACCAAGGTGTGCAAGGAGAACCATATTGCCTTGGTCAATACCCACTCCTACCACAATGGGCTGGCATCACTAGATCAGTCGCCCCTAGACCCCTATCCTAATACATGTATGCCATGCCAAACCACCGAGCAAGGATAGAGGACTAATCCATACATCTGCCTGCCACTGGTGACCGGGTCCTTTGAAGGATTCAGAGCCACAAGCCCAGCGGGGACGGCAGATAATGACACCACGGCCACCTTGAGGAGGCCAGCACTGATGGTTGGTTGATGCCCAGTACCCGAGAACAAAAGAAATCAATAAAGGTGTATGTGTGTGTACAGTGTACGTGGCCTGGGTACCGGTATACAATGATGATGATGATGATGACCGTGCGTAGAGTGAACTGGGAAATGTCCCCACAATACAACACGTGGCTATAATATAGTACAAGGACATGCATTATACAGTGCATGTACGCTGCCCCATGCTACTAATAAATAGATAGGAGTGTTTAGCATGCGTACATAATGTACATGTAGGCCTACAGTGTACATAAAATGTACTCAGTGCTATGGATAATAAACTGTAATAATAAACATGTACAGGCCTATTAAGAACTGGACTTGGCTTTTATTTAATTGAGAAAATTTCTTCGTATCATCAAGTTCTCAAAATGCATCGATTCCTGTGAAAATATCATCAGAAATTTGGAATCAGCAATCTTACTTTCAAGGAAACGGGAGATAAAACATGTCCTTCTTGTTTCATATGTGAATCTGAGCACGTTCCTGGTTCATGTACTGTACGTACATTTGTACATATCAAAATTAGCTAGTGCTATTTTCTAGGTATCCAAATATGCTTTCCTTGAATACGGAGTACATACATGTATGAGAGGGGAAAAACATCATGTGGTCTAATGTAAGCATGAAATTTATCAATCCCCAGCGTTTCGGCAAAAACGACCAAATCACCCAATGATGTTTGTTTCACGCAAAGGATCCGATATTTTGGGATCCTTCTCCTATGCAGGGTACGCTAAAATGGGATCCGGATCAGCAGGATTCGTCCGAAACAAACAGGCCCATAGATACCATTAGGGTTCTAAAGATACTAAAAACAGAAATAGTGGGTCCAAAATTTGTTGAGCTGAATAAGTGTGTCAACGTGTTTGGTATTTCGTTTCCAATATGTTTAATACAACACAAACTGTGGCCAATAAAGAATGTTCAAAGCAACAAACATTGCATCCTGAAATACAACCAGACACCCCCCACCCCCCTGGGCTAGGAACAGCCTTGCTCAGGGTGCTAGACACCTTAATTACTTAATTAGCCAATGCTACAAGTAGTCTACACACATGTACATGTAGGCCATGTACAGCCCGTTTTATGTCACATGCACATAATTATGTAATGTACAGCACAATGTATATCATTCATATATACATGCTCTGAATTACATGTACTGAGAAACCCCCCATATTAAACATGCTGTGCATACATGTGCCTGTACATAAGCAGAGGGAAAGTGTTGTTGTACTATTTGTACATGTACCAGTACGTCTACATGGTCAGCCATATGACAGATGGAAGCCTATGATGGCAGCACTGTGCATATAGGCATATGTACAAATGTAATGTACATGTGTATGTATCATGTATTTGTTCCAGATGTTCAATACAAGTTCAAATAAGCAGTCTAAAAACAAACTACATGTACAAATTTCAAATAGAATTTTCCAAACCAGTTCAACATCTGACTGTTCCCCCAAAAATAAACCAATGATTCAATCAGAATCTTGAATAGGCTCGGCACAATGTCCGACTGATCGTTTCCTAAATGCATTAATACATGCTTTTCAGATGAACACTCAATGATTGCAGAGATTTATAATAATCTTTAAAATCCACACCATTCATTTGTACACATTTATCCAAACTTACACCCACGTTTGTTTGTTCACATAACACATACCTTTGTTCCTGTGTACAGAACAAATCGGATTTTCCAAGCCATTGCAATTCAAACTGTAGCCTCCATTCTTCAGGGTACACATGTATGTTGAAATTTTTACCAAAGATCATTTAGATTTTGAACTTTTTTGCCAAAAACCTACATTGGAAACTGCCTGATTTGTAACAGAAAACTGCTATCTTGTGAAAATATTATGAGGACATGTGCGAATCCACAGAATGAATCCGGTAGGTGCATTGTGAGGCCATCTTTTGTTTGAAGTCCACAGAGTGTTTATGCGAAGTTGGCACGTGTATTAAGAAACGTGTGGGTGGCCAACCTACCTTCATAAGCACAAACTCATATCTCTACACTACAGAGGGGGGGTCATTGCACCAGAGACCAATTTCCTGGCCCTGCTTAGCACAAACATTTGCTTACCATGATTTTTAACCATTAATTTCTGTCTTAATAAAAACAGGATAAAAAACCAAATGTCCATGTGTTGTGAATCACTTGTGATTGTTCTTTTATAGCTGTTGTTCACTAACCATGAATATCAAATGGAATTTTTAATGGTGTGTTGTTTTATTGAGCAAGACATTTTTGTGCTAAGCAATTTTTTTGTGCTTAGCTACTTAATGAAATTGGCCCAAGACTGGGCCTCAATGTGACAAACACCAAGGAACTCAATACTTCAACAAAATCTCTCCTCATGCATTATTGAAAATAATGCAAAACTACATTATTTTTCCAAGAAGACGTGGGAACTGATTTCAGTCGAACAGCACAGCTAAACAGAATCTTCAAAGATCGGGTAAATATCAATAATGCAGTGTACATGTATATGGTTTGCTGGAACTGGAAACTTCCCCGACAAGCATGACGTGAGCAATACATTTACGTACACATTCATTGACATTCAACAGTGTACAACATGTACACGTACAGAACAACATGATAATGTGGATAGAGTCAGAGACCACATGTGGAATACACAAGTATACTGAAGTAGAGTTCTTTTGTATGGTTGTGTTTCCAATGGGTACCCTCTTGCAAATGGGTTACATGAGTATGTGCACGTATGCATGACGGAGCTCAACAACTTCCTTGTTAAGTGGAAAAAATGTCAGCTGTTCAACTTGACCGACATCCATGGCATTCGTTTCATGTACGGTACATGTACATGTACATTATGCTGTACACTCAATACATGTACAGTATGTCCAACCATGGTCCAATATGTAGTGTATCTGGGTTAAATTGGTTTGTATCAAGTAGGCCCTATATAAAGGGGTTTTCACACTAGACAAATTCCCCGGGAAATTGGTGGGGTGTTGCCGGGGTATTTTGGTCGGACCTTTCACACTACCAATGAAATCCCCGGGAAATAGCTATTTCCCGGGGAATATTCACCCCTGCTCGGGAGTAGGGTTAAAGCCGAAATCCCCGGGGTTTTGCGCTTTTCCCGGGGAATAGCAACTAGTGTGAACGTCGGCCCCGGGTTTCAACTTACCCCACCGATTTGCGTCCACGGCTTTCTCGGAAGGTCATAGGGTCACGATTAGCGCGCCAAATAATTCGCGCGGTAACTTAAAATTGTAATGCAGTATACTTGACTTGGTTTTTTATAAATATATCCACGTTACTTACCAAAAAATAAATAATAACGTTTACCAATTAAACAAATCATTAACCTTTTAAATTATATTAGAAAAGGGAATGGTTTATAATGTCATAAAATAAGTATCGTGAACAACGATGCCGTCTAGTTCCCTTTTCGCGTTCGGGTATTTGTTACGTCCCATGTGGTTGGGTACCAGTCGTTTATGATGCGTCACGCGTGGCATTGTGTACACATGTACATTGTGTGTTACTTCCTGCATGCCCTGTCAATAGTCAACATATCGTTCGAGTATTTGTAGTTCTTTGCCTAGAACACTGTACTCGACTCTCGTTCGTTGATATAAACAACTGCTTTATTGCCAAGGCGCGCGCGCGGCATTGTGGGATTGAACTTCCGCCCACGACTCCTTTGCAAACTTCCGGGTGGGTGCCCTCCGTGTTACACATTCCCCGGGGATTGTTTACAGTGTGAAACGATCGTGCATATTCCCGGGAAATAGTATCCCCGGGAGTTTTCAAAAAGGTCTAGTGTGAATGATTGCTGGGGTGTTGGTGGGGTAAAAAATCCCCGGGAATTTCCCGGGGATTTATTTCCCGGGGATTGGCTGTGCAGTGTGAAAAGGGCTTAAGTAGATGTCACAATAACACAAAATGCAGAGGTTCAACACTGGTCAACCCCTCTCAACCCATTTCACTAGTAGGGATAGTTTCAACAAAGGTGGAGTGCTTTGCACGGTTAAAGGTAGTATCATACTTTGGTAGCATACCGAAACAGAAATCTTCACAGATTTACCTATAGGCCTAAGATCTTTTCAAATACAGTCGCCATTTTTCAGTTTTCTCAAAAAGAGGGCACCGTATGGGACTGAATATTTCACAGATGATAGTATTGTAACCTTCCTTGATATTTTTGCCCATGAATCTGCATTTCTTTCACAATTTAAACCAAAGTATGATATTACCTACAGTATACTGTATGTTAAAATCTTACAGTCGGTCACTTTTACGACAAGGGTAAAACCTGGGGATTTGTCTGTAGTGTGAAAAAGGCTTTACCGGTGCGCGAACTGACATGTTTCCGAATAAAGGCCTTATCAAGAGTACGACGGGGCTTCGTCACTTGCAAATCCAGGGAAGCAGGCTGCGTCCAAAACTAGGAAGGAATTCCGTCTCAATTGAAGGATGACACAGTCTGTCAGTGCACTTCCCAATACATCACTTCCCGTCCCAAGGCATCATGAGTCTAGATCCATTGCACCCTGGTGTGTCACTGCTGTGCACTTCCCCTCATCTGGGTTCAAAGCAGGAGGAATCGACCCAAACCAGCGGCACGTGTTCAATTTTTTTTTTATTAGGCAAGGGGTGAAGGGGCGATTAAAGGTACTATCATACTTTGGTAGCATACTGAAACAGAAATCTTCACAGATTTGATACACTGTCAAGCCTTGAATTTATTCTGATGCCACTGAGGCCATGGCCTTCATTGCCCTGGTTCTTGGCCTTCGTGCCCCTTCAAATGTTTCCATAAACAATGGAAGTGCCCCTTGCAATGGAAAAGTGGCATTGCCCCTTTCAGAAACAAATTTAAGGCCTGCACTGTACCCATAATTTACAGGGTATAAAGATGGTGGTGGTAGAAACATACATGTACCGTTATTAAATATCTTTCTGTCTGCAATAATAAAATGCTGTATCTATCCAGAAAACAGTAATACACCTGTACCAATTGACCAAAAACAATTTTGAACTTCGGAAGATCAAAAATCATGTGAACAGATTTTAAAATACAGCGGGCGTTTTTCACTGTTTTCTAAAAAAAAAATGGGACCGAGAATTTCACAGATGACTATTACCGCTCTTTCTTCATGGTTTTGCCCATGAATCTGCATTTCTTTGACTAAAAACCAAATCATGAAATACCTTATAACCACACTGTAGCCAACACAAGTCCTTCTTTGTTCAATTCGTCCTGATAAGAGAAGACATTTCTGTCACAGGGACAGAGAATGTACATCAGCACCATGCGGAACTAATAATTAAATAACGTTAAACCCTAACAATCCCCTGCTAATCTCTTCCTTAATCCCTGGAGCTTCTAATCCAACCAAATCCAACAGATTAGGCCGAGGAACTGTGACAAAATCCCACAGCTGCAACAGACAGCATTTAGCCGGCAGTCAGAATCCGACAGGATCCTAGAGAACTTACCAGTGGTAGGGTTTGAGTGATACTGGCATAGACCCTACATGTACTGTATGTCAGCAATACTGATTACAAATAAGGGGTTAGGAGGGCCTGACATGCAAAGTGCGAAATGCGCATGCGTGTGTTTTCTATGTGTGAAATGGCCTTTGCAGACCACGTGCTTCACGTGCAACCTCATGATGGTACAGATGTACATGTACTAGCAGCATTTTACATTCGCAAAATGCACAGTTTATCGATTACCCGCGTTCCATCTCAAGGGAGGCTTGCGAAATGTTACACTGTGCCGTGTGAACAGACGCAAAAGCGGCCAGTGTAAAACAGTTTTGTAAGATTTCGCAACCATGAAAAAATGTCTTAATGGTTGAGAGGTTTTTTTTTTCAGCGTCGTGTGAAAAGGCCTTTAGCCTGAACTGAAGCGCTACAGCCAAGAAACAAGTCATTGACGAGTTTCAGGAACACAGGGAAATGAGGGCACACATACAACGTGTACACCCATGTACAACCTACTGGCTGATAAATTAAAACCTAAGCTTTCTGACAGACAACTCCAACGAGTAGATATATTTAGCAGGCCACATCTTGGAAAGGCCAGCGGAAAAAAAAAAAAATCAGGTCCATTGGCAAATATATTGCTTTCAAAAGATTTAAGGCACTGCTGAAAGTCATGTCTTGTCCAGAACATGCCAAGAAGCTGACAAGTCTGGCTCGCTCATTTTAATTTCAAAATCACATAGGCTTATATGCTATAGGCCTACATACACTATGTATACAATCAAGTATCAGCCTGGACACACACATAGAGAGATATATAAAAGGAGAAAAGATATTTGTGTGCTCAGAAGCCGTCAAGGACAAGAAACGGAGAGCACTCCAAAAGCCACTTTGACATTTCGGGCAAACTTAATTTAACAAGATTTCAACTCCACAATGGAAAGGTGGAGGCCAAATTTACATTCACAGATATAAAAAGGGTTTTTATTTTTTGGGGGGGAGAAGAAATACATATAAAATGGATCAATTTGAAATTTCTGTACAGGTACAAGTTTGTTTAATTATTGTGAGAAATTGAAGCGATTATTAGGAACAAAGAGTAATGTACATAATCTGCTCTGTAGACATCAACATCTAACCGGTAGATGATCATCATGGTATTGGTAACCAGGGACCAATTTCATAAAACTGTTAAGCACACAAATTTGCTAAGCATGACATTTCTGTCTTAATAAAAACAAGGTTAACAACAAAATTTCCATGTGCTGTGTATCACTTGTGATTGTTCTGTTGCTGTTGTTCGCTGACCATGAATATCAAATGGAATTTTCAATGGTGGTTTGTTTTATTGGGCGAGACATTTTTGTGCTAGAAGCAACTTTTTGTGCTTAACAGTTTTATGAAATTGGACCCTGAATGATTGCCAAAAGCATGGCACTATTTAATTTTAAGGCATGACACTTTTTTCGGTTGGGGTCAAATGTTGAAGATGACAGTGTCCTTGCAATGTAACCGCAATGAGCAAACTTATAACCGTCTATTTTTATCATTTTGTCCCCCACCATTGTGAAATCAAACTCTATGTCTTCAATACAGTGAATACACTTAACGATGCTCATTTGTAGTCCAAATAAAGACTGGGAATAGTCTGCCAATTGATGTAAATGTGGTCACCACAGTAAGAAACATTAACAATACCACAATACCTACTTACAATGGTAAGCCATGCATGATGCTGGTATGATGTATGGTTGTGGGTTTTAAACTTGCAGCTGTGGTTGCGAGTATTATTACATACATACATGTAGTACAAGTGGATCTATAGAGGAATACGTGAAGTACAGTGTAATGAGGGAACTTACCCATAGATTTAGAGGCACATACTGCTGAGTTAACCAATAACCTAGTGAGTGCTCCACTGCAGTACACAGTGGCAATACAACAGGAGTAAGAAATGACCGAAATGTAGTAACCAAAAGCGCAACGAACAGTGCTATGCTAACGCAGGGTAAACACACAACAACACGCCGGAATCGGAGCGAAGGACACATAGCAATGAGTGAAAAGTAAAAAAGATTCCACTCGGCCGCAGTGGACCAAGAAGAGCTTGGGCAGACAAGAGCAATCAAGCGGGACTTTAACTAGACAAAGGGGGGTACATGTGTATGACTGCTGCCAGGGCAAAAAGGCTGGCCATGTGCTGCCAACTCTTGGCATGGAGTCAAGACATAATGTGCAGCAGAGTGTGCACAGCCAATGCCAGTCAATGAAAAGGGGGGCCCCATGTAATAACAATGAGTGGCATGCCAACGAACTGTGCTCACCTCTTGGTTAATGTGTACAGTACACAGGCGGCTGTGTAACCCCCCCTAGGGGCAAGCCAGCACCGCTCCGAATCAATAGGCTGCGTCCACTACAACCGAGGGTCAGCCACTGCCGGTGGTCACTACTTGCTGCTTCTTCTACACAGGCGGTGCAATAGTCCATGGCCACAGTCTGGCCGGTCAAGCTGGTCAAATCCAGTGGCGGCAGTAAATACACACACACGCTACACGTAATCAACTCACAGGCTGTATGTAATTCCTCCTTGGGTTTTCCAAGCTGTTGGGGCTTGCCCTCTGCTTTTTACTCACACTACTAATGACTGCGGTCTGTGGTCTTGGCACGGTTCCACAGAGGAATTCCCCAGCAAAGACTGTCCTGTCCGTGGGTCGGTCGTGGATTCGATGATGAATAATATGTGGGAGGGGAATTTCCAATCCACAGCAACCTCTAACACCGGAGACTAGACAAGCAAGCAGGCAGGCTGGTAATAAATGTCCAACGATCCGTGGAGTTCCTCGCTCAGGCACTACGAATATTACCCCTACTACCTAGTCTCACCTCTGGCCTGGGCAGCGGTATGGGTTTAGAGTGACAACACAGCCAGGGCGCATAACATGTACTCTACAGCTAGCTATCTCCCCTCTCCAGCCCTGTCCACTGCATACATTATCTCCATGCACACTCGTGTATGGCCTATATTGGGATCAGCCCCTTGTGCATAATGATCACGGCCTGCCAGTGCTCTTTGTGTTGGCATCAAAGAATTGGGCTGATCCACTGCCGACGAGGGGGGTGTTCCAACAGCAGAGGGTGAATGAGTAGGAAAATATTCAGTCTGCACGTACACACAATTTGGAGACCGCTGGTCTCCAGGCCGTTTAATACTTTAATAGGAGCACAGCTGAAGGATCCTATACAATAAACTCATCTTTGAAAACTGACTGAGCAAATATGTATGTCCTGCTTACCCACGTGCAATGGAAATTTAAAGCAAAATAACCGATACAATACAAGTAATAAGACTGCACCAAACTGCTCATCAACCAAAAGAATCAACTGAAATGTATCAATTTAAATGATGGTCAGAGTTAAAAGGGCCTGATGTTTCAATCCTGGCAGGATCTTTCTCGGATTTTCCTGGGTTACAAGAAACACCAGACTGATACGGGTAATGTGGACATTATGTAGGTACATGAATGCACAATGGACATGAACTATTCACAAATCATGAAGCACAATTTAGGCCGGCGCCATTGCCTAAAAAAAACATGAGCGTCCCATTTTAAATTGTGCGTACATTCGCGCAGCCAGCCATGTGAATTAAACGGGCGGGATGGTTCCACACATTCCGTCTCCCATCGCGTCACAAACAGTGCACACAGTTGAGTAACATCCGGGTATTTGGACTCTACTGCGGCTGCTCAGTCACCCCACTAAAATGGCGGCTGCGCAGCCATGCTGGAATGCCGACAACATGCATTTATTTCACTCTATGAGTGGGCAGCACATACACTACCCTGTAGCAGGCAGGATTCAACATGACTAGAAGAACTGGATTTTCTTTCAAACCAAGGAGCAGCACACAACATCACTTCATCAAAACAACAAGAGTTTGACTACCTCAGGTACTGGCAATGATTCAGGCAGGTGATCAGTGATTTTGCAGATCCAAGTCCCATGCAGGATACGCTATCAAAATGGGATCCGGATCAGCAGGATCACAGATCTTGTGCCTGAAACAAACAGGTCCTACACTGTATCAAGCCGGCATCATTTTATTTCCATCAGCTTAATGTACCATCGAGTAAATGCACGTTATGTACAACGACCTGAAGTGAACTCGGTCATCCACCCACTTATAGACCTACATGTGACGATTTGTTAATTTTCTGTGGAAATGGTCTTACTACATGAAACTCACTGCCAGCAATTCTCACTATTTTCTCCGAAGCTTGATTCGGGGGCAATGATTCTCTGCTCAAGTGGAAACAAAAAATAGAATTTGGAAAATAAGATGGACAGTTTTTGAAGCATATCCTAGGCCTATAATATTGTTTAGTTATAATTTTTTTTCCAAAAAAAATTCAAACAAAATGAACCTTTTGTTTAATGTGTGCATGACTTCTGTCTCAAAACCTATTAGCACAATTGATTGTCGTACAGTGGAATGCCACTATAACAAACACGGCGGGATGCACAGGTATTGTAGTCGTTCATTATAGTGATTTAAAGAACCAATTGGTAATGTATAGTACATGTACTATACACAAAAATTGGGAGCCAAGGATAGAGTTCAGTTTACCTAAATGTTCGGTATGGCGGTGTTCGTTATAGTGGCATTCTACTGAACCGTTTTTAGTTGGTGTCAAATTAATGATCAATACATATCATTGAGGGTCAACATTTGGGTCAACATTTTTCACCACACGCCTAAAACTACAAACTTTCGTTCCCTCACATTTTCCACACCAATCAAATACCGGTACATTGATACATCGATCCTACAGAAATGCAGCTCTAGCTTATCCCAAAGCTTAAATAGCTTATCCACTGACAGATAGAAGGATAAAATTTCTTGTATTTATGAATGACGTCAAACATGTGAGCACAGATTCTCCCTCCCCTAACCCTCTTGACTCTCCAGCCCTCTGACCTGGTTTTGTTCTCATAGCTGGGTCAAGGGTCAAGGGTCAGAGGTCATCTGGTGGTCAGGTCATATAACTCATGTAAGCCATGGAGAAAAAGATACAGAGCGGAGAGAAGATACAGAGCAGAATGGCGTAGAAATAGGCCAAGGAGAGGAATGCTCATTAGAGCCAAATTCTTCACGGTACCCTCCAAAGAAAACAATCATGAAGCCGGTTCTTTTGGGGTGGTGGGACTGGGGATGGTGAATCATGTTTCACGAAGATTGCCTCTGATGGGTCCTTAAAACAAAGCCCATGTAAGTATTTATTAAGGGTCAAACAGCAAAGGGAAAACCGAGGCGAGCTGAGAAAAACTGATACAGGCAGGACTTGAATTCAAAACCTCAGGATTGAGAGACGAACAAGAAACCCAGTAATCCCAACAGGGATCAATTTTGATTTCATGAAGCCCTATAATCGATCACAATTACACACATGTAGAGTTATGAAGGATAACCCACTGTAGGGGACCTATCCTGCGTAGTACTGCAATGCATCAAAAGTCCTACGAGTGATAGTAAGTTACGATGAGTTTGGTGAAATCATAGGTGAAATCGACCTCGGGCTGGCTGTTGAAAACGGTGGTGAGAAGTAATGGTGTCAGCAAAAGTGGTGAGAAAAATGGTGAAAATGGCAACCCCAGTACCGATGATTACAATTTGAATCAAAAAAACTGGGAAACGAGACCAAGAACGATCATAAAATCCAGAGTACACGTAGACTCAAGTATCCTCATAAAATAGGAAAATTGTACGCCAATTAGATTTAATAAACAGCATCCCCATTTTGCGAATGGGTCATTCCCAGCCTAGTGATGCCGGTTAATACATCAATGACGTTGAAAAGAAAGTAATGGGGGTAATTTGTGATTGTGATCAGAATGATGAGATGCAGACATCACACGAGCGACGTCATGTTTCATTCATGGACCAGAAAGCCAGTGCGCCTGGCTACGAGCCAACTACGTCCACCTTGCTCATTCACCAACGTGGTTGGTTACGTAGAAATGCTGGCGAGCTACGTTACACGGAATCGGATGCGCACTTCAACTTCAACCCAGCCATGAATGGAACTCCCACGTTTTCTTCTTTTTTTTTCTTTTTTTTTACTGAGAAAGAAAGATTAACGCCCACAAGATTCTGGCCAATATTTGGATTTTATATATCAGTTACAAAAACAAAATGCAATATTTACAGAAGACCATTTCTCAGGAGGCGACATGGCTAAGTCGCATTTCCTCGTATGATCATCCTAGTGTTTTGATTATGCGATACCCAATAAATTACCCTCTTAGGTAAAGCCATGGATACACCCACCCCTTAATATGTGGTTTCTGGGTTTCCTTTCTGGGGTAAACAACTTACATCATTTGAATTTATAGGATCCGGTCATTCCGGTGGGTTCTTCCGCACATGTAGGCGGAAATACCCAAGGAGACCGAAAGTTTGGTCCCAAGTGCTGGGATTGACGCCCACTCCTCACTGGGTTACACTAGGTTGCTGTCATGGGGTTTCTGGGTATATAACTCCCATCATTCATAATCCAATGAAACGGATGTGTACCCACTAAATACTCTGCTAAGACTGGTATTTAGCAAAGCAAGCAACCCCCCCCCTTATCCCCCACCCCCAACAGTTTGAAACTCTTGATTCAGACAGTACTTCTTCTTCTTCTGACAAAAAAAAACGTGAAAATGGCCACAACAAACCAGGGCCCAATTCCATTACCGTAAGCAAAAATCCTTCGCTTTATAGCAGACTTGTTTTGCTTACGGTTAGCGTATTTTACGAGTGTTTTCTTTCTCGCTAGCGCTAAGCAAGGACTTTCTGCAGAATGCACACGACAGCGCGCTAGCCAAAACAAAAATCAAGGTTAGCCTAGAAATTCTTCGCTAACGGATTAGGAGCCGAAAGTTATCCTTACGGATTCCATGAAATAAATTGTCGTACCAGTGCCCATAAGCACAAAAATAGTCCGTAATAGATTCCATGAAATTGGGCCCTGCTTTGTGGTGGCTAGACACAACTAATGGGATCAACAAGTCATCAAATTTCTTTTTTCAAAACACAACTCATACTGTAAACTATAATGAACGAACTGTTTTATAGCGTGTACATGTTTGTTGTTGGCTAGCAAGATCTAAAAGTAGAATACCGGTTCAACTATTGGGCCTAATTATCAGAGGACACTTAAATGCTGCCTACGGCGCAAGACTATTGTATGAGTGTTTTCGTCAGATGTCAATATTCCTTGGAGATGAAAGCCGATCCTACCTAAGAACTGAGAAATAACATCAAATACCACAGGTGATGGTATTTAGCCCACAGACTGGGCTAAATGCCCACACATTCAAATGGGTATGACTGGGTACCTCCATCCCACATGTACCCTTAGCCTAGTTGCCCCCTTCACTAACCCACAACATGAACCCATGAAGGTGTAGGGTTACTGGGTCTGCCCACTCATGGCTGATGGGTTCTGTCAAGTCTGTCTGGCACATTGTACACCCACAAGCTAAAGGATTTTAGTCTGGCTTATGGTGTGGGTTCGAATTACCACTGATTGATCATTTCTGATGAGGTACACCCACTATCTCCCCTGTTTCTCATCCTGTTTATTGGCTGACTTAGCCGGATGAAAGTACAGTGGCATACATGTATATTGTAATCAACACAACAATCCGCTAATAGCCAAACCGATTCTGCTAATAGCTAGCACCGGTAACCACTGCCGGCCAACCATTCATATTGCCTACACCACGCTTAAGCCCTGTCCGCACTGGACTTTTTTGGGGTACTTTACCCATTTTAAGTCCAGTGCGGACGTCTCAGGTAGTCTACCTCTCAGTTACTTTGCCCGAGCCGCGCGGGTATTTCTACCGGCCAACTTCTGCCAAGGTAGAATGCCCGAGACACTTTACCCGAGACAAAAAGTCCAGTGCGGACAGTGCGAGTCGGGTACCCGCATGAGCCTAGTATTTTAAAAGATCAAAAAGATTTTTGGTCGTTGTTTTACTAATTTCTGGATAAAAACACCATTTCAGGCAGAACAATGTTAACGGTATGTTTCTACCACCACCATCTTCATACCCTGTAAGTAATACGTAAATCTGTGAACATTTCTGTTTTGGTTTCTTACCAAAGTATGATACTACCTTTATTTCCAAATATCAGTTTCGTGAAAACCTAAAGGTGGAGTCCTATACACCTTTAAAATTTCTCTGTGGAGACATATTCAACCTATTGTGCTCGGTCTCCATAAGGTACCAGATATGCATGCGTTCACACATCACCACAACCATACCAGTGTGAACTGCCTGCGCTGAAACAAGTGTCACAATCGTTGGACGTCCCCCTCCTGTGTACAAATAGTGTAGACCTATGATGTGGTGCACATGTACTTTAGTAGCAACGATGCAGCATGAATTATGTGCAGCGCATTAATATTAATAACAAATATACACACTGTATACTGATTTGTATGATACACAACATGGTCTGAATTTTTTATCATCTAGGTCCAATAGCGCTCCACACTTGCACTAAAAATAGCACCGGATCTCAGACAAACATTGCAACCATGCAAATGCGCGTGCATGTGCACTACGTGTGTGAGACAATGTTTGTCTGACATCCGGGGATTTTGTGACGTCATTAGTGCGGAGTGCTATTGGCCCAGACATACAGTATATTGGGCCAATGAAAAAAAACGTTTTGTTTCTTATTACCCAACAGATCAAAAGAACTATTTGTAACTGGTAACAAAACTTCCATCAGATGGGTTTCACATGTTGTACATGTGTAAGTTAATGCACAATTTAGCCTACATATTCAGCACTGTTAAATTAAATATTCCTTAACAAAGAATGAACATAAAATAATTAAATTCCATTGGATGAGGAAATTGCATTGGTTATGCATGCAAAAAAAATATAAAATTCATCACCAGGCCAAACCAAAAAATTTAAATATTTCATATTCATATTTCATATTGGGACAAAACAATATTTCAAGCTTAGAAAATTCTAAATTAGGATCTAAAATTATAATATTTTCCACTGCGCATACGTGTATGTCAAATTCTTTTAAAGAAATCTTGTCATTCAATAAACATTTATTTTTGGTGTGGAAAATGCAGAACATGTGACAATATAATGATGGTTTTCTTGCTTCATGATCGATATACCAGTACGTACTGCACTCCACGTACACACTTGTAGGCCAATGTCTAGTACCTGGACTTGCGTGTTCACAATGGTTGACAATGGCATCAAGGCACCAGACCATTCCCAAACACACTGGTTACTATGCAAGAAGCTTGCCTGTACCATGTGATATAGCAACAGTGCATTTTGCAGTCGGGTAGAATTAAACATTTCCATTGTATAGCAATGGAATCAAGACGGTGTACCAGACATTATTCAAATTTAATTCGTGAGTGGCTCATAATGCAAATTGAGGGAGGCGAGACCGAGACGCAATTTCACTGATTGGGGTCACAGCTTGCCATCCACTCGACCCTGTGCTACATCTAGACATGTATGTTCGTGTAGACTTAAAGTATCCGTGGCCACGAGTCTCCTTAACAAGCACAAGCCAATGTGATGATATACAAGTTGGCTGATTGGAACCACATTTCCTTGTTCATGTTGTGTCCGTCTCGGCCTGAACGCGGGTGAGGCATGCTGCTGCTACTGCCATGGTTGGGAATTGAGATTGGGTAGAATGAGTGGAAGGGGGATTGGTGGCCAGTTGAGGCGGTTGGGTGGGTGGGGGGAGGGGTGTCGAGAGTCGAGAAAAGGAGATGGAAGTGGGCTTTTATTGCAATGATAGTGCATCAGTGATATGAGGTGTCGCCGCATCGGGCGTTCATGTGAATGCACGTGTATATGTACTGTACATATGTAGACCGTATCTTCCTCTAAATCTTCCTCTAAATGTGATCCATTATTTCAGTCCATCCCTTATTAATGAATAAACGAACATAGTGCAGGCCCTTGGCTTCAAAGCACATGTACAGTATGCACTAATTACACACACAGTGAAACAAGGCTATTTACATTGCCAAAAAAAAACAACCATTAGTTATCATTATCCAAATTCCACAATTTCATTTCCTCAGTAATCCAAAAATAGTTTCACCTACATGTACTGTATCAAATAATATGCATAGGCCAATATATAGGATTTTTTTTGTTGGGGAGGGGGGTGGAGGTTTTAATACCCATAATAGGAGTCTTTTGGGGCACTAGGAATTAAAAAAATAAAAATCGACATTTATAATTTCATCAAAATCAGTGAAAGAGAACAGATTTTTTTTAATGCTTAAAATTATTTGAGAAATACGCAGACATTTCAACACAATGAACATATAGAGAGGTCAACCATATGATAATGTATGTCACAAATAGTCATACCTGGCTGCAATGTTAGGGCATGGAGAAATCTCAAAAATTAGGGTGAATTCCACCCACCCCCCTAAAAAAAAAAAAAATGGAAATCCAAGAAATTATGGAATATAGTATTCCCTTGATTACGAAGTTTCAAACCTTTATGCACAATATTGAACAGAACAATACAATTTGTAAATGATTTTTTTTTTTCAGAACAATACATTTCTTGAAATTAAAATTATGGTGATTATCCTTTTGTTATATTAAATCAAAATCAAAATCGTCATTGCAATCTGAAACATAACTTTGGGAAATCTCGGTCAATTTATCCTTATTATATTACACCTCCCATCTCATATTTTTGCAGACTCATTTGCTCCGTACTGTTTGTGTTTTGTGATGATTTTGCTTGGCCAGCGCTGGCTGAGTCTACTGCTGGATTACACACTGGCCATGAACCGTCGGCCTTGTCCCCCAGTGTGATCATCAGGCCAGGCCAGCAGCCCAACCCATTCAAGCAGCAGCTTTCTCTATCCCTCCCCTACTCTACTCACATTTTAATATCCTAGCCCATTGCAAAGGCCTGGGACCCTTAGACCTTGGTCAATGTGCACTGGTGATAGATATAATGCATAGCTACAGTGAGTGTATGTGGCAGTGTGCTTTATCAAATAGTAGTAAGGCCTACCCTGTGCATTGCCATATGGGCTTGATTGCACATGAATACTAGGTATGCTAGGCCACTATGCGAAATTCTACGTTTCTCATCTGTGAATGCGGGCATCCTTTATTTTTCCTGCCTGATGCCTCTAATCAACATAAGTTCATAGGATTGGTAATTTTTTTTTTCACAAATATTTTATTCTACGGTGTGTTTATCAAAAGAGAGCTGCACAAATTTTGTATCGTAATTTCTGCATTATAAATTAGCAATTCTTATAAAAATTGGGATGTTTCAAGCTCATTGTATCAATTGACTGTTTTGGAATAAGCTAATTTAATATAAAAATGGTTAGAGTTAGGAGGGCCTGACGTTTCAATCCTGGCAGGATCTCTATCGAAGGTAGCGCCTGACGTTTCGATCCTAGCAGGATCTTTATCGAAGGCTATTTGCTCCGAGTATTTTATCTATTTCAGGTCGTTATTTGAACTGATGACCAGTTTGCAGCAATTTATTACATGTACTTGTATTAAATACAAAAATCTTGAAACTGGCATTTTGGAATTTTTTTTAAGGGCCGTGGTTCTAATAATTTCTATTTTTCCCAAAAGCCCAGACTAGAAACTACATTTTTATTCTAATCTTCCTGGAAAAAATGAATATATAATGTTATGGCTATACAGTAGGTATAGCAAGGAGATGTAGCCCAGATGTATCATGGTCTAACCAACAATAACAAAAATTATAATAATAATGAAGCCTAAAAGAATTATGAACCTACAAAAATAAATAATAATTTCTAAAACTTGTTTCTATTGTTTTGCTTGAAATATTAATAAAAAATAATAATGTACATGATTCAAATGCCTCTAAAGGCATTTTTAAAACTAATAACATGGTATAGCCGCTCTATGATGAAAATACCACATGTTGAGTACAAAACTCACTTTTTAATAATTTAGAGATTTTTGGTGATTTCTTTTTGATTATACCTTGGGCTTTTTCACAGTATAAAATATTTAATATGGTAAGGATGCTTAAATGTGGATGTGGATATTAAAAAAAATAATAATAATAAATGAGAAGTGGCTGTTAATAAATAAAATTCTCTCACTGGTGAAGTGCTTATGAATTTTTTTATTTGAAATATGCGCGGTACATAGGGCTATATGGCTCATTCCATTTCCATCAGGCTTGGGCAAGATGTTTTCCATCTGTCCCCCCACTGCTGCATGTTAAATACTGTGCATATAATTTAGCCTTTTGAGAAAGATCCTGCCATAAGCTGTGAACGTCAGGCCCTCCAAACTCTAGCATTTTAAATATTTCAGGAATATGCATGTATTTGGGTTGATTAGCGCTTTGGAGCAGTCTATTACTTGTACAATGTACACGATGTACATTAAATGTAGGCCTATGTATTTTACAGTACTTAATACTGTAATGTACATGTACAGTAGTGTCGGATGCACCACAAAGTGACGTACAACTTACTGTGGATAGTTGAGACTGATCTCCCATTGGTTTTGTGCACGTTTTACTGTACGTCACCTCTCGGTGCCAAAGCTGTCCACAATACGTCACTTCGTGGTGTGAGTGTGACCGATATACTGTAGGCCTACACGTGTGTAGAGCACGTGTAGATATGCCCGCATTATATTACACAGTGTGTGAGTGTACATTCACAATTTGTGTGTGTGTTCAAATGACATCGAATCGTCAGCTGTGTCATAAAAAGATGCTGCAACAATTGGTCCGGTACAGTAGAGGATTTCTTAATGTACATTAACATGTACATTAAAGGTAATATCATACTTTGGTTTTTATCAAAGAAATACAGATTCATAGGCAAAAATATCAAGACAGATACAGTAAGAGTCATCTGTGAAAATTTCAGTCCCATACGGTGCCCACTTTTTGAGAAAACATTTATTTCTTAAGTCTTTTCTCTTTTATTTTTGATCTTTTAAAAGATCAAAAAGATTTCCGTTCGTTGTTTTACTAATTTCTGGATAAATACACCATTTCAGGCAGACAAATGTTAATGGTATGTTTCTACCACCACCATCTTCATACTCTGTAACAGTAAGTTATACGTAAATCTG
This sequence comes from Astropecten irregularis, assembly GCA_963971285.1. Taxonomy (NCBI): domain Eukaryota; kingdom Metazoa; phylum Echinodermata; class Asteroidea; order Paxillosida; family Astropectinidae; genus Astropecten; species Astropecten irregularis. The sequence continues at coordinate 13,542,961 of OZ020262.1, read as the reverse complement.
AACATTTCTGTTTTGGTGTCTTACCAAAGTATGATACTACCTTTAACATACGTGTACACGATATGTACAAGACATACATGTAGTACATTTGTTATCTAATAACACTGAGTGGACAGCAAACACGTGTTACAAATCTTAACCCGAACTGGTATTAACGTAGGCCATATGATTTTGAGGAGATTCAGCATTGTTAATGCACCCTTCATTATAATGGTTTAAGCTGTTGGGAACGCTTAAAAAATTTGTATGATTTGAAATTCACGGAATGGCCGATGGACGAAGCTTTTGGCTTCGGTCTCCAACCTCCTCTTGGGACCAACCGTTTAATTGCGGTAAACATCCTCAACCCCTACCTCCTACCTCGGTGAGATCGACGACACAATACAAGGAACATATTCTCTTTCTGTCTCATCGCCCGTCTTTGACTGGGCACATGCCCCCGGTTCTCCCGTTACACAATGCCCCAGACTCCATCCGCCCCGAGGGAGGAAAGGAGCCCCCAAAGTCAGGCCACAGTTTTAAAAGCGCGCGCCCCCCTCGAGACGCCCTAGGGACCGGGGCATGAATGGGCAGTGTAGCCTGGAAATTTGCGATACAATAAGGTTTTTAGACAATAGGCATCCTCCCCCCCTCCGTGATTGGAAATTGAAGGCAGGTTTAGAGCAGGACAAGGAGACGTTTTGGGTGATGAAAGGAAGCAAATGGCCGGCCGTCCAAGGTGGAGGGAATCATAAGACATGCCACCCTGAATAGGAAAGACCGACTTAAATGAAATGAAAACATCATCTTTTTTTTTCGGAAGGTACAGTAGTTGAATGATATACTGTAATAATTTCAAATGGAAGAATTAAACATGCTCCAGTGTAAAACTACACCGTGAGATGGGCTGCCACAAGTACAAAATGAACGCTGATAATTAATTTTCAAACAAAAAACAAAAAATGTTACAGATGTAAATGTTATGTACAAAATGTACATAATCAATGTATAATGACAATGGATAATGAAATTGAGCTGAAAAAATGAAAGATATTATTAATTCTCTTTTAATAAACCTAGGAAACAAACAAAATTTTGAAGGAGCAGTATCTGGCTCTACATGTTCAATGAGTACAAACAACGTACCATGTAAAAAGAATAAATGTACTCGGACAATATGTGCCATAAAAAATACATAAACTGCTGCAAACTGCTCATCAGCCAAAATAATGACCTGAAATTTATCAAATGTTTGGAGCTAGGAGGGCCTGACGCGTTTCCATCCTAGCAGGATCTTTATCAAAGGCTAATACTTCTGTTTGTATCAGATAAGTACATGTACGACCTTTAAAATACCTTGAAAATTCCTTCTTTTTGAGTTCATTTGACATATTAGTTTTGTGAAAACATTTTGGAGACCTACATACAGCAGTCCACCTTTTAAACATTTTCCTGTAGAGACATATTCAACCTATTGTCCTGTCTCCAAAAGACACCAGATATGCCTTCACCATAAAGGTAAATAAAGTCTATAGTTGGAACCCTTCTAGAGTGATCACAGAGGTCCATCAAGGAATAACATTCTTCAAAAGATCTTGACCATGCCTGTCCTTATACTGTCACAAAACAGCCTTCCAAACTGCACTTAACTCCAACGAGCAAAATGTGCTTCCGCAGCCAGCACAATCAACGTCCCCACCGAGTGTCAAAAACCCCGCACACTGGCACAGCCACACTCCCCTCCTCTACCTCCCCCTTGACTCACAAAGAACTCTGTCACTCATGTCAAAGCAGCAGCAACTCTCCAAATTTATTCTTTTTATTCAAATTCTTTTTTCCCCCTCGACCAATCTGGATCCCATTGCGTACAAGAGGTCCGATCCAGACACTGTGGTGGTCGGCATTCCCCTGGAGACTGGAGGTCTGAATACCCAGCCTCGTGCCGGGTTAGATAGAGCCCTCTCCCCTCAAACAAGCCCCCTATTCTCTTCAAACCTACCCCCTTCCCCCCTTCACTCTCCCATCTCCCATCCTCCCACCAAACCCCAGACCCCCTCCCTGCCGAGTCAACATACAAACTTAAGGGCTTTCCTCTTTCGGTTAACCCATTTTTGTCTGCCGTCTTTTTTTTTTTGTGTGTTTTCGGTCGTAGAGGGTTACCCTTTTTTTTTTTTTTTTTATTCTACGATGCTTCACAATCGCACCTCGGGTAATGCACTATTAGCCCAGGATGGGTTGGAAGCACTTTTTTTTTGTTCATCTATATAATAACTGAAGAGGCATTGTGATGTACAATCGAGGAGCTTCAATAAACACTGTTCAAACACAGCCATGTCCTCACTTTAGTTCAACATTAAACAGAAAAGAAAATTTTTGTAAATTTTGAAAGTTTCACCAAAACGTAGCCCGTTCTCAGGGGCAGAGACACCGCTCAAGTGCATAAACATCCACAAAGAACATACGCTGTACATTATGTACATGTAGTAGGCTTAAATGTGCAGTTTCTGCATTCACTGGCTAGTGATTGCAGCCATAAGACTTCATAAATGTCAAAGCAAGTCATAAACTGCTGCAAACTGATCATCAGCCAAAATAATGACCTGAAATTTATCAAATGTTTCAAGGAGTTAGGAGGGGCCCGACGCATTTCCATCCTAGCAGGATCTTTATCAAAGGCTAAATGACAAGAGGACAAGAACAAGCAAGTGTAAAGATACACATAAAAGGATGAGAGCATCAGAACAAAAGGGTGTATTTCATGTATAGGGCGTAATACACATAATGTGGTCTGCTTTGTTTTAAAATGACAGCGAAGGAAATGAGAAAACGACATAAACATTTAAGAGATTGTGACACACTGACGATGACTGCCAAAATAGCAACGATGACGAATCACCATTTGCATCATAAAACTCTAGTTACATGTAATGAAAACATGATGACAACATTCATGCTAATAACGTAACTCTGCTGGATTCAATCCGAAACAGAGCACAATGTAATGCACTCAACATGCCTGTAATGCTTCATCAGGAAGTTGACGCCAACAATTTACCATTTTAAGCATGATGCAATGATCGTTGAGGAAATACCGTCACACCCGTGTGATTTTCACAAAGATAGAGGACATCGGAACAAGGAAACTGTTCCACAGTCAACGTCAAGGTTCAGGAAAGGCCAAAAGAACTTGCCAGTCAACAACGGAGAAATCACTGACAAATACTTGGGAAATACCCGATGCGTGCTCTCCTTTTGAAATTAAGGGAGGGACCCGTCATTCCGAACAGGATTTTTCGGCGATAAAGGTTTGGACTATTACTGGTATTGTTCTTAATTCCTTGTATACTTGGAAGGCTCACAGATGCGTGAACATGCACTGGAATAGGAAAAGCACCTAAAAAAATAGATTGCACTTCCCTAAGCCTAAATGCATACAGTGTCTTTAAAAGATAAAAAATAACTGTGAAAAGATTTAGAGACTTCTGTAGGTGTTTTTCACCGTTTTCTCAAAAAGTGGGCACTGTATGGGACTTAAATGTTCACAGATGACTGTTTCTGTTATCTGTCTTGATATTTTTGCCCATGAATAGATCTGTATTTCTTTGACAAAAACCAAAGTATGATATTACCTTTAAAGCACTAGCATTGATTGCCATGTTACAGTTATTTTCTGGTTGAAGGTTTTGTTCTCCTCATTACGTGCTGCATGAGGACAGTAACGTGCGTCCGCAGAAGCTGAGGCCGGCATCGCGCCGGCACGGGCCCAGCGGGCTTTCTCCTCCGAGCAGCAGATAATGCAATTGATTAGATGCTGTCCTCAATGTGAACCCGGTTACGAGATGAATGCATCCACGGACGGTATTGCCATGGCGATCAGACTGTGGCGTCATTCCGAGCGGCATGCGCTAGCAGGTTTTCCGTCACTGTGACCGAGGAGTGACTTTAGGATTACATCAGCAACGCTCGGTAAATAGACGGAACATATGCACATGGGGTACTACACACATAACACATGGCATCATATTAATGTACTGTACATGTATGCCAACAAGTGAACACACAAACTTATTCGTGGAAAATTCATACAGTACATGTACATATATATGTTTAATCGTATTTAAAGGCAGCTTACAGGATTTGCAAAAAAAATTATTGATTTTTTTGCAGACATTTCTCCATGTTTCTATTTTTAGTGCACACATATCACAAGTCTATTTTCTGCAACAAACTACAAATACACTGTGTACATGACATCAAAAGGTTGGAAATGAGGCTTATGGGAAATTATTAACTTGTACACGTTGGCATAAATGCACGATGAAAACAACATCCGGTCAAATACTAGTGACTTGTAAACATGTAGCATACGTCATGATATTATTACAATGTACATATCATATTGTTTAATAGCATGCTTTAAGTAGACATGCAGATGTGACGAGTTCCACATGCCCTTTGGAACGTCTGCAGTGTTCTCACCGGTGAGTACACTCTTCGAGTCCCCCCGCCCCCAAAAGCCCCTCCCCTTCCGCCAATACATGACTTCACATGCTTTTTTTCACATGAGCTGTGGTCCAACCTCACATTACAATTCGAGCTGGATATTGGCAAGTTGCCAAGGCCTCACTTTGGCTGACAATGGGAAGGGGGAGGGGGGAGGGGGGGAGGGGGAGGGGGAAGGGGTGGCTAATAATAATATGACCTGTACAATGGCCGCCATTTGGGAAATTGCTGGAGTTTTCCGTCTACACAATGTTCACTGTTGGCCGGCGAGAGTTGTCATACATGTAACTAGTGATGAAGACACACAGCTGAATGTGTCCTCAAATGTTCCATTCTGGAAATGTGTGTACACACATCAATGGGTTTTGTATAATTTCATTTGCGACGGTGCGCCACATTTTGTGCATGCAATTAGATAGGTAATCATCGTCACGTGCAACGGCACTTGGCGTTGTCAACACCGTTTCATCTACGTTGTACATAGGATTAATCAGCCTAGCCGCTTGCTGCGAAGAGTTTTAAAAAGTAGAACTCCAGGTTCAAGTGCACGCAGATAGGCCTACCCATCATCAAAATCAGCGTCAATACATGTAGGTGCGTTCACACACACCATAAAAGCATGATTCAAATCGCGACGCAAATAACCACGATTATAATTAGGTTTTTTGTGTCTGTGGACACAAATAATCTTCAAAATCGCACTAATAGTGCGTCTTTTAGTAAATAGTCGTGAATATTAGCAGTGTGCCAATCGATGTGCCAAAAAATCCCGGTTTTTTTTTATAAACTTTCTGTAATCACAGCTGCGATCGATCATGCAATACACATCAGAATTGGAGCATGGGCAGTAAGATTACATACAAAATCGTACCGGTGCGATTTGAGTCGCAATTTTTTTGCCTGTGTGGACACGCCACAAAATAATCATGATTTGAATCGCGACGCAAATATTCACACTTTTTGGTGTGTGTGACCATTTCCAATGTCGCCTGCTTGGGTAAAACTAACTGAGATTCTAGTCTGTGCTAACAGCCAAATGCACACAAAGGAGCATTATACATACATGTGTACATTCTACAAGGATACATAAACTGCCAGTCCTTAATTAGCGTGTCTGTTAGACAGGTGGTTTGACAACGGGGTCTGCAATACCCCAGTGCAATACAACAACATAGCCCCTGATGACAGCACACAGGAAGACTGAGATGTTTACCACATCCCAAACAAATTTTGGTTTTCCCAACAATGCCACAGACGACCCCACACAGCCACAGGATTGTACATTACTTCCCATCATCAGCTTCAGAAAATGCAAGACTTCCAGACTGCTGGGCTTTTGCTTGTTTGCCAAAAAAGAAAACCCAACTCAAAACAGAGTGCAGCTGTCAGTCTGCAACTTATTAGCCGACTGTCAGAGAGGGAGAGGGAGAGGGGGAGCCTGTGGGGACAAAGCAGGCTATGGTGTATATAACCAAAGTGCACAGAGGAGTCCAGCGACCAGACATGTCCTGCTACTGACCCCGGGGTCAGGTCAGGGTTGCCTGGCTTGGGTCTGTAACATAAATATACACATCATGTGTACAGTACAGTACATACATACAATGTGGGCGCAAGAAGTGTTATGTCTGTTAGCCCTTTCTTTTGGGATGTATCTAACACCTGTGTTGTGTTGTGAGCTCCCTGGTGCACAAAGGGGTCGATGACCTACGGGTCAAGAGCATGGGTTCATTTGTGGGACTTTTGTGTACCCTCGGCAATGTAGTGCAGATGTACAGTATGTGTGATCACAAAACACTGCAATTTCCATGTGATGGACGCAGTAGAGTGCAGCATTGTTCGAGTGGGATTTGAAAAGTACATGTGGCTGATTAGCTCTCAAAGAATGGTCAACATTTATGTACAATAAAACTTCATGGCATAAGGGTTTGGTTGCCAGTTGTACCAATCCACAGCTTTAGGTTTGTGTACTCATTTGTAGATGATGAGCAGAACGGGCTAAGAAATTTCCGCGACTGCTAGGGTGAAGAAAATATCAATGACCCAAACATATTCCCATAGCTTGCATGCATTAAAGGGGGCCTCTAATCATGAAGAAAATTATTGAAAAACAAACAAAGAAAAATTGACTGGAGCGGGAATCAAACCAGCGAACTCATGAACATGGTACAGGCGCTCTTACCAACTGAGCTATCCAGCCCTACGTTGGTGGTGTCCCAAATAGTCAATATGAAGAAAATTACTTAATCTAATGAGAGACTTTGGAGCTGGGTCTTCAAGTTGATTGCGCATGCTCGCGCACGCACGCTCAAAACAACGCGCGCATGCTCAATGATAGCAAAAACAGACTTCAGTCTGCTGCCGCAAACGTCTCTAAAGCCTCTAATTGTTGGGGTGTCAGTATTGACAAATTGAAAAACACGAATCCAACCGTTTTATTTGAGCCCTACTTTTAAAGAGCATGAGATGCCTCAGGCTGCTCCAACATAGTGCAGTATACCTATGACACTTCCTTTAGACTCGAGGCAAAAGTCAAATCAGCAAGCCCTGATTACTGAAGGGAACACACGCTGTATACATAGAAAGGTTACCGGGCCTAGGTCCTCCGGCCTTGGCCCTCCCCAAACCTGGTTTAGAGCTAGAACTACCTGGTACTAACTTGTATCGCACACCCCAGCCTTAATACTGCCCAATCAGTCTGTTGCAGCCTGCTCTGCAATCTCTGGAACACAGGAGCACCACCGAGTTTCTGCAACTTCCCTAACCATCACAGAAGCCGACTCTCAACACCGAGCACGTAAACTGAGAGTTCCATTTTTAGAACAGTGCTGGGATTACGGTTGTTTCTTCTCTTCCCCCTGTTTTTGTTTTCCACTAGAAACCAATCAAACTTGAAGAGCACCTCCTTGTTTGTGACTTGAAATAGGATATGCTTGTGTACAGTTTCTCAGACTAATGATGGATGAACACTTAGCGCCACTGCCCCCGCACTGTCACTTCTACACTGCCCGATCAACAGCGGTCTGTGTTAGTAAACAGGTTGCCTAATTACGAAGCCCTCGCTTGACAACAAGTGGGGAGAGTCACGATATATGCCTCCTGTTGATAGAAGCTTGTTGAAAAGCACCTTTTGAAAAAAATCCTGACATTCAGACATTTTTGTGTTCGTCGGCTTTGTGTACGAATCAGATGTACACATTGCCAGACCTTTACACTGACAAAGGAGGTAACCCAACGAGATGTTAGTCTCGAGGGATGTTCTCTCTGGGGAAAGAGGAAGGGGTGAGAGGTGGAGGAGGGGAGAGTAAAGGAAAGCAGATGAGATTATTAACACCACAACATTTGCTGCCTCAAGAACCCCCTGCAGAATGCCAGCGCAACAAAGACCTCAAATGCCCTATTCAGCACACGTGTGTACAATGCCAACGCTATAGCTCGCGTCCGGACATCAAAAGACAATTTTTATTGTCTCTCCTGTCAACATATTTTATGTACGATGTAGGTGTCGCCGAGCTCCCTGAACAAGAACCCTTTTTTGTGGCATTTCTGGCTGGCAAGCAGAACTAGTTGCGCGTTCCACGCTGGCCTTTTGATGATTCCATCAGGGCAAGGTGATCTTTATCCATTTTTCACCCTCTCTGCTCCCATCTCCTTCATGGAAATGTCACACACACGCTGAATGCGACGAGACACACAACGTGCATGATCTTTGAAAATATCAACGTATCAACGTGGGGGTGTTGTTACGGATGGTTGGGCAAAACATTAATCCCAGATTTATACATAGTAATGTCTGCAAGTGTGAGGTGGTAAATAGCAATATATGACAAATAGGACGTTCCCCCTGAAATTAATTGGGCATGGCATTCTGCGGGGGAAATTTTTTTTTTTAAATGGCCTTCGATTCATGCCGTCAATGTGCATTAGTGGAGTCAACCCCTAAAATTCTGGTGCGAGTTGCTGTCGATTTTCAACCCTGTGTCAACCCCAAGATTTGTCTAGCGTGAAAAGCCCTTAATACATACTGTATTTTTACATAATACAGTAGAACACTGCTTTAAAATTAACGAACATGGCGGGATGCGCAGATATTGTCTGTTATAGTGGTTGTTCATTATAGTGAATTAAAGAACCATATTGGGTATGTATATTGGACAAATTGGATGGTATAACGGTGTTCGTTATAGTGTTGTTCCACTGTACACATAAAAATGGACGAACCTTCTTTGTCTTCTACTCTTCTCAAGTTTTGTTTGGTTTTCAAGGATCCTATAGGCATGAAGTAACATGTACACAATGTACACCCAGCTCATACTTACTTCTTCTAAACTTGAGTTTAAAGGTACTATCATACTTTGGTAAGAAACCAAAACAGAAATGTTCGCAGATTTACGTATAACTAACAGGGTATGAAGATGGTGGTGGTAGAAACATACCGTTAAAATGTTTCCGCCTGAAATGGTGTATTTATCCAGAAATTAGTAAAACAACGACCAAAAATCTTTTTGATCTTTTAAAAGATCAAAAATAAAGAGAAAAAAATTAAGAAAAACTGTGGCTGTTTTTCAATGTTTTCTCAAAAAGTGGGCACTGTATGGGACTGACATTTTCACAGATGACTCTTACTGTTAGTGTATCTTTCTTGATATTTTTGCCCATGAATCTGTATTTCTTTGACAAAAACCTAAGTATGATATTACCTTTAAGTGAATTTTCTTGCATCACAATAAAAAATAAAAACCAGTGCGCATCGATTGCGTGTAACCAAAATTTGCCTCGCATTGCGATTCGCAAGGAGCAAATGAACCTAGCTTTAGATACATGTACATTGTACATGTAGGCCTACTGTGTTTTTATAATAATACATTGAGTGTGCACAGCTGGCATATATTGTATGTTAAAATGCATGGTGTATATGTACACATGTATGCAATTTCATCATCAGGTTAATTTATTTGATTCACACAATCAGACAATAGAGCCTGTATGATACTGCCACATAACCAAAAAACAGAATTGTACACGTGTACATCCAGACAATGATGCAAATCTCACAACCATAAAAACAACAATACTGGTAGTCTACAATGGTAAAGCAGGAGACATGTACATGTACACTGATCAAGGTCAGAAAATGAATTTACATTGTCTTCCATTAAAAATAAATATATATTTTCAAAGGGATGGTTGAATACTGCACAGACTGCAACACAGACTGTACCACTGACATACAGTGTACTGTACATCGTGTACATGTACACATAAACATGTACACGTATGATCTCGCCTTCTCTCTGCAATTAGCCGAAGCTGAGTAATTTGGGAGTGGAGAAAAAAAAAGTCAAAACCTAGTCTCAGGGGAGGTCAGAAGGAGGAAAGCCAGGGGGGTTGCAGAGGAACCGGTGGGTGCGTCTTGTAAGAGGGGGAAACTAAACGGGACATTTGTTTGAAGGGGGGAACGGCTACCAAAAAAAAAAAGGGTAAGGGGGTAAGAGGGGGTGTGGGACATATTTACCTGCAAATAATAGCATAATATAGTCAGTCTGGTTCAAAGATTCAAACAAGGGGTCAAAGATTCACAGGGTACAAGGTTTGGCTAGCAATGAACCTCAAGAATTTCTCCGTTTTTTTTTCTGTTTTATAAGTTTATCATCCAATGGGGTTTTATATTTGTCTGGTGGCCTTCTAATACAATAAAAAGCAAAAAAAAAATAATAATAATACATTTTTTTTAAAAGAGAAGAGTAGTTTCAATTGGAAATTTGTCTCAAAATCTGCAATTAAATTAAAGTATGATTTTTTTTTATTTCAAAGATCGTCTCAATTGAGAAGTCAGTGTTTTTTTGTCTTGAAATTTTTTTTTAAATTAAAAATCAAAAAAATTAAAAAAAACGAACACCTTTCCCAACATGAAATATCCCAGTGGCTGGCTACCGACAACAAAAGAAAACAAATATGCGATGTTTTCATCTGGCACAAATTAAGAGTTTTGGTGGGTTTTTTTTATTTCATTGCAGTTCATTTCATTCTTCTTTTCTTCTTTTTTCTCTCCTTTTTTGTTGCTTTTTCCATGAACTGGAAATGTTGGGATGAATCCGTATAGAAATCTTCGGTCCACAAATTTTTAACTCAATATATTTTCCATTCTTTCTCCTTTTTTCCTTCCTTTCTTATTTTCATTTTATACATTTTTGTGCATGGTCTCAATAAAAGCGGCAGCAGTAGGCAGCAAGTCCAGCCAAGAATAACGGGGACACAGATGTGAGTGATTTGAAACCATTTGCAATCAACCAAAAAAGCCTGGGCAGCTTCATGCATGCAAATTGTGGAATGAATGTTTTAATTTGTTTCCAGTTTTGTGCATCCCTAGATTTCATCTTTTTTCCTTTTTTCTTTTCAGGAGAGAGAGGGGGGGAGGGGTTGTGCCCTGGGAAGGAGAGGCAGAAGGTGCCTCAATGTGCATTGTATATGACAGCCTGCATCACCAGACAAGTCATAGAAGCACCAGACATTTGAGGATACAACTCAGTCAGTGTGGCCACATACTGAGCCTCCTCAATCAACGTGCGATGGTCGTTACAAGCAAGCAATTGTCAACGGGCAAGTCATGCAGCAATTTTAAGGACAAACCAGCGGGCGGGCGGGCTGTCTGACTGGCAAGATCGACATACACCCGGGCGAATTCACAAAAAGAACATGACAAATGGTGTGCACTTGTTTTCACTCGGGGACCAGAAATCACCTGCCCTTGCTGGGCGAGCGGGGTGGGGCGGTTTATGGAGGAGAAAGGGATGATTATGCGGCAGAGCAGGGGGGCAGAGGACGTGGATAACGTCTGGGTTCTTAGAGAGACTGAGGTTGAGGGGTGATGATGTCAGATTGTAGGGGGTGATGTTGAGGGCTGGTGGGGAATTCAAATGCATTCTGTCATCCTCTGACAAACGTGGATACAGAGACATTTCCGCTACATTACAAAGGATTTCAGTGAATACCAAGACAAATGAGAAACCAAATCACCAAATATGACGTGTAGCGGGAATATAGGTCTGTGCACAAAGGAAAACCACAGGCACCCATGGGCATGTGTCTTTTCTCTCCTACCAGACAGTGAAATAAACAAAGGTGACTGGAATCCTGTCCGACGTCATAAAAAGACAATGCCTGGCAATTTGCATTGTATTGTAAATAGTTATAAAATTACATGTACACTGTAAAAAAAATGATAAGAGTTTGCATTCTTAACCAGAATTCCATTATTAAAAACTAAAGTGCTTTTTAATAATTGCACAGATTTTTTCTTTTTTCACAGGTATAATTTGCTTTAATCGTGAATTGCGAGTTGCACATTACGAACCATTTAGCCTAAATACATACAGGTGTACATGTTAATGTATGGCAAAGCTACGTAACAACACTGAAACGTTTTCAACATATTGCTACCATTTCACCAACAAGAAACCTACCCACCAAACACTCTGGGCTGTACATGTATACTGTATTTGACCAGGGGTCCATTTCACGAAGCCGTTCGATCAATCGTAACTCAAGTTACGAAGGATAACCCATGTATCCAGCAACTTCTACGTGGGGCTGCAATACGTCATACTGTAAGTCCTACATTGATAGTAAGTTACGAAGAGTTTGGTGAAATTGGCCCCAGGGGTCGATTTTATGAAGCCCTACGATCGACCGTAACTCAAGTTACAAAGGATAACCCATTGTATCCTGCAACTTATACGTCGGGCTGCAATGTATCAGAAGTCCTACATTGATAGTAAGTTCCATTGAGTTTGGTGAAATCGACCCCAGATTCATCAGATGGCCCCCCACACATAAAATAACATGATGATATTTGGAATGACTTGGAACTTCAGACATTGTGTCCTGTGGCGAAGACCTACATGTGCTGGCCCTACCACGTGAATACGGGTCTGTACAAGTCAGAATCGGGGACACAGACTAGGAGTAGAGGTGAATAACACGCACCTATGTACAGGCCAGATAGGGAAGAATCAAGCTATGTCCAACACCCTAGTCAGCGGGATATTAACACCAATAAAGACCGTGGGGTAAATGGGTCACTGGATAATGTTTCAACTATAAAAATAGCCAGAAAGAGGTCAGAACCGGGTCTTTCTTTTTTTTTTTTTAGGAGAGAAGCCAATTTGAATTGTAGACCAAATTTGCCAAAGCATGTTTCCTTTAGACAATGCAATATTGAGGATTAGTGTACGTGCACATTTGCATATTACCCTTAGGTTTGATTTTTTTTGGATTGTTCAAACAATCTCCAGCCCATTACTCATGATGAAGTAACAAGATATTTTCCATAATCCTACCCCCAAAATCAACCCCAAACGTCCCTTGATTTTGTCCGGTGCATGGCCTCGATCGTTTAAAAAATCCTTTTGACTCCACACAAAAAATTCAATTAAAAGCTGAACGTCTCAATTGCGTGATCAATTAAAAGTGATACACCCTATTCGTTCCTTTCACAGTAATGTTTGTTGGGAGGGATGGAGGGGAGGGGGGGGGGTTAGGTTCGGCAAATTGCCTATTGATACAGGTGTTTAATTAATCTGGTTCCTGATATCTTTACCCAGCTTCAAATCCTGAAAACCAAAATTTGCCCCAAAAACCTGGAGGATGATTTTGGGAGGATTCAGGGTCAGAATTAATTAACCAGGTGGAAACACATGGAGATGGGAAGGGGAGGACGTGAGTGGCAATGACCAAAGGGGGATGGAAGAAGTTTGTTCTTGTGAGCATTGGGATGTTGGAATGAAGATTGATAAATTCTATGCTAGCATAGAAACTCCAATTTCCCTGTAAACATGGTAAATATTGGTACATTTTTTTATTTGGGCATAATAGGGCCTTTTCGAAATGGACGCTTAGCATTAGGGCTTAGGCTCCGGTTCCGTCATCCATATATGCTGAAAATATGGTTTTTCATTGGAGCTGAAGCTCTGTTTTCTTTTTCGAACCAGAGAATCTACATGTACTTCTGAACAGCAGCCAAAAGTACCGGTATTTATTTTGATACAGGTAATTTTAAAATGGATTCACGCAATGGTGCCTGAACCTGCCTGAGCCTGAGCCTGAGCCTGAGCCTGAGCCTGAGCCTAAACCTGACTTGACCCGACCCAACATGACTTGACTTGACTTGACTTGACCTGACATGACCTGACCTGACCCGACCTGACCTGAATGTTAAACAGCTACTCAATGATTACACAAATTAATGCACAATGTTATCACAACACATCGTACACAAATCACTTTAATAGTCTGTCAAGACAGAGAGCACCATCTGGGCCTTGGAGAAGGAAACCATCACAGACTTGACAGTTCTCAAGTATGCTACATTAACATGTAGTCAGACTGTCAACTCAAACCTGTTAGCCTATAGGTTCCATTAAATGCCCTTTCCCCAGTAAAAGAGCAAAATGTATTCCAAAGGTTTCTGCCATTTTGCCAAATCAGACGGAGAAAATTTTTTTTTTTTAAATTCCCAATTCGGAGGTGAAACTTTCACATCAGAATGTTAAAATGAAAAAGTGCTCTATGTGGTTTAAAACTCTGGCCCACCAATGCATATATTTTGAAGACCTATCTTATTTTCCTCTTCTAGGCCCAAAATAACCGGAGACCGCATACTGTCTCAAATTGAACTGTTATTCAAAACCATGACATGCAGTCTACAGTGTATGCATGCATAACAGTAGTCTTGCAGCCAAAAATAAAAATATTTTTCATCTGCAAATGAGTTGTTGAACTCCAGGCGAACTCCCTCTGAAGGAGAGTGCTCTATACATGCAGTATAATAATTTTTGTCCGTGGCTGTTCTTCGTTCAGCGCGGAGATGACATTCAGAAGGACAAGTCTGTGCTTGTCTCGTTCCATGCTGTGTGCACACGCGCTCGCATAACTAGAATACCTCCGGTCATGGCAAATTTTACAAATTAAAACAACAAAAACATGCAACTAGAAACTAGAGAGGGCGCCCTAACAATACATAGCATCTCAGGCGAGGTGAATTTGATTCCTATGCGATGATGTGACAACCGTTGAGTGTTGTTTTTCCAAACCAATGCAATGCAGTGCTCAGCATTTGTAAACAATTTCAAATGCCATCGGATTCATGCAGAGTTTGTAAAAACTACTGCATTCAAATATGTAGGGCCTATATGTACATACGTACATGTACAACTGTACATCATTTTATTCAAGTGCACACAAGCCTCAAACGCATGTATATGTACATTATAATGTATTCGTGTAAACTGAAAAATACAAGTAATAAACTATACAATCCTTCAATAAAGATTCTAGGATCGAAACGCGTCAGGTCATCCTAATTCCAAGAATTACACTAAAAAATTTTATTAGAAACTTCAACAGGAAAACAGTATGTATGTAGCTTAGTTTTCAGTTGCACAATTGTTATATTGATTTGATTTACTCATTGATGTACTGAATATAATTTCTTTATTTTTAAAAAATTACTAAGCTTCAAAATATAGATTTATTTTTGTTCACTGTAAAATGTAGTGGGTTTTTTATTATCAAAGAAATTTATTTCAGCTTTAATAGACAATTCTGTCTAGATTTAATATCAATCCCATAAATTCTGTCTAGCTTGAAATTCACAGTTCCACATGGACGATGTATACATGTATTATCATTATGTACATGTATGCGTATGTATCTCTGTATATTTCAGGTTCTATCATTGATGAGGACATAATGCACAATAATACATATTGTGTGCTGGGGTTATCTGACATTGTACCACTGTACAGGTTTACAATGGTACCAGGAACAATCCGCAAAAAAAAAAGGCCATCTGTTCGGACTCTGTGGGTCAGTGATGGCTTTACCATCGAGTCAATGACATTGCTCATTCAAGCAAAGAAATCCTGCAACCGCAAATTCACCCAGTGCATTACAGTTATGGTCAGTGGGGTAATCACGGGAAGGGGATCATGGGGTAGGGGGTAGGGATGCTCCATTTGGAATCTCAATTCTTCATTGCCCCCTTGAAAAATAGATGAACTCCTACGTGCCCCCTCCAGGGATGAGATTGACCAATATATGATAAAAAATGTCTGAAAACAGCTGACAGGGAGCATACACATGTAAAAAGTCTGAATTCTGAAAATCTCATATATACCATACTTTTGTACACAGCCTGTGGGGAAGAAAAAATCTGAAATCCAAAACAAAAAATTCTGAAATAAGATTTTAATCTGAAAAATCTCATCCCTGCCCCTCAGAAATTCAACCTTAGGTGGTTAAGCCACTGGTAGTAATTAGCATGAGTGTCCATACTGTATGCACCGTCAGACTGGATAATTGAAAACCAAAAATCAAATATTTCCAGTGGTTTCCACCATACCATAAAATCATAAACTCCAATCGTCCTGCATGTCAATTACATGTTGTTTTTAACATCTGCCGGAAATTTGGGGGAGATTCTGCCAACGCTTTCAGAAGGAAACATAGCAATTCAATTTGCTTGATGCTATAAACTTACTAATTTGTTAGCATTTGGCAATTTCATCACTGAAACTGAACTAGTAAATGTAGTCCTATGATATTAATTTCAGCAGGTTGTCAGTAATACCTGGGCTTAAACAAGCTTAGCCATTTCCACCTGCTCATCTGTCCACCTTGACCCATATTAACATACACACAGTACATATTACATACCCGCCTACAAAGACCTATATTCCACCTGCTCACTTGCCCTTTAGGACAGGCAAATTGACTTTAAACAGGAAGTATTTTGTTTGCTAACAAAAACTACCTACATGTATCATCATCCACGTTACAGGAACATTACCAGCCTACAGTGCGAATAACGCCTAGATAATTTTGCGACCATTTTAGGGTGCAAAATATAGGCCTACATGTATATTTCACATTTGATGGTAAATTAGACAGTGGAACGCCGCTATAACGAACAACGTACAGGCCTGCTAAACATAGTTCACTATAACGAACGACCTTGTGCTATAATGAACAATTTCTGTGCATCCCGGCATGTTCGTAATTGTGGCGTCCCACTGTACATGTATGTCGCATCAAGTCACTCTAGCCATGAACAATGACCTGTTTAATTGTCAGAAAATAATTTCAACATGACTTGTTGTTTTGTTCCCTTTCCCTTTAAAATACATACGTACATAATGTGTACATGTACATATGTACATGTACATTGTATGTATGTGCAGAATTTTCTCGAAATTAAATGGTAAACCACCTATGACATGCTCATTTCTCATGTACAGTGTACTTAAAAATGAAATCCTGAGTACCTTCTTTTTTTCATAGTAAAATCCTTCATTTCAGTTACACTAATATTCAAATGCCCAACTACTGTACTTTATTAATTAAGACCCTATTATAAAGCACAAATAATGATTTTGGATATTTTATTTAACATGTTGGATTGTCAACGATGTATCATTACATAGGCCTTTTTGTACTGAAAAGTTTTTAAAATGATCTTATATGGTATACAGGGGGACCTAGTGTATGCAATCTCACTGAAGTGAAGTTGACCAAAAAAAAAAAAAATTTTGATTTCCATGGGCCATTAACTCTATACCATGCATAGTCTTCTAGCAATAAAAAAAGAAATACGAACAACCGTTGTCAAAACAGTGGTTCAAGAATGAGTTATGTACAAAACTGTATACGTTGTGCACGTACATAATATGCACATACATCTCCATGTTATGAACTCCATTTGCAGGAAAGGATGGATGTCCTGTGTTCACTGGTCTGCCTAAGGACTGGCCAGGCACTTGTGTAAATCTCTTTGGCAGCAAGGAATTGAATCTGGGCCCTTGCCTTTAAATCCTGACGGAATCCCCTCTTGCCTGCCCTCCCATAAATTGTGCCAGGCCTTCCACCCATATGAGTATTTACGATGCATGTGCATGCCTTTGGCAAGCGAGCAGGTGCTACATTACTTCCAGGCCTTTAAAAATCAGGTCCATGCAAAGGGTATATAAACCGTACAGGGCAGAAACTGAATCTCAGAATCAGAGCATTTGTTTTCTTATAGAGGGGGGAACGATATTTCCATGGCAACGATTCAGATTTGGCATTTCTGTGGGAAGCTCAGAGCAGTTCTGAATCTTAAATTCGGGGTTTTTAGTTTGTCTTCTTGTTGGGGACAAGGATTTCTCCATCACGGCAACGATTTACATTTGGCATTTGGTTTGGAAAGCTTATTAAGCTGTGGGTGAAGTAAACTAGCCCAGGGCTGGAATATCCATTTATGCCCTCATAATAACATGTACATGCACCAGGTCATGAACTTCACACCATATTAAATTTGGGCATACATGTACATGTGCAGGTGACTGATGATTGTACCATATGATGTGCATAGATATAGAACTACATACATGTACCAGAAACTGTTAATCATAGGCTCCGGCTCAGGCTCCGGCTTCGTCTCTGTCATCCATATGCTGAAAATATAGGTTGTGGCTTTCCAGTGAAGCTGAATCTCTGTTTTCTTGTTCAAAATAGAGTATCTACTTCCAAACCGTATGCAAAAGCCTCTATTTTGATACCCGTTATTTTAGAATGGATTCACGAAATGGAGCCGGAGCCGGAGCCTGAGCCGGAGCCGAGGTTTGGAAAAGGCCCTTGGAATAAGTGCCTTTGCCTTGCATAAAACCCTAGATTATTTCGTGTACTGTGTGATTTATTATTAATAGACCCATATTTTTCACGCCCATTTCATTTCTCAGATTACACACTGAAAACATCCCAACAAATCATTTGTTTTGATCAGTTGATAAATCTTAATATATTAACTGAGTAGAATTTGTGCCACCCGCCCATTATTCTAACTTGCAAACAATTTCAAATGTATTCATAACTCCACTCCACCCAAGAAAAAAATTCTCCAGATTTTAAGAATTTTTTTACAGATGCCCATTTCAAGTATCTGCAGATGCACAGATGATTATTAGCTTAGTAAGAATGCTGACTCAACTTCCTAATTAAGAAAGATTTCAGAAACAATCATAAGTCATCAACCCATTTCCTGTTTCCGAGCACCTTTTGTTTCAAAGAGGATGCACATCTGCTAGTATGTACAGTACAATAGGGCCACTGGTACAATTCACTGAATGAATTTACAATTTCCACAACTCTCCCTTTCTGGTCACAAGAGGGCAGCATTGATGATACTCACTGGCAGACACTGATCTGGTTTTGGCACTTAACATGTGGAGCCATGGAGGTGTTCTAATTTCTATGGAGGTTTCGCAACGCCGGCCTAATAATGGGTGAAATGGTACTCAAGATTTTCCATTCAAGAAAATGGTTAAATGGGGGAGGGGGAGTAATGGAAATTCAGCGTGGAGCACATTTCCTCAGTTCAGTGCCAATGAGAATGGATGAACCTTAAAGCATAGCATGGAAAATCCAATGCCTGTTACAGTATCCATTCCCTCTGACTGACCACCGTCCGATAACCAGATGGATACACACAACGCTGGACGCCGGTCAATGCAGAAAGCCGAAAGGGAATTAAGGCACACTAGAATGGAAGGCCACGCCAATAATCTAATCGGCCGATTGCAGATGGCTGGAATTTATTGCCGTAACAACAGCTGCCTGGGAGAAGTCAGGAGGCATACAAATGATGCTACGTGTATCTCTCCATATGTATAGATCTACACACACAGCCATGCATCAATGTGGACGTGAAAGCACAGCACTATAACACAGGCCACTTCTCTACCAGGGGTCCATTTCACAGAGCCCTACGATCCTTCGTAACTCAAGTTAAGAAGGATAACCCATCAAAAAGGCCATTTGCCTTCGGTGCCCTGGTTTTTGGCCTTCGTACCCCCTTCAAATATTTCCATAGACATTATGATTTTCCAATGGAAGTGCCCCTTGCAATGGAAAAGTGGCCTTACCCTTTTCAGAATCAAATTCAAGGCCTGATATCCTACAGCTTCCACGTAGGGCTGCAATGAATCATAAGTCTTACGATTGATAGTACAAGTTACGATGAGTTTGGTGAAATCAACCCAGGTAATGTCCATATTGAATGACCAGGAATGTCATACAGGGGCCAAGGGGACTCCTCTGCCCTTGGCCTGGACTTGGCCTTAATGTCCACTTGACTGGTTTCTAGCAGACTGACAGTTGGAATTTCTTTCCTTTTTTTTTTAAATGGGGATGCCCTTTTAGAAAGGGAGACTAAAGAGCACTTGCTCCTTCGAGACCTAAATGCCAGTCCCCCTGTCACAGCTGCAGACAAGTGACCGTCAATAAGATTCGAACCAGAGACCAATAACAAAGACGTGCTTTTAACCACACTAATTCTGCTTAGCATAATGAGCTTCCTTACGCAAGTTATGTTTCTGCTTACGACCCTACAAATGCACTGTACCAAGAATTAAGTCCATGCACAGTACACATACAGATCTGAACGAAACGAACTACAGACTCGTGCGTGGAGCGAGCTAGCCAGCCGCTAGCAAGCTACTGAAAATGGTTCTTTTTTCCTCCACGCACCCCACGCACGAGTCTAAACCGTTTTGTTTTAAATAATGCATTCTGTATGTTCGTGCTCATACATGTTCTTGTACCTAGGCAGAATGACATCAGAAACACATGATATCCACTTACATGTACATATAGTGTGCAGACACAAGTCAACATAAACCCTGTCTTAGTTATGACTATTGGTGGCAGCAAATAAATGGAACTCTATACACCTTCATTCTGTTGATAAACAAACTCTACTGGCTGGCATGGATGGCCAAATGTCACAAAAGTAATATCCAAGCATCTTAACAGCAATGATTTCACCTGCACAAATACATCTCAATTTATATCATCGGTTTGGTGTCCAAAAGCATCAGTAGCAGAGTTCTAGCCAGACCAATTTTAGTGGTGGGCTCTAGATATGAAGTTGAGCCGCAGTGAGAAAAATACAGCCGCAACATGATCAAGGCCAACATTTTCACTGTTCCGACGGCAGAGCCATTTAATGGTATAAAGCTACATTTTAAGGACTGATATTCAATGAATTTCAGGTGTATAACAGAAAAGAGTGGACTTTTAGAGTTTATTTCAGACCTACATTGCGGGCGCAAATTTCCAGTGCCGGGCTGGCCCGCCCAGCGCCGCCCACCGTGGCTAGAACCCTGATCAGTAGGCCTTCTATTAATTAATTGTAAGCGTACATGTAATAATGAAATATTCTCAGAAACACACACTCATAGAAGCGATCCTTGTATGGTGCTACCGCAAAGATTACCTAACTTAGTACTTCCACCATGCATAGCTTTAAGTCTTATTTATTCATACAAGGTATTGATAAAACAACACAACACTTTCTGAAAGAAAAACGCCACAACACTTTCTGAAAGAAACACAACACGACACTTTCTGGAAGAAAAAACACCACACAATGGTACATAACTCATTCGGTCTTCAGATATCTGCAACTTCTTGTAGATAATGGGGCCGATTTCAGGAAGCCCTGCGATCGATTGTGTCTCAAGTTACGAAGGATAAACCATTGTATCCTGCGTACTGCTGCAATGCATCTTAAGTCCTACGATTGATAGTAAGCTACGATGAGTTTGTTGATATCGACCCCTGTAGACATAATTTTGAAACATAAACAAACTGAGAGTGAAACTTACCACTGGTGAGCATCAAAGTGGAAATACACCATGCCCAGTCCGTATAAGAATGTTGCATCCTGAAACAAACAAATCAGAAAAAGACACACAAATGATGACTCTATCAATTACATGATGAGATGATGTTTGTTGATTGGTCTCCTTCAAGAAAACTGGACCTGAAGTTCACAATTCAAATGGTCGAGGCAAAATTCCCCTGGGTAAAGAGTACTTTATACTGGACCATTTGACAGGGCAAAGAGGTAATAAGACATGGGAACAATGCAATTGGCTCCACTGCCTTTTGGAGTTCAAGCCATCGTGCCGTTACATAAATGTAGGCAATGGACCGTGGCTGATCCATAAATATTCAGAGCTTCATTACAAGACATAATTGAGCTTTCCAAATCAGGTCTAGGCCTGACCATAGAGCAAGGGAGCTTGCTCTCTATGGCTTGACCACATACACTGTACATGTTGATAATGGTGTTTGTTTTCAGGAACGTGTAACTTGACTATAATTTCTCTCCAGGGCCCATGAGTTGAAAGGAGACAAGGACTTAGATGGCTACAGTGGGGCTGGACATACACTTCAAAGGTAATTGAGAAACGTTCGCCTTATGACAAATGAAATACATGGCAATTATACATGCCTGACATCGCGTGACTTTGATCACCTTTTTTCCTTATCTGGGCAATTCCAGCGTAACTGACATGACAATCACACAGTTTTTGCCTTATTCAGAGGATCACAAAGTAGGATTGGCAGTTTGCAAACAATTTTAATTAGGCTTATCAGACACATTTAACTATCAGAGACATACATGTATGTAGTAAATTTTATGTAATTTCATTGAACAGTTGTAGAGAAAATGCACTTCTTGTGACCGTAACGGACACGACACCAAGTGAAATTACGTTCAATGAAATTACATAAAATTTACTACATATATGTGTACAATAGTACACCTCCTCATTGCAAAACAAGTTCAGCAAGACAGCATGGAAGTACACGTACTGCAACAAGTTATGATGAACTTACTAACAACCTGATCAAAATTTCTCAGGTTGCAGCATTGCTAATGCTGCACGTATCTTAAATGATCCTTGGGATATAGCGGTATGTGTGTGGTTTCGTGGCTTCTGACTGCCAAACAAACAAAGATAGATGACTATTATGGACACCATCAACGTAGGGCTGGATAGCTCAGTTGGTAAGAGTGCCCGCACGCTATTCTGCAGGTCGCTGGTTCGAATCCCTCTCTTGGCCAGACAAGTGGAACTGCCTATAAACTAATATTACAGGGAAACTTGAACTGTTTGCAGCAAGGTTCTTTGAGGTACAAGTATATCTTACCTTCCAATAATCATCTTGGAGAGAAAAGAACTTCTGATATGCTGACAGAGCTGGTTGGGAAAAAAAAACAAGAGAAATAAATAAGAATCAAATGAAATGTATACTACATGACAATGGGCCAGTACATAGTATTCACCATGTACATTTACAGTGTAGGGAATTTTCACACTATCCAAAATCTCAGGGCTGGAACCGGATCGAACCCAGAGTTTTTTTTCTCAACCCTTTCACATTTTCAACCTCAAGCCAACACGGGTAGGACGGCTAAAAATCTCAACCCATTTCCAAACTCAAAATTTCTTCGCCGTGATCCGTGTCGTTTGAGCCGGTTCACCAAAAATGTAGTGTGAACGTTATGCCTCTTCGATCCGGTTCAAAAACTTGCTGGGCTGAACCGGGTGGCGGATCCGGGTTGGATTTCTGAAATCCTTCTGAAAGAGGATTTCAGAAGATGGAGAAGTAGGTGAACAATGAAAAAACAACAAAGTTGAACGAACAAAGATAATTGACTATTGAGGACACTGCCAATGTACAATGTACATGTAGGGCTGGATAGCTCAGTTGGTAGAGGGCCTGTACATTATTCAGGAGGTCGCCGGTTCGAATCCCGCTCCAGTAAATTTTTCTTTGTTCACCTTTCAATGACTTAAAATAAAATATTTTAAGGCAAGGTTTGAAGGAAGTTTCCAGTTTCGTGGTTTCTCAAGACAACCATACTGTACATGGTTGAAACCACTGTAAATATTATGAAAATAGGCAACAGAATAAAACCAATGACTTGATGCACAATATACATGTATGCTCATATATGCGACTGAATTTGTTATTGTCACGTCCAGTATCTCAATGAATCGCCCATTACAATTTAAACCTCTGCACTCCTGCCAAGTCATGGACTGCTTCAAGTATAGATTTGCAAGGTCAAAGATGGTCCCCGTTGTTTTTCTGCGCAGAGCAATCACCCCTAGTGCCCTGTTAGAAACGCAGTGTACTCACAACGTCACGTTAAAACGACAGGTATTCAATCGTCAAAATACGAAAAAGCCCTTCCACTCCGGCAGTACACGTATACTATGTAAAGTCCCGCATTGTTATCGCACAGATCAGAAGATGGCCAGTTGAGTGACTTGCTGTAAAATGTCGAATAATTCTTCATCCCTCCATGGTGAAATTGACTGTTGACCAAGCAATTCCATCACGCATCTTAGCGGGTTTTTCTATTCTAGGAAGGCTTAAGTTAAGTGCCTTGTTCCCTTCCTTTTTTAAGCCGCTGACACAAATTTCTTTCCACTTGAGTTCCAGTTACTACTCGTGTATACATAAAATGACTGTATGTTAAGGTACACAGGTTCAGTGCTGAATCCTTGAAGAGTGCCATACACAATGTAAAAGGTTTTGACAACGTCTTAGTCGGCCACGACAAAACATTATGACATTTTATGTACATCACCTACTGTACTGCATCAGACCTGACAAACGTGTTATTATTTGGCTGCCATCAAATAAACATTCTCGGACTTTAAAGGGCCTTTTCATGTCTATGGCTGTGGCTGCAGATAACATCATACATGTGTACAAATCTAGGCAGCCACTAGCCAGTGACTGCAGCCATTTCCTCCAAAGACTTGTGTGTAAAGTGTAGCCACATCCAGAGATATGGTACACAGTCTTAATAATACATGCTGTGCTACAGTGGAACGCCACTATAATGAACATGCCAGTGGTCGACTTCACAAAGATTTGCGATTCATCTTTTACAGGAGTTGTTCATGTTTACAAAGCAGCTAGTATTGTGACATCACACTTTGCTTAGCAATTAAGATTGATACGCATGTTACGATCTGTCTTAGCCTTTCTTGAAATCGAGCCCAGGATCCACAGAAATTATAGTGGTCGTTCGTTCTAGTGAACAATGTTCAGCAGGCCTAAACATTGTACACAAAAATTGGGAGCTAAGGATGAAGTCAAATAGCCAATGTTGGGTGTAGAGGTGTTCATTATAGAGGTGTTCCATTGTACAGTATATCTTTGGAACAGGGAAATCCAACGTTCTACACAATTGAAGGGCACAAATAGTTCCCAGTGAAAATATCAACCAAATAGCCTAGCCTGCACGGTTATGTACATGTTTTCAAAAACAGCAAATCAAAACAATAATTCTATAATAATCAGAAACAACATTCAATTCAAATTGTTTTGTTTTGAATTGAACAATTGAAAATAGAAATTTATAACTCACACGAAATATTTGAAAAATGTGTGGAAAACACAGACCCAATTTGAACTAGCAGAATTTTGAAGTCACTGCTCACAGAGGAGATATGGGGTTGAGTTTATATGGATCTCGGTTCATGCAGGGTTTTTTGTGGAGCAAGACTGAGTGGGTAATTTCATCATACTGATGAACTACCTACCTAGGTTGTGTTTCTTGTTTTGTTATCATTTCTGTCCAACATTCTGTTGACGTTGTCATTTATTTGGGATCAATTTTTCCTAGCGTGACGGATCAGTGGCCAAATCACAGAGGTGAATGGCCCCAGGTTAACATGTATAAAATCCAATGAACCTCCCATCTCCCCTCAATCCAGCCCACACACTCTCCGAGCATGAACTAGTATTTAAGATGCCTAGCTTCGTGTTACAGTTTTGTCCTCCAAACCCCGGCAAACCTAGGGCAAGCCCAGTCAGCCTTACCGGCCCTGCCTGCCAAGCCAGCCAAGGGCCGGCCCTTTGCAGCACCAGAGCTCCTGCCAGAGACTGAGGGAAAGAACTAGAATGGACTAAGGGGATATGGCGGGCGATATTAGGCTAATCATAAAATGGCCCGGGGCTATGCAACATGGAGGCACACAGTGCAACAGCTGCACATGATGAATTGCATGGCGTGGACAGGTCCCAAAAAAACACTGAGAAGAGCACGTTCCACTTCCAAGACAGATAAAGACAATTCCCCCCCCCCCCCCCCCCCCCCCCCCCCTCCCCGGGTCTGAAAACACAACAAAACAACACATTATTTAATTAATTTATGAAATAAACAAAAAGAATACCTTCAAAGATTCATTTAATCTTTACTTTGATTCTATTCTGCTTACTGCTTTGCTTAGTACACTATTCACATAGAGGGTTTGGGTTGGCAGCCTGATTTATAACTTAGCAAGGTTTTTGTTCTTTAAGCAGATGAATCTTTGAATATCTTCAAAGATTCATTTAATCTTTGCTCCGATTCTATTCTGCTTACTGCTTGCTTGCTTTATAGTACAAGATTCACATACATGTACAGGGTTTGGGCTGGCAGCCTGATTTAACTTAGCGAGGTTTTTGTTCTTAAGCAGGTCCTGCGCTAACTTGTTTTGCTGGCTAGCCCAACAGGCCAGCTTACTTTGGATCTTAATAGCCCGTTTAGATTTTTACTAGCCTGTTCATATGTTGATCCAAACCTTAACAGGTAGGTTCTTTTTCCTATTCCACTGGGAAACCAAGTAAGTGAGTATAGCTAGCCCGGAGTGGTTTTTGCTAGACATTGTACGCCGGGCTGGTACTATTTCGAGCCCTGTTAAGCAGATTTTGAAGCCTAAGCAGCTTTACGAATTGGGCCAGGCATGGACAGACCCGCACACAGAAATAAACCAAACAGCCCTACATGTACATTTATATCATTTGATCGGCTGATATTTTAACTGCCTTTGCTCGCCCAACCGTGGAATAGACTCTGCAGTGCCCTCATTTTTTGTCAGAAGCCGCACAAAGCGTGTAAAGAACCTCTGCGTGAAGAATCGTTCCAGAAACAGCTTTTTATAGGTTCGTAAATTTGGATGCTCAAGTGCATCCTTTTATACTGTCTACTTTAGCAGCAATAACTGCACAGTACGGGATGACTGGACATGTACATGTGCTGTACATAAACTGTGTATCAAGGTAATATCATGCTTTGGTTTTTGTCAAAGAAATACAGATTCGTGGGCAAAAATATCAAGGAAGATACAGAATTACAGTCATCTGTGAACATTTCAGTTCCATACGTTGCCCACTTTTTGAGAAAACAGCGAAAAGCAGCCACAGTATTTCTTAAGTCTTTTCTCTTTTATTTTTGGTCGTTATTTTACTAATTTCTGGATAAATACACCATTTCAGGCAGAAAAATTTTAACAGTATGTTTCTACCACCACCATCTTCATACCTACATGTAAGTTAAATTAAAAGTAAATCTGTGAAATTTCTGTTTTGGTTTCTTACCAAAGTATGATACTGCCTTTAACAGCACGTGTATGCATTTTGGGCGAGAACTTTCAAAATTCATTAGTCAATATAAATTGGATATCTCCTTCATCATACCCAATCAGCACACACTCAATGTGGTATTCACCGCCCTGGTACATACATTAAAATCCTCCCACCGGAAAAATGTCAAATTATGGAATTTTTTTTAAGAATATTTTTAGGATCAATCAAAACTTGCCGCTATCACTGGAAAATGTAATTCCTGACCCCAAAGCCTAAAATGTTGTTGGGCTTTGGGCTCTGTCAACTGATATTGACATTGACACAGGTGCTGTTATCTCCGAATATGTTTTAGAGCCTCAATCCAGCAAAAGATTCTCTCAAAACTTCAAAGACAGATTTTTCAGGGGAAGCTAGGATTGAGGAAAGATGGAATTAAAGAGGAACTCTCTCGGTGAACTCTCTGGGGGGTAAAATTCAAAACATCAGTAGGGCCCAAAATATTTACTAGACCGAGGACAGAGTCTAGTGATTTCAGTGTCGGTCTAGTAAAGTGTGTACTGCACTAGTCCGGCTGTCTAGTGATTTTGTTTTCCTTGCAGAATTAAAATGGTGCCTAAATTAATGATGTTGGACACAATATTGCATACAATTAAGGTTTTCCTATGTACATAAATGCCACAGGTCTAGTGAAAAAGGTTCAGGTCTAGTACAATGCTTCAGTTACTAGACCTGCTGTCAAGTGCTTTTTTTACGCTAAATTTGAGCCCTGATCAGGACGATATACTTAAAATAAAAATGATAGACTGGTGAATTTCGGGGATTTTCAGGCTTGTCAACTTTCAACTTGCAGTGAATTTATTAATAAGGAAAATATTTTCAGGATAAATGTTGAAAACATGTACAATTGTTAACATACACATACTGTATGTCCTCTGAATCTCTCACAAGAACATAAATTTCAATTTCGTTTTCAATCCTAATGGTTCTTAAAACAAAGTAGAATTTACTGTACAACATGGCGTAATGCGACAGCTCGTTTTCATTTTGAACATAAAAAGTATTTTCCACACAAACAATACAATGTTCGCTTCTTTTTGCCATTTCAGGGTGGAAAACCTGATTTAAAACATCCAAAAAACATAAGCTTTCAAATGAGAAGTTGCATACCAATGAAAAATATGCCAATTAATCTATACAGTGAATCATGTGCAGTTTCTAGGTATTTGACAAGGTACATGTATGTGGATTGATGTTACTGTGCAACATTAGGCATCTTTGCGTTTGCGAATTGAAGCAGACTAAGCTGTGTCAGACAATTTCACAAATTAATGAGAAATGTATGCAGTGTTCTTCCACACGTACAGGTGTACATGTATTCACCATGAATTTTACATGGTTACGTCATTTTGTTAGCATATGATCAGCCACAAGAGAGGAAACATGCCTTTTGGGTGCTTAATAAGAATTAAAGTTCTGAATTTGTCACACCATAGATGCACTGGTGCCTTGTGGAGACAGAGCACAATAGGTTAAATATGTCTCCAAAAGGGAAATTCTAAAGGTGTATAGGTCTCCACAAGTTTTTCACGAATTTCTGGAATCAACTCAACAAGGAGGAATTTCAAAGGTAGAGTTATGTGCTTATCTAACGCAAAGAGAAGTTAAGCCAGGAAAGTGATTCTGGATCAAATGGGAGCGATTTCAATTCTGCTCTTCAGAGAGTGCTCATAAGTCATTAGTACACAAGAACAAAGCCATGTCTCCACAGGGATACAAATTCCGGTGAGGATGTACATGTGTGTGCATTGGCTAAGGCTGTCCCTGATGTATCCAGTTGGTGAGTGAGCCACATGCATGTGTGCTTGCGTATACAATGTACATTGCATCCACAACATTCAATCATCGCGCGCACATCAGACATTGATTCGGGATTGGCAACTGGGCATCTGTAAATTGAAATGATTTCCCTATGCACGTACATGTAGGTACATGCATTGTGTCGGTCGAGTCTACACTGCTGTCCTAAATGGATGACCAAGGATTTAGCCGCGGGTAACACATCTAGGGCCAATTTCATAGAGCTGCTTAGCACAAAAATTCGCTAAGCATGACATATTCTGTCTTAGTAAAAACAGATCAACAACCAAATTTCCGTGTGTTGTGTATCGCTTTCAATTGTTCTTTGGCTTTTGTTCGCTGACCATGAATAGCAAATGGAATTTTCAATGGTGGCTTGTTTTATTGGGCAAGCTATTTTTGTGCTAAGCAATTTTTTTGTGCTAAGCAGCTCTATGAAATTGGCCCCTGTGCATCTTCTGGACATCCTGTTGGTTGTTTCGGACCGGACACTGGAACAACATCCAAAATTGAAATCCACCTACATTTGGCGTGTTAAGTCCATCTTATCAATGAAGGAGCCCCTCGAGAATAACCTCTTCACATCCCTTTAATTTCGGGAAGGGGTTTCATTGATTTCTTCCTCGCACGCTTTATGACCCAAAAAACCTGCATTATCATTATTATGTAAATGATTAACAGTCGGCCATGTTGCCGGAAGGCAGTGCTTCGGGACAACACAAGAACTGCAGACTCTGATTTAAGTACACAGGCGGTGCTCCTCGGGGCTTGCAAGTTCACAGAGGCAATTTGCCTTGATGCCACCCAGTCACTGTCTTTGATGCCCCGGGTCATTTCCTTGCAGCCCCTTCACCGTGTCCCAGCCGGCTCTCCTCTCTCCTAGTCCTGCCCTCAACCAAAGAGAAAATGGCACTGTCGGAAGTTGCCTCTTAGAAAATCAAGTTGGAGCCCTGGGAGTGGGATCGTATTTTTTTTTTCCATCCCTAGTGCCTGCCACTAGCTGATTCTGCCTCTCTATTTGAGAGCTTCCAAGAACTGGGCCCTGGCAAAAGATGACTGAGCCAAACAGAACATCAGCAAATTAGCTTGTACCGATTAACACCACCGTCAAGCTCAAATGGGGGATGTCTTCTTTAAATACTGTACCTTTGCTGTAGTCTCCTAGTAGCAAGTGCAGGTGACCTAAACGGCAAAACGTCTTGGGGTCAGTGTTCTTGCCTTGCTTCTTGATCTGCATCTCACACTGACTCACTTTCTGTCATGAGAAAGAAAAAGTAGAAGAGAAACAGCTTTACAGTATTTTCTTCAATGTATGTGTTTTGCATGATACCGCATGTGATAGAGTTTGACCGAGGTAATGAACGACTCCAACTATTTCACTCTTACACATGTATACATGTACATTATTGTATAATACATGATTGGTAAGTCACAGCACTCTCAACCAAAGTCAGTACATTGTACTGTATTAAGTCCCCTTAAAATAACAGTTTCAACTAGTTGAACTGTATGCTATACATGTACATGTACATGTACATGTAATAGCAGGAAAGAATACTTTAGTGTGCACGATTTAAGCCCACCGCACACTATACGATCCGACTACGACCCGACTGGTTTTTGGAAGGATCGCAAAGCATTCTGGGAGTCTTAACCGTGATTCGACAGTCGAATCTTGCCGACTGGCCATCAGAGTGGGTCTGCGACTGGGAACAATCGGAACAATCGTACATGATGTACAGTACATGTTCACTGATCTTGTACATGTATTTATTTCCACCTGTCCATGTGCAGTCAAAAAACATTTATAAACATGTAGCATGCTTTTGTTTCCAAAAGCAATCAACGCAGGTTAACGATGTGTAGTACATGTGTACACTGTACATGTTCACGTAGCTTGCAAGCTACATGTTTTTTTGGCATTAAAATGATATACCGGTACATGTACTGTACTCATTGCACATGTGTTTATATTGAATGTTATTACGTACAGTTTTGTTTTTGTCAAAGAAGATCCATGGGCAAAAAAAAACTGGCAAAAATAGGAAGAAAGGTCAGTTACTTAAAACAGTCTATCTGTAAAATTCACAGTCCCATTATACATGTACATGTATGTATGAATACGGTGCCCAGTTTTTTTTAGAAAACAGTAAAAACACCCACGGTATTCAAAAAAATCTTTTCACCTTTATTTTATAAAACATCTGTGGAGATTTCTGTTCCCATATGCTACCAAAGTATGATAGTACCTTTAAATACAAGATAAATCGAGCATTATCTTGATTTACAAGTAAATCCTTAAATCCTTACTAACATCCAGTTCATGTACAACGTGTACACACACAAACATCACTGTGACCATGGGATGACCCCGCTACAATACATTTCGCACGCCTTTTTCATTTTCAAGGGAGAGGGAGGGGGGTGGGGAGTGACGTTTCCGATCTTATCAGAACCTTCCTGGAAGGCTGAATGAACACAGGAGGCACACAAACATGCAAGCATGGAAACGTGCAACAATAACGGATGAAAAGGCGGAGAGACAAAAGAGGAAAAAGGTCTGAAAAGCCAGGAGGAGCAACCGGCAAGGACGGAACAAAAAAATGAGACTGGAAAGATCCGAGTGAAGATTGAGGACCATGAGAAAAGATAAAAAAAACCCACACTGGAGGAGGTTGAGGGCGGATGAAATGCATGCATGTACAAATACCGGCTTGAAGGCATAGGACATAAAGGATGAAAACTAGAAGGGGAAAGATCTGAAAAGCCAAGAGAATCAACCGTAAGGATGGATCCAAAATGAAACTGCAAAGAGAAGATGGAAGGCTGACAAAGGGTGATTTGCGGTGTAAAGCCTAAATCTTTTGTGAATGTAATGTACGTTGTAGGGCCACTGATTTTCCGCGATAGCGAAAAACGGACGGAATTCACGGAATCGGCTCCTCAAAACGGAAAATGGATTTTAAGGATGACAACATTTAATGTTATTGATTAACACATACATGTAATTTATGAAATTTATTGATTCCATCATAAAATATTGATGATTGCCTGAAGAGACAGACCAAATCAGCGTGAAATTACTACTGCTGGAGACCAAAAACCTTTAAGAACTAGTGAAATCGGCCCCTGGACTCTTGAACTGTGGCGAGGGGGGAGGCATGTTCAATAACATGGAAATGGGAAATGTTATGTCCAGTACAGTGGAACGCCCCTATTACGAACACCGCTATACCGAACATCATCCTTGGCTCCCAATATGTACAATTTGAAATAAGCATGCTGAACATTGTTCAATATAACAAACGACCACAATAACAAACAATTTCTGTGCATCCCAGCGTGTTTGTTAATAGCAGTGTTCCACTGTATGTCCATCTTCAACTATAAATGCCAAGAAAAGGTTCTTGTTTGTTTTGTTTAGTATTTCCTTTCTGTTTCAGCAGCAACCACAAACTGACCTAATGTAACCTCAATGTACTTTTCTTCAACCTTCCATCACGTGACACAATGAACAGTTATATTATGCTGGTATTATTACTATTCTATACAAAAAAAATGAAACCTTGCAATTAGGCAATCAAATGGAAAACGTGTTTTGATATTTCACATTATCAAAACAATAAAATTATCTCATGTATGTGGAGAGCCCTTTGGCACATCTGCATCCAATTAATTGTGTGCCTAGTAATGTTGTACTTGTAAGACATATTTAAAAGGCAATAGGTACAGTGTGTATGTTCACACAAGCTGCTAACTTCGCTGCTAACTTCGCTGCTAAGTCCGAAAGTTAACAGCAAAAATTCATGCTGTTAACTTCGCTTCCTCCGACTTACATGTACATGTACATGTAACAGTGAAATATGATACTTACATGTAAGCAGCTCTGCTGTACTGTGAATTGCTGTATGAACGCAACTACATATAAGGCTATGGGGATATTAATTTGGTTCAAGTATTGTTTTATGCTGTCTTACACCTGTGTCTGTCTTCTGTCCTTCCGTGTTTTTGGATGTCAATTGTCATAAGTCTTTCTGTTACCAGCACCTGAGCATCAGGTAGATTCTGGCTGAATATCAAACCTACAGGTATAAAGTACATTCACGGTTCATGTACATTACATAATGGTTAAATGGTTTGCAATTACAGTATAAAGTAATGTACATGGTATATTACACACCAAGTTCATGACCCAAATACATGTGTACAGTGTATACCAATTAATAGCAAACATGCATACTGTATGGGTACATTGTACTGTAGACACATACATGTACATGTATTCATGTACACATTACATTTACATGTTCTTGTGACCTACACCTGTACATGCACAGTACACTATATTTCTATAGCCTTCCTTTGAGCATTGAAGCAATGAAGCGTGCAATGATTCCCAAATTGCCAGAAAACAATGCAGGATGGATTCAACAACTACGTGTAAACAGCTTACAGTGCAAATGGATGGGTGCTGGCAGTGGCACCAAACCTACAGTATATCACAGTGTGTACTTAACATTTTGGATGTTGGCCAAGTACACAGGCACACAAACATGCCATTGCCAAAATACAAAATTTACAACCCTACTTTGTTTTAAAAATAATCTGGGTCCCTCAGTGATTTTGTCTTGATGTTTTTGTGTTTCCAATCAGGTGACACTCATAGGCCCAACCAAAAGAAAATACTGCATTCTAGGGCCACACTTCAATGTCCACACCATCATTAGGGGGCATTCCTTTAATAAACACTCACTCCTCAGGTCGGGCCATGTGTGAACCACGTTTATAGCGCCACCAAGTGACAGCTGACAAACTTACAATCAAGTTTCCCTATCCAGGGGGTAACAAAATGGCAACTTAGAAGCAAAATATTACATTGACAGTATGTGCTCCAACAGGTGACAGACAAATCCTTTCCATTTTTCAACATTTTTCAGTTGTGCTTGGAGTTAGGAGGGCCTGGCATAATGTATCGACCTTTCAGGTTCTTTCTCAAAGGATAATATCCTGAGCACTAAGTTAGAAACGCCAGGCACTCTTACATGTAACTCCAAGCATTTTATAAATTTCAGGTCATTGTTTCGCTTGATGAGCAGTTTGCAGTGCCCAGTTAAAAACATTTATTGAGCTTAAATTACTTGTATTCTTTATAACACAAATTTAATTTTTTTTTAAAGGTTTTAGTACATTGTTGGGCATGCTATTTTGGGGGAGAAAGCATTCATTTTAAGATTTCATTAATAAGTGGTGAAAACCCGTCACACAAATTTCAGTTATTTCACAACACTAAACTGCGGAAATGTCATTGCTTTCAAAATAACAAACATTGTATTGTTGCGTGAACTTGTGCATACATTGGGTTTTAAAATCATTTTGAATGCTAGAATCCAAATCAGCTGATTTTGCATTCTTGGAGTTACAATCACTCAACAATGACAGTGTTTCGGAGGGGAAAATATCACAAGACAGTTGGCATAAATATACAGTGTACATGTATATCAAAATGCTAGCAGTGGGCCTCTTTGTTAAATGCACCTGTAGGATCACGGATTCTACTGATCCGGATCCCATTTTAGCGTACCCGGCATAGGATGTGGATCCCCAAATCTGGGATCCTGTGCATTAAACAAACAGGCCCAGTAACCTTACCTTCCACACAGAACGTGAAGCATTTTGGGGTGCCTATTACCAATTCTATGCCGTACCTTCAACAAAGATAAATAGCAAGTACCCAGACATGCCAGACAAGACTTGCACATCCATGGTTCCATTATAAGATAGATGACTGTTCTGCCACCTTCCTCGTACTAAAAATAAATAAACCCAAAACAAAATCACCCAGTGAGCTGGGTCTTTCACAAGACCTCCTCACGGGGTTAAACAAAGTAACTCTGGAAATTTTGATTTGGAAGACCAACCATTACACATGACCAACAAAAAAAAGTTTCAAACATTTGATTATTTTAGGTACATTTTCGGGGGGACATTTTACAGGATTCCAAAGATGTTGTTACACACAGGTCAGTACGTACATAGTACGTGTGCATGCGGGTCACCTGTATGTACAAATGTACATGTATGTATGTGTCAGTGTGGGTAATCGGTTCAAGTATCCATTGCACACCAACAACGTCGTGAACCAAGACTACATGTATGTGTGCACTGGATGGAAGGATCTTAATACTTTATGATCTTAAATACTTCAGCAGACACTGACGAGGATTAGAGCAGGCTAGTCGAAATGTTGAGACCTTACGAGAAGTGCGAACGAAATAGAAGTGCGAAAGTACGCACGATTATTACATGGGGTTTCTGCAAACCGATCCACATACCAATTGTCACCATGCAAAGCCTCAAATCTTTCTTGATCTTAAATGTTTGCAAATTTCAAACCAAACATCACAATTCTTTTATCATACAAGTTGCACTCGCTGTGCACGTGTACTGTGTCACAGCCACAAGGCTTACAGTATATGTGTGGATACGACCTTCAATGATGATCATCAGTTTGACCAGACCTCAATTACACAATTCAATTATTCATTCTCTTCAGTCACACATCATTAAACAGTAGAATGAGCCTATGATTGTTCCCATCAATGATCATGTGTGCATGAGCAATAGGCCACTCACAAACTGTTGGCCATACAAAGCTTTTCTAAATCTTCATCGAAATTATACATCTCCACACAGACATATTGTTCCTACAAGCATGACAAATAGCCAATCATGTATTTTGGATTTCACCGAAGTGAAAATCCAAGAGATACAATGATGCTTTAAGTAATAGGAGGGCCTGGAGTCAATTTCACCAAACTCATCGTAACTTACTATCAATCGTAGGACTTATGATGCACTGTCGCCCTATGTAGGAAATGATGGGTTATCCTTCGTAACTTGAGTCACATGTATATACGATCGATCGTAGGGCTTCGTGAAATCGACCCCCGAAGTGTTTCGATCCTAGCGAGATCTTTATCAAAGGCTAATATAAAGACAAAGATCCTGCTAAGATCGAAATGCGTCAGCTCCTCCTACATGTAACTCCAAGAATTTCCATAAATTTCAGGTCATTATTTTGGCTGATGAGCAGTTGTTGAAAAAGTTGTTCCACTGTATTGGTATTTGGTGTGGTAATACATGTAGTTGCCTTGTGTGGCATGGCCCCATAAGGTTCTGCTCACATGTGCTTACATGTATGTACACATGTTGATGTACACATACTGTATTAAGCTCGATGCTCAACATGTAGTGTGAAACTGTGAATGTGATGTTTCTTACATGTATACAATGTGAAGACACTCCATATTAATGCCTACAACACTTTTTGAATCATACATGTTCATTTCCAGATAATACAAGAGTGACTATTTCCTTCATCTCCATTTGCATTGTATGGAGCTCATCCATAGATCCCTCCACCCAACTCCATGACCCCACAATAAGATGGCATCCCACAATCAAACCAAGGAAAGACTGCACTTCAACAATGAAATCTGAAGAAGATAAAAAAAACGGCCAGGAAAACAAAATTATTCCCATGTACATTGCGTATGGCACAGTCTGTTACTGGCTCAGTATTTTGATATGCACTGGAGTAGGAGAAAATGGCCACAGTTGAAACAACAACATCCTGCACAGTACATGTACAATCTGTCTATATGGCCTGTAGAGGGACTGTCATTCTCACTTGTCATTGGTAACAGTTGGATGTCAGCTTGACAACACGTGTGACGTCACTGTCACTGCCTCTGATAATAGAATTCACCAATGTGGAGGACCACTGCCTTATAAACACATGAAGTGGCAAAATATCCAGAAGCACTTCTGCAAGAACCAGAGCTGTGCACTGCATTTGCAATATTTGTGTTTCTGTTCATTAATTTAACTGTTCTGTAGAGAACCTTTACATCATAGAGTTAAATAAAAAAAAAAAAAATAGAGTGTGCACTCTGCACATGATACAATGTACCTTTAACCATGGCCGGCGCCATTGTCTAAAACAAAACAAGGGGAAACGTGGGTGTCCCGTTTCAAATTGTGCAGGCACACAGTATCGTACCCATTCGGTTCTGGTACATGTGTACAGGATGTTCTACACATTGCGTCACGCAGTGCAAGCAGTTCACCGAGTAACATCCGGGTATCTTGACTCTACTGCGCCTACGAAGTTACACCAGGAAAGATGGCGGCTGCGCGTCCACGCCGGAGTGCAGACAACGTGCACGTTGAATACGGAGTGCGTACTCTAGTTTTATCAAGACAAATGAGCTGTACATTTACAATGTTCATTTGTACACGTATACATACATGTACAAAGCAGCAACAACCTGAGAATTGGGATACAAAATGGATACTAAATAAAGTACTAGAGCGGAACACGACACTTTTACGAACGTGTGGAAATGGCACAAAAATGGAACATAATTTGGTCATTCGTTACAGTCATTCGTTTCATTTTAGTATCACAATTTATCAAAGCGTCAGTGAATCACTACAGCCTAATAGTATGTACTGCATGCAGACATCTTTACTCTCGTTACGGACTGGTGACAAGATCATGGGGGAGACATTCAATGAAAGTGGGCAGTATTTCTCATACACACATCAAATGATAGGCAATGCACATACTTGTAGGCCTACATACTGCGCTTGATCTTCTTAACCTTACGTGGCCTAGATATTGCCAATTACCCAAACTACATTACATGTTTGTAATTATGACCTTGTCCTACTTACCAATCATTCACCGCACACAATGGCACACAAACATTGAGTGCCCTGGGAAGATTCGTCCAGCATTAAGGACAAATATTCATGGATTTTTGTTTCAAAGAAATGAACGGAAACCACAATATTTCACCCAATGATTCATCCAATCGTACAAAGGAGGTAGCATGTCAATATTTACTTCATGTTACCCATACACAGTCCCCTACTGTGTACGTCAGTTATGAATCCTTCAAGTCAATGTCCGAAATGGATGGAATGGCCAGGCCATTGCCTCTTACATGTAGTCTTACAGTTATATCAACAGGCTTGTCTAATAATCGTCTTTGAATTCAGCATGTATGAGCATACAGCACATACATGTACTATACATTGTACATTTGAGTTTTAAAGGTACAGTGCAGGAATGGTAACATAACCAAACAGAAATGTTCACAGATTTTCGTATAACTTTCAGGTTATGAAGATGGTACTGGCATAAACACTGTTGAAGCATTTCAGCCTGAAATGACGCACATGTATTTATCCAGAAATTAGTAAAACAGAGACCAAAAACAGTTTGACTTTGATGTCCGATTGAGTTCAAATGTTCACACGTTTTATTATTTCATGTACATGTTTGATCAGACAAAGTGTGGGTGCTGTTCTGTGACCTTTACCAATCATGTATTATACCTTTAAGGAGTTGGCAAAGGTCCACCGGTGGATTAGATGCCATTTCTCAGGCCTTCATGTTCACACGGCCTGTAGAGCCTTATTGGCCTCGCCTAAGTTGCCTCCGTACCCCCATGGAATAGCCCCATAAGGCAATTCAATTTTCTAATGAAGTGCCCATTAGACAGCAAGAAGAAATAGCCTTGCCCAAATCAAGGATGAAAGTGTACATACATGTATGACTTGCTTCCACACAGCCAACGCACTTTTGATATAAACATGTTTATACGTGAGATAATGTAGGCACATTATCAAATGTCTCATAATTTGATTTTGACATAATGTTCAGTTTGTAATAAGGTTTGCCAATGCTACAAAACATGGACCATATTGTACACCTGTAGGCCTGTACACTACAGGCATGCAACTTGGACTTGACAAAAAAAGGAAATTCCAATCTTTACCATACTTTGTACAGTGTTTTTCACTTTTTAATGGCATAAGAGTGAAGTGAAAAAAGAGGAAATCAGCTGATCCGAGGAAAATTTGCATGCCTGACACTATGTACAGTATGTGTAGTTTGTCAAAATTTCTAAAAGAAAATGAAGCCAAACGACAAAAACTCACGGACCTCCACTCAAGAACTCCAATGGAACTCCCTGTGATTTACATGTACAACATGTTAAATACAGTGCATGAAACAAGGGCTTGAAAAGAACAATTAATTGGTATTTCAAATATTATACATTTTGAAAGTTTGCAACCAAATATCCACGATATCCTGAGGAAAGTTTTGGCGGAATTGCTTGTGGACTTCTATTTCCACAGCGGTAATTAGTTTTGAAGAGCCAAGCAACTTTCTGAGAAAAACAATTAATAAATTTGGTATTTGGTTCTTCTTCTTTGTGAAGAAACACGAGCTAAGCAAAAATCAAACCTGACAATGCATAATTTTAAGTTTCATTTTTAGTTCGAATTACCTGGTACCAAACTTCAAGTTACAAGTACCAGTTATATGGTTCACAAATAGGGAGTCCCCTCCCTACACATATGAATCTGACGTCTGTTGAGGTACAGGGTCTCCTGATGAGGAGTAGAGCAGGCTAGTTGAGACCTTACATTGAGACCTAACTAGAAGTGCGAACGAAATAGAAGTGCGAAAGTACGCACGATTCTTACATGGTGTTTCCGCAAACCGATCCACATACATGTACTAAGAATCTAATGGTAACAAACAAAAAAAACATCTACAGAATCTCATTGGAAAATCTAAGCCATTTTCAGCACTCACAGGTGTTCTGTTCAAAGCCTTGCACTAATACATGTACTATGTGCCTGCTGTTTCACTGAAACCTGCATTTAATGTACATCCTGAAATGTGTCAGATTGCCACAGATTAACGTAACAGACCAAGTCGCCAGAGTCAGCACCTGGATAAATCCAGCGTGGACAGGAAGGGACTGTGAAATCCAGTCATCGTGTCGACTCGGCTGGGATATGAACCCCAGACACTGAAGTGGATGCAGAGGAAAGTATCACCTTCCTGATGAACCTGCCTCCACCACTGGTCACAATCTGGGCCGATGATCAAGGGAATTATTCGGAAAAACTGTAACATACTAGACACAATGCACATATTACGCAAATTGTACAATAAAACTGTAAAAATAACAGAGAGTATCATATACTTTACAAAATGTTTTATCTTACTGTATACACGAACCGGACGAGCGATTCATGTACTGCGGTGTATCGGGGGATGTACATTTTCATTTGTTGCCATACAAAAGGCGGACAGGGACACCGCAGTAATGGGTCTCTGATTTAATAGCAAGTTGAACAGAATATTCAAGAGTATTGAAATGCAGTTCAACACTACACAAAACCAAGATGATTTTCCTTGCGCATTGGTTAATTAGGAAAGGAACACAATAGAGAGGTTTCGCATGCCAACGGATATGCATACACATACGCATACTTTATCTATCCGTAAACGTCAACAGCCCATCCAATGTTTTGCAAAAGTGAAGTCTATTTCCAACAACGGAGAACTACTTTTGTCCCTGACTTTGAGGCAAATTTGTCTTATTCGAATAAGTTTTGAAATACATAGAAATGACATATTCGTGTTTAGCAAATCCTTTATTTTTAATCTAATCATGCACACGATACAGTGTAATGACAATAAATAAACAGACAATGGGATCGGTCTTCAAGTCAACAGCGCAAGCACATGCAACAGTTAGTTATTGCATGTGCGTGCGCTGTTGACTTAAAGACCGATTCTCAAAAGTCTCCCATTACAAAAATACTGATATTCGCTACGCTTTTAACACTTACGCGTATTGAGCAAGATATCCGTGCCTCAAAGATGTACAGTATAACGTCACAGAAAAACTTACTGTGACGTCATAAGTACACAAATACTGGTGACGCATCCGGCGCGCTAACCGTATCCGTTCACTTGCAAAACCTCTCTATTATCAAATTTCTTACTAACATGTATACATGTACATGTAGGGCCTACACTATGAACTGATGAATATATCAACTTACCCTGAAACCGTATTTTACTTTTCCTTAAATTTGTATTTTTTTTTTTACATCTTGTGACCAAGATCAAGAGCATGCCTCATTATTTGAATAAACACGCAACAAGATCTGACATGTAAATATGAACAGTATCAGAAAACTATTGGTACTGTAGTGTACGGATATCGACCCACTGTGGACTAAACCCATAGCATGTCATGTACATGGCAACCTTTACACTGATGAGTTTTTGTATTTTTTAGTTCTGTACAGTGCAAAAATCTAACTGAGATGAATTAAAATATGAAATCACCTAACATGTTTCACAATAAAACTTTATATACTAGTAGTTTCCATATAACTAAATACCGATGCATTCTAACGTACGTGTGTAACA
Source organism: Astropecten irregularis (assembly GCA_963971285.1). Classification (NCBI taxonomy): domain Eukaryota; kingdom Metazoa; phylum Echinodermata; class Asteroidea; order Paxillosida; family Astropectinidae; genus Astropecten; species Astropecten irregularis. The sequence continues at coordinate 13,502,055 of OZ020262.1, read as the reverse complement.
CTGTATGTTTATTGCAGGAAATTAATTTTAATTGTATTCATTAGCCATGTTAGCAGTCAGTTTCATTGCGAATAAAATTAAATCGGATGTTTTTCATAAGTCAGGCAGACTTTTCATCTTTTCACATTGTACTGGAAGAATTTTCAAGATGCAGTTGTTCTTGGCCTCAATTTGTATCCTGAGACTTGCTGGACAATGCCAAAGACACCTAGAGCTGCTGGCCAGCAAACTGGTGCTGTGGGAACCAGCGCATGGGCACCGGGCATGAGGACGTTCCACAATAACACATATCTGGACGTTCTCAAGAAGGACGCAGGAGTGCAAAGCACCAGCTAGCTGGCCACAAGTATGGAAAACCGGAATGGAAGGCTCATCTGAGGACGACCTAGGAAGACATACACTGTCACAGGGTTATGTGGTTCACAATGCTAGCGAGCATGTGAAGTGATGGTATGGTTCCCTGACTCCTTCACGTCAACACTAAATGCAAATTGTGTAGTGGATAATGAACACACTGGTTTCTGACTAAATATAACAGGTTTGCAAATCAGCGGGAAAAATAGGTCGTGTCCCAATTGACTGGCTGTGGCCGTGGCTGTGGCAATTGACAGCGCGGCCATTTTGTTGCCGTGTCCAAATTGTCTGGCTTCGACCGTGACGTCACGAATGACGTCACGAATATCAAGCCACAAAGGAAGGTGACTTTGTTGTGGCCAGGCCGACCTCAGTGTTCATACATGGATACCCCCATTGTAAACATGGATTCAAATCGTCTATTGAGGGCGCATCCCAACTCCCAATTCTACTAGCTGAATCCAGTATGAAGACGCAGTTGCAGCCACGGCTGTAGTCAGTAGTCGCAGCCAGTTCATTGGGACACGGCCATACTGTATATGCTGTAATATCCTTTATAGGTCAAAGGTTGCTGTACACAGTATGTTTGGTAAGTTTTGTACACAAAAATTGGGAGTTAAGGATAATGTTCAGGATAGTCGAATGTTCGGTATAGCGGTGTTCATTATATCGGCATTCCACTGTACCAGTATACCATTGCTGGCAAACCACGCAACAATGCGGTATGCTCACTACACTGTTAAAATGGAATGCGACGCGAGTGAATGTGATATAAGTACTGTAGATGTACTGTGGGAGACTGGGAGTAACATGTGCAAGATTTGAGTTATAGTGTAACACCATTAAGTCTAAGCAAAGTATAATGTGGTTATCTCAACTTATTTGCATGTCAACAAACTGCACGACATGCATTCTTGCAGGAAACACTACGATTTCATGGATCTTAATGTTTGTGCAAAGCACAAATGAAAATCATGTCACAACCCTCGCAAAAAGTTAATTTTTGCAAATCGCATGAAGTACAATGTATGAACTGGACGTAGAATCCCGATATCTACAGAATGCACGCTTTCAGTCTATGCATTACTCATTACTACATTGCACTGATGTCATTATGTGATCGTCTAAAGAGGCAAAACAATGGGAAAACAATAGCATGTACATGTATAGTGTACAAGATTGTACACCATGATTGTACACCAAGATAGTGCACAATTGTATGGTACATCGTACAATTGAACATTGAGCTAACCTAGGACACCCTTTCCAATTCATATGTCATTACAATTGCATTACTTTTATCGCCAAATGTTTAGCATGCTTGCAATAGATAGTCCAAAACGACTCCATGTTATAATCAGGTTTGTTAAGAGAGAAACCCTGAGATATGGACTGACCTGGGCCTAAATATCCTCCCCGTACCTTATGTAGACTTGGTTTGATTTGTCTAAGTCTGCCTTCTCAAGTTCTCAGCCAAACCAGCGGGGCAAGGTCACACTGGTTATCAGTAACTGTAAGCATTGTTTTTGTTTTTTCATGCCGAGCTGTGGCCGAGCAAAATCACACAAGTGAGGAAAGGTTGGATATACACACGTGTACACGTACATTATGTACATGTACATCCATGGACATGTGAGTTGAATACTATCTTTTGAGAATAAAATTGTCCTGAGGGCTAAATATATTGTCTATTGTCTTGTCAACAATACACATGCAATATGCACTAACATAGTGACATCATATTTGCATTGAACTTTGAAAACTTTATTTGTTTTATAGACCACATCTTTAGATAATTTCACAATTTTTGTCCCCCAAAATGGACAAACACTGCAAAATTACAAAATTTACGCAACGTAAACATACTGATATGAGAATTTCAGATTTGTGGTATGCAATTGTTTTTTTTATTTGGCCATTTAGTGTGTCATGCACTACAGTACTTAAACATACTGCATGCCTGGGCCATGCTTGGCACACATGTGGAAACTTGCATCACATCATGCATGCGGAAACAGAAAATAGATTCTATTTTCAATAAATAGTCCACGTAGAATAATGGCACCCTTCACATCAACAAATTGCTTTGCATCCAAAGGAGAAAATATCGGTCCTTGTACAGGGCTTATTTTGGCAAATGGCTCAACTTTGTGTAGCCCTATCCCAACACATGCTTTTCCCAAAAAAATTGTTTTGTTTTTTTAATCACTTTAAATACCCCCAAATTAATTGACATTCACAAGGGTTTTTCTCCAATTATACATGATTCTACAAGTAGAATATCAGACAAATTGGATAGACCAGCTGGAAAATGCGAGGTTATTTGTGGCGTTTTTTATAGTATGAACAAAGAAAACATCAGCCATATTCGATTATAATTGGCCGCCATTTTGAATCGTACACCATTGCATTTTGCGTGCACGATGATGCACACAAGACCACCCATGTACATGTACACACTACGCATCCACAAACATTACAGTTTCTCTTTCTGTCCACAAATTCATCATTTCAACTCAATCTTCGAACAGATTTTCCCTGTTTTTCTTCAAACTGGTTGTGTCCTGCACCACCGAGTGGGTTCCTCATCATCTCATACCTGAAAATTCAAGACCAAATTTATTGTGATATTTGGGGAATCGCGGGGTTTTGGGATGACCCGCGGCCAGGGCGGATGGCCCATTTATTTCGTACGGTTTTCATGTTCCTACCTTCGTCAAAAGCGCTCTATTTTGTAGCCCTTCCGGTCCATCCAGCGGCAAAAATCCGAAAAGACGGCTGTGGGGAGATATAAATTTTCCAGAATTATCGTCATTTAAAACTGCTCGGCCAAAAGTTAAAATTTAAAATGCAAAATTATCAAAACTTTCCGAGGTTAATTTCCATACCTGTCGAACTCGACTAACTCCGACTTTGCTGGGGTCAGAGTCGGCAGCGTTGCTCCGGCATGCTCGGAGGCCATTTTTCTCGGGGTAAATCTCAACCACACCAAACCCTAAACCTAGATGAGTTCCTCGAGAACCCAGTCATGGTGGAAAACGCCGAATTTAGAGACAGAAGGGTCCAAGTTTTCACCCAACTTGGCCAGTCTTGGACATCAAAACACAACTCAGGATTTCCACGCTGAATATTGTACATGTTCTGCATGTACGTTGGCAGCCAATCATAGGCAATATACCGCGTCACGTGGTCGATGTTACAATAACTGAGTGAGCTAGCCATTTTGTAGTAAATAAAGGATATGTATTAAAAAAGAAATAAAATTCAATTCCCCCAAAATTGCCAGAAATCCATTTTTTTACTGTAAAATCAAACATTCTGATAGGAAGTGAATCTTCACAATTTACTTTCATGATAAATTAATAGCCAGGAAAAATATATTTAAACAGAGAAGAAAATGCTCGAATGGGACAATAAACATCCTGACCCCGCGAGCAAAAGGTTTCTCGAAGGGGGGCGGGGAAAGGGGAGGACCAATGTTGAGGATTTGATTACGGAATTGTGGGCCATCAGTCATTGCACGCTCTTGAACTTGATACTCCATTATCAACCATGAAGTAGGGAACACTTTCCTCCCATAATTTTGGGTACAAGATAATTTTTTCTTGACCGATTGGGACTTTTGTCACTATTGGCGTCTAGGCCTATAGTTTCTAATGTGGTTATAGTTCGATCGTGTGGTTAATGTTATTCTCATTAATTTGCGTCAGTGCTTTTTCTATATAAAAAAAATAAATTCTTGGTCAGTGAAAATTGCCGAGCAATAAATCATATTAAAACTCCCTATTTCCATTTTTAGTAACAATGAGGCAGACACACTGATGACTTGGAACATTTCTTATTCTGTTAATCGGGTCAAAGGTTGGGAATGGCTGAGCCTCAGTATAATGGTGTACGCCTATCATGGATTGTGTAGCAGTGTAGACAAGTTAGTCCTCAGACCTGCATGGGGTATGATTCTGTAGCTGGGTCGTACTTCCATATACGTTTGTGCACAAATACACATTATACACACTAGAAAATGAAATTCTGGGGGTTGTACCCCAAATACACCCCCCCCCCCCCCCCTCATCTACGCCCAAGATAGATTGGGATGACTTGACTCCACCAAATTCTTATCAAACCGTATTGACCTATAGTAATGATATACCAAATTGTCGCCGTATAATCACTAAATTTCACAAGAAAAACTGGCTGGATAAATTTTAATTCATTGAAAGTTGAACGAAGAAAATTTGACTTGAGCGGGATTCGAACCTGCGACACTGTTGCACCAGTACTGCATTCCGGTGGTTGCAGGTTCGAATCCCGCTCCAGTCAAATTGTCTTTTATTTTTCAAAATTCAGTCGTAGTGGGGAATACGGTTCATGCAGAAACGGCCTGAACTATCGAGCGAGTCCGAATGACGTGCCTTGTCTCGACTCGGCTCCGGTCCATCATTGGGTCAGTTAGAGAACGGCGGGGTCTCGAATAGATTATTCTTATGTGGCTCAATGTACTGGTACATGTAACATCACTGGGGACGAGAGGCCCGTCTTACAAAGCTATACAGTCGTGAATATTATGTAAATCACTTACTATTCCAGTCCGAGTTCAGCCTATGCAAATCATACATGTTACCCTTCACGTCACCGACATGGATGAGCATTTCTGAGTGCTTTTTGAGTGCACATGAAAAAAATTAATGTGCCAGTTCAGGAGGGATTCGAACCAACGACCTCCTGATAACTAGTGCACATGCCGTATCACTATAGGACACCAAGCTATAGCTGGGGTAAAAGTCGAATCGTTTGTCTAGCTCGGAGGTAAGAACACATAATTTGCATAATATTCTATCAATCCCCGTAAAAAAAAAAACAATAATAAAAGTTCTAAACTTTTTGACACATCATCACTAATAATAAGGCACGCACGAACCGTGCTCGATTCCTGCAGGGTAGGCTAAACTTTCGGTGTTTCCATTGCCTTATCAGTCACCTTATTTTCATGAACTGGTGTATTTATTTATTTATTTTTCATACCGATGGCCCGATTAGACTTCCGAGTTCATATAATTTCTTTGAAAACAAAAAACAACGTTCTTTCCGGAATAGAATTTAATGATGTTTTTTTCCACTGAGCAGAGATACTCGACGTCAATTTTGGTTTCTCCGTCTGCTCCATGTTTGGCATTCATTGCTCAGTGCAACCCCAACCTACTGTCATGTTCTACCAATGTAAAGTCTGTATGCCTACTGTTTGGAAAATTAATGATTAAAGGTAGTATCATACTTTGGTAAGAAACCAAAACAGAAATGTTCACAGATTTACGTATAACTTACAGGGTATGAAGATGGTGCTGGTAGAAACATACCGTTAAAATGTTTCCGTCTGAAATGGTGTAATTATCCAGAAATTAGTCAAACAATGACCGAAAATCTTTTTGTTCTTTTAAAAGATCAAAAATAAAAGAGAAAAGACTTTAGAAATACTGTGGCAGTTTTTCACTGTTTTCTCAAAAAGTAGGCACCGTATGGAACAGAAATTTTCACAAATGACTGTTACTTTATCGTCCTTGACATTTTGGCCCATGAATCTTTATTTCTTTGACATAAACCAAAGTATGATATTACCTTTAAGCAGTTGTATGAAATTGGCCCCCGGCTGAATGGACCCTCTCCTTTTAGGGGGGGGGCGTTCCTTTCCCCGGGACATTTTCCACACATTTTGGAGAATAAAACACGAACGACGACCGCGATATGTGGCAAGTTCAACTTTTCACCTGTCGCGCGCGGGGTTCTTTGTGCAGTGACAATCACGTACACACCCATCAGAGCTACAGACCTGGCTGTGTGCATAATTACTTATACGTGGGGCGGCTATGGCTGTAATAGTCTGAGAGCTAGCCACATAAGATTTCAACCCATTTTACCCAGAAGGTTTGACCCCTTAAAGTTGCTTAGGTTGTCCATGTGATTCAGAAAAAGTTGGTCAGCCTGCCCCCAGAGGTTGGACCTTGACCCCCTGACCCCCTTGAAAATGCCCCCAGGACGGGTTATTTCAACCCATCGTACCCATGGACCAAACTTTGTCAAAACAAAGTAGTATGATAGTACATCACAAAAAAACAAAAACTGACTAAATATCTGGTTGGGAAAGTGAGGTCAGACCACCCGCAAAGTGCCCAAAAGGGCGCCCTCACAGACGGGTTATTTCAACCCATCGCACCCATGGCTCAAACTTTGTCAAAACAAAGGAGTATGATAGCACATCACAAAAAAACAAAAACTGACTAAATATCTGGTTGGGAAAGTGAGGTCAGACCACCCGCAAAGTGCCCAAAAGGGCGCCCTCACAGACGGGTTATTTCAACCCATCGCACCCATGGCTCAAACTTTGTCAAAACAAAGGAGTATGATAGCACATCACAAAAAAACAAAAACTGACTAAATATCTGGTTGGGAAAGTGAGGTCAGACCACCCGCAAAGTGCCCAAAAGGGCGCCCTCACAGACGGGTTATTTCAACCCATCGCACCCATGGCTCAAACTTTGTCAAAACAAAGGAGTATGATAGCACATCACAAAAAAACAAAAACTGACTAAATATCTGGTTGGGAAAGTGAGGTCAGACCACCCGCAAAGTGCCCCAAAGGGCGCCCTCACAGACGGGTTATTTCAACCCATCGCACCCATGGCCCAAACTTTGTCAAAACAAAGCAGTTTGATGGCCCATCACCAACAAACAAAAACTGACTAAATATTTTGTTGGGAAGTGGAGGTCAGACCCCCCCCCCCCCCCCCGGAGAATGCATGGCTCAAACGGTATTTGTCAAATTGGTATCTGTATTAGTATTGGTGCATGTATTGGTTTATTGCACTCATATCGTGGCCCTCGGGCCAAATTGCAAGAATGTAACAATTTGTAAAACAAACCCACAAAAATACACATACAGCAAGGAAGCAGTAGGGGTAATGGGCTATTGTACAGACATCAATAACTGGTTGGGAAGACCAGACCACCGTACAACAAAGTGCACCTCACCTGACATGTCCGGGATGGGTTATTTTCAACCCATCGAACGGATGGACCAAACTTTGTCAAGTAGTATGAGATCACATTACCAAAAAAAACTGACTAAATATCAGGAAGGTGAGATCAGACCCCCAAGGCGCCCAAAGCCCAACACCTGTACACTCACAGTTTATTTTCACTTATGCCTCCCCCCTAACACAGTGTTAATGATGATGGCAGATCACAATAAAAAAGAGGAAAACTACATGAATATTTGATTTCAATAGTTTGTTCAACAAATGAAAGTACCCGCTACGCTTATTTCGTCCACATCCGACAGAAAAGGGAAACTGACTGGTTGCAAAGGGGAGGTCAGAATCTCCCACGATGTCGAATGCCCACAAAGAGCCCCACCTTACAGTTTATTTCAACCCTAATTCATTCGTGGACCATACTTTGTTAAATCAAAGAAGTATGATCTGAAATGCGGAACTCGGAAGGCATGGTCAGATAGCTCCAAATAGTGCCACCATCTCATGGACCGTCATGTTTCATCCAATATCGCAAACGGCTGAACGCGTCCCCCTTTATAAAGGTCTTCAGAAAACTAATAAAATACCCAATATTGTACTTTGTTCCTAAAAAAGCTCAACACTCGGCATATTATCACCGGACAGAGTTGTTCTTTTGAAGGGTTATCATCTTTTACCTGCTTCCTACATACTTGCCTAGATACAAACATATACATTTGGGTATTATTCTTGGACTATTGCGCAAGGCGGAGAAGCCCCTGCCTCCAACTCTCTCCCTTGCATGCAACATTACATTTAAAACAATATTGGAATATTAAATAACCTATAAGTTCAAGTTTCACTAATATCCCGTTTTCTCAATTAACGCAGGGTTTCTGCCTGGTTTTTCTCCCTGTATGTGCCACTGTACTGGTAATGGGTTTGGAACAACGCATACTTCTGTCTATACACATTGCCATATGATCGGGAGGCCCGTCAATGAGGTTGAACAATGACTGGACACCTCTCCTTTACCACATCAAGCTTCCCGAACTCCGATCTTTTCTTCCAATTCTACTTTTCTTCTGTAATTAGTTCACCTTTCCCATCATTATCCTTCTATACTCTTATATTTCTTCCCACTCCCTTTGCTTAAGATTTGCCGTCTTCATCCCTTCCACCTCGTCATATTCCGTCTCCTTTTGACCTTTTCATTCACGCAAAAAACATGACCCCCTCAAACCTTCTTGAAGAACGGGTGTACTCTGCCTTCAAAAGTTTATTTTGGCTTTACGTAATGTACTCGTCTAACATTCGATATGTTTAAACAGACATTAAACTGATTATTCAAACTTTAAAGCGCAAAATCCTTTTGTTTCCATATTTCCGCGTTAAATAAGACATATACCCAAGATGACTCTCTCGATAATGGATGTTCATCAAACCATGGATGTATCAAACTGTTTGCATAATGGTCATCCTCTTTGGTCTTATTTCATGATTTGTTTTCCGCAGGGAAAGTTAAACGTACGATTTTGCTCTTCCCGTTACATACACGAGAGCCACAAGTATGCTTTCTCCATGCATTGTACACACAGTTATATTAAACCACACGTGGATACTGTATTTTTTTTTTTTTTTTGGAGGGGGGAGGTCTGACCGCACCTCCCCAACCAAATATTTAGTCAGTTTTTGTTTGTTGGTGATTTGCTATCAAACTGCTTTGTTTTGACAAAGTTTTGGTGCATTAATGAGATGGGGTGAAATAGACTGTCGGTGAGGGCGCCCTTGGGGTGTACTTTGCGGGTGGTCTGACCTCACCTTCCCAACCAAATATTTAGTCATTTTTTGTTTTTTTGTGATGTGCTATCATACTCCTTTGTTTTGACAAAGTTTGGGCCATGGGTGCGATGGGTTGAAATAACCCGTCTGTGAGGGCGCCCTTTTGGGTACTTTGCGGGTGGTCTGACCTCACCTTCCCAACCAGATATTTAGTCAGTTTTTCTTTTTTTGTGATGTACTATCATACTACTTTGTTTTGGCCAAGTTTGGTCCATGGGTACGATGGGTTGAAATAACCTGTCCTGGGGGCATTTTCAAGGGGGTCAGGGGTCAAGGTCCAACCTCTGGGGGCAGGCTGACCAACTTTTTCTGAATCACATGGACAACCTAAGCAACTTTAAGGGGTCAAACCTTCTGGGTAAAATGGGTTGAAATCTTATGTGGCTAGCTCTCAGACTATAAAGCTATAATGCTTTACACGCTCGACTGGGTGGTTAAGTAGGTCATGTGAGTTCTCGTTCATTGCCGCGGCGCCTGACGTGTTGCGTAATGTCACTTTGGTTCGTGTTGAGTGATCACGTTCGGCGCGTCACGCGTCACGATGTGACGTAATCTGATAGTTGCCTCACCACGAAGTGACGTGTCGTACGTACGCGTAATGGAAGATCCGTACGATTGTCATTATTTTTAAGAGGTGTAGCTGCCGAAATAATTGATCAATACTTTTGTTATATCGTCTGTATAAACAATGAGTACGCCCTAATGACTGTAGGCCTATGTATAGGCAAGCCTCGCGAACCGAAAGACCAACATTTTGACGAGAAATTTTATGCAATGAGAGTTTCTCAGCGAAATAATTATCTAAAACGGCGCCCGGATAAAGCGCTAAAATTGCGCCCCAAATTCCAATTTCTGATGCCAGTGAGAAAAAAAAATCAGAGAATTTGAAATTGGAATTAGAAAAGTGAACAAAGACAAATTGACTGGAGTGGGATTCGTACCGGCGACCTCCTGAAGTACGATACAGGCGCTCTACCAACTGAGCCATCCAGTCCTATGCATACAGTGCCCACTTTTTGAGAAAACACTGAAAAACAGCCACAGTATTTCCTAAGTCTTTTCTCTTTTATTTTTGATCTTTTAAAAGATCAACAAGATTTTCGGTCATTGTTTGCTAATTTCTGGATAAATACACCGTTTCAGGCGAAAAACTTTAATTTTATGTTTCTACCACCACCATCTTCATACCCTGTAAGTTTGGTGTCTTACCAAAGTATGATACTACCAAACAAATTATTTTATTATTGGGTGCATTCGTTTAGCTCCCCCGGGTCGACGACACCAGTCAACTTCGTCGGCCCCCCCCCCCCCCACCCCCAATTCTCTCGCTTGTTTTGTGCATTCCCAGTATAGTAAGAGGGCTGACCCGTGTTAGATAAACGAAATGCACCCAATTATTATGAAGTTTAAGGCTTGCTATGTAGAGGGCGCTACAACCTTTGTGTTTTTGCAGAACGTGTGTTTGCATGTCCGAATAATCTATGGCTTGAAATCACGCGCGATCGTATAGCAAGTGGCTGCGACGCTTCCATAGACTAGTGTGCAAAGTCGTAGCCAAAATAATTCTGATACACACGGGCTTTATGATGTCTTCGGGGAAACTACCGATTTGGTCTGAATCCCTGACTAACATCTGTTTGGTCGGGAATAAGTCACACTGGGTACCAGTCTTTATTCGGTTCTAGTCAGTAAACAAGTTCACGTCGTGAGTATTACTTGACAGGAGGTAAGTAATTCGCAGAATATTTATTTGCAGCAAAGTTAACCATATGTAGGTAGAAAAAGATCTTTCCCTACCTCCATGGTTAAACATTTAACATGTTGGTTTGACAAGTAGCACTGTAGCAGTAGTAATATGAAGAAACAACTGCAGAGAATCATATTATTATTTATTATTATTATTATTAATATTATTATTTATTCGGCCAAATTCAAGAGAACAAGAAACAAAAAATGTACAATCACAGATAACAAAAAGGGCAATAACAATAAGCAATAACAAAAAGCAAGGGGTGTCAAAAAAGGGGGTTTTTTTTTATTATCGATTTCACCTATTAAGTATTATCGTAGTCCGAGTAACTTGGACCCAAAAAATTGCCTTTTTTAACATTTGGACAAGTTGCGATGATCGTAACCCTAGGTCTGACATGGGGACTGGGACCTTGTTTGCATTTGAGTGGCAAGAGCTCCATTTTGCCTCTACCCTGAGTCAAAATCCTGTGATTTCACCTCCAAAACGATCCTAAAATGTCTCATGCAGCCAGCTATATGGACCAAGGGAGATTCCAATAATGACAAGGTTTAACGTTACTCACATTTTTTGAAGAAAAGATTATTTTTTCCCTAAAAATGGGCACAGAGACCTCCTATTCATGAGCACAGTGTCAGTTTTTTTCAAATTGTACACTGGTACCCGGACAAAATTTGGGGGAAAATGATCTTTTCTTCAACAAATGTGAGTAAACCTTTTCTAGCAAAAGAAAATAATACTTGCTTACTTCCACAACTAGCAGAGCAGGCTCCTCCTGTCAGTGCCGAGTTATAAGAACAAAGAACAGTCCTGATTGGCAAATATGGCAACGAGAAAGTCACAGACGAAGAAACACTCTTTGGAAGGCTCATCATCGAAGGACGGTCCCCCAGCCAAGAAGGGTCACTGGAGCATGGGTCTGCTGGATTCCATGAGGGATGCCACCTTGCAGGTGTACAAGGATGATAAGGTGGTGGTGATCAAAGATAAATATCCAAAGGTAATGGGGTTGATCGCAGTACAGGGCTCGAATTTCATTGGGAAAAAATCACTGGACAGCAGGTCTAGTTATTGAAGCATTTTACTAGACCTGGACTTTTTCAACTAGACCTGTGGCATTCATGTACAAAGGAAAACCGTAATTGTATGCAATATTGTGTCAAAAATCATCAATTTACATGTAGGCAACATTTTAATTGTGCAAGGCAAACAAAATCACTAGACAGCCGGACTAATGCAATTACACACTTTACTAGACTGACACTGAAATCACTAGACTCGGCAAACGGTCTAGTGGATATTTGAAGACCTGCAGTATTTGTAATTTCTGTACAGTTGTGTACAAATGAAACCGTGTGTCTTGTCTGCATGTATGTCAAGGGAGATTTCTGTGACTTTGGAGTCTCAGATGAGGAAAAAGCTAGCTTTCAATATGGTCTGTCCTATGAGGTGCATGAGGGAGTCAAATCTAGGAACTTGGAAATCTTGCGAGCGATCCTGCCAGGCGAATTCTCTCTATGAGAGAACCTACTGGTAGGACTCGCCCAGTAGGGCGTCCGCATGACACATGGTTGCATCAGATGGATCGGTATTTTGCTGAGATGGGGATGGATCGCGTGGCTGCCTGGAGGATGGCTATCAGAAGACCGAAGGAGGCAAGGAGCATGAAAAGTCTTCCTCGATCAAACAGGATTGCCAGCCAAATTTCCATGTGATGTTTACTGCTTTTGACTTGTATTCAGCAATTGTTTGCTGAGCATAACATTCACAAGGAGTTTTGGCTGGCATACTGATTTTATTTTTTTTTGGTTTTTGGTGCTTAAACAAATGTTGCTGCTTAAGCAGCTCTATAAAATTGGCCCCTGATTATTCTTGCACACTGCTCACCTTACAGGCTCGCCATCATTTCCTGGTCTTACCAGAGGAGAAGATAGCTCGACTGAAGGTCCTCAAGCTGTGCCATCTGGATCTACTGAAACACATGCATCAAGTGGGAGAAAGAATCATCAAAGAGTAAGCGTAATCAGGGCAACCTGGGCCAATTTCATGAAGCTGCTAAGCACAAAAAATTGCTTAGCACAAATATGTCTTCCCCAATAAAACAAACTACCATTACAAATTCAATTTGATATTCATGATCAGCGAAAAACAGCCAAAGAACAATAACATGTGATGCACAACACATGGATATGTGGTTGTTAATCCTGTGTTTAATATTACTGTTTAGCAAATTTTTGTGCTAAGCAGCGCCGTGAAATTGGCCCCAGTTTCCACGTGGTCTGTGGAATGGGTAGAATGTTACAGCAGTCTTAGGGCCTTTTCGGAACCTCGACTTCGGCTCAGGCTCCGGCTTGGTCTCTGTCATCCATTATGCTGAAAATATAGGTTGTGGTTTTTTCATTGAAGCTGAAGCTCTGTTTTCTTTTTCAAACCAGAGAATCTACTTCTGAACCGTAGCCAAACACCTCTATTTTGATACCCGTTATTTAAGAGTGGGTTCACAAAATGGAGCCGGAGCCTCAGTCAGAGCCGAGGTTTGGCAAAGGCCCTAAGACACTCAGACCTTTTATGAATTCCGGCTTGGGCTAGGGCTTAAGTTGCTGTTTGTTATACACAACATGCTCTTTCCTTATGGGGCTTCAAACAGAAAAATGAAGCCCAAGCCTGGGTCTAAGGCATGGTCTAAAATGGCCCCAACTTCCCTGCAGTCAGTTGAAAATGAGCTGAAGAGAATTCATTGTGGTGTCAGAAAAACAATCATTTCAAATTGTATATGAAATGATACATGTACATTAAGGTATGAAGGTATATGAAGGTATTTGTAATTGTCCTTTTTCCCTTACAGCGCTGTGCATGAGGATGGACTCACTTACAGACTGGGCTACCATGCTGTACCCAGTATGAGGTAATTGGGAATTTTAATGTAAGATAAGATGCTCTACCAACTAAACTATTTAGCCCTATGTTAGCGACGGTCCCCAAAGTGTCAATTATCTGAGTTTGTTTGGCAGTCAGAAGCCATGAAACCACTCACATACCGCTATATCCCAAGGATCATTAAAGATACACACACCATTAACAATGCTGCAACCTGAGAAACAGTTCACTCAAAGGGGAGGATGTGGCTTTTTGATCAATATGAATAAATTGAACCAATAGAGATATCGGTTCTACTTTGCTTTCTCCTAGCCATCTCCATCTTCACGCCATCAGTCAGGACTTTGACTCGCCCAGTCTGAAGACCAAGAAACACTGGAACTCATTCACATCTGCCTACTTTGTGGACTCTAAAGGTAGCAATATGGCTGATAGAGAGACTTTGATAAACATGTGTCGCATAGAGTAAGATGAGTCTGAAAGCGGGTTTGCTCTAAACTTGGCTGTAACACAAAGCATCTAAAGTAGATCGAGGGACTTCAGGGCCTGATTTCATCCAAGTTGAAAGCCCAAACTCTGGCGACTGGGTTCCATCCTTTTTTTTTTTACAAGGCTTTCCACGTAGGGATCAGCAAATGCTTTTAATAGAATGGTTGTGAGAGAATACAAACATTTTAAAAATCTATTCACAGGAGTTTTGATCTCACCCGAGATCAAAACTGTTTTTGGGCGATGTTTTACTAATTTCTGAATGAATACAGAATTTCAGCCGGAAATATTTTAATGGTATGTTTCTACCAGCACCATCTTCATATCCTGAAAGTTATACGTAAATCTGTGATCATTTCTGTTTGGGTATGTTACCAATACTGTGCTATAACTGACATGTTGCAAAGTTGTATCATTCTACCAGAGAATAGTTTGGAATGAAATGAATATCGTTGTTGCTTTTCTTTTCCTTCGTGGGATTGTTGTGCCTATTACCAGAAATCATGGATCAACTGGAAAAAGAAGGCCGCGTGGACACATCATGCAAGGACCCGGAGGCCCAGTTAAAGCTGCCACTTAAGTAAGGGTTCCTTTAACCACACATCGAATGATGTTTAATGCATGTAGAGTAGTGTTGCATAGCGGCGCAAGATGGAGAACCATTCATGGGTGCCATTCTGGTGTGCAGGGCAGCGCTCGGTGTACTGCATCTTAATCGCAAACATTGCTTGATGTTGGCGATAGGCAGTTTTTAATAGTAATTTGCAAAAGCAGGTTTAAAAAAATCCCTATCGTTCTCCAACTTCAATCATTTTCGCTTCAGTCGAATTTGGGACAAAAATTTACCTTACGCTCCACTTTTCTTTGATAAAGCTTCCTGCCCCCATATTTCACGTGTACAAACTACTCGCCAGTTGCACACCACAATGGTGGATCGCAACCTCCATATAAACTACATAATTATGGATGATGGTCAGTTCTCCATCTTGCACCACTATGCTGTGCTATAGACCCTCTACCGTATAGCTGGCCTGTGGGATTTTGTGTACAAAATTTGTCAGTTAACTCTGTCCCACAATGCATTTCTCATATACCTTAACCAGACACTTTCTGCCGGACTTTCTGTGAAAGTGTCCTTGGTTCTTAGCTTATGACCATGACTTCTTGGCCAGGGGAATTCCACATTTTGCCAGTCCATTCGAGGCAGTATGGCCGTGTCCGAAACGGCCTTCCAGAGCTACGGCGAGGTCTATTAATTGTCTTGATGTCTCTGCGCATTTCCAATGGAGCAAAGACCTAGACCTAGCTCTAGACAACAGATTCAGATGCAGCCTATGGCTTACCCTGACCAGAGACTTGTCTCGATTCATTTGGCTCTGGCTAAAGGCTCTCGTACACTGTTATCTTTCCAATTTCCAGGTGCCATGTCTGCAAGAAGGAATTAGCAAACATACCAAAACTCAAGGCCCACATCGTCACGCACATCAAGAAGAGATGACCTCTGCAACTCCGTCTAAGATGGTGATCGCCGATGTCTTGTCCATCGCGGTGAGGTGGTGTATAGGTTTCAGCATTGCGCATAGACTAAAGACTTCCCTCAATAAAATAGTCACAAGACCAATGGTCAAGATGACCAAGTGTTAAAGGGTCTCTGCAGTAGAAATATTTTGGCTTAAATATGTGCCAAAAAGCAAAAAAACATTTATGGTACCTGTGATTTTACCCACTTCCTCACATTGTTTCAGGATTAACAACAGGTTTTTTGGTTTGTATGCTAAATAGAATTTACATATTCATGAGCAAAACTGTGATGTCATCTGGGTGACTGAGAGCAGTAACCCAATTGATTTGTGCACAAAAAGTTGTGGTTGTTTTTATAGGTTTTCCGATGGACATTTTCCTCCTCAATGGGTTGGTGTTTGGTCATAAAAGAACCCCTGTATGGCATGGTAGTGGGACTAGGCCCACAAATATTCTAGGATAAACCCGATTGGGGTCAGCCCCAAAGTTAGTCCCGAAGTTAGTCCCAAAGCACTGAAAAATTGTGTCCCAACAACAACTTTTGTCAGTGGGACTAAAAACTCCATTCGGGGTTAGTCCTGAAGCCAGCCCCTCGTAGATCTACTGATACTGTTAAAAAGAAATTCATTTGATATTGACAAATATTGCAGCTGATATAAGAAGGCCACTTGATGTCATTTTGCTCAAAACTGAAGAAAAAAGTTTTTCAGGAAAAATGTGATAGTGCTTTTCTTTTGTGTTATTCAAGTTTTTGAAGTTTTCCTTTTTGTAGAATCCTTGTTGCTAGGCCTACAACATTTAATTTTTGATTTTGAGGAATCCCAAAATGTGAGTTCCTCTATCTCTACTGGTTGCCATGTCATCCCTGTCACTATAGCAACTTGTCCCCCATTCTCAGGACACCACTGATCCATCCTCTCTACTGGCTTCCATGTCATCCCCGTCACTATGGCAACTTTGCCTCCATTCTCAGGACACCACTGATCCATCCTCTCTACTGGCTTCCATGTCATCCCCGTCACTATGGCAACTTTGCCTCCATTCTCTGGAATGCATCATTTCTACTTGATTCCAGTTGTCATTGCTGCCCTCAATGCATGCAGTGACATTTGCTTCTAACGTCAGAGGCAATGTAATGACCAAGGGAGTCAAAGCAGTAACTAGGAGCATCAAGGCCCTGCCTAGTCTGAGTAACTTTTCCGTCGGGATCGTGACGGAGGATGTTGATTTCGCGCATCCGCGCGGCACCAGCTATCTTTGTTATAGACGCACTCGCCAAACGGTACGATAGTACATGCCCCCTGATTGGTCAAAACTTAAAGCGGTCAATGCTGGGTTGGCTTGCATAATTAATCAGGGAATCTGCACACAGGTGATAGACGCTTGCTTTGCTGTACGGCGAGTGCACCTATCACATAGACTAGGCCCTGCCAAGAACAGGGAGCCAACCACCTTTCTTACCCTTTGTAATGGAGTCTCAATTCATCTTAGGAAAGTTAGGACCCAAGTCAAATGCCAAAATTGTGTACGCGCAACAGAACAGTGACTTAAATTAATTATAATGTAACAATCCCAAACCTTCACAGTTTTTCTTGGTCTGCTTCCTGAAATCAACCTTGAAGCAAACCAGCACACTAAATCTATAAAACACCGAATGCACAATATACCTTGGTGGAAAATTTTTTTTAATTTTATAAAAATTGTAATAAATATCTATAATATTAAAAGTGTTGAAAAATAGCTGTTTGGTCTATGTGTACTATGAATGTATAAATTACAAAAAATTATTTAATATTCTTAATACTAAAATCAACTTCATCTTTATAAGTACAAAATACATTTTGGCAGTACCCACATGGACCTGAAAATGGTACATAGAAAATATATTGAATTAGGAATTATAGTAATAAAATGACATTCTCCAATAATAGTACATCAAACTACAAAAAGGCCACTTTTCAAAAGAAACCAGAAAATATGACAAGTTAATACTAGGTGGGTTTAACTACTATTAAATATTAAATACCATACTGTCCGTACTACAAGGTTAAAGGTAATATCATACTTTGGTTTTTGTCAAAGAAATACAGATTCATGGACAAAAATTATCAAGAAAGCTACAATAACAGACATCTGTGAACATTTTAATCCCATACAGTAAAAACAGTGAAAAATGGCCACAGTATTTCTTAAGTCTTTTCTCTTATTTTTGATCTTTAAAAGATCAAAAATAGTTTTGGTTACTGGTTTTACTCTTTTCGGGATAAAAACAGCATTTCAGGCAGAAACATTTGAACGGTATGTTTCTACCATCACCATCTTTATACCCTGTAAGTTATACGTAAATCTGTTATAAGATTTCTGTTTCATTGTGCTACCATAAGTATGACACTACCTTTAACTACGGTGTTCCATGGGTGCCATTCCTTTAATCCAGATATCAACATAATTCATGTCACCAACTTGATGTATTAAATTCTTAAGTCCACTTATGAAGATATTTTATCCGAAGAAACAAACAAAGATGCCGACGTGTTCTGATAATTATCAAGGCAAGATGACTTAATACTGAAAGAAGAAAGTCGACTTGGTAGTCTTGCAAAGATGACTTACTAAACCTGAGCTTTATCGGGATAAGACGACTTTTTAGATTCACTTCGTTGACTTGGTCTGACTATTCGCTTTCACTAAGTCATCTTGTTGAGATTATTAGCTATTATGCGGCTATCTGGATAAGTGGAATGGCACTCATGGAGCTCCGTAGTTAACCCTTCAAACCACACTTAATATATTTCTAGTATTCAATGCAAGATTTTGAAGGACTTCTGAAAGTAGGAGTTCATGGGTCAAAAAAGCTTGAGTTGCAGAACTTTTTTGGAGGGGTTTATATTCTTTTATCTTGTGTTTACACACAAATCAAGGGCCATTAAAACTGTCTGGTATATAGAGACAAGGCCCCATGACAACCATGGCCATGTTTTGTTACTATGGTAACCGTTTTTAAGCACCAATGGGGCTCCGTTTTGTAAAATGGATTATCCATTGACTACGTCAATCAATGCTTGTTATTTCCGATGCGTGGGAGGTTCCCTTCTTATATTTCCCTGTAAATATTTGCCGAGCTGAACAATTTTTGTTTGCTCTGCCAAACAGAGTGATCAGAAGCTCAAAGGCCAACTGTTCAAAAGTCATGTAGTCTGCAGGAACATTTTAGTGCTGGCAACAACTTGTCGGAACAAAATTACAAACTTAAATCTTGTTTTTGTGACATAAAGCCTTTTCACACTATTTCTTTTTCGATCCACGTTGAAACCAACCCGGATGCGCCCCTGTTCAGGGCTTGAATTTCGTGAAAATTGGCACTGGACAGCAGGTCTAGTAACTGAAGCATTTTACTAGACCTGAACTTGTGGCATTCATGTACATATAGGAAAACCATAATTGTTCAATACCTGTTATTTCAGAATGGATTCACAAAATGGAAGTGGATCCTGAGCCTCCACTTCGTAAACGCCTTATGTCTTTCAAAATCATCTAAATAATATTACAACTAAAGGGATGAATTTGGGTAGATTTAGAAAGGTTTAGACTAAACACTATATGTGAATTCCGTGATTACTGGTGAACCCATTTCCCTAAAGGAAAGGTATCATATCGAGTTAAATTTAGGCAAATGATTAAGTCAGGTTTTGGGGTCTATATCTTAATACAATAATAACATCTAGATAATAATAATAATAATAATAATAAACTGCTTTTAAATATCACATACCAAACCGAGGTGTGATGTCTCTATTCGTGAATTACCATTTATCCAAATATTGTTCGGTTGATTCTGAATAATTAATGAAGGAGTACTCTAGCCAAAAGGACCCAGGACTTTGGTGAAGGTAAAACAAAAATGCCCAACTAAAACTGAAAAAAAAAAATCAGATTTTTATAACAAGCACACAGCACTTTTTTATATAGCACCAATATCTGGCATGTCATTCAAAGGCACGTGTTATCATCCCTGGTCATCGGCAATATTAACATTCATGAAACTATCTCAACTCCCTGGGGAGTACGCACGCACAGGCTAACCAAGCACAAAGACACCTCTACCCTTACCAGGTACTCATTTACTCCTGGGTGAAGAGGAGCATCTTTGCTGCAAACATTTTGAACAGCTTGAGGTGACACTGTATTTGGGGGAGCAGGGGTCGAGTTCACCAAACTCTTCGTAACTTCAGGCCTTGCGCTAACTTTTGTATGGCTAGCACATCGGGCCAGCTTACTGCAGATTTTACGAGCCCATAAAGATTTTTACTTACCACTACCTACATGTACATGTATGTTGATCCATACCTTAACACTAACAGGTAGATAAGGTTCCTTTTTTCTCTACTAGCCCACCGGGCAACCAAGGAAGTGAGTCTAGCTAGCCAAGAGCAGTTTTAGCTAGACATTGTACGATGGGCTAGTACTACTTCGAGCCCTGAACTTACTATCAATTGTAGGACTTTTGATGCATTGCAGCCCTACGTAGTATACGATGGGTTTATCCTTCATAACTCCAGTTACGATCGCTCATAGGGCTTCATGAAATCGACCCCTGAAATTTATACACTTGTCGGATTTAGGGAAGGCCGAGAGTCAGTACAACACCAAAGGCTGCTCCGATGGCCGAGAGTAGCCACAGACGAGAGGACGAGACTCGGTAACTGTTGATGTGCTGAACCATGGCAGGCTGTGGTTCACATCCATTCCACAAATAAACAAAAAACAACATAAAAACAAGGTGTTAATGAAAAGACTAAACAAAAGTTGCACACGGTTTTTCCTGAATACCACAATATACCAGTGTGTTTTCATTGTGTAGTAATTATGCGTGGTTTATGATCCAGTTCTCCTATTATTATTATCTATTTCTGGTAATGACATCAAGGATTCCTCAAAAGTGCCCAAGGCACTGTAGCTCGAAAGCCTGATGAAACCTTTTATGGAAAGATGATGAGAAGAAGAACCAGTTTTAGAGGTGGGAGGAAAACCCCAGAGTAATATTCTGGGTAAACCCCACAGAATCAGATAGGGACTGAAAACCCAATCCACTTGTGGACCGAGCCGGACTTGAACCCGGTCCGCCAGAGGTGGAAGGCGAGGAAAGAACCACTACGCCAACCTAACTCTCTTCTATGGAGACTGTGGCAGTGTGTGGTGAGTAGCTCTTGTCTTGTGTGGTAAGTGCAGAAGATTAGGGATAATTTCAGTCAATCTAAGACGCATCTTGCTCAAAGGAACAAGGGAATAATCAATTTATAAAGTTATCGAAATAAAGAATTATAAAGAATCCAAATTGGGCTCTCACTGAAGAAATGTTAAAATTTTTAATTTGGTTTTCTGCAGGTCTATGTGTATGCTGAGTGCTGACAAAGCATTTTGTATCTTAGCTGTGCATGGAGGAAAGACCAGTCATGACTTGATGATTGGATGCGTCACCAAATAAGCTTAGAATCTGTTACATGAAATGTTACAAGGTGGCCTTACCCAGCCTCCTTGTTTGACGATCCAGGGAGCCAGTCGCCGTCTGGTGAACTTCTGCATGGAGTCCACCACGATGTTGGCATAGTTCACGTGGCCCTGCTCCACGCACTCCACGACCAGGGCGCCAGCAAAGGCAAACAGCGCGACCACACGCGCCCAGGTGATGGAACGGCGGAAGAGCTCGGAGGCAACCGCCATGAAGACCGTCTGGAGCTGAGCACCCGTCTGGAAGTTGACATGGAGATAGGTGCAGATGTCCTTGAAGAGGAACGGATACATCTTGTCAAACTCCTGGGTGATGGTGACCAGTTCGCGGGATACGTCGCAGGACCCGCAGGGAATGTCGTGTCCCTTTGGCTGGCAGGCCAGCACGACGTCCTTGACGCCCAGGCCCGGCGGGTAGATGTCGTGCTTGAGCAGGGAGTGCTCTCTGAGCTTGGTGAAGACGTAGTCGCGGCAGAGGACTCGCGTCTGGTGCACCACCATCTCCTCAGTGTGCGGGACATCAAAGAGCCCGCCCAGACCCAAGAAGTTGGCCACCCTGATGGCTTGCCCGTTCAGAAAAGCCGACACGGACTCTATGGTGCCAGACAGTCGCTCTGAAGACACCTTGATGCGTTCCTTGATCAAGAAGGAGGCAGACATGCTGCTGCGGCTTATTCTCCGCGTCTTGGACAGCTTCCTTCCTCCAGAACCAGACATGGTTAGACTCGATCTCCAAATGCCGTTTATGACTCAAGCCAACTGGATTCAGGTGGAACAATTCCTCTTCTAAGACACAAATTTCAAAAATTGTATCGTAGTGAAGTCTGGAATAAGTGGAAGACTGGCAGAGTCTGCATATCTAACAATGGAAGACGGGCTCAATCATACTCTGTGTTTCGACAAGAAGTGTGAGACAGAACAAGAGAAAACATGAACATGTGTCATTCAATTCAAACCATTTGAGACCTGAGACTGATTTCACTAACGCTCTACGAATATCGTTAAACCCCAAATCCATCGCTAAACGGAAATTTGCTTCGCAAAGTAACGATTGATTTTCCTGAAAAAGTAAAGGTATAGATCAGCGCGGACATCCGGGTCCTTTCATTCTCATAACTTGACAACCGATGAAAACTAACGTGTAGATGGTGCAAGCTACGGACAAATCACGCACAAACCGCCCGTCGTCGAGAATTGTTTTCCGAATATTTTTATCAAGAAACAGAAATCATGTTCTGTACGACTTTCATTGTCGAGTCATAGTTTTTCCTCAGACAATAATCCTTCTTTGAAGTACCCTGCAATAAGATTAAACAATTCTGGCAGCTTTTTGTCTTAAAACCTGTACAACTTAATGCTTTGTTTTCATCAGCTCCAAGGTCGGCGAGTTGGAATGACGTCACTCCGCGCTGATCTATAAAGTAGTATAAAGTATCCAAAGACTAATGTTATAAATTATCAGTGTTGTAGTACTCGTACTCATACTCGCACTCGAACGTCCAAGTACTCGCACTCGTCCTATGGTACTTGTACTCGGGCTACAAAATACTCGGAACTCGACATCCAAAAATTTTACTAAAGTAAAAGAGTACTCAATTAAAAAAATCTGTTCAGTTAAAGTTTGTGAATCTGAGCATTCTAACAACGAATCGAATCTAGCATATAGAAATTACATGTTTATGAAAAGTTGAGTCTGAAATATAGACTTCGCCGTGCCTGGCGTTTACGTTGTTGTAACGTATTACTGTTGCAACGCATAGCCACGTGTGTTGACCACCATTTTTAGATCAGCTGTATATATGTCGTCCACATCGACTGTTGTTCAATTTGGTTTCAAAGAATACCGAGAATTTGTGCAGAATGCAGTCAAACGCTACAGTGCAACTTGTGCGTGTTTTTTTTTGGAAGATAAGTACTTGTACTAGTCGTACTTGTACTCGGGTGTACAAGTACTTGTACTTGGAAACCAGTACTTGTACTCGACTGGCAAAGTACTCGACCTGTCTTGGTACTCGGCAGTCAAAGTACTCGGCAGTACTTGGTACTCGGGTGTACAAGTACTTGTACTCGGAAACCAGTACTTGTACTCGACCGGCAAAGTACTCGACCCGTCTTGGTACTCGGCAGTCAAAGTACTCGACAGTACTTGGTACTCGGGTGTACAAGTACTTGTACTCGAAAACCAGTACTTGTACTCGACTGGCAAAGTACTCGACCTGTCTTGGTACTCGGCTGTCAAAGTACTCGGCAGTACTTGGTACTCGGGTGTACAAGTACTTGTACTCGGAAACCAGTACTTATACTCGACTGGCAAAGTACTCGGCAGTACTACTTGGTAGGCCTACTGGAGTACTAGTCCGAGTAACTTGGACCCTAAAAATCGCCTTTTTTAACATTTGGACATGGTCTGGCGATAGTAGGGTCCAAGTACCTTGTTTGCATTTTGCCTGCAAGAGCTCCATTTTGCAATGTTTTGCCTCTACCCTGAGTCAAAATCCTGTGATTTCACCTCCAAAACGATCCCAAAATGTCTCATGCGGCCAGCTATTGACCAAGGGAGAATTGGAGATTCCAATAATGACAAGGTTTACTCACATTTTTTGAAGAAAAGATCATTTTTTCCATGAAAATGGGCACAGAGACCTTCTATTCATGAGCACAGTGTCAGTTGGCTGCCATGTTTTCAAATTGTACACTGGTACCCGGCTACCATTCAGTGCATGCAGCATGCAGTGCATCTAAAGCTGGTAACCATACAATGCTATGCACTAGTGTGCATTTAAACATGGCAGCTCAGCCAACTGACACTGTGCTCATGAATATGAGGTCTCTGTGCCCATTTTCATGAAAAAAATGATCTTTTCTTCAAAAAATGTGAGTAAACCTTGTCATTATTGGAATCTCCAATTCTCCCTTGGTCCATAGCTGGCCGCATGAGACATTTTGGGATCGTTTTGGAGGTGAAATCACAGGATTTTGACTCAGGGTAGAGGCAAAACATTGCAAAATGGAGCTCTTGCAACCAAAATGCAAACAAGGTACTTGGACCCTACTATCGCCAGACCATGTCCAAATGTTAAAAAAGGCGATTTTTAGGGTCCAAGTTACTCGGACTACTGGAGTACTGAGTACTCGGAAAAAAAGTACTCGGTCGACTACAACACTGTAAATTATTGCTACTCTCTCTCTGTACTGACCATAGACGTCTTCAACTTCAAGACTTCACCACACTTTCACTTTGCCTTTCTTTTCGTCATGCAGAATCATTGGAGTTGCTTCATCTTTCATTCATTTTACTTCAGATAAAAAGTTTGCGGCTCTTTTAATTCATCGGTGGTCAGCCACCTGTAACTTGCTTCCGCAAAACTCTGGCAGTAAAGTGCGCCCTCTATCATAGCGCCCTCACCGTCGTTATGTAATTTTTTTTTTATTCTTTTTCCCTCGATCAACTTGAGTGGGAGTGGTCATGATTATGGAGTTGAGGGGAAAAAAATGTGCCGTACAAGTAGGAGGAAAATGCAAACACTTGTGAAATGCACAGATTCATGGGCAAATATCAAGACAGATACAGTAACAGTCATCTGTGAAAATGTCAGTCCCATATCCGGTGCCCACTTTTTGAGAAAACAGGGGAAAACGGCCACAAAAAGATTTGTGGTCGTTGTTTTACCAATTTCTGGCTAAATACACCATTTCAGGCGGAACAATTTTAACAGTATGTTTCTACCACCACAATCTTCATACCCTGTAAGTTAATACGTAAATCTGTTAACATTTCTGTTTTGGTTTCTTACCAAAGTATGATAGTACCTTTAAGGCAGCTTCAGCTTCATACTCTAGTCTTTTCTGAATATATTTTGCCCGTGAATGTGCATTTCTTTGAAGGATACAGTATAGCATTCATCTGTGAAACTTCCAGTCCCATACGGTGCCTACTTTTAGGGGTAGAAAAAAGTTCAATTATAGCATACACAACGCATTTTTATGTAATTGGCGCTTAATAACTGAAAAGATCCAGTATTTTCCAGATTTTTTTTTTTCAATTGCATTTCTTCGGGGGAGCTAGACAAAAAAGGTGGGCTAGAACCCATAAATCTTTTTTTCTTTGATAAAAACCCAAGTATGATACTACATGTACCTTTAAGATGGTGACCCGTGAGCCTATAGTGGCCAAGCGTAACAGGAAACAAATGCTAGAAAAATCTTTTACCCATAGTTTGGCAAACGTGTTTTTGTAGACCTTCACTATAGTAAGTACAGGCCTAAAACGTGATGAATACAGTTCAAAGTTTGGGGACGACGATTGTGTTGTGTACACAATGGGACGCTATTATTGTACATCCGTAGTACTACCACACACTTAGGACTTATGACCGTGACTGAATTTTCTTTACATTTCAGGTTATTTCGCTCATTATTTGGTATAATAAAAGAAATCATGCACTGTGTTTATTTCCATATAGCCGTAATGCACAAGGCCTCGAGTACCAGTGTTGGAATATAAGCCAAGCGTGAGTGGGTCAGCCGACCAGTGTGTGTATATACGTACTGTACATGGATGTGACTTTACGTAAGTGATTCAAAATAATTGGAAATTGTTCAACCTAAGAGTGGACCACTCATGAGAAAAATGGAGTCCGGAGAATGAAATCGAATTGCAAACGAAAAGAACCCAAGCTAACAAGAGACCATTGGAGCTATTTCATGATACCGAACAGGCCTTACAAAATGAGTTCGTTCAACCGGCACTATACAACCAAGGTTTGACACCATAAATAATTAGTATGGACCGGCTGGCCATGGGTATATCGCCAGGTAGTTTGTAGCAAAGATCCTACAGGCCTTGGTCTAAGCACTTTGTATAGCCTCAAATTGTGGTATCAGTTTTGTTTTACTGACAAGGAGTTACATATAATACGGCGTTACCTCAGTTTAGTACACTCAGGTTAGCTGGTACCGAGACCCAGTCGTATTTAGGTAAGTTAGTTTACTGTAGAAGCTGAGTACCAGCTACCCTGAGTGCACTAAATTGAGGTAACCCCTATTATACAATATAACCTTTTTAAACGGGACAATTCCCAAATTTAAGGTATAATGCATGATTGGTAAAGGTCACAGAATAGCACTCACACTTTGTCTGATCCAATATGTACATGAAATAATAAGCCTGTGAAAATGTTAGCTCAGATCAATCGGACATCCGAGTCACGAGAAAATAGCGAAAAACCTACTAAATTTTTCTTATGATAAAAAATGGTTTTGATCTTACCCGAGATCAAAACTGTTTTCGGTCTTTGTTTTACTAATTTCTGGATAAATACAGCATTTCAGGCGGAAATATTTTAACGGTATGTTTCTACCATCACCATCTTCATACCAGTATACGTTAATCTGTGAACATTTCTGTTTGGGTATGTTACCAATCATGTACTGAACCTTTCAGGGCATAAGGGCAACAAAACAACCTATATCTCTATTTTCACTTGTAATCATCACAATTAAGGCAGTTTATTATTATTTACTTATAAATAAAAGTTGTAAACTATTCATACCAAAGAAACCCTTTGACTATTGTGCCCTTTCATGGCCTTAGGTCATTTGGAACATGTAGGCCTATGTAGGAGAAATATTAAAAAATGTCTGCAACTATAATAAAATTGAGCCATGCAAGTTTCCCTATGGGAAAATCTCCCTAAGGTCCCATCCTCGGTTATTTGTATTATAATACCATTATCAACGATCAATGAATGTATAAATCACTATAAACAAAAAAGGCCGATAGCTGGTGTATTTGTGACCTTTGAGTTATATCAAAATATCATGAAAAATGGTATTCTTGATTCAAAGATAACCAAATGCATCTTATCATATTGAACTGCCACATACAGCTGCAGACCTTTTCATTATGTGATCAGGGGTCGATTTCAACAAACTCATCGTAAACTTACTATCAATCGTAGGACTTATGGTGCATTGCAGCCCTATGTAGGATACGATGGGTTATCCTTCGTAACCGTCGTTACGATCGATCGTAGGGCTTCGTGAAATCGACCCCAGGATCTTGACGTAAGGTCATGCTATTAAGGAACATGTTACTTTGGCATGAAATACGAATGGTTTAAAATTAAGCACAACTAATTTTTGCATGTTTTATGTTACTCCCACCCATTAAAGGTACAGTACAGGATTGGTAACTATACCCTAACAGAAATATTCACAGATTTATGTATAACTTTCAGGATATGGAAATGGTGCTGCTAGAAACATATAGGGTCCTTATACCGTTAATCCATTTTCGCCTGAAATTGTGTATTTATCCAGAAATTAGTAAAACAAAGACAGAAAACAGTTTTGATCTCTGGGTAAGATCAAAACCAATCTTTATGTTTTATAAGAAAAATTGAGTCGGTTTTTGCTATTTTCTCGTGACTCAGATGTCCGATTGCTGAGCTCAAATTTTCACAGGTGTGTTATTTTATGTACATGTTTGATCAGATAAAGTGTGAGTGGCAATCAATCTGTAATCAAATTTGGGTATCTTCATACCCTGAAAGTTAAACGTAAATCTGTGAACATAACTGTTTGGGTATGTTACCAATCCTGTACTGTACCTTTTAAAAACAAATTTCAGGTTTCCCAGTTTAATATTGTAACATGTTTTATTTTTTCTCCCGATGCAGACTAAGCTACTGAACGTTCATCGTAAACAATGACTATGAAATACAAACCCTCCATGCGTTCCATTATGTGCGCCGGGGTGGTTTTCGGAATTTCTTTTACTGGTAAGACTGCTTGAAACTTTGAAAAAAATATTGTCTACTGCAAAGGCCTACATCATTATTTTTGAATGCATAATTTTATGCACCAAGACAGTGTATATGAAGGGCGACTTCAATAATCCAAAATTAAAGGTATAATACATGATTGGTAAAGGTCACAGAACAGCACTCACACTTTGTCTGACACAGCCGTGTAGGCCTGAATGAATGAATTTGCGGAAGAATGTAAAGCTCATAGAGCTTATGAAGGGCAAATAAAGTCGGAACAGCTCTGTGTTCGACCACGAACACTTTTAAAAATGTCTAGTTTGTAATTTTCTGGGTTTTTTTATCAACATTTGTGTATGTCATTATTCAGCTATTTAAACTTCGAGTTTAATTTATATTCGATCGGCATGGCAGCAGCACGGCGAACTATTGGCGTAGGCCGTTATTGTCACATCACAATCTTGGGAATTATCAGTATTCCTGTGCCAGTCTGTGAGTAAAACACTGGACTTCATGTACTATAAACTCTTGTCCGAAAACCACCACCAATAATGCAAAACATCACAAGAACAGCTAGAAAATCTCAAAGTTGAAGAGGCCTTTTGATAAATAAATGGAGATACGGACGGGGACTCGGAGGTGTTGGAATAGAGTCCTCAGATCTGAGTACAGAGTACTCCGAGTACTTCAAGGTCTGAGTACTGGGACGAGTCCGAGTACATTGCTGTCGAGACCAAGTCCTAAGTATCGAGTCCGATCGAGTACATTCAAGGAGTACGAGTACTTATTCGCCATGGAGCTCATAAATCATTGCTTCCTTCATTTTTGATATATTCCTCTCTCTATAGGTCTCATTTTACTGCATACACCAGCAGTGATCAAGTTGCCCACTTCGAAGTTCATCAGCAGCTTCGACGAGCACGTGGCCCCGGCAGGTCAGAATACTTCACATCATGGACGAACGTCAGTTCGAACGGTTTCGTCAGATCAGCAACCGGTCTCTACGGATCAGCAACCGGTTTTGTCAGATCAGCAACCGGTTTCGTCAGATCAGCAACCGGTCAGGTCGGAACAGCGACCGGTCTCGTCAGATCAGACACCGGTATCGTCAGGTCAGCGAACGGTTTCGTCAGATCAGCGACCGGTCTCGTCAGATCAGCAACCGGTTTCGTCAGATCAGCAACCGGTCAGGTCGGAACAGCGACCGGTCTCGTCAGATCAGACACCGGTATCGTCAGGTCAGCGAACGGTTTCGTCAGATCAGCGACCGGTCTCGTCAGATCAGCAACCGGTTTCGTCAGATCAGCAACCGGTCAGGTCGGAACAGCGACCGGTCTCGTCACTGACATGCTCACAGGCGGACATTGAGAAGAGACCAAAGACTATTGTATTAACTACATCGAATGCTGGATTCCTGAACATAACATTGAACATGCTCGAAAGCATCAAGAAAACCCGAGCCTGTCCAAATATTACGATCGTTGCCGAAGATAAGCAGTCTTACGGCATACTGAGGACGATGTCGAAATCGCGAGTAGAATTGAACGTAATGCTCACAGAGTCGGGACTGTCCAGCCCCGACAAACTTTTATTCGGAAAGCCGATTTATATCAAATTCGTAAATAAACGCCCTCGTTACCTACTGAAATTTCTTGAACTGGGTTATGAAGTATTATTTGTTGATGTCGATACAGTCTGGTTCAAGGATCCCTTTCAAGACTCGGATTTTCAAGGGGATTTTGACATGGCCTTCCACGACGAATTTGCTGCTCCACGATCTGTATTTTGTGACGGTTTTGCGTATTATCGCCCGACGGAAAACACTCTTCGCGTGGTGAGGGAATGGGCGAATTTGCTGGAGACAACGAAAAAGCGAACACCCGATCAACTTGTTCTGAATAGTCTGCTTTCAGAAGGCATTAAAGCAGATGGTTTGAAAGTAAAAACCCTAGATTCAAATCGCTACCCAGACGGAAGGATCCTTCGTGACCGTAGCAAGAGCTGGGTAGAGAAGTCACTGTATAAAGCTTATGTTATACATATGAGCTACGTGATTGGATACGAAGCCAAAGAAAGGAAGTTAAAGGAACTGGGATGGTGGTTGATTTAAAGCAAAAGACATGAAACTGACACGTTCCAAGTCTCGGTTTCAGTGACGATGAGGCTGGAAAATAGACTAGATGCCCTTTGTCATTATCGTTTTGGATCAAACCACTTAACCTATGGTTTAATAACCATCCTGTAATAGGCGATTTTAATTGCTGTTGGTTTTGATGAATAATATATGAAAATAAATAAACAGTACTTATATAGCTATAGTCTTAGATTCATCTAAACAAATTAAAGTACTAAAAACAATAACTTTCAACTCAGTTAAAACTTGGAAATATTGTGCAATTAAACCATTATCATTGTTAACACATTAAAACCATCATTATTAAACATTATTGTTAAAATTTATTTCAACATTCAAAAACTTTGGTCCAGTATATTATATATGAAAAACGTTCCATTTTTGTATTAAACGCGTTTGTTTTCTTGTATTAAACAGGGGCCAATAGCTGCCAAGCACAAAAAACCGCTTAGCACAAAAATGTCTTGTCCAATAAAAAAACAACAACCAGCATTAAGCATTCTATTTGATATTCATTGTCATGGAACAACAGCTAAAGAACAATCACAAGTGATACACAACTCAGTCATAGATATTTGGTTGTTAATCCTGTTTTTAACATAAACGAGGAACATGGCCTTTGGAATATTGATAACAATTGGCCTAAAATATATTTGCCTCGTCACGAAGGTGCCCTGTTAAATCGTTTAACTTATTTAAAAGACAGACATGGTGAAATGTTACTTCCGCAACCAACATTTTGTAATTTCTACTTCCTTGAATTATCTTTTAAAGGCACACAGGATTGGTATAACATACCCAAACAGATATGCTTACAGATTTACGTACCATGAAGATGGTGCATGCAGGTAGAAACATACCCTTAAAATATTTCCACCTGATACTGAAATGATGTATTTATCCAGAAATATAAACTAAACACTAAAAACATTTTTTATCTTGGCATGATCAAAACCATTCCAATAATATGTTTTATAAGAAAAATTTACTCGGGTTTTCGCTATTTTCTCATGACTCAGATGTCCGATTGAGCTCAAATTTGCACAGGTTTATTATTTCATGTACGTGCAGGATCAGACAAAGTGTGAGTGCTGTTCTGTGACCTTCACCAATCATGTACTTTAACTTATAAGACAACTTGATGACTGTTACTTCCACAGCCAACATTTTGTAATTTCAATTTCATTGAAAGTATATCCGTTAAAGATTCTCTTTTAAAGGTAATAGGCCTACATGTATTATACTTTGTTTTTTGTCAAAGAAAATGCAGATTCATTGGCAAAAATATGTGCACTGGGCACAGAGGCGGTTCGGGGGGTGGGGGGGGGGGGGGGGGGGGGGATTAGCCCTCCCCCTCCCCGCAAATACAAAT
Source organism: Astropecten irregularis (assembly GCA_963971285.1). Lineage (NCBI taxonomy): Eukaryota > Metazoa > Echinodermata > Asteroidea > Paxillosida > Astropectinidae > Astropecten > Astropecten irregularis. The sequence goes on along the minus strand of OZ020262.1, from coordinate 13,470,437 downwards.
TGTGTCTAGGCCCCACCCCCCAAAAAGAGACTGCAATTGGGAAACTAGCTGAAAAATAGGCCTACTGGATCTTTTCAGTAATTATGATTACGCGCTAATATTACTTGGAAAAGGCGCTGTTACTACGGATAGGTCTAGCATTGCTTTTCGACTCTTATAAGACAGTGATGAAGCAAGTGATGATGACGTCAAGTGCGAAGGGTCTACTCCCCCCCCCCCCCCCCCCCCCAAAAAAAAAAAAAGGTCAACAAATTTAGCTCATTTTTATTTTGCTCTAAAACCGTGCCTGGGCGCAGTCTGTCACACTATCTTGCAGCAAAAAAATGGATGACCACGTCACTTAGGCTGCATCCGAATCTGCTGTCTAGAGCTAGGTCTAGGTCTTCGCTCCATTGGAAATACATGGAGACACCAAGACAATAGACCTAGCGTAGCTCTGGAAGCCCGTTTCGGACACGGCCTTAGTTTTCTCCATTCCGTCTTATCCGAAGGTCAAAGTTGATTTTATGTACTATTCATACTTTGCGCATGCAGTAAGTAGAGGGCGTCTTTTCACTTGGCGAGTTTTGCGTGGCCTGGGATTTCCCGAGTTCCAGAAATACCTCGCGCGCAAGAACTGTGGTCTTGGTTCAAGACGGTGGTTTTGGTCTCATTTTATGCGTGTGGGTTGAGCCAAAGCTGAACCTTAGTCTTTTCCTACCTCCATGGTCTTATCCTTCGAAGTTCCTATATCATAGGTAATAATAGTGCGCCATTATCATTAGCTTTCAAGAATGTCACTTTTAAGAATTGAGGTATGAATAATGATATTATAATTAGAAAGCAAGTGTGTGTGCACAGTCCAGGGCTTGAACCAAGACTAGTATAAAGTACACATGTCGTGCATTGTCAAACAGGAATAGAAATTTATTCTTGAATTGGATGTCTTGAGAAAAGTTGAGGCCGCGCCGCGTGCGAAGGCCCATTTTGTTTCGTTCGCATCGATCAGCAAGTTGAAACATCAGCTGCTACCCTTCGCATAGTTTCAAGATATCAAAGGTAAGGCATAAATTGCTTCACTTACACTTGTCATGCCATCTACAGATCACAGGCAAAGGAATGTAGCATCAGTATCTGACTCTGGAGATACCATCAGAATAGCATAATTCTTGTCTTTCATGTACGCTATGTCGCTATCTGAACTAGTAGCTACACTTGTCTTTGTCACTAGCTAGGGGCAGAGGGTCTAGTGTACTAATTTAGGGGCCTGTTTGTTTATGACGAATCCTGCGGATCCGGGTCCGGATCCCCGTTTTAGCGTACCCTGCATAGGACGTGGATCCCAAAATCAGGGAACCTTTGCATAATCAAACAGGCCGTAGTACTAGTAGTATTCCTCCATGGTAGTACATGTACTGACTATTGATGTTCGTTTCCGGGTATAGGTAGGGCCTATTACACAGTGGATTTAAAGGTTTTACTGTAATCAAAACACATATTCAGTTAAATACAACTGTATTGTTATAAAACTCAACCTGGCTATCATTGTTTGTGCTAAAAAACATTGTGGATAGAAAAAGGCGGTATTTTAGACCTAAAATTTAGCACCCCACTTTTCGCGACAAAAAAACCTTGCTTACGTCACATGCAGAATGCCACGCAGTATACTGTGGTGCGAGCCTATACTAGTTCTGTATGTGACGTCACACTCTATTGTTGTGTGGATCGGTTCCCAGGAGGGCTTTTTTAGGGGGCGGGCATACATGTACTGATTTTGTAACTTTTTAGTCAAAATTAAGCACTTACATAAAAATATAAATGTTATATAGTAATAAATTATGCATTAAGCAATATTTTAAAGCTCTTTTACCTCTATACTAATTTGGATTACAGTAAAACCTTTAAGTTACGAAATGGAGGCTCAGGCTCAGGCTCGGCGGCTCCATTTGGCCACTGCGGTTCGAAGTAAATTCTCTGGTTTAAAGGGAATTGAAAGCCTCAGCTTCAATTTAAAACTACAACCTAGTATAATGACATAGCTGTAGCATGAGCATGAGTCTCTGTTTCGTAACCCCCCCCCCCCCCCCCCCCCCCCCCGGGGCCGATTTCATAAGCTCTGCGACACGTCGCAAATCGAGTTGCGACGTGTCCTAGCTGCGAGG